>JAYKKT010000038.1:242500-1442500 GCA_036023115.1 Brasenia schreberi
CATAGCCTTACATTTCTCACTTGGCCATTCGAGCCAAGTGTACTAACATACTGGTTTTCCTCCCACTTTTGCGGGGTTTACCTAGTAATGTCCTTTCATGATTACTACTGCAATCACTACCCGTTGTGTGGTTATTTTCCTACACAACAATCAAATATATCTCAAACCTATGTTCACAACATGTTTTGAGAAAAGTTCCTCTATTATGTCTTTAGTTAAGGGGTCTACCAACATATCATTTGTTGGCATGTATGAGATGGATATTTCCTTTCTCATAACCATATCATGAACATAGTGGTATTTAACCATTATATGCTTATTTTTAGAGCTATCAGCTCCACTCTTGATAAGAGTAATTGTTGCATTGTTATTACAGTAAATGACAACTAGCTCGTCGGTTATTTCCAACTTTAAATCACGTATGAAGCGGCTTATCCAGACAACACTTGTTGCAGCCATACAGCAAGCCACATACTCAACTTCTTGTATATGCAATGCTACACAACCCTATCTCTTACATGCCCAAGAAAGTCAGTATCTGAGTATCCTACCACTTTTAGTTCATCTACTTTAAAACACAGTTTCAAGTCTCTTGTTCCTTTCAGATATCTTAAAATCCTTTTTACAGCTATCCAATGTTGTCATCGAGGATTACTTTGATATCTACTCACAAGACCAACAACAAAGTTGATATTAGGTCTTGTATACAACATAGTATACATCAAGCTACCCTCAGCTTGTGCATAAGAAACATTAGGCTTATTGTCTCCTTCATCGAGATAATCAGCCTTACTTAGTTTAACCCATTTTGCAATGGGTGTAACAACAGACTGATATTCACCCATTTTGAACTTCTTGAGGATATAATTAATATATCTCTCCTGACTTAGGCATAAGAGTTTATAATCTCTATCTCGAGAGATCTTTATACTAAGGATATAAGATGCTTCCCCCATATTCTTCATTTTGAACCTTGAGTTTAACCATGACTTGGTTTTGATAATCATCTCATTGTCATTCATGGTCAACAATATGTCATCTACATATAATGATAGGATGACAAAGTGGCTCCCATTGTTTAAGACATATACACTGTGATCAAGTTCATTTGCCACAAACCCAAGTTCTATAATGATATTTTGAAAAGTCAAATACCATTGGCGAAGTGACTATTTCAGTCCATATAGGAATTTTCTCAACCTATATATTTTATCTTCTTGGCCTTCAACTATAAATCCCTTGGGTTGCTGCATGTATATGATTTCATCTAAATCTCCGTTTAGAAAAGTTATTTTTACATCTAACTAATGTAAGACCAAATCATAATATGTAGATATTATCAAGATTATCCTTATGAATACAAATTTCGCAACTAGAGAATATGTCTCAACATAATCTATCCTCTCTTTTTACGAAAAACCCTTTACAACCAATCTTGTTTTAAACTTGTCTATTGAACCATCGACCTTGTATTTATTTTTCAAAACCTATTTACAGCTTATAACTTTCCTTCCATTTGGCAAATCAGCCAATTCTCAAACTTGGTTTTTCTTAATGGATTCAATTTCCTCATCCATGACTTTCCTCCAGTCTATTGCTTTTGATGAGTTTATAGCTTGCTGATAAGTCAAGTTATCAGTCAACTCATCTAAATCCACTGAATTACAAACTTATTCTACTAGATAAGTGTGATAATCCTTTAAGTAAGACAGAGTGATCCTAGGCCTTTTATGTCCACTTAAGGTTTCAGTTATCTCTGGAAGATTTTCTATGGGTTCAAATGATGATTGATATAGGTTTACTAGATGATCAATATATTCATCATTATTTTTCAAGATGTTATTATTAGTATCTTCTATGAATTCAATATCTTTGCTTTCTATCAGTTTGTAGTCCTTATGATAAAACTGATATCCCTTTGAACCTTTAAGATATCCAATGAATATACATCTCAAGGACCTACTCTCTAGTTTGTCTCTAGACTAATCAATGATCTTTACATCTGCAATAGGCTGATCAAGGATCATTGGGTTTTCTTCCAAACCACATCTCATATGGTATAGTGAATACAACTTTACATGGTACTCCATTGAGTACGCATACTGTTGTAGTTACTGTTTCTCCTCAAAATATCATTGGTAGAGAGACATCAATCAACATTGACCTTGTCATATTGAGCAAGGTTCTATTATATCCTTCAGCTACACCATTTTGTTGAGGTGTCATTTGCATTTAAGTATTGTAATTTTGCTGTAAAATTACTTTTTGTAAAATTACTTAAAATTCTGTAATCCCATAAAATTACTTTTGGTATTTTTGTAAAATTATTATAGTGAATACACCGATATCCCGTAAAATTACTTTTGGTATTTCTATAAATTCGTAACTATAGGGGTTAAATCTATAATTTTGCCCCTCAGTGCGAATCTAGAATTTTCTCAAAAAGACAAGAACAAATCTATCTTTTAACATAGTGACAGTAATGTAATAACCCGAACCGAGAATGGCAGTAATGTAAAACAATATTCCGGTATTTCATAATTTTTACAAACTGCTAGAAGGTAAAATCGTTCACTTAATAAGGGCAAAACAGTCTTTTTACCCAAAAATATCTGGATATTTTCATAAATTTGTTTGGTGGCAGTTTTGTAATATTTAAAAATTGGTCGGGGCAGAACAAACTTTTTAGTCTGCTACCCAAGGCAGTTTCAACGAAACCGCTAGTTTAAGCCAATGATTTTTTGAAACCGCTGGCGGTTTCTAGGGCGATTTAAAAGCCTAGAGGAGAGAGAGAGAAACGCATAGTAAGAGAGAAAGAGAGGTGGCTAGCATTCCGCCTCTTGGCCTACGTCCCTCTGTGGCGGTCGACATTCCACCTCCTGGCCTGCAACCGACGTTTCGCCTTCTTTTAGTTACCCACAGCTTTTGTCGCAGCAATGCTTTCGCCTTTTTTTTGTTTTGTCCTAACCGATCTCTGCCCTGTCTTTGACTGAGGCAGGGTTTATCCTCTGCCCTGTCACGACATATGTAGAGCTCTCAAAGAAAAACAGAAAGCTCTCTCTTCTTCCATTTTTTTTTCTAGTTTTTGTAACACTAATTGCGTACCTGTTTTGCAGGGTCAAGAACAAGGCTCTAATACAGATGTGGCGATTCTCTTGCCTTTCTACCAGAGTCCGGCTTCTGTCGACCTTCGGGTTCATTGCCGTTGACCTCCTATTTGTTGCTCGTAGGGCTTTTCAGGTACGCCTACAGTGGAAGATCAAGGTACATGATTTTGTTTTTCTTTTTTTTCGAGATTTTCACATAGTGTATTTTGCCTAGGAAGTCTTTTTGGTGTTTTTCCTATGTTTCCCGGTATTTCTAGTATTTAGACTATGTATGTTGCTATGTATTTATAGAGCAGTGTGTGCTCCTAACTTTCTCGGTTTGTCTCGCTGGGCTTTCCTCTTTAGGAGTCGCTTTAACCGAGCAGTTACCGTACAATTCGGTAATGGTTAGACGGTTTTGATTTTATGGCCATTACGGCCATTCTCTCTATAACCGTGAACACGAGTAACGGCTGGATACCGTACTGGATTGCCGAGAATGGCCACAACCTTACATATACCAGGAATAAGATATGCTTTTCTGGAATATAATTGGAATAAGTTTGTCCTTTGACTTCAAAGGGATGTATTATAAGAGGTGTGCAAGGTAAAGTCACTCTCTCTATATCATTCCTAAACAATTTTTGAACTCAAAAAGTAAAAAATAAATATGTTGTACCTGGCATTTGTTTGGAAATATTACCTAATCTAATACTGTCATTTCTCTACTAGACTTCAGCAGTCCGATGCGTGAGTGATGAAAAGTCCTCTCATTACTAAAGATATCGAAAGGTTTATGCTGGCTCAACCCTTCGATACTAGGCTTTTCATCAAGCTACGTAAAGGCGAACCCTCACCTTTAGGAATTGCAAAGTTACGTCCCATGAATTTGACTTATTACAAGGACACAAAAATACTATCATTTCAAGAGATCTTTTGTAGGTTTATGCCCCAAGACCAGACCAATCAAGATGGGCCAATGATTCAACAGCCCCCAGCAGGGAATTGCAATCATCAAATATATTAGACACGTCACACGTGCTTTCCTGCATCTTCGACACGAGACTTGTTGATGTGATGGCAGATAGTGCATCAAATAGCTGGGCTCTTAGCGAGACATTCTCTGCTCTTGCCATGGCCAGTTCTGTTTGCAATTGGGTGACTTGGTGTTGAAGTGCAACGATGGGAGACACGCAACCGTAGACAGGATCCTTGACTCTAGCTTGGGCCTCATAAACCAGAGTAGTCACTGCATCACCTCTGTGGTTCACAGGAATATCCTGAAAAAATAATAGAGAAATGATTGTAGAGATCATCAACCTTTAATGAGTATTCATTGTGATGGTAGTTTTGCACTTGTAGTATTTATTCTTTGCATTCTATGTGATATTAATTTATAATCTCCTACTCATAAATGAAGTGAACCACCGCTACATCAGAGGGAAATGAATTAAACACTCAGAGGGTCAGATCACCTCCCAGGGGACTCAACTCACAAGAGTAGTGAGTTTGATACGCAGGGGGCATGCGTACCTGGCTCATCCTCTCTATTGTAAACACACACACAGAGAGAGAGAGAGAGAGAGAGAGAGGGAGAGAGAGAGAGAGAGAGAGAGAGTTTTCAGCAAGATGCCAATTTCCTGTCATCATGTAACCTAGACTAAGTATGGTCGGCTACATGGACTTTTAGTCATCATGTTTGTGTTCAATCTAGAAGGAGGTAGATATTGTTTTATCATTTTCTTCAAACACTTTTGAGGTTCACTTTTAGTCAGATTATGATATTCGGATTCTTTCTTCGGCCTACATATTCCAAGTATCGTGAGTAAAACTCTAACTGTTTGAACAGTTGGAAAAAGGTTATGTCGAGAAAACCGTTTTTGGTATTTTCTTTCTGACTGATCAACGATAGTTAGAATTACGGTTTCCGATATATTTGTTAGTCAGAATAGGCTCAAGGACAACAACCGGAATTGGATTCTATTATAGAGGTGTTTTTCTCCTTCTAATATATTCTCACCATGGCTCCACCTGACCGACCTTTCAAATTTTCAGATTAGTGTAAACGTTGTTTCTCTCGTTTTATCTTTGTGTCAAGTGAAACAAGCTTCATGCATTGCATGCATCTATGCTAGTAAACATATGCAGAAACACAGCATTATAATAATATTAATGTTTCAGTTATCTTAATAAAGTAATATTTGTAATGTCCAATTACATTTTTTTTAGCATATCAAACAGCAGGATTGATAGAAAAATGGTTCCATAAACCTTTTGATGATCCTGGCGTTACATGTAAGCAGAGCAATGCTTCGAAATGGTCATATCCCTTTTTATCCGGTCACAAGAACACTTCTAATAAGGTACCGTTCACCTAAGGATGGCAACGGAGTGGAGTAGGGTAATTTTTCACTCCACCTACACCCGTCCTTATAGACCAGGTCCTCCTCCACCTATCTAAGTTGCCATACCCTTCACTCGCACCTAAATCTATCACCTTACCCTAGTGACATACATAGCTTTTCTCCGCCTCTTATGAAAAAATATATACTTTTATCTATTAGTTCAAAGAAAAGCAAAATATAATTGGTCAAAAAGAGCTGAAAATATGTCCAGAAAACGTAGATAGATTGATAATGCAACATTCAGGGACCATGAAGGATACTTCTCCTTTTAAAATCCCTCAATGGCCAAATGCTCACATAATTCATGGAATTCAAAAATCTCATAACTGTGAGATGAAACAGAAGCTTAAATATGTTGAATAGATAGAGTTCTATAATTCTTACTCGAAGCATCTTGGTCACGTTGCTCGCACCAAAAACACGGTGAACTCCGGCGAATTTCTCTGGCTCCGTGGCAGGGAAATACGGCACGAACATGCAATCCATGGTGCATCGCCGGCGTAATCTTTTGCAGCCAGCACATGGAACGTTTGAACTGGAGGGAGTCTTGGTCTTCATCCTACTATACCTGCACTACCAAGCAGTAAAATCTCTCATATATAGTAACAAAGTGGGATCTATAAATACACAACACTCTACGTTTCTTGATGGTGACATGAAGGTAGTGTCTGTAGCAGCATCTACGGGTCCAAATCTTGGCTTTTAATTCTAACACCCATTTGGATCATGGAGGATAAGGAAAGCTACCAGTAATGCTTAAAACTCGAACTAGATGGACGAGATATTTATCGGCATCCGTATGTGCTCAAGGGAAACTGAAAAACTGTAATAGTGACAAAGATGCTGTTGGGTATTTATGGCAGAGTGCCATGTTTAAAACCACAGCTTCTCTAATTTAAGGCTGTGGTACAACCCATGCATATTTTCTCTTTTTTTCTGAGATATACAACCCATGCATATCTTATGCAGACTGGCAAGAGGTCTTTGTGATGTCTTGATCAGAGTTTGACAAATTTGGGCATGCAATTATGAAGAAAATCAAAGTCATACGAGTTGGCTTGTTTACGATGGTAAACAAAAACATGAAAGTCATGATAGAAGGCGATATTGTGGTTTACTGTAGTGATTTTACAGAAAACCAAGGATGAAAGCTTACAGCAAGAGGGTAGACTTTCGTTTTCTGACAAGTCTCTCTCTGATACACACACGTTTGTATGCGTATGTAGTTAATTGTATGTAATTGATGAACTATCTCTAAGTTTTGCTAATAGTGAGAAAATCTGTGACGCTTATATTTGATATCAGCAGGAGAAAGGAAGATGGTACATCGAGAGTTCATCACAGAGGGACAACTTTTGATGAAAGATTGGCAACAGCAAAGCAAAAGCAGATATAATTAAGCAAACTGAGAAATTAGTTAGAGTCATGCGATTGTGCTTGCCGATTATACAAGAAACCAACGAACTTATGGGAATTAAAACCAAGTCACTCAGTGGAGAGAAAAATTCTGAAAGATGTGAGTAAGACGCCAGCTAATTAGTACACCGGCCACAAGCTAGATTTGAAATAACCAAAGATTGTAGGCACTATATCGTTGTGTGTCATAGTGTAGATGATCGTACGTTACAGGAATGCATTAAAGCAATAATAGGAGATGCTATACAATGTTAATAATATTGCAAAGCCCCTTGACCACTACCCATATGTTGGTCTGTAGAGTAAGTACAGACTGGTAATTGCAACACTGGTTTTGCCATTTAGCAAGTCCTTGCCTGGAAGAGAAAAAGTTTCTTCAAGAGGCACGCCCAGAAGCACACACTCACGCACGCACACACAATATATATACACACGTACATACACATATATATACATACATATATATATATATATGTAAATATATATATATGTAAATATATATATATGTATGTATATATATATATGTATATATATATGTATGTATATATATATATATATATATATAATATCGATTTGGCAGATTGTTGTAGTGGTATTTCGAGTGTTTGTGAAAGGCCCCCGTCATTGAACCGGAGAAGGCATCAATTAACTGCAATAGAGGCTCGGCCTAGTTGTCTGGTTAAACAAGTGAATAGGACCAGATCAGGGTCCCGTTCCAGGCTCAAGTGGTTCAATCTGCCGGTTCAGTTCGGTTTCACAAAGGGTGGGTATTTCAGTTGCTGTATTTGTCGGTCGCTTCAATATTTGCAAGTTTAGAAAGATGCTTTTATTTATATACATGGATTTGTGGCACTGATACTCTATTTATATATAAAAGTTTGGTAGATGTTCATTACATAATAACACATACAAACAAATTTCAACCATTCAACGTGAAAGATAAATTATTAATAGTTAAATTTTAAAGTAAAAGATACACCTGTACATTTTATTATCATTAATTAAAAAATATTTTACTTTTTGAATGCATATCTCAATGAGAATTGTTTGATTTACTAGCATATAATGTTGTTAGCATATACCATAGACTATAGTATATGCTATAGATTATATCATGAATTCGTTGAAATTTGAATATATAAAATAAAAAATATGTATACTTTTTGTAATTACACTTTTCTCACATGAATATTTTACTTTTTGAAATTTTAAATCTCAGTTCAGAATTGTTTGGATTTGTACGACTCTCTTATATATATATATATATATATATATATATATATATATATATATATATATATATATATATATATATATATATATATGCATGGATTTGACATACTGATTGAGGTGGTATTTCCGTCACTTTCAGTTGGTCCCTTCAATATTTGTAGGTCCCAAAACATGTTTGTACGCACCAGGCTGGCTTGGCCATGGTGGAGCTAGAGAAGAATTAATGTGAGAGGATAGCTCGCATGCTGAGGGCCCGTACTTATTTTTTAAAGTATTATTTGTGGAGTTAAGGAGGGGAGGTCGCAGCGTTACATGGGGCAGAGAGGAAGCAATGGTTGCTGACTTACAACTCAAGTTAAAGAGGGTGCAGACGGCCAGAGACAGAGACAGAGACAGAAGGCATTAGAGCTTGCCCCTCACCAGCACAAGCTATCGGCATCAAGGCATTGATGGATGCTTAAGCTATTATTGTGGGGTCCTTCTCTGCTTGCCCTTTAGCAAATGAATTCTCTCTACACTTCTCCACCAACTTGTTCCAAGTTTAACTCTCCAAAAAAAAAAGAATGAAAGAAGAAGAAGTTTCAAAGTTATTGAACGTAGGGGTGTTCAAGAAACCAGCATATAAATCTGGATAAGTTTATAAATATGAGTTTTATAACTTCATATTCATATAATTTATATGAACCGTAGATACAAGTAATCTTATAGCATAATACTTTGTATTTAGCTAAATCCTAAAATAAGTAGAACTGTGGTTCAAAATCGAGTCAAACTGGAATCGTCACTTGGGTTTGATTTGGTTATAGCCATAACATGGTTTGGTCCAGTTCTCTAAAAACTGAAAATAGTGGTTTGGTTTGAGGTTGACGCTATACCAACACCCTTAAAATTTTTGTACGTAGAGGGTAACTAGATGATCTCACATATAATTTTTTTTCTCCTCTTTGTTTTATTCTTATTCTTATTATTTGTTTTCTATTTAATTATTTAAGAACAGCTTGGAGGGGGTATGCAACGGGTACACCGACACCCAATCAAGTTGGGTCCGCATGGATCAAAGCCAATATTGCCATCCCTACCTTTGTCTTTCAAGCTCTCTCTCTCTCTCTCTCTGTCTCTCACACACACACACACACATGCATGCACGCATGGACATGCACATAGATGTATGTATGTGCATGGGGTCAGGGTACCTCTCGTTGGCAAGGCCCTTGTCAATTTAATCCATGAGGATGATGTTCAGTGTAGGTCCTTTTGAGAATCGAGTACAAGTCAGGGCCTTTTCTACAACTTAATGCATTTAATTAGAATTTCATTTATGAAACAATTGGTAATGCTCAAAAGTCAAAGTCGGGGGAAATGCAAGGCATGAAGATAAGGAAATATAAACTTGAAATAAATTGAATTTATTATCTCATATAATGTTATTCACGTTCTGTCAATTGATTGTGATAAAATCCCCAACATTAAAAAATTAACAATAATTTTGGCAATCAAATTCAAAGTTCCCGCCAAAACAAACACCCTCTGTGTGTGCGTGTGTGCACGTACATAATCATAAACCAAAACTAACAGGATCGGAACTAGCCATTCTCCTGGGACTAATCATGCAAGTTGATCTGAGACCAGGATCCATGTGCCCGTAACTGCAATAAGACCTGGATCCATTGAGTTTACTCCAGTTAAGAAATCAGTGGCCATGTCCAGCCCAAAGTCCTGACAGGCGAAAGCTATATTCAGTTCGACCTGACCTGCAACAACGTTTGGACGAGTGGGCATATCGAATCAAAATAAACAGTAGCTGAAGGTCGGGAATGGATCCGGTCCCAGCAGACTTCGACTAGTCCAACCTAAGCATATCTAAGCAATATTTCATTTCTTGGCAGGAAAAAGGTTCTGAAAATCGAAATTCTTGGGCATGCATTTCTGCATCACGGTCAAGAAAATAGATTCATCGCTATTTGTGCATCCCTTTTTACTAAACATACAACTTTTTCTATTATTTCGTGAAAGACCACTACTTGTGTTCTCTACACTTCTCAATGAGCGGTTTTAAATAGTGTGCTTGGCTAGGGGATGCAACACGAAACTTCCTAAGTGGTCAGCTTTCCAGCCCCCTCACAAGTATGGTTTAGTTCAACGTTCTAATGGAGTTTGGAAGAAGCTATGAATGGCAGTGGTGATTCTGGCTGAAATGAAGTATGCTAAGATTATAATCGTCATCCCAGCAGGATGATCTGGAGAACTTCTCGAGAGTTATGCAGCGTGAAGAAGTCTAGAAAATGGATGAGTCATGGCAGGCTTCTTTTTAGTAAATTCGAAGCAGTTAAATAACAATGGTTCCTGAAAGAAATAAACACACAAATGTTGTTTTTATTCAGTACGATCACCAGCTATATACGATATATAGCTGAAAGGACTAATCTGGTAACGCTTTTCCCCAAGGATATGTTGCGCGAAAGGGCATAAACAAGATGTTTCTATCAGTGGACTTTCATTAAAGTAAAGAATCATCTGTCCAACAAGTACTCGATATATTACATGACTCTACCGGTAGAAATAAGAAAGCCAGATTCTATGCTGTTAAAACCAGAAAACGAAAGAAAGAGCTTACATGTTACAGGGGCCACAAAACCATGTCAGCTATACAAGACATTCTTCTTCTTGATCAAACATGTCACATGAGAACAGCGATAGTTCCACCAGATTCACTGTCTTCTTAGTCTATGATGATAAGGCTAGCTCTGCCCAAGCCAAGGGAGTTTCCTTTAGATTAGAAGTGGGTGACATATCAATGCCGTTCTCTAGCATGGAGCATAATACGGTCATGGATGGGCGCTTTGCAGGCTCGGATTGAATACTCAAACCCACAACATCACATATGACACGAACATCTTCGTACCGGAAATATTTCAGTTGTGGATCCACAAGCTGAACAATCACCTCAGGCAGCTCTAGATATTCCTTTGCCTGCATCAGAAAAGAAAAAACTCTGTAAGCAATGGTTATTAAACTTGAATTCTTACACAATTTGAAAATTAAGTTCCACAAGGACAACCATGAAACCATCCAAAACTGAAACCAAAACCAAGCCTATTTCCCGCATTAAGTGGGGTGGGCTACATGGGATCTTGATCACCATTGAGCTTGATCTTGAGTCATATTACCATTTAACAACTCCAACAGCCATAAAGCCATGTATCTGCAAATTGAATTTGCAGAAGAACTCACCCAGTCAACCACGAAACCCTTCTCTTTGCAGTAAGGAGGTCTACCACTGATAATTTCGAGTAAGAGTACTCCAAATGCAAAGATATTTCCTTTAACATCTGATGAGAATCTTCCTGAAAACTCTGCCGAGTATCCACTGTAGTTGACATTACCAGAATTTTTCTCCGACCTTGAAAGTATAGCTTTCCAGCTCTCAAAATCAACCAGCTGAAGGTTATAAATAACTTATTAATGAGGACGTTTGTAGCCCAAAGAGTGAAAGCAAAAGGATAAAGAAAACATTTGTTAATATGTAACTAAAATGACCAAAATTCCAGTACCACATAACCGGAGTGTACAGGATATTGTTTTTGTCCATATCCATTAAATTGCATTGAGCAAGAAATAGAAGACACAAAATATAGCAACTCGCCAGACTTCCAATATGGAAGGAAGTACCATGATGCAGATAATTGTGATAGTTCAGCATTCACTGATGATTGTCTACTTAATATACCTTGGGCGAAAAATCCTCCATCAGATAAACAGAACTGGAATTTAATTCTGATAAAGCAAAAGCAGGCTGAAGCTCACAATGCATGTATCTGAGGCCACGGGCTATTCCCACAACAATTTTCATGCGCTTAGGCCATGATAGTTGGCATTCTTCTCCATCTGGAACACGTCAAGAAAACAAATCTTTTGAAACTTTTGGAAACTTTTAAGACGAACCAAATTAAGAAGATAGAAGACATACAATGAAGGTGTTCATATAAAGTCCCATTTGATGCATACTCAAAAACTAACATCCTCGAAAATGGATAGTTCTCACTGCAGTATCCAACCAGCTTGGCTGTATTGTCGTGATTCAACCTTGCCAGGTTTGCTACCTGAATAAATAAAACATAATTTTAGAAACTCATTTGTTCCCAATGGAAACTCCGCCCATGTAAGTATCACCCTTGCATGGCCGGTCCCAAGCCAGGATAAAGGAGGAGGATTGCGTTAGGATTCCAACAGTTAGCGCAAAAGTTTGGCGGACTTATCTACCATGGATTCTACAAATTTTGATCACTACGTTGGGGTGTTCCCTCTTAGCGACACACTGCAAATCCCAAATACTGTGAAAAGTAAGCAAGGACCTCCATATTTTCGCCCGGATGTAGTGAATCAATTACAGAAAGGGTTTCCACATCATGGACAAGTGTGGGTAAAGAAGTTAGTTCCGCTATATTGTTGCCCGAATATTGTGAACAAGTTACCGTGAAGGTCTCCATATTTTCATAATGGACGGAAGCAAAGGTAAGGAAGCTAGTCCTAGATAATAAGATTTGTATTGGTACTTTGAATATTGAAACATTAACCGGCAAGTTAATGAAAGTAGTTGTTAGAAAATGTACTTTTACTATTTCCTGCATTTAGCCGACCCCGTCTAGTATGGGAAAAGGCTTAGTTGTTATTGTTAAACCATGTAAGGTAGGACCCGAGACACTAGGCCATTCGGGTTCTACACTCAGGGCCTGGCCCATTGGGCCACTGGTGTCAGGGCCAACACCAAGCCCCCACATGATGGTTCCTCACTATCTAGCCGTTGGGGGCAGGCTATAACCAGCCCCCTTGGCTGGTTCCTCACAACACTCTTTCTTTCTCTTGCTCTCTCCTATAAATATGTCTCCCATGTACATACTTTTTAAATACATTTTGTGGCTAAATAATATCAATTTTCTTTTTATTGTGCCTTTGTTACATATGTTTTATAGCCTTTTTCTAAGGTTTTGTAATTGACATTTTGAGGTGATATTCACTGATCTTCCGTTGCTATATTAAAGTATCGACTTCATTATATAGTATCATAGTCTTGTTTCGAAAAAATCAAGCACATCAGGAAGCGTGCCAACTTGGGAAAGTTCACAACTCTTGACATTTTATATTTTGATGTCAAGGTCTACTACTACAACTACTACAACTAAGCCTTTTCCCATACTAGATGGGGTCACCTACATGGATTCTTCGTTTTTTAAGAATCGATGGCAACAAGTAAGCTTTTTCCCATAGCCCTATCATGTGCCATATTAGCAGTTAACTCACAATAAGCTAGATCATTCTTTATTACACTTTTGTGGTCGTCCTCTACCTCTTTTAATACTTTCAAAATCTAGTTTTTCATACATTCTTACAAGTTATTCTTTTGATCTTCTTTCTATATGTCCAAACCATCTTAAACGATATTCTCTCATTTTATCTTCTATTGGTGTCACTCCTAATTTGCTTCTAATAACCTCATTTTGTATATGGTCATTTCTTGTATGACCATTCATCCATCTTAACATCTTCATTTATGTCACACAAACATCTTTTGTACATGTTGATGATTAACTTCCCAATACTCTAAACCTTAAAACATGACAAGTCTAATTGTTGCTTTATAATATTTACCTTTTAACTTTAATGGTATCTTCTTATCACAAAGAATACCTAATGCTCCTCTCCATTTTAACCAACCAGCATTAATTCTATGCGTAACATCTTCATCAATTCTTCAATCACCCTGAAAAATTGACCCTAGGTATTTAAAATTTTCCTTTTGGGGGATACAATGTCTGCCAATTTTAATTTCTATGTCCTATGAAATAACCAAATGATCAAACTTACATTCCATATATTCTGTCTTTGTTCTAGTAAGTTGGAAGCCTTTACTTTCTAATGTTTCTCTCCATAGTTCCAATTTTCTATTAACTTTTTCCTTAGACTCCTCGAGTGACACAATGTCATCTGCAAATAAAATACACCAAGGTACTTCATCTTGAATATATTTTGTTAACACATCAATCACCATTATAAATAAGTATGGACTTAAAGTTGATCCTTGATGTAACCCAATATTAACTTCAAATAAGTCTATCATTCCTTCATGAGTCCTCACACATGTTTTTGCACCATCGTACATGTCTCTTATAAGGTTTATGTATGTCAATGGGATACCTCTTTTTTTCAAGATTCTTTAAAGAACCTCTCTTGATATCCAATCGTAAGTTTTTTTAGATCAATAAATATCATGTGAAGGTCTTTTTTTTCTCTAAAATGTTCCATAAGACGTGTCAAAAGGTGAATCACTTCAATAGTAGATATGCCTGGCATGAATCCAAATTGGTTCTCTGTTATACTTGATATTTGTCTTAACCTACGTACGATAATTCTTTCCCATAATTTCATAGTATGACTCATTAACTTGATACCCCAATAATTCACACAATTCTGAATGTCTCCCTTGTTCTTATATATGAGTATAAGTGTACTCGCTCTCCACTCCTCGGGCATCTTTTGGTTTAGCTATATTTCATTAAATAGTCTTGTGACCCAAGTGATTCCTGTTTCTCCTAGGATTTTCCAAACTTCTATAGGAATATTATCTGGTCCTACCGATTTACCACCCTTCATATGTTTAAGAGCCTCTTTGACTTCATTTTTTGAATACGTTGGTAGAAATTATGGTTTATATTCTTTTATGATTTGGCTAACTCTCCTAAGGTAATACTAACATCTTCATTTTCATTAAAAAAACTTATAAAAATAGTTTTTCTATCTCTTTCTTATATCATCATTTGTCACTAGAATTTTCTCATCCTCATCTTTGATGCATCTAACAGAATTAAGATTCCTAGTTTTCTTAATCTCTAGCCCTAGTTATCTTAAAAATCTCTTTCACCCTCTTTTGAGTTGAGTTTTTTATATAAATCCTTCCAAATTTTAGTTTTTGCTTCACTGATGGCCTTTTTCGCTTCCTTCTTTACTTTCCTCTAATGTTTTTCTAGTTTTCTTAGCATAATGTAATTTGTAACATACCCTTTATTGAAAAATATGATAGCGCACCAGAGATCGAATATCACAAACACGAGAAGAACAAGTGAAGATCAAACGTGGAGATCAAAAGAAGGGGGCAGGCCCTCCAATGGAGGTCGCCCCCTCACTCTCTCTCTTAATCTTAATCTCTTAACTCTAATAGAAGAAGTCCAACCCTTATATAATGGATTGTTAAACACAAAATAACCAAAATGCCCTTAGTACTACGGACAATTACAATAATACCTAAAACATTAAAATTACTAAAACTAACACTAAAAACAGCAGATATTCATATTCTTCAACACCTCCCCTCAAGTTGGGAGTGAGATACTTCGAAGTTCAAACTCCAAAGTTGCCAAAAAAGTGATTTTTTCTTCTTTTTTTATGATTTTACAGCTCTCTTGGTTGTCTGTTTTTCAGCAACCTTCCTGACTGCAACACTCTTCATCAGCCTTCATGGTTGTTCTTCAGCAACTTCATGACTACACCAATCTTCAACATCTTCTTTGGCTGCAACATCTTCAACTCAGCCTCCTGGTTGATCATTTTCAATAACTTCTTTGGCTGCAACATATTCAACTCAGCCTTCCTGATTGGTCATTTTCAACAACTTCTTTGGCTGCAACATCTTGGCTAGTAATTTTCAGTAGCTTCTTTGGCTGCAAATTCTAGCTGTTGTTTATTCAATTTATTTGTTAGCTTTGTTGCCTTATATTCGGCAGCTTCTAATTCTTTTTCCTTCACCTTCAACTGAGTGAGTTCATGTTCCATCTTCTTGTTCTTGTAAAGTAACATTGATTATAGTATGCTCATCTCCTCCCCACTAGTAGCTAGTTCCCAGTCCTCGGCCTCAATTGAATTATAGCCTACAACGTGCAAGATTTTCACTTTTTTTTCGCAGATCATCAATTTGCTTCATAGTTGGCCTTGCTTGAAGTTCCTTTTTACTCTCCTTAATGGCATTTTCCTTCTCACTAAGCATTGCCTTGATCTTCTTAGTCTCATTCACGTGTTGCTCCCTTTCATTTGACAAAACGGTCTCCAGATTATGAAGTTCCATGTGCAAATCTAAAATTATTTTCTCCTTTGCGTTCAATGAATCCTCAAGGCTAATGCTTTTAGAACTTCCACAGTCTTATGATTATCTTCTACCAAGCTACGTTGTTTGACTTCCACAAGCTGCTTGATTTTCTCCTCCATCTCCAGTTCCAGTTGTCGGTTGCGTTCTTCAAGCCTTCTAACCAGTGTTATTCGTATCGCACCGTATTAATACGGTGCGATACGTATCGTATCATGGGCAACCACGAAATAATACAGGGTCCCGTATCATTTTTATGAAGTTATTGCACCGTATCGTACGATACACCTAGGAACCCTTGGGTCCCCAGCCGAACAGAAACCCATAATTTTTCGTGGGTTTCCTCTTTCCTTTTGAGTGTCTTAAGCTCCTAAGAGCCAGTTTTCGCCTCCTTGGTGTTCAAAGCTCCAAAATCGTGCCCTATGGTATCCGTGCAAGCCTCCTAACTCGGATTTCGATATATTTTTAATGTTTTTTTCCATTTTTTTTCTTTATATTTGTTGTTTTTTGTGTTATTTCTTATTTTTCTTTTTTAAATGACAAAATATGAAGTTATTAAGTGTGTGTATACGATTTTTATTGCATTCATGAAGTGGGAGACACTCCATTTGAGTGTTATTTGAAGATTGGGGATTTACGAAGTGCTTTTATTTTCAGGTTTTTGTTTGAATTAAAGTACTCCATTGAGATGGGAAGAAGGGGTGGTAGAGACTCCCATTCTCGGTCTTATCATCTGGCATGGCAGTGGGGTATACCAGTTGAGGGTTCAGGGTTAAAGATCATATGCTTATTTTGTGAAAAGGTGGTTAGTGGTGGAATTTCAAGGTTGAAACACCTCCTAACAGGGACCAGAAAAGAAGTTGCTCCATGCACAGGTAGAGTTAGAAGTTTGTCAGAAGGTATTAAAAGGCAATGCCTGCAGATGATTGAGAGTATACAGGAAAGGAGACAACAAAAGGATGATTTCAAGATGTTTGAAGAAGCCGATGATGCTACTGCCACTGGAGTTGGATTCACTGATAGTTTGCCTTTAAATGCTAGAACAGAGATTAGTAGTAGCAATTCACGAGCACCTAGCAGAAGAAAGAGAGTTGCTGAAGACTTTAGAGATGGCAGAAGAGGAAGTTCAGGAAGGAGTAAAGGAAGAGCTTCTTCTAGCATACATTCATTCTTTCCTCCTTCCACTACACCTAGTACTCAACCTGGAATTTGTGCTGCTATGACTTTAGAACAACTGCATAATCAGACAGACCTTGCAGTGGGGAGATGGTTTTATGATGCATGCATTCCATTTAATGCAGCAAACAGTTTTCACTTTCAAGCAATGGCAGATGCAATTGCTAACATTGGTCCAAGATACAGGATGCCCTCTTATCAGAAGTTGAGAGGAAAGATATTAGATCAGACCGTCATTGAAGTGCAGCAATACTGTTCGACTTTGAGACAATCGTGGAAGGAAGCGGGATACACTATCATGGTAGATGGATGGACCGATAGGCGAGAAAGGACATTGCTAAACTTTATTGTATATTGTCCTAAAGGACTCATGTTTTTGAGATCTCTAGATATGTTAGAGGAGAGGCACACTGCAGAGATCTTAGGAGAAGAATTTGATAAGATTATACAGGAGGTTGGGGTAGAGAATGTAGTCCAATTGATTACAGATAATGCAGCTAACTACAAAGCAGTTGGGAAGGAGTTAGCTGATATTTATGAGACTTTTTACTGGATACCATATGCAACCCATTATTTAGATCTCATCCTTGAGGACATTGGTGAGATGGATGAAATAAAGACAACAACTGAGTATTGCCAAGATATTACAAAATTCATTTACAACCATGCATTTATTTTGTATATGATGAGGAGATATACAGAAGGTGCAGAGCTTCTTCGAACAGCTGCAACTCGGTTCACAACAAACTTCTTATCTGTACAGAGTATTGTGAGACAGAAGCAAGCTTTGAAGAGAATGTTCTCCTCAGATGAGTGGCAATAATTTGCAGAGTTGCCTCATAACAGAAGAAATAGAAAGTTGAATGAGATTGCAAACAGTTTTTAGAAGTTCATTTTGGAATGCATGTGTTAGATTGTTTAAAATTACCTGTCCTTTAGTGAAAGTTTTGAGATTGACTGACAACGAGGAGAAACCATCTATGGGCTGCCTTTATGAAGCCATGGATAGGGCAAAAGAAGCCATCAGAAAAGAGAGAGATTATGTGCCCGTGTGGAAAATAATTGATAGTAGATGGAATAAACAATTGCATCAGCCTATTCATGCAGCAGCCATTATCTAAACCCATCATTCAGGTACTTAGCAACCTTTAAAAGGGACGGTGAGGTTAATCGAGGAATCATTGATTGTATCAACAGATTAGTCCCTGATGAGAGCAAAGCAGATGCGATACATCGAGAGATGGAGATATATGATAATGCTCTTCACTTGATGGGTTTGCCTGTTGCAATTCGCAACCGTACTACTATGCGTCTAGGTAAATTGTTTATTTTCATATTTAAGTTGCATCTTACGTTACTGTGGATTATGTCTCTAATGTTTGTCTTTTTTACATATGATTGGTGGAACACGTTTGGAAGTGATTGCCCAAACCTTAGATATTTTGCAGTGAGAGTCTTAAGCCAAACCTATAGTGCAAAAGGTTGTGAAAGAAATTGGAGTGTTTTTTAACAAATCTATACAAAGAAGCGCAACAGGTTGGAACACAAAAGACTAAATGATTTAGTTTATATTCATTGTAACATGCGCCTTCGTGAAAGGTAATGTTGTATTACTTTAAAATTTTCAATTCAATATTGTTTAACTTCAGTCTTTAATTGTTAATATTATTTACTAAATAAGTTTGGATAATTTTGATATATTAGAAGATTGGGTTATGGAAGACACTGAAGAAAATGCCCTCCTAACTGAAGAAGACATTGTCTGGATTAATTTGGAAGGAGCGCAACAACATCAAGGAGATGAAGAATTTGATTTTCAAGAAGGTGTCGCTGATAATGATGATGAGGATCTGCAACAAGGAGAAGATGAAGATTATTTAGTTGATGATCGTAATTACAATTTGTAAAATGTAACTATGTTTGTATTTCATTTTTTGGATTCAAAATATGTAAATTTGGATGCAATTATTCAATGTTGAATGCTCAATCTGTACTAAACTTACATTATATGAATTTAAAGCAATTACCAGATTTTTTCTGATTTTTTTTTCAGATTTTTACTATTTTTTATTGATTTTTAATTAAATTTTGTATTATTTTAATATTAAAGTATGATTCGATACGCCCGTATCGTGGAGCCCAACGATACACGATACGATACGCGTCAGACAACACTGCTTCTAACTATAGCCTGCTGGTTGTGTAGGTGAGCAGATTCAGCTATGAACTCTTCAAGCTCATGACGCATCTTCCGGTTCTCAGAGTTCAATTCAATCAATTTTGAGTCAAGCTTAGCTATGGAAGCAAGAGCTGGATATGGATCAGGAGCTTCATAAAGCTTCTGGTATATGTTGAGAAAAGCATTCTCCCCAAATTTAGCCCTCTTTTTGTCAAATTATCAACTTCTTCCTTATAACCCTTCAGTAATGAATTGAATAAATTTAACTTTTCTTCTGTGGAAGCCTTCTTGAAGTCTTGAGTGCTCTCACCAAGTTTCCGCCGATTCTTTTTTGGTTGGTTTCCTTATTTTCAGCTATCTTCATCCCTTGCTCATCAAGAACACTCCTCTCTTTCTCCTAGTCAAAATCTCGCCAGAAATTAAGAACATCGATCGGAAAAGCAGAGTCCATGGGCTCTCTCTCAGTGCCTCCAAATGCTCGTAAATCCGATCAAGTGTCTCTTGGGCATTGTCGTCCTCTACTAAAGATTCAGCTTCTTTCTCCAGTGTCAACCTCTCTTCATCACAATTAAACACAGCTTGGAGAGAAGATGAGTCTGAAGCTTAAATCTCCCTTGTCAAGTGGTAGATATCCATGTGTGAGTATCCAGAAACCATAGCATTCTAGTTTATCAAATTTCTATCAGAAATTTCATCAAACATTTGGTGGGCAGATTAACCTCTCTTCTTAAACATTTCATCAAACAATTGGTGTGCATAGTTAAAACTTCTGTGGGGCATTTCATCAAACACTTGATGTGCATCCTTCGTCTGCCCACACGTTTTTCCACAAAAATCATGGTTTGGAGCTTCTAGACATCTCATCCACGTCCAACTACACACCCAATAGAAGAAAGGAGCGTTCATTGTGAAGGCGATATCTAGTGAGTCCCTGTATGATGTGTTGGGCGTTTCCCCATCGACAACCCCTCAAGAAATAAAACGTGCATTGGCTCAGGTGTTGGTAGTTTATGAACAAGCAATGTTCCTCCTTGTCCTGTTATAGTGGGTGTCATCTCCTCCCCTTTGCTTCGAAGCTAGTAACTTAACCCCTGCCTTGTAGTACATATTTCCCAACAAAGTCAGTGAACTGCTTCACTGTAATATGGCCTTTGTCATAGTTCGTCCAATCTTAGACTATAGAGTACTGAAACTTTTAAACAATGTATCGTTGAGAGGAACCATCTTGATACCTGCTTCAATGCATCCTCTCTCTCTCCTACGTGCTCTAAAATGGACCTCTTCTCTTTCTAATCGCTTGGCATCTTCATGTCCTTTTTTTTCCTTCTCCTCCAAAACTTGCTTGCAGTCGTTATTCTCGTCGATTGAATGCTATGATACCATGTTGAAAAATGAAATAGCGTAACAGATATCGAATATCACAAACACGAGAAGAATAAGTGAAGAAGAAATGTGGAGATCAAAAGAAGGGGCAGGCCCTCCAATAGTGGTCTCCCCCCTTACTCTCTCTCTCTCTTAATCTTAATCTCTTAACCCTAATACAAGAAGTCCAGCCCTTATATAATGGGTTGTTAAACATAAAATGACCAAAATGCCCTTAGTACTATGGACAATTACAATAATACCTAAAACATCAAAATTATTAAAACTAACACTAAAAACAACAGATATTCATATTCTTCAACACTCTCTTTGCCTTGATTTTATTTTGCACTACTTCACTCCACCACCAAGCTTCTTTTTGTGCCGATACACGTCCCTTGGATTCACCTAACACATCTTTCGCCACTTTCCTAATATGTATATCCACATTGTTCCACATATCATAAGGTGTTTCACATATCCATGGCAAGTACATTATACTTTTCTTAGAAAACCTTCATGTTAGACATCCTAGCCTTTGATGTGGTTTGATGTTTATAAATCGTATTGAGTTTCTAAACCAATTTGCGCTCTTTCAACAAGAGTTCCTTTTGAAGATTATTTTCACTATTTAACGACATAAATGTTTTCTTTGTTCCAAAGGCTTCTTTCATATATCTTAAAAACCTATATTGGTGTTTCTATTCATGTTATGAATTTAAGACCTAATATATCTTATGAACTTTCATAAACAAATTTCTAAAATCCATTTATCTCTTCTAAAATTCCTTTTGGAATTAATATTATATGATTTGCCATAAATTAGAGTATATGTTAGTATCTATTTGACTAATTCATATTATTTTGTGATAATCCGCACTCGTTAATGGCTTATTGCTATTTTGATTATGATATTTAAATTGTTCTACAAAATATTATCAGGTGTATAGACATTTATATGTATGATTACCTCATAATTGCATCTGTGAGGTCTCCTAGCTTTTAAATCTTTATGACTTATGACTACTTGTTTTCTTATGAAATTAATTCCAAGCGTACATTATCGTGTAAGTATTGAAGAATATGCATATCTAGTGTTCTTTGTGTTAATTTTATAATTTTTTTATGTTTTTAGGTATTATTGTAATTGCCCGAAATACTAGGGGCATTTTGGTAATTTTCTGTACTGAGGGTAATTTGATCATTTTCCGTTTTATAGCTCTTTATATAAGGGCTGGTAGGTTGTATTAGAGTTTGAGAGGTTGTGTGTAAGAAAGAGAGAGAAAGAAGGGGGCGGCCTCCATTGGAGGTCCCTTCCTTCAATCTCTCATGTGTTCCTCCTTAATGTTATTAATATTTCTTGTTTTAATCTTCTACAATGCTACTCTGAATTTCAACAGTAAGTCATATAGAGTTTTCTTGTATCAATAAAATTGTGATATATATAAATTATGTAAAATTTCATGTTTATTAATGTGCTCGGGGCTCTATTTTGAGTTCATCATGCAATATTTTGAGTTATATACTCGTTAGTATTAGCACTATTAATTTTCGATTCCAAACATAGATTGTGTTTGCATAGTATGTGTATTGCTCACATAATAAACATATCCGACCATTCAATCCAAGTTGGCTTCACTTGTATTCAGATTCAAGTTCATTTAGGTGGGTTCTTTCCAACTTATATGCAACCTTAATTGTATCAACTGTTTATTGTGATGATATAAAGAAAAATGTGTTTTGGCAATAAGTTGCAACATTTAAATGATCTTTCAACTGGTTCATTAATAAGAAAAATGTATTGAAATTTTTTGGATGCTTTCCAAACTTGTTTATTAGAACAAAAGTGTGCTTTAAACAATTAGTTGCATCTTTTAGCATGATTAAGATTCATGTTATTGGTCGCTTGTTGAAGACCTTTGTGATTAAGGAGCTTCATGTTGTTGGCCTTTTGACAGAACTTAATCATTGTTTGAAGATGCACTTATTATTGTTTGATAATTTATTATCTTTAAAGTTACATTTTCATGTAATTAATGCCTCCGTATTGTTGGCATTTTGTTTAAGACCTTCATGATTAAGGTACTATCCTGATAAATGTGCTTTAAAGTATTGCAAGAATTCTTGTTTTATATGAAAAAGATTCTTTAAGAATGATATTTTCAAACTTGTTTTTTATTATCTAGAAAGATTGTCTTATTCTTGGAATTATGGAATCACGTTTGAAATTATGGATTATCAACCTTTGGTCTTGTTTGATTTGGTTGGGTTCGAGTTTGGTCCTTAAAACTCGGGTTAATGGTTAGCCTTAAAGCTTGGTGGTATACCAAGGCCTTTAGTAATATTGTAGTGATTCATGAAATTATTTGTTATAGACAATTTTACTTAGATGATCAATGAGTTGTTATTTATTTGAAAAAAAAAAGCTTTGTTTTATTAAAGATTTGTTTTGCATTAAAAGAATGGAATTGTCATAATATGAAACTAATGTTTGGCTTTTATGTTTTCAAAAAAAATGTAAAGCATGGCTATTGGTTGAAGAAAAGATATAAAGAAAAAAGCATAAGAATGTCTTCAGGGCTATAAATAATATTACAAACTCATGAACCTATTACTTTTCATTATTGATTGTTGTCCTCCTAATTACTTCTACAACAAATAAATGGTATTCAACTCCTAGTTAGCAAACTTGCGGTCATAGTACCGTCAGTTTGAGGGAGGTGTTAGAAAATATACTTTTTACTATTTTTTTGTAACTTTTACTTTTTTGTATTTAAACATGTAAGGTAGGGCCCGAGGCACTAGGTCATTCGGGTCCTACCCTTAGGGCCTAGCCCATTGGGTCACTGGCACTGGGGCTAGCGCCAGGCCCTAACGGCCAGCTAGCTATTGGGGGCCCAAAGGTGGGCCCAAAGGTCACCAGGCCTCCAACGACTAGTTCCTCACTATCTAGCCGTTGGGGGCTGGCTATAACCAACCCCCTTGGCTGGTTACTCTCTCTTCCTCTTGTTCTCTCCTATAAATATGCCTCTCATTTACGTACTTTTTCAATGCATTTTGTCACTATTCTTTTCAATGTGCCTTTGTTGCATATGCTTTATAGCTTTTTTCTACGGCTTTGTGATTGACATTTTGAGGTGATATTAACTAATCTTCCATTGTTACATTGAAGCATCGACTTTATTACAATGGTATATATTATAATTTGGAGAAAGATTCACATTTTATGTTTATAATAGACAAAGTGGGTTGGAGAAAAAGTAAAGGAGATTGATAATACTGGTTTTAAATTATAGTATTTAGGAAAGAAAAATGCTCGAAATGGAGTTTGTATTTTATAAATAAATATTTAAAGGATAGTGTAATAGACATACAACGATATGGTGACCGAATTATAATGGTGAAATTAGTGTTAGGAGAGGTTTTAAATATAGTTTTTGGTTATGCACTCGAAGTAGGATTAGAAGATAGTATAAAGAAGAGTTTTTGGGAGGAGTTAGATAAGCTAATTCAAACAATTCCACAAAGGGAGATGATTTGATTAGGAGGAGAATTAAATCAACATGTCGGTAAAGATGCATTAGGATATCAAGGTATTCATCGAAACTATGGTTTTGGGGATATAAATGAGGAGAGTAGGGAGATTTTAAATTTTGCTATGATTTTGATCTCTTTATAGCCAATACAATTTTTAAAAAACTAGATGAACATTTAATTATTTATAAAAGTGGCTTATCACAAACACATTGATTTTTTTTTGTAAGAAAAAAGATAGATCGTGTTGTAAAAATTGCAAGGTAATTATAAAAAAAAACTTAACTACTCAACGTCGACTTTTAGTAATGAATTTGCAAGTAAAAAAGTTTGACAAGGAAGAATAGAGTGGATAGAGCTATTCGGACTAGATGGTGGAACCTCAAATGTGAAAAAGAAGATATATTTAAACATAAAGTTCTTCGAGGAGATGCTTGAAATTATATAAGTAAACCTTATGATATTTGGAATAATATGGCCATACATATTAGGGAAGTGGCAAAAGATGTGTTACGCGAATCTAAGGGAGGCATACCGGCACAAAAAAAAGCTTGGTGGCAGAGTGAAGTGGTGTAAGATAAAATCAAGGCAAAAAAGGCACGTTACAAATTGCATTATGTTAAGAAGACTAGTGAAACGTAGGAGCAGGGATCAACTTTATGTTGGTCATTGATGAGTTAACAAAACATATTAAAGACGAAGTACCTTGATGTATGTTATTTGCATATGATATTGATGAGTCTAAAGAAAAAGTTAATAGGAAATTAGAACTATGAAGAGAAACATTAGAAAGTAAAGGCTTCCGACTTAGTAGAACAAAGATAGAATATATGGAATGTATTTTTGATTATTTGGGTACTTCAAATGACATAGAAATTAAGATTGGCACATAGCACAAGAAAAGTTTTAAATACCTAAAGTCAATTTTTCAATCACTTTGAAAAATTGATGGAGATGTTATGCATAGAATTAATACCGGTTGGTTAAAATGGAGAGGGGCATAAGGTATTATGTGTGATAAGAAGATACCATTAAAGTTAAAAGGTAAATATTATAGAGCAGCAATTAGACATGTAATATTTTATGGTTCTGAGTGTTGAACATTTAATCATTAACATGTGCAAAAGATGTCTATTGTAGAAATGAAGATGTTGATATGGATGAGTGGTCACACAAGAAAAAACCATATACATAATGAGGTTATTAGAAACCAATTGGGAGTAGCACCAATAGAAGATAAAATGAGGAAAAATCGTTTAAGATGGTTAGGACATATAAAAAGACAACCAAAAGACACTCCTGTAAGAAGATATGAAAAATTATATCGTGAAAATGTTAAAAGAGGAAGAGGACGACCACAAAAGTGTTGGAAAGAAACTATAAAGAATGATCTATTTTATAATTATATTGAGTTAACTGCTAGCATGACACGTGATAGGGTTCTCTGGAAACAAAGAATCCATGCAGCCGACCCCATCTAGTATGGGAAAAGGCTTCATTGTTGTTGTTGTTGTATTTGTTCCCAATGAAATCGGTGTATAAGATTTTAAGTTACTAGATGAACTACGCAAAGGCATGCTTGAATCAAAAAGAGTGTACAATATAATCTTAACTTTTCATTATTCTAGTTTTGAAAGCTGATAACCAATGAAAATCCAATAATGTCTAAAGATTGCTTATTTTGAAAAATCACGCTCTTAATTAAATGTTAGCCTGATAGAACAAATATTGTTTACCTTATTGTATTTATTGCTTACATTCCACATATAGAATGGACTTAAATTTTTCATGTATGCATATACACTGATATTTTCAAATATGATCCTGATAGAATATCATTTTGTCTAAAGTGATTGTGAATTTTCTCTCTTGAAATCCAAATAACCATTTCCTTGCATGTCAGGTTTAATATTTGAACTTCTAGGAGCTACAAATCAACCACTTGATGAAGAATTCAAGCTCTGGAAAATAAATCTGTGGAATTGATATTCATCTTAGATATACTGTCTGGTTAAAATTGTTTTTTTACTCAAACCTAGTTCTAAAATCACAGGCTACCGGATATAAACAAATTATTTCATTACCTCAGTTCGGAAGTAAAGATCTAGATAGCTTGTCCAATAATCCTCTGATATGCAAAGAGATATCACTGCAATCTCAGGTCCTCTTTTCATGGTGCCTTTGTATACTACACTGTCTGGAGAGGAGCCAATTATGTTGCTGAATTCTTCACATGCTACTTCTAGATCTTGTTGGCTTATCTTCATAACACCCTTTACTATTTCATAGTCTGCATTAGATAACAATGGCAATATGTGGCAATGGTTACTTGAATTTTATCACAAGCAGAAGCAGAAAATCTCGTCCCCATAAACTTGGAGGAAAGAGAAAATTCAGAAGATTGGCTGACTAACCAGTTGACAACTCTTTCACGTTCAGTCCAGATGATGTTTGTTTCCAAGAGAATTTAACCTTCCGTTTACCATGGCATCTAAAGAATGCTGCACCAACAACATACAGCAGAAGAGAACCTGCAACAACCCCTGTTGCAATTTCCACAGCCAGCAGCCAGGTGTGTCTCGATGATGCTCTCTTAGCTATGTCCTTTCTTTTAATTGGACCAGCTCCAGAGTTGCCATTTAGATACTTTACAGCACCTATAAAATGATCGCACTTTCTCTAAGTAAAAGGTAATAAACTGCAGTCAGATCTTATATATCTTCAAAACAGATAACATGATTAGGTCCAAGTGCAAGAAAGTCGGCTGCAATTCTATTTTCTCAGAAAGATGGATGAATACCATTGGAATCTTCAACGCATGGATAAGGAAATTTCCAGTGATACAATAAGCTCCAATAAAAATAACTCACTGGGGACATGTGACACAATTATGAAAAATGGCTGAAAACAAAAAGAAAGGGGTAAAATGTTGTCAGATATTCTAGGACCAGTTGACCAAAGAAAAATCTAAATAAAACAAGTAATGCACATGACGGAAGTTAGAGTCAAGTTTAACCAATAGTATGATTTTCTCCAAGCACAGTGATAGTATTCATTCATATGACGTGTTTCACACATAACTTCAGAATCTTAAAGTTCAGCATCAGGCAAGCAATGGATATTCGCCATTTTTCCAAATCTTTCGTTTCCATTAATGTTGCACAACTTTTTCTTTATTTGAAACCCAAAAATGAAAATTAAAAATTCAGCTATATTAGAAGAACTATGATAGTGCAAATGGTTATCTTTTTAACTCATGATCAAGCAAACAATTTCTAATATCATGCTCCTTGATCACCTGTCTATAGGTGAATGTGAAGAAGTGAACCTTCGCGTTGATGGAACTTGGATTCCTATGGCATAGGGTGGCACTCAAAATGGGTTCCAGTTTCGGCCTGAGAATGAGACTTCATTATAAGTAGTCAGAGTAAATGAGTACATTCTCAGCAGGATGCTTCTGGCAAGGACTAAATTCAATCAAATAATACATGAGCCAACCAACTATGGACTTAAACTAGCAGCTCTTACATTCATATGCTGTTTTTAGTATTAGGTTTGTAATTTTTGATATTTGGGTATTATTCTAATTGCCCATAGTACTAATTACTAAGGTCATTCAGAAAGAAAGAACCAGTTTTGGGGGGGGGCTGTTTAAGTTCATAAATAGCTTTTCTTAGATGTAGAACTTTGTTGTTCGACACATTCAATCCAGGAGGAGGTTCCATGTAGATTTCTTCTTTAAGTCATTCATTCAAAAAAACATTTTTTAAGTTGTTAACATCCATTTGTGTGATATCCCATTTCCTAATGGTGCTTAAGGCAATGAGCACCCGGACTGTTGTTATCCTTACTACAAGAGTAAAAGTTTCTTTATAATCTATCCCATATTCTTGACAATATCCTTTTGCCACTAGACGAGCTTTGTATCTTTCTAGAGTATCATCACTCTTAGTCTTAGTGTTGTAGATCTACCTGCATCCTATAGGTTTTTTAGTAGTTGTATTGGACGACTAACTATTTCCCATATTTGAGCTTTATTTAGGGCATCTAGTTCAATGTTCATGGCATCAATCCATTCTTGAGATTTTTGAGCTTCAACAAAAGTTTTAGCTTCTTTCACATATATCATATTGGTCACTAGAGCTCTATGAGATGGAGAGAATGTTTTATAGGATACAAATCTTTCTGCAAGTCTAGATTCTCTAGCGGACCTTCTTAAAGGAGGTTCTATAGTTTCAATGTTCCTCCTAGTATAGTATTGATCATAGGGTTGAATGGTATATCTAGATTGAGGTAATTCATTAACAGGTCTATGTAGTCTTATCTGTATCACACCGTATCGTATGTATCGTGCCATATAGTTATAATACGGTACGATACATATCGTGCCGTATCACCCTTGGCGATACGCCCAAAAAAAAATTCATTTTTTTTTAAACTTTTTTTTTCTTCAATTTTCTTTTGCAGGTTTCTGGTCTCTCTTTGCCTCTCTTCACTTCTCTCCAAGGCATCCTCCGATATGCT
The DNA here is from genome assembly GCA_036023115.1 of Brasenia schreberi. Classification (NCBI taxonomy): domain Eukaryota; kingdom Viridiplantae; phylum Streptophyta; class Magnoliopsida; order Nymphaeales; family Cabombaceae; genus Brasenia; species Brasenia schreberi. The sequence goes on from JAYKKT010000038.1 coordinate 271,547, forward strand.
TGTTTGGGATTGCAAGTTGTGTATGTAACATGTAAATTCGAGTTTATAATTTTATTTATTGAATAAGAATAATTTATGAACAAATAAAAATTATGACAAAATCATTTCTCTTTTTGTTGCCAACTTTTAGGTATATTTCTGCTACTAGTTTCTAATTTCATGAAATCGCAAACAATGAAGAACAATTTGGTTGTCTCGGTTCATTGAGTGGGCATTTCACAACTTCACTATTTTAGGGACTTTCATTGAGTTGAACATGATCAACGTGTGTGAGGCTTAACTCAGTCTGTGAAGTGAGAAATGGAGCTCAAGCATTAGTTAAAAAGCTAGCCTCTAGTAAGAGAAAAAGGGGATATCATCAAGTAACAATATCACATCCCTGAGGTGTCATAGACTCAATAATCAAAGAAATGGAGCTCATCGTTTTGCTCACATATGAAAATTGGCAAATATGACAACTACATGTACAAAGATAGCAGTTTGTTAATTTTGATATATTAGATGAGTGGATTATGGAAGATAACAAAGAAAATGCACTCCTAACCGAAGAAGACATTGCATGGATTAATTTAAAAGGAGATGAATATTTTGATTTTGAAGCAGAAGGTGATGAGAAACTTTGAATCTTCATCAAGGAGAAGATGAAGATTATTTAGGTAATAATCCTGATACAAATTTACAATATGTAAAATGTAAATGTATTTCATTTTTTGCTTCAAAATATGTAAATTTGGATGCAATTGTTCAATGTTGAATGCTCAATATGCACTAAACTTTGCATTATATGAATTCAAAGCAATTACCAGATTTTTTCTAATTTTTTCTGATTTTTTTCTGATTTTTACTAATTTTTCCTGATTTTTTAAATATTTTCTATTTTTTAATATTAAAGTACGATACGATACGCCCGTATTGTGGAGCCCAGCGATACGCGTCAGACAACACCGGTTCTATGCCTTTCTTTCTTAGTGTAGTTCATATCATCATCAAGAATATAAGTTAAAAAGGAGTATTCCTCTTTGGAGGAATCATTTTTAAAATAATACTCGTTTTCAAGAAATTGCACATCTTTAGACTAAGTATAATTTATCGTTTTTATGATCATAACACCTATATTCCTTTTTTGTTATACCATATCCTAAAAACACACATTATATGGCATGAGGAGAAAGTTTGTCATCTTTGTTGGCGAGAATAAAGCATTTGCATCCAAAACTTCTTAAATGCAAGTAACAAGGAGTTTTGCCAAACAATTTCTCTTTAAGTGATATATTTTATAAAACAACAATAGGTATTCTATTTATCAGATAGATTGACGTCATAACAGCTTCCGCCCATAAATTCTTTAGAACACTACTAGAGATCAAAAGTGTTCTTCTGGTTTCTATGATGTGTCGATGTTTCCTTTCAGCCACACCATTTTGTTGTGGATTCTTGGTACAAGAAGTCTAATGGATGATTCCATTATATTCTAAAAAGACAATCATTGTAAAAGAATCCATCAACTTTTCTAATTTAAATTGGAGAACAATTATACATTTGATGAATATTTAGATGGCTATTCTTTTATACCATAGAGATACATCATTTGAAAGAGTGTTACATTGACCAAAAGTTTGTGTATGAAGATAGTCCATAACATAGAGTCCTCCCTCCCTATGGCCATGCCCAATTACCTTCTTTAAGATATGATTCTACAATGCAACCTTTAGACGAAAAAGTGACTGCCATGGTTTCCAGATTTGAGAAAATGGGTGTCACCATTTTCATGCTTCTCTTCTCAGTCTTCTTTGGCTCTTCTGCACTACCACTATGCACTGATTCAAGTGGGTTTTCTCGTTTTTCTTCTCTCAGCTTCTTTCTTTAATATTCATTCTTTTCTTCTTGGATTTTATTGGTTTATGGAGTAAATTCTTGATAAATTGTTTGATGGGCATTTGTGAAACAGGGGCTCCGCTACCCACAAAGACTCCCATTGTCCTTCTCTTCTTCTCGATTCGATAAATGTGTCTAATCCATCTTGTGTGTTGTGGTCAAATTTGTTCTCTGCACGGTAAGCGACTGAAACTAATAGATGGTGGTTCTTGGTTTTGAGTTTCATTGGTGAAATTATACATCCTTGTGTCGACTTTTTCTTTTGTCGGCATGATAGATAACTTAAAAGATCATTTAGTCTCTAAAGTTTTTTCCTCTAAGGAGCAAAGCCTTAGCATCTTATGGTTGTTCCAAGTGCTTTGATCTTCCGTAGAAGGTCCTCTTGGTTATTTTACCCATGAAGAGATACTGAAGTAATTAGGCTATGGACCTTTTTCCAGACTTTCTTTCGAATGACCGAAAAAGTGGAAGGCACGTCAGTCGGAAAGAATCATGATTGGGCACTTGTCATAAAGAAAGAGTGCAGGTGAAAGGGACTTGGTCAGGCCAACTATATTTTTACAATTATCCACGCCATCCTCGTCAGTATCACCACTTGGGTTTGAAGCTAAACATCATGATTCACCATGATAATGCCAATGTGTATAATTATGAACAAAGCCAAAACGTATCATGTGGTCAGCTGCATCTTTTGTGGAAATACTTCTTCGTTCCAACCATGAGGACAGGTTCGTCCTTCATTTCAATAGGATCTTGTGTTGCCCACATCCTGTCTGAGCCTCCACCAAGTGGTACTGGTTAAGGTGTTACCACTGTAGGCCTTGGTTGTCCGAATGTGCTTCCAAGCACAACAGGAGCATATTGTCCTTGTGCAACCCCACTTGTTCCAACTTGTGCATTTGGGTCAAAACCTGCATCATTAGCATCATTCTGCGCAGGAGGTCCTTTACTTGACCTCATGGCTGCAGCAAGCTCTTTAGCCTTTCGAGCTTGGGCATTAATTATCCGCGCTTTGTTTTCTTCTTGGTACCACACTATTTTTGCTTCGATGGCAGGGACATTGTTGCCTTCAATCAGATAAAAAATCATGTCTTCCACTTCCTCCAAGTAATCATTGAATTCCTTCAAGGAGGAAAATTCTTCTTCTCTCTTGTAGAATATATTGGCTATTCTCCTGCGGATGACATCTCTTTGTTGAAAGGATTCATTCCTGAAGCTGCCACCATTATTCGTCCAAGGCAAGCCACCATTCTTCGTCCAGCTTGTCCATCTAGATAAAATGGTGACTCTGGGATCAGGCAGCAGTCCTATAACATCTTGACTTGCCAACGTTGCAAACATAGCAATAAACCCACTATAACAATCCATAAGTTTCACAACTCCAACACCGTTCTCAGCACATCACACAATATTTGAGATGAATGGGCCCACTAGGCAACTAACCACCTTTTTTTATCCTTCCTTTCTCTACGGCCGCTTTCTTTATGTAGATGATGGGCAACAGTTAACTATTTTCCTTCCTAAAAACGTGGAGATAATCCTTCCCTTTTTATCAAATCATTTCCACCAAATCACGAAGGTGATCTTCCATAACCACTTTTCTGTTTTTCTTTTCCACAAAATCAGGAAAATAATTTATGATTTATTTTTCCAGAATTTAACTCCGCCCATTTAAGGGATCACCCTTGCATGGCCGGTAAAACTTTGTCGGACTTATTTATCATGGATTTTACAAATTATGATAGGGTTCTTTGAGTATGGGAGAAAGGCTTAGATGTTGTTGTATTTTTCCAGAATTTGATATTTAAAAAAGGATGAAATTACCTTTTCTAAAAAACTGATCTTTCTTTCCATATTTGTTTGTAACCTTTTTCGAAAAAAGGATAGGCCATTAACTATCGTCACTTTTTTTGGCAACAAACTGCCTTCCTTCTTCGTCATCTTCTTCTTCCTTCAGAAAACCTTTGCACTCGGCTTAGGCTTCACTTTTGTATTCACATGCTTTCTCTCTTTAATTTCTTCCTCTCTCTTGCGTTTATCATCCATGGAAGCAATTATGTTTTCTTCAAAACGCCTCCTTTCTTTATCATCATGTCTGGGTGAAAGCCTCTGAGGGTATCTGGCTTTGCCACCTCTCCTATAAGGTTCCTCATCTCTTATGCTAATGGGAACTGTCTGTGGAATAACATTTTGGGGGAAGTGGTGGCAATGGCGGCAAATTTTGCCCATGAAAGCGATCTTCTGAATAATACTTTTCAACAGAGACTTAAGCATAATGTAGTTTTCCATGATCATCTTTCCCGTGTTCATCTTTGTTCATGGTAAATACCCGATTAAGACTTCTATCAGCTCCTCTTTCTTGCACCCTGTCAACTGACTTTTCTCTACCATGTCTCTCACTAGATCAATCCTAGATTTGTCTGGACAGGCATCTTCACCAAGAGATTTATCAAGGTGGTCCATGACTTTCTCCATTGATCTACCAAGATTATGTTCATCATTACTGACCTTTTCATGATCTCTAGTGTGAACTTTGTCAGTCAACCTCTGATCAACAACTCTTTCCCTGTTTGAGTGCCATACTTCTAAGTTCTCCATATCCTTTGTATCACCCTTGCAACCCGATTTGCACATCACCCGTTATCCTCTACTCTCATCAATCTTATAGCTCTGATACCATGTTGAGATTTGTGAAAAGCTCAACAGATAATCGATAATGAAAAACATTAAGAAATAATGAAAAGTAAAAGTGGAGATTGGAGGGGGGACAGGCCCTTCAATGGTGGTTGCCCCCCTCTCTTTCTCTCTTTCTATTAATCAAACTCATTAACCCTAATACAAGACGTCCAACCCTTATATAATGGATTGTTAAACATAAAATGACTAAACTGCCCTTAGTACTACGGGCAATTATAATAATACCCAAATATCAAAATTTTCAAACTTAACACTGAAAACATTTAGACACCAACAACATTCTCAATAAAGCAATAATGTGGCATAAAACATGGGGATTAAAATGAAAATGTGCTGCAAACACCTAGGTGATTAAGAATGAGAATAATCATTCTTAGATTCAAATGAGAAGCATAATTCAAAAGTGAATCCTCAGTAAGAAATAAAAAGACCTGTTGCGTTATGTCCATAAGCAAACATTAACCCAAAATAGAAACCACGATCAAATGTAAGACTCCTCGAAACCTGAAAAGCTAAATATTTACATCTACAAAGACTCAAAGGTTGCTACACTAAGAGGACAAACAAAAAGCAACAGGTACTAGAAAAGCCTTCCAAAAGAAGACATGTTTCTCTTTGTTAATGAATGAGGGAATACATTAATTTGAGACTCCAAAAGCAGGTCAAGACTGAATATTTTTACAAATTAAGAGTTTAATACTCAAATAACCAAAAAAAACACTTCATGAACCGACCATCCTAAAAGGACCAAACACATGATTGGAACAAAAAGAACAAAGACAAAAAAGAGAAGTTGGCATTATAAACTAACTCTTCAGTTAACAACCTCTTCAGTCAAAGAATGCAGTAAGGATCCTATACAGAACCTATAAGTACGCCATCAAGAATTACAAATCAGATGAGAAAAGCAAAATCACAAGGAAAAGGGGTTTTGGGACATACCACATTGTTGAGAAGAACGCTGAATGATCAGATCCCTGTCAAGGAGACAGTTCCTTTGAAAGCTTGGCCTGCAAACACAAAGCATCAGTGGATTGATTACAGATTCACAGAAGAAGGCAGCAAACAGTAGAGGCATACCTTGGCAGGTGTTTCAAGCATGAGGGAACTCTTCCTGTAAAATAGTTATCTGAGAAATCTGCGACCTTCAACTGAGTTGATTGACACAAACCAATGGTATTACTAGGAGCAATATACCTGAAACAGTGAGTGGTCTAACAGATTAGGTAATAGGAAACTTCCAATTGGAAGGATTGAATTCTTCATAATCCACAAAAGTCCACAACCAAGATGAATTGTGAAAAATGAGTTATATGACAAATACATCGTAAATTACATCCAGGAAGACTTGTACTTTTTAGATAACCCTGATTCTGATGGAGTTCTGGAGTTTCAAGGAGATCTCTGTATCTCCAGGATGTAGGTGAATTACCAAATTACTGTATGACTATATGAATATTCAAACATGTTAAATGAAAAGCATGAGATAGCACTACTTTGAAATTTGGGAGCTCCTGTTTACTACAACAACAACAACTAAGCCTTTTCCCATACTAGACGGGGTCGGGGGAGCTCCTGTTTACTGGCCAGAGAAAATGCAAGCTCATAATGCTAAGAACTCCAGAAAATAGTGTGCTGGATAGTGGAAGATGGATACTTTGAAGTAGGAATTCAATAGGAAATGGCCTGCAAACATCACCCATGTAGCTGAATGAAATTGTAAGGATGGATGACAATTGAAAGCTCTCTTAGTTCTGAACCTGCATCTTTCTTTGGCTCCCTTCTAGCCAGAGATTATGCTTCTCTATAATTTATACTTCTTTGGTTCTTGTTTCCCACATGCTAGTTTTCTGATATGACTTGTGAAGGTAGGAAAACATGAAGAGAAAGAAAAACTAACTCAAAAAGAAAAATCATGTATTCTGATGCCAGAACAGGTATATATGCAGATGATCCAATTATTGCATTCTAATACACTTACAGGTCTTGAAGAGAAGTGATGTTCAGACGGTTGTAGCTTCCCGGTAAAGGTCCTCGAAGTCTATTTCTGTTCAGACTCAACTGAACAAGGCCCTTTAAGTTACCAAACTCAGGGGGTAAATTTCCAGTCAACTGATTGTATTGAAGGTATCTAAAGAGGGAAAGCAAGTACAGATCACGACAAAAGTAAAAATCAATCTAATATGGATCAACCATAAACCACCAAGAATAATTTAGAACCGACATTTTTGTAATGCTAGTTAGGTTTCCCACTTCATTAGGTATGGCTCCAGACAGTTGGTTGCTGCTCAGATCCAGAACAATGAGGTGAGATAATTTCCCAATTTCTTTGGGAATGGTACCAAGAATATTGTTTCCAGAAAGATTCCTGCATATAGATAGGGAGGTGTCAGTAATGCTCCATATCAATTTTCTCTTCCCCTCTCTTCTTTCCAACACTAAGTCGCTAAGCGTCTGACTAACAAAGCAGGGGCACAAATAAAGCAAATTTCCAGCAATAGAAAACGTCAATACTTGTTGAATGAGTCTAGGTTACATACAGTGTTTGCAAAGAGGTCAGTAGACCAAGTTCCGGAGCAAGAAATCCTCTTAAGGATGCATTAGGAAGAATCCTATGCCACCAAAAGGAGTTCAATCAGTTACCTCTGATGCAATGTTTCTAGGCCACAATCAAGACTCCATATAGATAAACAGATAATTCCGATAGACAAAACCAACAAAGACGTTTAGATCACAAGAGCAACAAAGATATCCCTATGAGAAGATACATACAAAGATATCACGTTTCCAGGATCTGGCGAGCAAGCAACCCCAAACCAATCGCAAGGATCTTCATCAAGAGCATTCCAATCCGATAACCGCGAAAGAGAGTCATCGTAAATAGATTCCTTGAAAGCCAGTAATGCGTTCACTGAAAAGTTGAACAGAGCAAAAAACAAATCCAAGTCATTTTACAACGAGTGATTTCCCATGTCAAACATCAAACCATTGCGCTAAAGATTCCCAAGCTCACGCATATAAGTAACGACTTTGCAAGATCTTATCACGAGCTCTAGAGCTCACAGCATATCTCTAACGACAAGAAAGAAATAAACCATCTACATACAAATCTTAAAACGATCACCGAAGTTATTAATTTCCGGTAATTATGAACGAATTTCAAGAACACCCATCAAGAGGTTTCATGAGAAAACAGTGCCATTCAACCGAAAAACAAAAACAGAAGCAACGCAACCAGGAAAGACAGATCCATACCTTCATCCAGCAAAGAACAACAACAAGGGAAAAGAATTCCCAAGACGGCAGCAACAAGAACCAGTCCACTTGATCTATCCCCCTTTCTCTCTCTATCCATTTCTGAACTCCGACAGATTTGCTCTCTAACTCAAGAAGACACCAACGCCCATCTTCAGAAAGATACAAAACCGAAAGAACGAAGCTCACATAATTACTGAATCAGCCTCAGTACCTCTCTTCTCTCTTCCTTTCTCACTCTGTCTGAGAGCAAACAGAGGCACCAACGAAGCACATTGTAGTAGAGATTTGAAAGGCAAAGAAAGGCAAAAGGGGAAGAGAGAGAAGAAAGCTACAAGCCAACCAGAAGAGAGGAGAAGAGAGTAAAACACAGAGTTGGTAGGAGTGGCCTTGGACAGAATGTTTGTTAAATTTCAAATTTAATACGCACAAATTTTCCCCCAACAAAAATACAGAGTCGTTCTCCAAGAAACTGTACCTTTCACCTTGGCCCAGCAGTTGGAGGTAGCTGGTTTAGGCCCCGGGCCCAGGGTTGAGCTGGACCCAAACCACCTCCCGAACCAAGGTAGGGGAACCGAAAGCAGAACCGAGGACCGCAACGGTTCGGTTCAGGTTCCACCTAGTGGGGAATCGATCTGGAACAATGGTCCGAAACTAGCGGCCCAAGTCTTCTTTCTAAAAAAAAAACTACTAAGGTTGCATGGAAATGTCCTGCTCGTTCACATAAAACGCTCTTAGCATCAGTGGTCGAGTTTGGCACCCATCATGTGCCTTGTTTGAATCCCAATGGCTGTAGCTTTCATTTAACGTACTATTTTTACGAGTATATATATATTTATACTTATAGTATTTCTTATATATATATATTACATATTATATTTATATATACTTTGCACCACATATCTAATAACCTATATATATAAAGTTATGTATATACTTATATATGTAAAACATAGCACTGAGAGCATATACATTATATAACATATATATGTCATATGTGTGTATATATATATACAGACCATAGAGACATGAAGTGGGAAAAACTTTTAGAAATGGTATTTAACGAGCTTTCTAGTCCTAGCAACTGGTGTGGTCTCGTTGCTTGGGCTAATTCTAAAAAGATATAAATTCATGATGTTGTTCTTTGAAGGGATTCTATGCCTTTCTTGGAAAAAAGTGAGCTAACTACAGAAAGCAAACATGGCAAATTCAGCAAGTTCTTTTTGGAGTTCACGTTATGATAAAGTTGAATATATCGGGAGTTTTTTTAAAAGGAAGAAGTTCAATATATGGGAGAAAGTGGTCTTTGAGAATCTAGCGAAATTTTCCAATTATGCGGTTTTTGAGACTTTCATGATATGAGTTTTTGTACCTTTATCATAAAATAAAAAATGTGCAAAAGCATAAGCCCTGAGAATTTATGCCACCAGGGTTGTGAACAAGCCAAAATCAGGCCTTGTCTCACACTAGTTTACCACTGGTGCAAAGATAAAAAAATACATCATACCGACGATCGAAAACCCGTTTTTAGTGAGTGCTTTGATACTAAAAACCCTAGTGGCAAGAAAAGCCTAATACCTCTACCACTAAAAGTTATATCTTGCTTCAACCCTGCAACTAGACATGGCCCATCGGAAACCGACCCAATTCTTTTAACTAGAATCAAATCAGGCCAAGAACCGATTGAAACCAGAACCGATGAAATCGGACCTTGAATCGAGGACCACCCGGTTCGATTATGAATCCTCCTTCGTTATGCTTTGACCCTAACACGACTCGCAACTAAGAACGGTATTAGGCTTTTACTAATTAACCACCGATTTAACCTCCATCACCATCAACCAACCACTCTTACCCTACCTGAGTCTGGTTTGGATCAAACATGATAAACTTTCAAGGTTTATCTTTCAATAGAAGGTGCTCCTTTTTCCCTCCAAGATAGCACATTTTGGTCAAAAGGAAAGACAAATAAGGCCAAGAGAAAATTGGAATTTAGGTAGGTAAAGACATGGCCGGTTATGCGTAAACTGGAACCGGCTGTTCTAAACCACTAGTTTTGGTTTTTCCTAGAACCCATAAATGAGCCGGGACAGGTTTGCTTCCATTTGAGTTCTAAACTGCCCAGAACAAAAAAAAAAAAAAAAAAGGACATTAAATTTGACATTCAAAAATACGGAACGGAGAGTTTGAAACCTCTGATTTTGGTTTAGACCCAGTTCCAATTTTGATTCGAGTCCTAGACTTCCTAGAACTAGAAAAAAAAACATTAAAATTTTGAAATTAAAATATAGAACCACCAGTTCTGGTTTATATATGATACCAGTTCCATGGAAGGTTGAACTGGAACCGAAATGAGTGGTTTCCAGTTTTCAGTCCGATTTGAGATCTAGTTTGATCAGTTCCAGTTCCAGGCTTGGTTCGGTTTTGGTTGGAACCATGGGGCTGGTTTAGAACCGGCCATGTCCAAGTAGGTGGGTGAAAAGGAAGGAGCATGTGGAGTTACTGACTCAGGTTCGTGGGTTTGAATGGCTGCTATCTGTTTCTTAATGGGATTAACTATGTGAAACCCATAATACGAACCGTGTTGGGTCCTACGTGACGAGTAAATGAAGGGGCCAAAACCAACGTACCCGAATGACAAACACGGAATGTCTACCAAGATAACTACACTTAATTAGCCATAATACTGGCATTGTAATTTTAGGCTTGGATGAACTATGTAAGGCGATGCACGAATTTAACTGTGGACTAAATTTTTCTATTAATGTTTTGAATTTAAGGTGAGGCGGAGATTTGTGGTCACCATTGTGAAAATTACAATTAAGGAGTCTTTTCTACGTACCTGCATTTGTTCGCTTTGGTATGGTGATTAAAGACTTGATGGTTTTATATATATGTCGCCATCATTTATGTTTGACTGTTACACTATGAGTGTAATAATATTGTTCCACATACTTTTTCAAAAAACCTTTAATACTTTTTTATTATATTCATACTACAAAAAGCAGCGAAAAAACATGAGTGAACAAGATAGGGTTTTCATATATATATATATATATATATATATATATATATATATATATATATATATATATATATATATATATATATATATATATATATATATATATATATATATATATATGCCTTGTTTCTAGCATACCATTAATACTACGAACTCTTATGCACTCATTGGAAAATGAACAAAGTGTACTTTATAATATTAAAAGGGTATTTGTTAAAACAATAAGGACAAACATATTACACTCTTGTCCTCGTTTTTCACACTATTTGTGAAAACAACGTAGAATGTAGTGTCAATGGTGTGCAAGAACTAGTCTTTTGTCTGAAATATGCAACACACAATGGTTCTTGCATACCATTAATATTAAGCACTCTTATACACCCAATGGAAAATGAGCAATGTCTATTTATAAAATTAAAAGGATATTTGTAAAAGCAACAACGACAAACACATTACACTCTTTCTTTTTCAATTAGTGTACATAGAGTGCACAGTATCAATGGTTTGCAGGAACTAATCTTCGTTTCTCTCTTTCTTTCTCTCTCTCTCCATGTGTATTAAATATGGTCTGGAAAAGCTTAAAGAAAGATATTTAGCATATTTGACCATGAAAGTGCTGGCCAGCATGATAGCAATGGTACGTACCTTTCCTCAAGATGTGTCTTATCCATCATGATAAAAAAATTTAAACACATGATTGGTGAAGCACATGAAAAGCTATATAACTTTTTGAAAAATGGCTATTGTGATTTGGACTTTGAAAGTAACAACAGCAATAATCACAGAAATCGTACTGGAAGGTGAAACTTCATTTCGTAAATAAAACCCAAAGTCTCTAACATTCATCACAAGTTTAGTAAAATGAGGTGTATAAATAAAAATTATGATTATCATAATGTCAATTTTTATATTTTTATGACGAGGAACCATCTTCAAGATAAAACCTTGATGAGCATATAACATAATCAATGTCCTATTGTTCTTACTTGAATAGCTATATATCTCGAGTCTCAAACTGACCACAAGAAACTCTGAATCATTCTGTTGAAGCTCATTTTCTTATGCTAATAGGGATGGCAATGGGGGTGGGTTTTCACTCACCCGCATCTGACCCATACTGGAAACTTTTTATTCCATACCATCCTATATTGTCCCGCGGGTCTTCGGGAATAAACCCCACACCCGCCCCACCCTACTACAACTACAAAAAAGTACTTTTTAAAAGAAAATGATTTTAACATCATATATTTTATATAAAACATAAAATCTACTTTACCATGCTCTATATTATCAAATTAGAAGTGATTATATATATATATAGAGAGAGTGATTAGATTCTAACTACTACTCATATTTCTTGTTAGTATTCGACTATTTCTTTTCAAAGTACGAGTTTAATAATATTGTTCTTCATTCTTTTCTAAAAATCCTTAAATTTTTTAAATTATACTCATGTCAATCAACATGGATTACAAAAATTTCGTCGGATTTCCCTTGCATTGCCCATGTAAGGGATCACCCTTGCATTGCCGGTCCCAAGCCCGGATAAAGGAGGAGGGTTGTGTTAGGCTTTCGACAGCCAGCGTAAAACTTCGTCGGATTTCTACAACATGGATTACAAAAATTATGAGCATTGCTTTGGGGCGTCCCCCCCTAGCGACGTGCTGCAGAGCCCGAATGCAGTAAGAAGTAAGCAAGGGCCACTACATTTTCGCCCGAATGTAGTGAATCAATTGCAGAGAGGGTTCCCACATCATGGACGGGTGTGGGTAAAGAAGTTAGTCCCACTACATTGCCGCCCGAATGTAGTGAAAAATTTTCAGAGAGGGTCTTCGCATTTTGATTATGGATGGATGCGGGGGGTAAGGAAGCCAGTCCTAGATAATAAGATTCGTATTGGTTCTTGGAATATCGGAACATTATCGGGTAAGCTAATGGAGGTGGTAGATACTATGATTCGGAGAAAGATTCATATTCTATGTTTACAAGAGACAAAATGGGTTGGAGAAAAAGCAAAGGAGATAGAGGATATAGGTTTTAAATTATGGTACTCAGGTAAAGAAAAGGCCCAAAACGGAGTTGGTATTATCATAAATAAAGATTTAAAGGAGAGTGTAGTAGACATACAACGATATGGTGACCGAATCATGACATTGAAATTAGTGTTAGGAGCAGAGGTTTTGAATATAGTTTGTGCTTACGCACCCCAAGTAGGACTAGAAGATAGTATAAAGACAGTTTTTTGGGAAGAGTTAGATAAGGTGTTTCAAAAGATTCCACAAAGGGAGATGATTTGTTTAGGAGGAGATTTAAATGGACATGTCGGTAAAGAGGCATTAGGATATCAAGGGATTCATGGAAACTTTGGTTATGGAGATATAAACGAGGAAGGTAGGGAGATTTTAAATTTTGCTATGTCATTTGATCTCTTTATAGTCAATACAATCTTCAAAAAACGAGATGAACATTTAATTACTTATAAGAGTAGCTTATCACACACACAAATTGATTACTTTATTTGTAGAAAAAAAGATAGAGCGTGTTGTAAAGATTGTAACGTAATTCCAGGAGAAAGCTTAACCACCCAACATCGACTTTTAGTTATGGATTTACAAATAAAAAAATGGACAAAGAAGAAAAGAGTGCATCGAGCTATTCGGACTAAATGGTGGAACCTCAAAAGCGAGAAAGAAGGTATATTTAAACAGAAAGTCCTTCAAGGAGATGTTTGGAATTATGTTGGCACACCCTCTGATATGTGGAACAATATGGCTATACATATTAGGAAAGTGGCGAAAGATGTGTTAGGGGTATCTAAGGGAGGTGTACCGGTACAAAAAGAAGCTTGGTGGTGGAGTGAAATAGTACAAAATAAAATCAAGGCAAAGAGAGCATGTTACAAATTACATTACGCTAAGAAAACTAGTGAAACTTTAGAAGCTTATAAGAAAGCAAAGAAGGAAGCAAAAAAGGCCGTTAGTGAAGCAAAAGCTAAGATTTGGGAGGACTTATATAAAAAACTCAACTCAAAAGAGGGTGAAAGAGATATTTTTAGGATAGCTAGGGCTAGAGATAAGAAAACTAAAGATCTAAATTTTGTTAGATGCATAAAAGACGAGGATGAAAAAATTCTAGTGGCAAATGATGATATAAGAAATAGATGGAAAAACTATTTTTATAATCTTTTTAATGAAAATAAAGATGTTAGTATTAGTTTAGGAGATTTAGCCAAGTCAGAAAAGTATATAAACCACAATTTCTACCGACGTATTCAAAAGAATGAAGTCAAAGAGGCTCTTAAACATATGAAGAGTGATAAATCGGTAGGACCAGATAATATTCCTATAGAAGTTTGGAAAATACTAGGAGAAATAGGAATCACTTGGCTCACAAGACTATTTAATGAAATATGGAAAAACCAAAAGATGCCCGAGGAATGGAGAGCAAGTACACTTATACCCGTATATAAGAACAAGGGAGACATTCAAAATTGTGTGAATTATCGAGGTATCAAGTTAATGAGTCATACTATAAAATTATGGGAAAGAATTATCGAACGTAGGTTAAGACAAGTATGGAATGTAAGAATATATGGAAATTGGAACTATGGAGAGAAACATTAGAAAACAAAGGCCTCCAACTTAGTAGAACAAAGACAGAATATATGGAATGTAAGTTTGATCATTTGGCTACTTCAGAGGACATAGAAATTAAAATTGGCACACATTGCATTCCCCAAAAGGAAAGTTTTAAATACCTAGGGTCAATTTTTCAAAGTGATGGAAGAATTGATGGAGATGTTACACATAGAATTAATGCTGGTTGGTTAAAATGGAGAGGAGCATCAGGTATTCTTTGTGATAAGAAGATACCATTAAAATTAAAAGGTAAATATTATAGAGCAGCAATTAGGCCTGTCATGTTTTATGGTTCTGAGTGTTGGGCAGTTAATCATCAACATGTACAAAAGATGTCTGTGACAGAAATGAAGATATTGAGATGGATGAGTGGCCATACAAGAAAAGATCGTATACATAATGAGGTTATTAGAAACAAATTAGGAGTGGCACCAATAGAGGATAAAATGAGAGAACATCGTTTAAGATGGTTTGGACATATAGAAAGAAGATCAAAAGAAGAACCTGTAAGAAGGTTAGAAAAACTAAATTTGGAAAGTATTAAAAGAGGTAGAGGACGACCACAAAAGTGTTGGAAAGAAACAATAAAGAATGATCTAGTTTATTGGGAGTTAACTGCTAACATGGCACACGATAGGGATCTGTGGAAACAAAGAATCCATGTAGCCGACCCCGTCTAGTATGGGAAAAGGCTTAGTTGTTGTTGTTGTTGTATACTCATGTCAATCAAAAGCAATGGATAAAATGATAGAAATGGGTAAGATCCGGTTTTCGTACATATATATATATATATATATACAGGCCTTTTCCTTGAGAATCTGCCTCATGTAGGATAGAGAGTGTAAGGATGGTCGGCTTTGCTTCTATTGAACCTCGAGATGGTCAAGTTACTTCAGGAGCCAAGGATGAGAAGGTATTGCTAGCGAGATACCCTTGGCAAGTATCAATGAGAAATCTAAAATCTACACATTTACGAAAAGTATCAATAAATATCTGTTGTGAATTGATAGTCCAACTGCTTCATTAGTGATCAAACAGAAGAAGAAATTCAAAACAATGACTTCAGAAATGAGAAAAGAGAAGGGTAGTTTTAGTTCAAAAGATGAACAGCTGCATGTAGCGTCACCCACTTATTTGCTTTGGAGACCAATTGAGGAAGCTTCCCCCATAAAGTGAGCTAGCATATATGCATCAGGTCAACGGCAGGGCACTGTAGTGCCGTTGTGGCTGGTGGGGAGTTCGACTCCCAGAAGGTGCATGTCTTCTTGTAACAAAAACAAAGAAGCCAAGTGCTTAAAGAACCAGCAGTGTTGGCTAGTGGGTAAGACCACTAAGGTTACCTCCTTAGGGCCCCAAATTTGAAAATAGCAACAGTACCTTCTCAATTTTATAGGCCTGAATACTTATTAGACACTTATAGCATATAATGTTTTAGGCTCTAAATTTTCAGGTCATGCTTTTAATGCAAATTATTTAGGCCCTGAATTTTCAGATTGTTATAATTTTAAGCCCAAAAATTAAATTTTGGCATTAGTTACAAATTATTGAGGCAATTTTAACAAAAGTACTTATTTAAAAAAAACTGCTTTTTCTTTTTGAAAAGAAAGCAAGGTTAGGAAGACCCATAGAAGTACATTCATTACATGAAATCATGTATAAATTTTACTGAAGTAAGAAAGAGTTTGGAGTAAGATCCTTTCAGAACTTCCTGACCCCTCAACTAATTTTACCAAATTTACGGAAAAGCTTCTCTTCTGCGCATCTAATCAATTTAGTGACAGTAACAAAGCGAATTTGCTTCATCCGAACTACCGAACTCAATGAAGTCTTTTCTAATCATTTGATATATGGCAATATAGTGCAGCTAGACATGACTGGTTCCAAACGGTACTCGAACTACGTCAAGAACCAGGTAGAACTGGATCTAAAACCGGGGTCATCCAGTTTGGTTCCGGTTTCACTTTCATGAGAATGTGACGGGGCCAAAACCAGAACCGGTGCTTTCAAACTGTTGTCACGATATATTTTTTAATTTCAAAAAATTTAATAGTTTTAAAAATTCTGGATAGTTTAAGCCTCAAACAGAAATCATAACCAATGGTTTCGGACCGAAACCAAATTGACACTTATTGGTTTCTGGTTCCTGGTTCCAAGAAAACCAGAATCCATCAGGTCCAAGTGCAGCCTTATCCATTCATTCAATCTGCTTGTGTACTCTAGCCACTGGTTGGTGCAGAAAAGCCTGCGGTTGGTCTGGCTTGAAAAATTATATCAGTACCAGGTCAGGCTTACGGAAATACACGCTAAGTAAACTAAATTGAAGATTGGGTTGACTGGAGGTGATAGTGATGTAGAGTTGGTTGCAAATGGAAGAGAACCTTGGCCAATCAAAGTTGGTGCCATGTTGCAAGTTTGATGCCAAACTTCAATCGCGAGCAAACTCAAATATCAGTGTCCCATAAGATTAAAATCACCAACGAGGCAGATCTCCTCTCTCTCTCTCTCTCACACACACACACACACCACAAAGATTAACTAAGCCTTTTCCTATTCATACTAAATAGGATTGGCTAGGTAAATTCTTTGTTTCCATATAGCTTTCTCTCTCACATATATATATATATATATGTGTGTGTGTGTGTGTGTGTATATATATTTGAGTGAGCTTATTATGCTTACTCATTCTTAAAAGTGGGTCAAGTTTAAAAGCAAGAAGTATACACAAGATTCTTTAATTTAAGATTTTCAAGAATATCACTATTATATAACATGACAAGCATATTAAACCTTTCTTATATATCTATACTAATGGAAGGACATGAGTATGAAGTTGTTAAAGTGGATAAGGTTCAATCTCTCTTACTTTCTATATATTAGATTTTGCCCACTACTTATGTTTTTTACTCATACTCAACCATTTTTTTTGAGATATGAGTGTAATAATATTATCATTTGTTTTTTTAAACTTTTAAATTTTTTAAATTACACTCATACTACAGAGCATTTTAATATACTTTTTGTATCCTTGAAAACCTTAATTATTGATCTTAAGTTCAAAAGTGAAGACAAAAAGTATACATTTATTTTTTATAGGTTTAATTAATTCTCATTGGTATGGTGAGATACAACCCCTCTTTCTCACTTTCTTTCTCTCTCTCTATATATATATATTATGTATGTGTGTGAATGATGATTATGTTGAACGAGAAAGCACGTAGACTCCACTTTTAGCTTTTCTTTGCCATTAAGAAGGCCATGTGCTTCCTTAAAGCGAGGGCATAACTGGTGTCCCCTTGTGTTCCCCCATCTCGATAGACGGACAAGCATCCCAGTCAGCTTCACCAAAATACAGCAACTCACTTTTGCAACTTCCATTTGTCAGAGTGAATTGGAATTTAAGAAACCCCGCAGCAGAAACAGGCTATTATGAGACGTCCCTTCAAGTCCTTTCGTCCCCCTCCGACCCACTTGCGGTGCGAGTCTTAGGGTTCCTGAACCGGTACTGCAGATTCCTGAAACCTGACCCATCCTGATCTGAGCTGAGTTGCCATGTCATTAAAAAAATTTTCCCACTCAAAATATCAATTTAATATATACTAATCACGTGAACCCTATCAAACTGATAAGAACACTTTATCTTAGCCAAATGGCTCACAACAATAATATAATATTTCATATTGTCTTTCACCTTTTTATAGTACCTTCCTCCCCCTCACTTCTATCACCCCTTACAGCGGTTCGGACGGGTTTACCCTAGAACTAAGACCAACCCGCTTCTAATGACAAACACGAAAGTACCTGCCTTATGTTCTCATACACGAGAGAGAGAGAGAGCTATATGTTCTCATACATGATCTAATTAATTCTATTGGATTTATTTGATGGCCCCAGAAAGCAGAGAGCCATAAATTTTAATGTGCTGCACAAATAAGAACCAGCAGTAGAAGTAGTGTACACTGGCATAAACATATATGGGATCCTGCTCTCCACTAGTTTGGATCAACACATTAATTCTAAGGACTACCAAAGTGCACCACAAAAATGGCAAGGTTAACCCACTTCCAGTTAAACACCAAACCTTGGAAGCACTGACGCAGATATAGATGTAATCTCTCTAAAGAATTTGAACCCAAAATGAAAAGAATTAGGGATCACAAAGAGGCGGACCTATACCTGTCCCCATCCTGAACCTTAACGGGGCAGGTACAGGGAAAAACATGGCGACCGTACCGGGTGGCTCAGGGCAAATATGTGTTTTCATATATATATATACATATATATATACATATACATATACATGTATACATATATATGTGTATGTATGTATGTATGTATGTATATGTGTATATATATATGTATATATATATGTATATATATGTATATATATATGGATCTGGTATTGGGTTGGAGAATCTTATCCCCATATTTGAACTTGAACCAGACCGGGTTGGATGGGGGTTGAACAGGTCGGGTCAATATCGCCTTCTCTAAAAAGAATCTTATTTGTCCTATGGGTTTACTTGCAATAGCGAATACATTATACAGCTTCTAAAGCCTCACAGATAGGCGCCAATTTTGTAATGCCTGCAGTTTAAGCCTCTCCTCGATTTTTCTCAATGAAAGCCATCTGGTATAGCACAGCAAGCAATAGCTGCCTAAGGGGTTGACTCACAAGTTGAAGGTCAAGTGTTTGATACCCAGGGTCTGCATCGGGCTTTGCCTCTCCATTGTGACCAGAAAAAAAGCTATCTCGTGTCACCACTGCACAGTGGCAGATCCGCATGGCATCCGCCTCACACAAAATTCGATAATTGTCATTTTAGTTTCTTAATTTCTTGTTGCTCATTTCTCTTGTCAATATCGTTTTTTTTAGTACAATGGGGAGGCCAAAGCCTGGTGCATGCACCGGGTATTAAACTGATGACCTTCAACTTGTGAGTCGACTTCTAGACAAATGAACTCTTTGTGCAATATAGCGTTATCAACAAAAGACACCCAGTTTAGCATCTGGAGCGTTAGCACAACGGCTCTAGCACTGTCGCTGCTGGTGGGGAGTTCGACTCCTAGAGGGTGCATGTGTGTGTTGGGCTATTTCCTCCACTTGTAAAAAAAAAAGACACCCAATTTAAACATCTATCGAGTAGTTCGTCAACTCAATCTGATTCATGTATTAAGCAATCGTAGCTTTTCTCTTGCAGTTGCCTAATCCATTGCCGAAGTTACCCATCGTGGCGCTTTCATGTCAAGGAATTGCTGGCATAAAATTGCATAATCTTCTTATGCACATGGTTTAACTTCTTGTGAATTTCAAAATGTATCAATCTACATTTCTGCGGCAGTGCAGCATCCCATGATTATGTATTCCCTTCATCATCGAAAAATTAAAAAGAAACTTGGCGAAGAAGGCGATGGGAAAGAAGGGAGAACGGAGTTGAACAATCTATGCACACTTCAAGAGTTTGATAGCCACGAAGCTAAGCCAAGACAAACCTATTAGCAGCGAGTCTCCTACCATTGTGTTTAGTGGTAGATTTAGAATTTTTGGTGGGTGAGGAAAACTGCCAATTTGACCATTTGAGGTGGTGGGGGCAAACTATCTATAGCGGCCATTAATTCAATCGTTTCTTGTAACTTTTTCTGATTTTATGGTGGAGATGAAACATAGTCAGTGATGAATCTACATTAAGGCGAGGTGCGGCAGCCACCACCCAGGTTTCATCTCAAGCATTTTGTACACATTTTTTCTTTGTGAACTATGATTTTGGAAAAGGAACAGGAGGAGGAAGGTGACATGGTGGTGCCCTTGGAGCATCCTTGGTTGCCGATTCCGGCTTGGATCCGTTCTCGAGCCCGCTCTAACCATGTAACATAGATTCTGAAGAAACTAGGCTTGAAGCTCAAAGAGCTTTGCATATTGATTATTCATAATACCTCTTTGTACTTCGCATACATTTCCTTCATTCAATTCTTTCAAAATTATGCCTCCTCACATTTCTCTCTCCAATTGACTTCCCATCTATGGTATGTTTATCCTTTGAACAAAGCAAACCTTAAAAGCATCTCATAATCGGTCATAAAGGATGACCTAGTTCAATCGCGTCATTATTTAGATAAGATGCGTTGGTTACACTGTTCTTCAAATAGCAACATTATGGGTGTGTTTGTCCTTTTAAATAAAATACGTCTTAGGCACATTTCATCACTAGTTACCGTTTTTTTCTTTCATAAAATGTTTGTTGTGACCAATCATCTAAAACTTTATTTTCTATTGATTTATTGTGAGATTCATTATGAGATTTCATCTTGTAACCTTGTAATATGCATCTCTTGTAACATGTGGTCACTGCTATGTTATTTTCCTAACATTTATTTGGGGCTCATGTTATACCTTTTGTATAAATGTAATGGAATGAAATTTTTTAAATTAATGGCCAATTTCTAAGATTTTAGAGAAGGAACATGAGGAGGAAAGTGACAAAGTGGTGCCTTTGGAGCATTCTTGCCTGACTTGGATCCATTCGTGAGCCCTCTCTAATCATGTAACATGGATTCTGAAGAAACTAGCTTGGCTGATGGGGAATACTATGCTTGAATCTCAAAGAGCTTTACATATTGAGTATTCATAGCACCTCATTTTACTAAACAAACATTTCCTTCATTCTTTTTTTCAAAATTATGCCTCTTCACATTTCTCTCTCCAATTGTCTTCCTATCCATGATGTGTTTGTCTTTTGAAGAAAACAAACCTTAAACGCATCTCATAGTCAGTCGTAAAGGATGACCCTGTTCAATCGTGTCATCATTTAGATAAGGATGTGTCGGCTGCACTGTTCTTCAAATAGCGGTGTGTTATTGGTGTGTTTGTCCTTTAAATAAGACACACGTCTCATCATTGGCTATTATTTCTCTCTTTCATAAAATGTTTCCTGTAACCAATCTTCTAAAAATCTATTTTGTATTGATTTATTGGGAGATTTGTAATGAGATTTCATCTTATAATCTTGTAATATGTCTCTTGTAACATGTGATTACTCCTATATTGTTTTCCTAGCATTTATTTGTGGCTCATGTAATACCTTTTGTATAAATGTAATGGAATGAAAAAATTTAAATTGATGACGATTTCTATAATTTTGGAGAAGGAACGGGAGGAGGAAGGAGGCATGTTTGTGCCCTTGGAGCATCCTTGGCTGCCAATCTCGGCTTGGATCCATTCATGAGCCCGCAACATGGATTCTGAAGAAACTAGCTTTGTTGATGGGGAATACTGATCTTGAATCTCAAATAGCTCGGCATATTGAGTATTCACAACACCTCTTTTTACTAAACATTTCTTTCATTCATATTTTTCAAAATGATGCATGTTCATATTTCTCTCTACATATTGTCTTCCTATCCGCGGTATGTTTGTCCTTTGAACAAAGTAAACCTTAAGCAGATCTCATACTCGGTCATTAATGATTACTTGGTTCAATCGCGTCATCATTTAGATAAAGATGCATCAATTGCACTCTTCTTCAAATAGCGGTGTGTTTGTTCTTTAAAAAAATGATTATTAGGCATGTCTCATCATTGGTTATCATTTTTTTCTTGTATAAAATGTTTGTTGTGACCAATCCTCTAAAACTCAATTTTCTATTGATTTATTATGAGATTAATTATGAGATTTCATCTTCTAACGTTATAATGTGTGCCTGCTCTCCTGCTTTCCTAGCATTTATTTGGGGTTCATGTAATACCTTTTGTATAAATATAATGGAATGAAAAATTTAAATTGATGACCGATATCTATGATTTTAGAGAAGAAACAAGAGAAGGAAGGTGGCATGGCATGGTGGTGCCCTTAGAGTATCTTTGTTTGCTGATCCTGGCTTTCCATTCAAGAGCCCACTTTGACCATGTAACTTGGATTATGAAGAAACTTCCTTGGATGACGGGGAATACTAGACTTGAACCTCAAAGAGCTTTGCATATTGAGTATTCATATCACCTCTTTTTACTAAACATATATTTTATTCATTCATTTTTTCAAAATTATACCTATTCACATTTCTCTCTATCTAATTATCTTCATGTCCACACTATCTTTATCCTTTTAACAAAGCATGCCTTAAACGCATCTCATAGTCGGTCACAAATGATAACCCGGTTCAATCGCGTCATCATTTAGATAAAGATGCGTAGGCTACACTTTTCTTCAAATAGCATAGTGTTATGGGTGTGTTTGCCCTTTAAATAAAATGCGCCATAGGCACGTCTCATCATTGGTTTCCATTTTTTCCCCATTCATAAATTCTCTTGTGTCCAATTCTCCGAAACTCTATTTTCCATTGATTTATTGTGAGATTTATTATGAGATGTCATCTTGTAAACTTGTAATATGCATCTCTTGTAACATGTGGTTACTACTCTGTTGTTTTCCTAGCATTTATTTAGAGTTGTTGTAATACCTTTTGCATAAATATAACGAAATAAAAAATTTAAATTAATGATCGATTTCTAAGATTTTGGAGAAGGAAGATGAGAACCAAGGTGGCATTGTGGTGCCCTTTGACCATCTTTGGCTACCCATACTAGCTTGGATCTGTTTCACAAGCCCACTCTAACCATGTAACATGGATTCAAAATAAACTAGATTGGCTGATGGGGAATACTAGGCTTGAACCTCAAAGAGTTTTGCAAATTGAGTATTTATAGCATCTCTTTTTACTAAACATTCATTTCTTTCAAAAGTATGTGTTCACATTTTTCTCTCTCCAATTGTCTTCTTATCCATAGTGTGTTTGTACTTTAAACAAACCAAACGTTAGATGCATCTCATAGTCGGTCATAAAGGATGACCCGGTTCACTCATGTCATCATTTAGATAAAGATGTGTCGGTTGCACTGTTCTTCAAATAGTGGTGTGTTATGGGTGTGTTTGTCCTTTAAATAAAATGTGCCTTAGGCATATCTCATCTTTGGTTAGTGGTTTTTCTCTTGCATAAAGTGTTTGTTGTGACCAATCCTATAAAATACTATTTTCTATTTATTTGTTGTGAGATTCTTTATAAGATTTTATCTTGTAAGCTTGTAATATACATCTCTTGTAACATGTGGTTACAGCTATGTTGTTTTCCTCTCATTTATTTGGGCCTCAGGTAATACCTTTTGTATAAATGTAATGGAATAAAAAAATTTAAATGGATGACCAATTTTATGATTTTGGAGGAGGAGGAGGAGGAGGAAGGTGGCATGGTGGTGCCCTTGGACCATCCTCGGTTGCAAATCCTAACTTGGATCCATTCACGATTCCACTCTGACCTTGTAACATGGATTTGGAAGAAACTAGCTTGGATGATGGAGAATATTGTGCTTGAATCTCAAAGAAGTTTGCATATTGATTATTCATAGCACATTGTTTTATAAGACATACATTTCTTTCAATCAGTTTTTTCAAAATTATGCGTGTTCGTGTTTATCTCTTTGCTATTGTCTTCTTATCCAAAATGCATCTCAGTCGGTTATAAAGGATAACCCAGTTCAATCGTGTCAGTATTTAGATAACGATGTGTCGGTTGCAATGTTATTCAAATAGGGGTGTGTTATGGGTGTGTTTGTCCTTTAAATAAAACACGCCTTAGGCACATCTCATCATTGGTTACTAGTTTTTTCCTTGCATAAAATGTCCGTTGTGACCAATACTATAAAACACTATTTTCTATTTATTTATTATGAGATTCATTATGAGATTTCTTCTTGTAAGCTTGTAACATACATCTCTTGTAATATGTGGTTATTGCTATGTTATTTTTCTCTTATTTATTGGCGGTTGAGGTAATACCTTTGTATAAATGTAATGGAATAAAAAATTTTAAATGGATGACCGATTGCTATGATTTTGGAGAAGGAACAAGAGGAGGAAGGTGGCATGGTGTTGCCCTTGGACCGTCCTTGGCTGCCAATCCCAGTTTGGATCCGTTCACGAGCCCACTCTCACCATATAACATGGATTTGGAAGAAATTAGCTTGGTTGATGGGGAATATTGTGCTTGAATCTCAAAAAGCTATGCATATTAATTATTCATAGCACCTCTTTTTACTAAATATAGATTTCTTTCATTCGTTTTTTTCAAAATTATGTATGTTCACATTTCTCTCTCGAATTATCTTCCTATCCACAGTGCGTTTGTCTTTTGGATAAAGGAAACCTTAAATGCATCTAATAGTTGGTTATAAAGGATAACCTAGTTCAATCGTGTCATCATTGAGATAAAAACGTGTCATCTACACAGTTTTTCAAATAGTGGTGTGTTATGGGTGTATTTGTTCATTAAATAAAATGCGCCTTTTAATGGGTTTTTTCTTTGTATAAAATGTCTGTTGTGACCAATCGTCTAAAAATCTATTTTCTTTTATTTATTGTGAGGTTCATTATGAGATTTCATCTTGTAACCTTCTAATATACATGTCTTGTAACATGTGGTTACTGCTATATTTTTTTCCTCTTATTTATTTGGGGCTCATGTAATGCCTTTGTATAAATATAATGGAATAAAAAAATTAAATTAATGATCAATTTCTATGATTTTGGAGAAGTAAAAGGAGAAGGAAGGTGGCATGGTGGTGCCCTTGGAGCACCCTTGGCTTCCGAAACCGGCTTGGATCCATTCACAAGTCCGCTCTGACCTTGTAACATGGATTTCTAAGAAACTAGCCTAGCTGATGGAGAATACTCGGCTTGAATCTCAAATAGCTTTGCATATTGATTATTCATTGCACCACTTTTTACTAAACATACAATTCTTTCATTAATTTTATTCAAAATTATGCATGTTCACATTTCTCTCTCTCGAATTGTCTTCCTATCCATGATGTTTGTCCTTTGAACAAAGCAAAGCTTAAATAAACCTCATAGTTGGTCATATAGGATGACCTAGTTCAATCGCATCATCATTTAGATAAAGATATGTTGGCTGGACTGTTCTTCAAATAGTGGCATGTCATGGGTGTGTTTGTCCTTTAAATAACATGTGCCTTTGGCATGTCTCATCATTGCTTACCATTTTTTCCTTGCATAAAGTGTTTGTTGTGACTAATCCTCTAAAACTCTATTTTCTAATGATTTATTGCGAGATTAATTATGTGATTTCATCTTATAACCTTGTAATATGTGTTTGTTCTGTTGTTTTCCTAGTATTTATTTGGGGGGCATGTAATACCTTTTGTATAAATTTAATAGAATGAAAATTTTAAATTGATTATGATTTTTATGATTTTGGAGAAGGAACAAGAGGAGGAAGGTGGCATGGTGGTGGCCTTGGAGCATCCTTGGCTGCCGATCCAAGCTTGGATCCGTTCATGTGCACGCTCTGACCACGTAACATGGATTTGGAAGAAACTAACATGGTTGATGGGGAATAATGGTCTTGAATCTCAAAGAGCTCTCTGCATATTTATTATTCACATCACCCCTTTTTACTAAATAACATTTCTTTCATTCATATTTTTAAAAATTATGCTTGTTCATATTTCTCCCTCCAATTGTCTTCTTATCCATGTTGTGTTTGTCCTTTGAAGAAAGCAAACCTTAAACTCATGTCATAGTCAGTAATAAAGGATGACTCAGTTCAATTGCATCATCATTTAGATAAAGACGTGTTAGTTGCCCTGTTCTTTAAATAACAGTGTCTTATGGGTATGTTTGTCCTTTAAATAAAACGTGTCTTAGGCAAGTCGCATCATTGGTTATCGTTTTTTTCTTTCAAAAAATGTTTGTTGTGACCAATCCTCTAAAACTCTATTTTTTATTGATTTATTGTGAGATTCATTAGGAGATTTCATCTTCTAACCTTGTAATATACGTCTCTTGTAACAAGTGGTTACTGCTTTATTGTTTTACTAGCATTTATTTGGGGCTCATGTAATACCTTTTGTATAAATGTAATGAAATAAAAATTTAAATTGATGACCGATTTCTATGATTTTGGAGATGGAAGATGAGGAGGAAGGTGTAATGGTGGTGCCCTTGGACATCCTTGGTTGCTGATCCTGGTTTGGATCCATTCACGAGCCCCCTTTGAACTACCTTGGCTTATGGGAAATACTAGGCTTGAACCTCAAAGAGCTTTGCGTATTGATTATTCATATAGCTTTTTTTTACTAAACATATATTCATTTCATTCATTTTTTAAAAATTATGCATGTTTAGACCTCACTTTCTCTCCAATTTTCTTCATATCCATGGTGTTTTTGTCCTTTGACCAAAGCAAACCTTAAACACATCTTATAGTTGGCCATAAAAGATGCCAGTTCAATCACGTTATCATTTAGATAAAGAAGTGTTGACTGCATTGTCCTTCAAATTGCCGTGTGCCATGTGTGTGGTTTGTCCTTTAAATAAAATACGCCTTAGGCACGTCTCATTATTGGTTTCCGTTTTTTTCCTTGCATAAAATGTTTGTTGTAACCAATCCTCTAAAACTCTATTTTCTATTGATTTATTGCGAGATTAATTATGAGATTTCATCTTGTAACCTTGTAATATGCGTATGCTCTATTGTTTTCCTAGCATTTATTTGGGGCTCATGTAATACCTTTTTGTATAAATATAATGGAATGTAAAAATTTAAATTGATGATCGATTTCTATAATTTTGGAGAAGGAACATGAGGAGGAAGGTGGCATGGTGGTGCCCTTGGAGCATCCTTGGCTGCCGATCCCGGCTTGGATTCATTCACGAGCCCAGTCTGACCATGTAACATGAATTTGGAAGAAACTAGCTTGGCTCATTGGGAATACTAGGCTTCAATCACAAAGAGCTTTGCATATTGAATATTCATAGCACCTCTTTTTACTAAATATACATTTCTTTCATTCATTTCTTTAAAAATTATTCATATTCGCATTTCTCTCTCCAATTGTCTTCCTAACTACAGTGTGTTTGTCCTTTGAAAAAAGCAAACCTTAAACGCATCTCATAGTCGGTCATAAAGGATGACCCAGTTGAATCGTGTTATCATTTACATAAAGACGTGTTTGTCCTTTAAATAGAGGCATGTTATGGGTGTGTTTGTTCTTTAAATAAAATGTGCCTTATTACCATTTTTCTCTTTTATAAATGTTTGTTGTGACCAATCCTCTAAAACTCTATTTTCTATTGATTTATTGTGAGATTCATTAGGAGTTTTCATCTTGTAATCTTGTAATATATGTTTCTTGTAACATGTGGTTACTCATATGTTGTTTTCCTGGCATTTGTTTGGAGCTCATGTAATACCTTTTGTATAAATGTAATGAAATGAAAATTTTAAATTGATGACCAATTTCTATAATTTTGGAGAAGGAACAAGAGGAGGAAGGTGGCATGGTGGTGCCCTTGGCTGTAAATCCTGACTTTGATCCGTTAACAAGCCCGCTCTCACTACGCAACATGGATTTTGATGAAACTAGCATGGTTGATGGGAATACTAGGCTTGAATGTCAAACAACTTTGCATATTGATTATTCATAGCACCTCCTTTTACTAAACATACATTTCATTCATTCATTTTTTTCAAAATTATGCATGTTCATGTTTCTCTCTCTCCAATTGTCTTCCTATCCACGATGTGTTTGTCCTATGAACAAAGCAAACGTTAAACGCATCTCATAGTCGGTCATAAAGGATGACATGGTTCAATCGCGTCATCATTTAGACAAAGTTGTGTCGGCTGCACTCTTCTTCAAATAGCG
The DNA here is from genome assembly GCA_036023115.1 of Brasenia schreberi. Classification (NCBI taxonomy): domain Eukaryota; kingdom Viridiplantae; phylum Streptophyta; class Magnoliopsida; order Nymphaeales; family Cabombaceae; genus Brasenia; species Brasenia schreberi. The sequence goes on from JAYKKT010000038.1 coordinate 299,750, forward strand.
GTGTGTTTGTCATTTAAATAAAACATGCATTTGACATGTCTCATCATTGGTTACCGTTTTTCTCTTTGATAAAATGTTTGTTGTCACTAATCCTCTAAAACTCTATTTTCTAATGATTTATTGTAAGATTCATTAAGAGATTTCATCTTATAACCTTGTAATATATGTCTCTTGTAACATGTGGTTACTGTTCTATTGTTTTCATAGCATTTATTTGGGGCTTATGTAATACCTTTTGTATATATGTAATGGAATGAAAATTTTAAATTGATGACCGATTTTTATGATTTTAGAGATTGATGAGGAGGAGGAAAGTGGCATGGTGGTGTCCTTAGACATCCTTGGCTGTCAATCCTGGCTTGGATCCGTTCACGAGCCTGTTCTAACCATGTAACATGGATTCAAAAGAAACTAGCTTAGCTGATGGGGAATACTAAGCTTAAACCTCAAAGAGTTTTGCATATTGAGTATTTACTAAACATTCATTTCTTTCAAAATTATGTCCGTTCACATTTCTCTCTCTCCAATTGTCTTCCTATCCATGGTGTGTTTGTCTTTTAAACAAAGCAAATGTTAAACACATCTCATAGTCGGTCATAAAGGATGACCCGGTTTAATCACGTCATCATTTAGATAAAGATGTGTCAGTTGAACTGTTCTTCAAATAGCGGTGTGTTATGGGTGTGTTTGTCATTTAAATAAAACGCGCCTTTGGCACGTCTCATCATTAGTTACTGTTTTTTGCCTTTCGTAAAATGTATGTTGTGACCAATCCTCTAAAACTTTATTTTTTATTGATTTATTGTGAGATTCACTGTGAGATTTCATCTTGTAACCTTTTAATATGCATCTCTTGTAACATGTGGTTACTGCTCTTGTTTTCCTGGCATTTATTTGGGGCTCATGTAATACCTTTTGTATAAATGTAATGGAATGAAAAAATTTTAATTGATGGCACCAGGTGGTGCAGTGGGTTTATATTCCAACAGTTTGGAGTACTCAACTAAGATGAAACATGTAGTCATACACATAATCCATCTTTAGTTCATCCTCAATGAAGCTGCTTGCTGCTCTGACAGTGGCTTGTGCCTGGATGTATAAATTCAGGTGAGAGCACAGGAGAAGACGGTTGGCCTACAAAGGTTTTTTTTTTTTTTTATGATCATTAACCATTTTATGCATCGATTGTTTCATAATTCACAAAGAGTTCTCTTGACACCAAAATGTTTTTGAAGCAGTCGATCGCAACAGCAAAATTGGTCGAGGAATACAAGGCGTTCCCTGAGTCGATTGAGTCAGCTGTGGGTTTAAAACACATCTGACAATAATCAGCAAGAGGAACCCAAATCAGATGCACTCACCCGGGTATCGAACTCATAGCTTTCAACTCAGAAAGTCGATCCCCTAACCAGGTGAGCTATTGCTCTTTGTTCGCTTTCGCTATTTGCTTCCCTCATTTCATTTGTATTCAGGATCTTTTATTAGCAAAAGTTCTCATTTTATTCATCCCTTGCTCTTTCGGCCGACTATAATGAATTCACACCTCACCATCCATTAATCTCAACCAATCCCTTGTTCGGCCAAATCTGTCGATTTCAATAGGCTGCTATCATGAACGAGGCACAGACATTCCCAAGACTAATAACTCCATCCAAAACTCGATCAAGTACATATGTGTATGTATGTACGTAAGTATGTGTATAGGACCACATATATGGCACCCACTGAAATGTCTTTCTCTCTCCTGTATGTATATATGTGGATATGTATGTATGTATGTATGTATATAGGACCACACACACACACACATATATATATGAACCACACTAGCAATACCCCTCTCTCTCCTCCCAAGTTTATTACGGGTGTAGGATTAAGATTTTTTCTTCTTCTTTTGTTAGTAACTGCTAGATAAAATAAGCCCAGCTTCTCTGGACTGGAAGGATCCTGCCCATACATACATACATATGTATATATTGAGATGGTGCTAAATACATAATGTCTTTTAGTACATAAACATTTCTATAGTCTAATCTTTGAAATCAATTAAGAGATTTGAATTAAAAGTACTTTATACATATACACTAAATACAAAGTGTTGTATCACCTTTACCATTAATCTCAAAAATCTAATAGTGATGATGTTTCTGCAAGATTGTACATCGAAAGATATTATGAACATACATACACATATATACATATAAACACATCTTGATGCAACTAGTGCAGGGCATTTATATATATGAAAATCCAACTGTGGGTTTAAGTTTAACACTAAGACTCTTTACACGGCGCGAGATATATAATTACCTCTTGCTGATGGCTATTTCCCCAGTCAACTGCAAAATTTATCGACCGGCATTTATCGTCATCCCTTATTGGCCAATAGTGGTGGAGAGGTACCAGCGATCTGTGGAAGAAATCATAGTATCTTGGCTTCACCAGCAAAGTAATTGAATCAGACGCCAAAATATACTTCTCACTTACCGACCAGTAGTCCCCTCAATATACATCTAAAGTATGGTAGATATAAATTTTTTACTTTAAGCCTACTTAGAGACTTGAAGCAATCCTTTCAATTCTACTTCGTGCATGAGCATGACAGCTAGTTTCTAAACACTAGCAAAAGTGTGAATCTGACTTGGCGATTGTGGCTAAGCGGACACTTTTTCGCTTTAGGCCTTCTTGAACCGATGCTCAAGAGTCAGCCTAAGCGCTTCAGGATTCTATGTAGGTTGGTGATGTTTAAAATTCATGTGAAAACAGGGTGTTGAAAATGACAAACTAGTGCACTTTGGTTTTCAAGTTCAAAATTCACAAGTTCTGAAAAACAGAAAATTCTGTTTTCAGAACTTGTTTCCTGAATTATTTTGAGTACCTTAAAGATCTTCAAAATTCACCACAAATTTTTAGGACTGAGCCTGAAATGTAAAGATTCTAGAAAATCTTTTGATTTTTCATTAGAGATTGGGATATTACAGAATTAATTCATCAATCTGTCTCTGCTCAGACATCCGGAACTATTCTGTTACAGAAATACTGAGACCCAAATATGAGCCTGTAGCTCGATGCTCAGAGTTCAAAATTTAGTGAACTTGGTCTTGTTGGAAAGCTATGGATGAAAGCTTTCCAATGAACTAAAAATAACCGATTTTAGATACCTACAGACAGAGTTATAAGATGAATACTTAGGCTATATTGCAGGAAAACAGAGTTAACAGACAGTTTTCAAAAATTTCCCTGATCTTGTATCATTTTAATTACATGGTTGTATGAACCTACAATTCTTGAAAATTTTATTATAAGTGGGTCTATGTGTTTAGATATAGTGTGCAAAATTTAAGAGAGGTTGGAGTAGGGGTTCGAAAATAAAAAATCAATCAATCAATGTATGCAGTGATGCTGAAAATCAGTTTTCAGGTTTTTAGAACATACGTGATGCAAAACTCGCGAATTAAAGTGCAACAACACAACATCCCGAATTAAAATGTTGAAGAAAAATGAATTGAAATATATCTAATAGCTTAAGCATAGAAGGGATCAAAAGATATAGAGTGTTTATACCATATAGAAAGGTAGAATTAAGAACTCAAATACATAGAGTGCATAAATAAAGGAAAGGAAAATTTCAGCACATCTACTTCTATTACATCATGGGGGAGACAAAACTTTATTAATACAACCCCTTTTGAATTGAATATGAAGAAGAGATGGGGGTTAATCAAGTTAGAGCAGTACTTACCCGGATTCCTAAGAAATTGGCCTCCAAAGATAGTGTTAAGCCCTCACCTTCCCTCTTTTTCACTCGATTTTCTCACCCAATCCCGAATGACAGTACTTGCCTTGATCCTAGCACCCTCTTCCCTCTTTGAGCCTCTCCCTAACAGCCTAAGATCACTCATAAAATAACCCAAGGAGCAACACTTTCTTCACTCTTTGCAAGATGGGAGAACACTCCCCCCTTGACCTTTCTAGGCCCTTCTTTGGGGTGGGTGGCCTAAGGCCCAAGTCCAGCTCCAAACTCACCATTTTCACGTGGAAGAGAGAGAGGAGCCCTTCTTTGGGGTGGGTGGCTTTTCTAGGTTCCCTTTTGGTCAGCCATGAACCAGCCCCATGTGGGCTGATTTTGGTCTTGATTGAGTGCACCTAGCAATGACCGGCTAGGTGCTTGAGGCCTCCAAGTCCACTTTGGCCGGTCCTTACTTCTTCAAGTGGTTGTGGCTTCCTCCATTTAATAAGGCTAGGTGTGATTTGGTATTTAACTCAAGGATGTAGGATGAACAAGGCTAGAAAAATTTCGATATTGGTCGAATTATTTTATTCAAGTAAGGCTTTATGTTTAATTCGAGTCAATCATGTCTAGGACTTGGTTGAATTGGATTGGGTTTGATGAGGCCGTCCACTTTGATTCGATCTTGGATGAGGATATGCTTTGATTTGATCTCCTCCCTTGATTCCCGGCCTGTCCTTCACGAACCCAACCTTGCCTCGAAGCGGGCTCTACCTGTCAACCTGCTTTCTACCTGATTTCCTCCATTCTTCTGGGCTTTATACTTTTAACTTTAATTTGAAACCTTTTAAAATCTTTATTTTAAAGATATAAAATTTTCATTTTAAAGCTAAAAGATTTAAAACAAATCAACTTTCCAATTTTGAAGTATTTTCAGAAAATTTTTATTTAGGGTGTTTACAAGTATCCACAAAGCATCATTTACTGAATGACAGGTTCTATCCTATGGAACTAAATTAAGACTGAATAGTAATCCAAACCGGTGAGCTCACTGGACCAGGTTAGACTGTTCAAATCCATGTCGAATCTCTTTGATCCAACCCTGAAGGCACAAAAGAAAAGATTAGGTAAATGATATTGGGCTTTAGTTTGGATTAGCTGTTTGGATCTGAGTAGATATCATAGTTTTGCACCCATGTACTACAGTGGTGGTGGTGTTGCTATTATTATCTATGACATCTCCAACTCTGTAAGTTTACTCGTTTCTTCCGGTGACGTCGAGCTCGAGTTTGGTTTCAGGTTCGGATAAGGGTGTCGGTGGGGGATCAGTGTCGTCAGGGTCATTGCCTGTGAGTGGTTGCCATTAGTGACTGGTATCGTCTACATAGTGCAAGATGAACTCTCAAGTCAATAATATATATATATAGTTATATAGAGAGAGAGACGGAGGGTATTGCTTATGCTAAATTGAGTAGGATATGGAAGTAATAGCGAGAGAGAAGCATCCCGATGCATTCAATGCGATGGGCATGTGCATCTCTCTCTCATATGTTGATACTGTTCAGTTGAGCAAGAGTGAATACATATATAATCTGTGCGCATGCATGCATGCTTGTCATGTATGTATACATGATAAGAATTTAAGCTCGACCGACTTATTTCAAATAAGCTTGCCTAGTTGAATAATTCAAAAAGATGCACAAGTGATGATTTTTTTCTACATAGCAAAATCAGTTTTAACTAGGTTAGATGTGTACGATCAATTTCATTTTCAATAAGAATTACATAAAATAAACTTCTAAACAGTTTACGAAACACACCGATTCCCTACTCGTGCGGCTTGCAGCTTGCTTTACATGAGCAGGGCGTGTCCTATGATAACAAGCAGCCATATTTTGGCTCGTTCGACCCATTAACCTGCGCTAATCACAAGGAAAAAGTGCAGTACCACTGAGACAAGTTGGGTCGGGTTCATCAACGTAAGGCCTCACCGGTTCCATCTTAAAGGGTGTTTGATATAGTGTACTGCTCCTGCAGCTCCCGTAATGCAAGCTTTGTCCCAGCAGCCGTCCCCTGTGGGCTGCATCTTATATGATACAAAGTGGGGCTGCAGGTTCGTCTTCGTAGCGTAGGGTGCTGCCCTATCAAACCACCCCTTTCAGTGAGAAGGAAGGCACATGAAATGGCAAAGCTAGCATCTACCCTGATCAAGTCAGGATCGAAGATGATCTGGGGCCAAACTGGTGAATTTTTTGTGATTCTTTTGGAACTTGATCGCCTTTGTGAAACCGAACCACATTCAATATGCTCTCAAAATCCTGCGTGAAAATCATATTGAATTCAGCGTGATTCACTTGCGGCCCTGTTGCTACCAGAAATTTGCTGCTGCAATCACCCGCCAGTTTTCAAGTACTGGTTTCGAAAACCAGAGAACAGCCTAACCATTGACGTAGCAGGCTTGTGTCCCATTGTATCTCACCGTGTCCTGCGCAACCAAGAAGTCGCACACCACCTTGCCTCTCCTTTGAATTAAATCGGTCACCAGTGGCCACCTACCTGATGCCCCTCCTTTGAAGCGTTTCAAGTGTCTTAATTTGTCTCTGTTGAACCCAGTCATTAATTACTGCATAATCTCATTATTCTTTCATCATGATGGCTAACTTGCTGTCTTAAAATCGTTAACCTGGGGGTGGTGGTTTTTACCTGAGACTGACCAGCAAGTCTTTACCAGCTGAACCCCTCAGCCGAACCATCCTTTACCTCCTTAAGTAACCTAACAACTCTTCCTTCAAATCAATAATTTGATGGGTTCCTTAACCTTATACAGGATCCTAGCCGGGGTCTTCCATCGCACACTGGATAGTGGAAGGGCTGAAAGAAGCTTAGCACGCCAATAACAGAGGAAGAAAGAAGGGGGAAATGGATACATAGCACGCCAATAACAGAGGAAGAAAGAAGGGGGAAATGGATACATGGTTACCCACGGACATATTATCAAAAAAGATAAGTTATATTTCGTTTTCTCTGTTTTCTCTATTTTTCTATCATATTTGCTACAATATTTAGTGAAAAAATTGATGTAAAATAGGCTTCATCTTTCGTGTTATGGGCTTTCCGTTACAAGTTTTTGTTCTTTATCTTTTAAAGTATATGTTTTTATCTTTTAGAAATCTGAAAAAATGACCTGTCTTCTTGTTTTCCATAGATTTACTAGTGAGAATGGCCAAATCCGACGTTACATCTCCCACTTAGCCATTTGAGTCAATTTTTATAACACATTGGTTTTTACCTCCCACTTTTGTGGGTTATCCCAAGTTATGTCAACTATGATTGCAAGTGTAATTGTAATCGATACATGTTGTGTGGTTTTTCGTATACAACATATTCTTTCTTACACAACAATCATCATCATATAATTTAATACACTTCAAACAAATCTCAAACCCCATGTTTGCAACATGCTTTAAGAAAAGACCTTCTATTATGCTTTTTGTCAAGCGGTCAACCAACAAATCATTAGTTGGCATATAAGATCTAGATATCTCAGTTCTTTTAACCATGAATATAGTGATACTTAACCATTATATGCTTGCTTCAGGAGCTATCAATTTCACTCTTAATTAGAGTAATTGTTGTATTGTTGTCACAATAAATGATAATTGACTCGTCGGTTATATCAAACTTCAAATCACATATGAAGTAGCTTATACAAATGACACTCGCTATAGCCATACAACAAGCAAGATACCTTAGAAATATTTGTGTATGCAATGCTACATAATCCTATTTCTTACAAGATTCACTTTCAAATAGAAATATTTGACCAAAAGTTGATTTGTTGTCGTCTTTGCTTATAGTAAAGTTAGCATGTGAGTATCCTATCACTTTCAATTCATCTCCTTAAAAATACAGTTTCAAGTTTTTTGTTCCTTTAAGATATCTTAGAACTCTTTTCACAACTATCAAATGTTGTCAACCAGGATTACTTTGATATCTACTTATAAAACCAACAACGAACCTTATATCATGTCTTGTTCACAACATAACTTACATTAAGCTACCAACAACTTATATATAAGGGACATTAGGCTTGTTGTCTCCCTCACTATGATAATCAACTTTCCTCAATTTACCCTCTTTCATAACGGGTATAGTTGCATGCTTGCATTCACTCATTTTAAATTTCTTGAGGATATAATCTATATATTTTTTCTTATTTAGGCATAAAAGTTTAAATTCTCTATCTTAGAAATCTTTATTCCCAAAATATAAGATGTCTCTCTCATATCCTTCATTTTGAACCTTGAGTTTAACCATGACTTGGTTTTGACAATCATCTCATTGTCATTCCTAGTCAACAATATATCATATACTTATAACGATAGAATGACAAAGTGACTCTCACTATTTTAAATATATACATAATAGTGAAGTTCATTAGCCACAAACCCAAGTTCAATTATGATATTTTGAAAAGTCAAATACCATTAAAGAGGTAACTATTTAATGCTATATAAGGATTTTTTCAACTTATATACTTTATCCTCTTGGCCTTTAACAATGTATCCTTCTAGATGTTTCATATATATGATTTCATCCAAATCTTCATTTTAAAAAGCAATTTTATATCTAACTGATGTAAATTCAAATCATAATATGTATAAATTGTCAGAAAAATATGTCTCAACATAATTTATCTCCTCTTTTTGCAAGAATCCATTTGCAACCAACCTCGCCTTAAACTTGTTGAGAGATTTATCGACTTTATATTTTTTTTCAAAACTATTTATACCCTATGGCCTCCTTTTTTTGGTAAATCAACCAATTATGAGACTTGGTTTTTCTCAATAGATTCAATTTTCTCATTTATGACTTTTTCCGGTCAGATGATTCATATGAGTCAATAACCTGATGATATATCAAGTTATCATTTAACTCATCTAAATCCACCGAATTATATACTTCCTTTGTAAGGTAAGTGTGATAATCCTTTATGTAGGACAGTGTGACTCTAGGTATTTTATACATTTAAAGTTTCAATTTATTAAGGAAGATTATTATTACTTGTGGGTTTAAATGATGATGAATCTTGAACTTTTAGGTCATAAACACATTCATTATCATTTTCCAAGATATCATTATTAGCTTTCTCTAAGAATTTAATATCCCTATTTTCTATTAATCCATAGTCCTTATGATAAAATTGATATCTTTTAAAACCTTTAGGATATCCAATGAATGCACATCTCAAAGACCTATTGTCTAGCTTATCCCTAAAATGATAAAGAATCTTCACATGTGTGATAGATCCCACTTCTGAGATGATGTAGATTTGGTTTTCTTCTAAACCACATCTTATATGGTGTAGAGAATACAACCTCACATGATACTTTGTTTAGTATATACATTATATTTACCACTTCTCTCTAAAATATAATTGGTAGAAAAGTATTTATTAGCATAGACCTTGTAATATTCAATAAGATATTGTTATATCTCTCTGCTACACCATTTTGTTGAGGTATCGTGGTCATTTTATTTTGTTTTTAAATACCAAAGTTATACTCTCCATCTCAATCATATCTTAAGACTTTGATTGTATGCCTTAGTTAGTTTTCATCTTCTTGTTTATATTCTTTGAATACTTTAAGTGTCTCCGATTTAAGTGGTAAAAGATATATATATATATATATATATATATATATATATATATATATATATATATGTGTGTGTGTGTGTGTGTGTGTGTGTGTGTATCTCGAGTAGTTATTGATAAAGCTTATGAAATAAACCTTACCTCGATATAATCTCACTCTAAATGATCTAAATAACTCAATGTGAATAATCTCTAATAGGGTCGTTAATTTAGTTGTCTTTGAAAAATATTTTTCTTGTCATTTTTTCTTCTATACAAGGTTCAAACTTACTAAAAGTGTTTTCGTAAAATCCAGACAATAAGTTAAGGTTGGATAATTTTCTCAACTTTTTCAGACTTATATGTCCTAGGTATTTACGTCATAGATTCACATCAACATTAAAGGCACAAACAATATAAGTAAAAGAATAATCATTTTCATTGATGTTAAGTTTGAACAATCTATCTTCAACATCAAACAGTTAAGAGAAAGGTATCCTACCATACTTTCCCACATTTACTAGGGAAAAACCTTATTTCAAAAGTTTTGTTAACTAAGCTAGGGACCAAAACCAAATTACACCTTATTTATGATACAATTAATATATGAGTTAATACAATTGGTATGCCTTGTACATGTATCCTAAAGGAACCAGTCCTAAGGACATATGAGAAGGAACCAGCCCCAAGGACATATGAGAAAGTGTTATTTCTCATATATATCTGATGTTCCCTTGGTTTATATTCTTCTAGGTCTATATCCCCTTCCTTGCTTTATGAGATATGTTTTGTTAATCCTTAATCAATCCGTGAACCTATTACAAGGTGATTCATGTAGAGGCATTCAAAAACCATATAGATTATATCTTACTTCTTTGATTGACCGTGTTGTTGGATGTTTTCACTATTAGTCTTTTTGTTGTGGTAATCTCTTTTGTAGTGTCTCATCTTTCTATAGTTAAATCACTTAACCCGAGAAGGGTTTTTCTATGATTTTTTAAAAGATTTACTGACTTTCTTGTCAAACTTCTTGTTTGACTTATTCTTTCTTTTGTTTGGGTTTGAAACTTGACTTTATCTCATCTTCTAATACTAATATTTTTTCTTTCTTGTTTTTATTTGTGTGCTATTGATCAATTGCTAGTTTAAGAGGTAACTCAAAACTGCTTGTTTCAGCCCTAATCTAAGAGTAGTGGTGACCATATTCTATGAAGCAAGAAGGCTGTTTAGGATAGTGAATATTTGCATAGTTTCGAGAATGATCGATTTTGCTATAGCTAAGTCTCTTGTCATCACCAACATCTAGTTCACATGTTCTATTACATTATCTCCTTCTTTCATTTTGGATAAATTATATTTTTGTGGTAACAATTGGATATGAAACTTAGCTACAATATCATATGTAGTTGTTATTGAGTCAAACATCTACTTAGCGATCTCGTATTCTTCAAAGGCCCTAATTAGGTCATCCTTCATATATGCCAATATTATGATTATGCATATTGGGTTATCTTTAAGGAATATTTATATATTTTCTTTTTCTCTTCTATCGCATTGGGAGTGGGGAACAAAATTATTTATTTTAATACATAATCTAGACCTTCTAGTGTAAGCAACAAAGGGATATGTCTTTTTTACGTTTGAAAATTTAGACCATTTAGTTTCTCAGTTTTTATCAATTAAAATACATATATTATAGAATCATTTTCAATTGTTTGGTAAAAATAATAAAAAGATTGTCTAAAAGGTAAACATTCAACATGCAACATATAATAAATAAGACAACCAATAGCCAACCATCATAATGTAATTTTAAAATATCAAGTATTGAATTGGAAATAACTTAAGGCACCAAAAAATAATTTTAAACAACGCTTAGTACCATTTTAAAATATTCTTAATTTGATTTTGTTGTTTTAGAACCAACCTACAGACAAATCTATAAGTTTCCCCTATTACCTATCATTATAATTTCTCTAAAATTTGATGGGTAAAATCATAATTTTGTATGTTTGCTTGATTTGGTAATTATCCAAAAAGACCAAAGACAGAATAGTAAAATTATCCATCAGTCCAAACCTATAATTATGCTTGAATACATGGGCATAATCATCTTTTGGCTCAACAACAACCTTGTTAAATCATGTTTTGTTTAAGGACAACTACATAATTTAACAAGCTAATATTTTGTAAATTTCACAAACTACCAAAGGACATAATTGTTCTTTCATCCTTTCAGACAAAATCATCTTTTTACTTTAAAATATTTGTTTCTTTTTGTAATTTTGTCCTGTGGTAGTTCAAGAAAACCACTAGTTTGCATTGTGGTTTTGAAGAAAATCGTGAGCGATTTTCAGTTGTTAAAGAAAACCGCAAGAGATAGAGAGGGAATGTGGAGAAAAAGGAAGGAGAAAGAGAGAGAGATGGTCGGAGAGCTTATCATTTTTCCGATTCCTTTGTTGGGTCCTCCTTTTCTAGTTTTTTGACAATCTCAGGCCACCTATGCTGGATAGTTTCAAGCCACATGAAACCCGGTAGTCTATCTAACCACCCATTTTTTTGACATACTTCAACCGCCTATACGAGTACTTTTGACTGTTTGTTTGTTCTTTTTCCGACAATCTAAGGGAGTATTTTTCCTTTTCTCTTCTTTTGGTTTTAAATCTCTTTTTTGTTAGATTTGAACATAGAAACCCCATCTTCTATTACTTTTATTTTTTGTAAGGGAAAAACGTTATGCCAAAAAAAAATTTGTCACACTTTCTCTCTTCTCTTTTTTTAAAATACTAATGGCATACCTGTTTTGGAGATTCCGATCAATCTCATTCTGATACCACTAGTGGGTTCTTTAACCTCATGCAACATCCTCACAGAGTCCTCAATCGCACAGCAGAGACTGAAAAAGTCGAAGGAAGACTCACACAACAATAATAGAGGAAGAAGAAGAGAGAAATGGATACACGGTAACCCTTAAACGGATTACCAAGGAAGATAAGTTGTATTTCATTTTTTCTATTTTTTTATTGTATTCGCTATAGTATTTATAGTAAAAAACTTGATGTAAAACTGCTTCATCTTCTCTGTCTTTTTCGTTATGGGCTTTTCATTAAGTTTTTAATGTATATATTTTTATCTTTTAGGTAACATATCAACATATTTCTAAAAGATCTCTTATTTTTCATGAATTTATTACCTAGAATGACCAAATATTTTGTTACATAATTGTACTTTGAATTCCGGACCTCAACATCATGATGCTCATGGTACATGTTTAACTTTCAGGGTTAGAAGTGAACAGAGAAGTAGTGGAACTGCATATTCGATCACCACAGGCGGCACAAAGTCGCTCATGCTGAGTCGGCTCCTATGTGTATGCTCTACTTGGTACCCTGAAAAATGGAGGTTCCACCAGCAACTCAAGTGAACTGCCCTAACTTCCACACAGGGCGGAAGGGAAAATGAGAAGTAATTTTAGAATTTTTTTAAAAAGGAGTGTGTTGATAGTAAAAGGGGGTGTCGATATAGTAATGTCCTTGTGTTTTCTAATAAACTTTGTTTCATTTTGGTGCCCAGTTTTCTGATAGTCAAATGCGGTTCGGTTCTTCTCCAAATATCACAGGGTCAGAGGGTGGGTTATAAAGGCCGGGTTGTGCGAGTTTTCGAAAAAGAGATTGTTCCCCGCGCCAAAATATGTTCTGTTAGAGAACATTGTGACTATTTACTGTCATTTACTTCAGCTCGCGAAGAAACAGCGGAGTGCTCTGCCCTTGCATCCATCTCTTCAGAGGGAGAGAGAGCAGGATGCGATCCCGCTTCCTGAATGTTGACTACTTCTATCGTTCACCTGGAGACATCACAGAGGATTTTGAGTTTCTCTTGCTGTCGATTCCTGACTTATTTCCTTCCGATCCGCAATTCCGATGGATCTGCAGGATTTATTCTTTGAGAACAAGCTATCTCGTTTCATCTCTGCTGTCATCCCTCAAAATTATGGCGATCGTCATGAAACTCTGGCACATAGGGTAAACTGCGTTCTTATTCTGCATTTTCAATGCGCAAGAGTTTTTCTTGTACGAAAACGAATCTTGCATTATGAAAGTTTGAGGTCTCTCGCATACTATCATCCGCTCAAATTTGGTTGGAGTAGAGGAAGCGTAGCTAGCCAACACAAGAAGATCAAGCGAGCTTGTAGGTGGGAGTCCCAACATTGGTATCAGAGTCAAGTTACTCTAAAAAAAGGGAGGTATACATTAGTTTCTTTTACATAAACGGGAAAATAAAAAAAAAGAGGGAAGAAAGAGAATAGAGAGAAAACTCCCTACCAAAAAAACCAAGAAAAACTGTCAGGAGATCTCAAGAGCCAAGTGGTAGTGGCCACCAAACTACCAAAGGTCGTCGCCAAAAGGATACCTCAAAAAGGCCAACAACTGAAAGTCGTCGGTTGTAAGGAGCCATCGACCGAAGGAATACCCTGAAGAGGCAAACGACGATAAGGCTATCAACCGAAGGGAAGCTTTGAGAAGCCAAACACTTGCAAAGGCTAGAAGGCCGAAAGAAGGCATTGTAGAACCAATGGCCCAAAGGGCCAGAAGGCCGAAGGGAAGATGAAAAAAAGAGGAAGCCAACGATTTCCAGAAAACCATCTCGAGTAGTGGATTGAAAATTTTGTTCAGCTCCTGAACGGTTTTGAAAAATATGATCTACTATAGGGTAAAATTATCAAAATATTCAAATATTTTTGAGTAAAAAGATAATTTTACCCTTAGACAGGCGAAAGGTCAATTTTGCCCTCTAGCTCTTTATAAAAATTATGAAATATTGGGTGTTTAAATTATATTCCTACCCTTAGCCGAGAAAAGATTCACAGTTCTGCCACTATATTAAAAGATAAGGTTGCCCTTGTCTTTTTTAAAAATTTACAAATTCGAACTGAAAGGCAAAATTACAAGTTTACCCTTGAACAATCATGAATCTTTACAAATAAACTAGACATCCATTTTATTGATTTTCCCCTGGTCCTTTTTCTGAAAAATTTCAAAACTGGATAAAGAAATAAAATTATTGGTTTGCCCTTATAATTTGGGGATATTATTTGTGGTATGAAATTTTGGAAAAAATTACAAATTTGTTCTCTGTTTGATTCTATAAATAACAGAATGAAGTTATGAAAAACTCAATAATAGTACTTAAAATATGCATAAAATAGGTTTTAAGTACCATGAGTTATTTTAAGATCACTTGTTGGATATTCTACATTATGCCAGTTAAAAGTTTGTTATTTATTGTATGTTGCTTATTAAATGTTTTTCTTTTAGAGTAAGATTGCATCGAGAAAAAGTTTATTTCATAACTTTTATTGATGATTATTCGATATATACATACATATATCTGTTAATACATAAATCTGAGGTGCTTGAAGCATTCAAATAATATAAGCAGCAAAATTAAAATTCAACTAGGGCATACAATCAAAGTCTTGAGATGAGATAGAGGTGATGAGTACACCTCTACAGAATTTCTAGAATTCTATAAAAACTTTGGTATTTCAAAGCAAAATATAATGCCCAGGACACCTCAATAGAATTGTATAATAGGACCTTACAATGCCCAGTGCAATTGTGTATATACTTAATAAAGTATCATGTAAAGTTGTATTCTTTATACCATATGAGATATTGTTTAGAAGAAAATCTACATATGTTATCTGAGGAGGTGGGGATCTATCGCTCATGTGAAGATCCTTGATCAGTCTAGAGACAAGCTAGACACCAGGACCTTGAGATTTTTGTTCATCAAATATCTTAAAGGCTCTAAAAGATATTGATTTTATCATTAGGATCATGGACTGATAGAGAGTAGAGATGTTGAATTCTTAGAGGATACTAAGAATGACATCTTTGAAAATAATGATGAGTATCTAGTAGATTTAAATCAATCATCAGTTAAACTCATAGATGATCTTCCTAAACAAACTTATACCTTAAGTGGACATAAAAGACCTATGGTCACACTATCCTACTTAAGGGATTATCACACTTACTAGGTAGAGGAAGTAACTCGGTGAATATAGATGAGTTAAATGATAACTTGAAATATTGTCAAGCTATATACTCATCTGAATCAATAGACTGGGAGAAAGCCATTGATGAAGAAATTGAATCCATTGAGAAAAACCAAATCTTCGAGTTGGTTGATTTGCCAAAAGAAAGAAAAGTCATAGGTTGTAAATGGGTTATCAAAAAGAAATATAAGGTTGGTGAAACAATCGACAAGTTTAAAGTGAGGTTAGTTGCAAAGAGTTTTTCACAAAAGAAGGGAATAGATTATGTTGAAACATATTCTCCTGTTGCGAAATTTTCATCCATAAGAATAATCCTAGTGATATTAGCATATTATGATTTGGACTTATATCAGTTAGATATAAAAATTACTTTCTTAAATAGAGATTTAGATAAAATCATATATATGCAACAGCTCGAAAGATAGAGTTGAAGGCCAAAAAGATAAAGTATATAGGTTGAAAATTTTCTATATGACATTAAATAGCCACCTCATCAATGGTATTTGACTTTTCAAAATGTCATTATTGAACTTAGGTTTGCGGCTAGTGAACTTTGTTGCTTTGTATATGTCTAGAATAGTGGGAGTCACTTTCTTATCTTATTATTATATATAGATGACATATTGTTGATGTTATCATTATATGTAGATGACATATTGTTGATTGTGAATGACGATGAGATGATTGTCAAAACCAAGTCATGGTTAAACTCAAGGTTTGAAATGAATGATAAGGGGAAAGCATCTTATATCCTAGGTATAAAGATTTCACGAGATAGAAAATCTAAACTTCTATGCCTAAGTCAGGAGAGAGAGATTGATTATATCATCAAGAAGTTTAAAATGGGTAAATTGTAAGTTTGCATTTGCACCCGTTGCGAAAGGGGTGAAATTGAGTAAGGTTGATTGTTCTACTGAAGGATATGATAAGCCTAATGTTCCTTATGCACAAGTTGTGGGAGCTTAATGTATGTTATGTTATGTACAAGACCTTATACCAGTTTCATTGTTGGTCTTGTGAGTATATATAAAAGTAATCCTCGATGACAACATTGGATAGATGTGAAAAGGATTCTAAGATATCTTAAGGGAACAAAGACTTGAAATTATGTTTTCAAGCATATGAACTGAAAGTGGTCGGATACTCAGATATTGACTTTATTTTGGAGGTAGAGTTGTTTCTTGGGTTGGCAAGAAATAGAGTTGTGTAGCATTGCATACACAGAAGGCTGAGTATGTGGCTTGTTGTATGGTTGTAACTAGTATCATTTGGATAAGCCGCTTTATACATGATTTGAAGCTGGATATAGCCAACGAGCCAATTGTCATTTATTGTGACAACAATGCATCACTTACTTTGATCAAGAGTGGAGCTGATAACTCCAAAAGCAAGCATATAATGGTTAAATATTATTATGTTCAAGATATGGTTATGAGAAAGGAAATATTCATCTCATATATATCAACTGAATATATGTTGATAGATCCCTTGACAAAAGGCACAATAGGGATCTCTTTTCAAAGCATGTTACAAACATGGGTTTGATATATGTTTGATTGTTGTATATGTAAGAAACCATACAATGGGTATTGATTCCAACAACAATCATAAAATGACATGACCAGGAAAATCTCACAAAAGTGGGAGGAAAACCAATATGTCAGATTACTTGACATGAATGGCCAAGTGGGAGATATACAATCGAGAAAAATGGTCATTTTCAACAGTTTCACCCATGAAAATGGTTGGACCGGTCATCTAATTGTTTCTCGTTGTGGCTGTTACATACCCATTCTATAACAGTCGGATAAGAGCTCTATAACATAAAGCCCAACCTAGATATCTGAGAGAGGGAGTCAGACACTGCTATATAAATTCAAAGCACCATACTGAAGAAAAAATATACACAAAAAACACAGAGAAACCTTCTTGGAAGAAACCGACTATGGGAAACCTTTCAAACCTTTTTTGGTTTTCTTACTTAGGATAAGATTTATTGCGAGACCAAAAAGAGGTCGGACGCCAAAAGATTAGGTGAGCTTGCAGGTTGGAGTGTCAACACATTAAACTTAGCATTCTCTATGAGGATGTGTTCCTCGACAAGTGATGACAACTTCTTAACCTGTTCATGTGTTTGAGCCTCAGCATCAGCAAGTTGGTCCATCTCCTCACACTTGCAGGCTTGAAGACATGAGATCTCAACATCCAATTCACTTAGGTCAAGGCATAGGGCCTCGAAGATTGCATGAAGTTTTTCTATACAAGGAGCGACAACCTCTTTTAGCTTCATCAACCATGTATCTTTAACCTCCAAATTCTTTAGTTAAGAGTGCAACAATTGGAGCTGAACAAGTTGTGAAATAGACAATGTCATTGGCAGACATCACAGATCATAGACGATAAAGCCAAATAAAAAGAACCATTGCATATAAATGATAGCAGTTAGAGCTCCTATGGCATGTTTGTTAGTAGGGATGTTAGAAATGAAATATTGCAAGGGGAGAAGGGAGGAACCATTCCAGTGGCTGACACTACGACCACAGAGTCGCTTGGATAAATATAGCTAAGCATGAATTGTACTCGCCATGAACTTGATTAGCCAAAACAGGCGAATACACATGGGACCACCCAACGAAGGAAATAAAAGCAGTTACAACCATGGTGGCTGCAGACTCGTGTGAATTGTGTTGGGTCAATCGTTGGTCTCTGAAATTGTCTGCCTTGTTTTGTTCAGTTGTGCACAGCGGTAGTCGACTGCCTCTATGGTTTTGCTTTCTACTTTCTTTTCTTTTTTGTGTTTTCTGTAGCAAGTGTAATAGAAGTGTAGGTTTTTGGGGTTAACCGCAGAGGGTTTTCTCAGAAGACGTAAATCAGAGTACTCGTTCACTTCTGAGTTATATAAACTCTGTATTTATAAATGACTTTCTGTCTTCCGTGTTTACTGCTCTCGGCTTTTCCTTTTAACAACCATATCTTTCTTTTATTTAGGAGATGCGTGAGTTTTACTTTTAGAAAATAGAAATTGTTTTTATAAACGTTTAACTTTCGAAAATATGATCTCATGAAATCTGGAAAGATGGCCCTTCTTCCTACATTTCATGGTCATTGTTAGCAATGGGGCCGAGAGTGGCCATCCACTACTTACATCTCCCACTTGGCCACTAGATCCGATCTTTTTGATACACTGGTTTTCCTCCCACTACTTTGAGGTTTACTAAGTTGTATCATGTTTCTTTGTTGCAACTAAATTGCAACTCACAACCATTATACGGTTTTTCCATAAGTAATGTGTTTTTCTTGCATAACTCTCAGCAAAGTGTATTTTCTCACTTATACACTAGGTATATCTCAACCCCATATGGGTTACATGTTTAGTAAACAATTCTTTTGAGATGTAAGGGAGTCAGCCGACATATCAAGAGTTAGCATATAACATATAGTTATTTCATTTCTTTTGAGCATATCATAAACATAGTGATATTTAACCATTATATGCTTCCTTCATGAGTTATCAGCTCCACTCTTAATAAGAGTAATTGCTGCACTGTTGTCACAATATATAACAACTGGCTCGTTGACTATTGTAAACACCCTAAATAAATTTTATAAAAACACTCTCAATTTCGAAAATCTGCTTGTTTTGAACCCTTGCATTGAATCAAGAATTTTTCATAAAATCCTCAAATAGAGATTTTGAAATTTCTAAAGCAAAGTCAAGGAAGGGCTTCATAAAGACATGACTCAAGTATACAAGGACACCTGGGCCAAGCTTCACTCAATGGGCTCGAAGAAGAGCACAAGACCGCAGCTTACCAAGTCTTAAAGATCGTGGGTTGTACTAGGTTCATTCGGTTGCATCAAGGGAGAGCTACGGGTCAATCCGAGGATGCCCCAACCTATGAACCAAATCAAGTTATATCAAGCAAAGTAAGAAGTTATGAGATGAGCAATAAAAGAGTTCAATCAAAGCTACACATCAAGCCTAACCAAGTACATTTTGAGGCACTTAGGTCCAACCGACCATCCTAGGTGCACTTAATTTGAGCCAAGAACCAGCCCACATGGGGTTGGTCCAGCCTTGACCAAAAGGAGACTACAAGGCCACGTGATTATCAATGCATGAGCTGGATTTGGGCCATGGAGTACCCGCCCCAAAGAAGGACCTAGAAGAAGTCCCCCTTGGTCCATAAATAGAGGCCAAGGGGGATGGCTTGGGGATCTTATCTTGCCTTAGAGAGTTAAATGATCTGCACCTTGGGCTGGGATTTTTGTGAGTTTCCTCTAGGGAAAGGATTGAGAGAGAGAGAGGAGTGTAGAAATGTAGGCAAGGGCTGCAAGAGTTAGAGAGTGAGAGTGAGAAAAGAAGGGAGAAAAGAAAGGGGAAGGTGAGGTCCATGAGCTTCATTTGAAAGCCAATCCTTAGAAGGAATCATGTAAGTATTCCTCATCCATCATTCCTCCCTATTCTCTTCTTCATATTCAATTCAAGAGGAGTTGTATTAATGGAGCTTTGTCTCTTCCCATGATGTAATAAGAAGTAGATGTGCTGCAAATTTTCGATTCTTGCTTATGCACTTGTTATAAACATCCTATAACTCCTAATCCCCTCTATACTTAATCTAATCTATATATTTTCATTCTTTTTCCTTCAGAATTTTACTTTGGGATGTTGTGCAATTGCAATTTAAATTCGGGTGAGTTTGATCATGTATGTTGTAAAAACCAAAAAATTTGATTTCACTATTCTCGCATACATTGATTGCTTTATTTTTCATTGCTAAACTGCTACTCCGATTAATCCAAAATTTGGCACACAGTATCTACACACAAAAGCCCACTTGTAATAAACTTTTCAAGAATTTTAAGGTCGTAAAACTACGTAATAAATTGTGTGTAAAATCAGGAAAAAGCCTAAATCGTTTCTATCAAAACTATTTTCCTACAATCGAGCCTAGGTAATCATCCTATAACTTTGTCTATAGTTGTCCAAATTTGGTGAAACTTAGTTCATTAGAAAGATGATATCCATAGCTTTCCAACGATCAAGTGCACTAAAATCGAACATTTGAGTACCAAGATACAGACCTATCTTTGAGTCTATATATTTCTGTGACAAAAGAGTTCCGAGTGTCTCAGCTGAGAGATTTTCCTGCTTTAATTTTGTATCACCATAGCTCTCAAAAATAAAACAAAAATAGTTTTGAAAGCTCCACACGAGGGTCTAATCACTGTTAAATTCTCATGATTTTTTGAAATTTAGAAGGTATTGAAATGAAATCAGAAATCAAGGTCTAAATAGAATCAGTTTCTATTTTTCAGCAGTTGATGAAATCTTATATTCCAAAACACTTGGTGCACAAGTTTATTCACGTTTTCTCAAGTTTCTTTGAAGTGAATTTGAAATCTCACTTACAAATCCTCAAAGCACTTAGGTTGACCTTTAAGTATCGGTTCAAGAAGGCCTAAAGTGAAAAGATCTCGCTTAGCCGCAATTGCCAAACAAATCAGATTTATAAATTTTGCTAGTTTTTGAAAACTAGTTGGCATGTTCGCGGAAGAAGTAGTTTTTAAAAGATTACTTCAAGTCTCTACATAGGCTTCGAGTGAAATTTGGACATCTACATCTAGCTTTAAATCACATATGAAGTGGCTTATCCAAACGGCACTAGTAGTAGTCATACTACAAGCAACATGCTCAGCCTCTTATGTATACAATACTACACAACCTTGTTTGTTGCATGCCTAAGAAATTGCACCACCTCTAAATAAGAATATTTGTCCTGAGGTTGATTTGTTGTCATATTTGCTTCCAGCAAAGTCAACATCTGAGTAACCTATCACTTTCAGTTCATGTGATTGGAAATAAAGTTTCAAGTCTTTTTCCTTTAAGATATCTTAGAATCCTTTTCACAACTATCCAATATTGTCATCCGGGATTACTTTGATATTTACTTACAAGACCAACAATAAAGTTAATATTAATTCTTGTGCATAACATAACATACATCAAGCTTCCCACAGCCTGTGCATAAGGAACATTGGGCTTATCGTCTACTTCACGGGAACAATCAGCCTTGTTCAATTTAACCCCTTTTGCAATAGGTACAAATATAGACTTGCATTCACCCATTTTGAACTTCTTGATGATATAATCAATATATCTCTCCTAACTTAAGCTTAGAAGTTTTGATTCTCTATCTCGAGAAATCTTTATACCCAGGATATAGGATGCTTCCCCCATATCCTTCATTTTCAACCTGAGTTTAACCATAATTTGGTTTTAACAATCATCTCATTGTCATTCCCAGTCAACAATATGTCATCTATATATAAAGATAAGATGACAAAGTGGCTCCCACTCTTTCATACATATACACAGTGATCAAGTTCATTAACCACAAACCCAAGTTCAACTATGGCATTTTGAAAAGTCAAATACCATTAGCGAGGTTAATGTTTCAGGCCATATAGGGATTTTCTCAACCTATATACTTTATCTTCTTGAACTTCAATTTTATATCCTTCAGCCTGCTGCATATATATGATTTCAACTGCATCTTTGTTTAAAAAAGCAGTCTTTACATTTAGCTAATGTAAATCCAAATCATAGTATGCTGATATAGTCAGGATTATTCTAATGGATGCAAATTTTGTGATTAGAGAATATGTCTCAACATAATCTATTCCCTCCTTTTGTGAAAAACTGATTGCAACCAACCTCGCTTTAAACTTTTCGATCGAACCATCGATCTTATATTTCTTTTTAAGAACTCATTTGCAACAAATAACTTTTCTTGCTCTTGGCAAATCAGTCAACTTGTAGACTTGTTTTTTCTCAATTTATTTAATTTTTTCATCCATGACCTTTTCCCAATCGGACAATTCATATGAGTCAATAGGCTGCTGATAAGTCAAGTTATCATTTAGTTCATCTAAATCTACCGAATTAAACACCTCCTCCGCAAGGTATGTGTGATAATCCTTCAAGTAGGATGGTATAGCCCTAGGCCTTTTGTATCCACTTAAGGATTCAGTTTGTTTAGGAAGCTCGTCAATGCGTTCAAAAGATGATTGATCTAGATCTAATCGTCAACATTATCATCATCATTATCAAGGATGTCATTCTTAGTTTCTTCTAAGAATTTTGTATTCATGCCTTTTATCAGTCCATGGTCCTTATAATAAAACCAATATCCTTTAGATCTTTTTGGATATTCGATAAATATGCATCTTAAGGTAATATAGTCTAGTTTATCTCTAGATTGTTGAAGGATCTTTACATGAGCAATAGATCACCACCTCCTGAGATAACATAGGTTTGGTTTTCTTGGAAACCACATCTCATATAGTATAGATAATACAACTTTACAAGGTATTGTAATAAGTATATATATAGTTGTACTTACTACTTCTCCCCAAAATATCGTTAGTAGAGAGTTATCGATTAACATTGAGCTTGTAATGTTCAGTAAGGTTTTGTTATATCTCTCTGCTACACCATTCTGTTGAGGTGTTTTGGGTATTGTATTTTGTTTCGCAATACTAAAGTCTTTACAAAATTTCAAAAATTTTGCTGAGGTATATTTTTCACCTCTATCTAATCTCAAGACTTTGATTGTATTCCCCAATTGGTTCTCTAGTTCCTGCTTATATTCTTTAAATACCTCAAGTGCCTCAGATTTATGTGATAAGAGATATATATAAGTATATCTCAAGTAATCATCAATAAAGGTTATGAAATAAACCTTTTCTCGATATATTCTTACTCTAAACGGTCCACATAAATCTGTGTGAATTATTTCTAATAGGGTTGTTACCCTAGTTACCTCTTTGAAAAATAATTTTCTAGTTATTTTCTCTTGTATACAGGCTTCATACTTATTAAAAGTGTTATTATGAAAATTGGGCAATAAGTCAAAGTTAGTTAATTTTCTCAACTTCTTTAAACTTATATGTCCCAATCTTTTATACCACACATTCACATCAATCATATAGGCACCCTCAATATAAACACAAAAAGAGTTTTCATTTTCATTAATGTTGAGTTTGAACAACTCATGCTCAACATCAAATAAACCAGAAAATGTTATCCTGCCATATTTTCCCATAGTGATTTTCCTAGGGACAAACCTTACCTCAAACTCTTTCTTTACTAAGATCCTAAAGGACTCAACCCCAAGAACATAAAAAAAATGTGTTGTTTTCCATGTATACTCGATACTCGTCAGGCTGGAACTCCTTGAGGTCAATCTCTCCCTCCTTGCTCTTTGATATGTGTCAGGTAGCTCCAGAATCAATCCACCAACCAATCACTAGGCAGTCCATGTAAA
The DNA here is from genome assembly GCA_036023115.1 of Brasenia schreberi. Lineage (NCBI taxonomy): Eukaryota > Viridiplantae > Streptophyta > Magnoliopsida > Nymphaeales > Cabombaceae > Brasenia > Brasenia schreberi. The sequence continues at coordinate 323,506 of JAYKKT010000038.1, forward strand.
GACATTTAGAAATCACACAAATTATTTCCTACTTCTCCCTTGCATCGCGTCGTTGGTTGTTGTCACTATTGGTCTTCTTATTGTGGCAGTCTCTTTTGTAGTGAACCATCTTATCACAGTTGAAACACTTCACTCAAAAAGCGGATTCCAATGATTTCTTAAAGTTTTGACCACTCTGCTTTTTGTTTTTACCAAATTTCTTATTTAGTTTTCTTTTTCTCTGGTTGTTTTTGGAGTTAAACCCTAAATCATCTTGAGCAAATAGCAGTTTTTCTCTATTGTTCTTATTAATATGTTCTTGTTTAATTACTAGTTTTAATGAGAGTTTAGAAAGGATAACATCAGGTCCAAGTCTTAGGGTTGTGGTTACCATGTTCCAAGAAGGGGGAAAACTATTTAGGATAGTGGATATTTGCATTGGCTCAAGAATTATTGACTTAGCTACAACTAGATCTTTAACCATTACTAGCATCTGGTTAACATGTTCAACTACATTGTCACCTTCTTTTATTCTACAAGAATTATACTTTTGAAGGAGTAGTTGTACATGCAGATTGATTGTAGTATCATATTTAGTTGTTAAGGAATCAAATAGTTATTTTGCTCTTTCAAATTCCTCAAAGACCCTAATTAAGTCGTCTTCTATGTATGTCAACATAATGATCCTAGCTATTGTGTTATCCTTTATAAATATCTTATACCTTTCTTTTTCTTCATCTGTTGTAATCGGAGTAGGTGGTAAAATAGTTTCCTTCAGTACATAATTGACTCCTTTTAAAGTTAAGGTCAGTGGTATTTTTCTTTTTCAAGTTTGGAATTTAGGCCATTTAACTTTTTTGTCTTTGCCAATTTAGATGCGCAAATTCTTGAAGTCATTTTTTCTTTTTAAACTTTTGGCAGAGACAATAAGTAAAGAGTTTGTTTATGGTTGTCATAGAGCTTTAGCAGACTCTGATACCAGATGTTGGGTCAGTCGTCTGCCTTGTCCGGTTTCAGTTGTGCACAATGAAAGTCGACTACCTTTGTGGTTTTGCTTTCTGCTTTCTTTTCTTTTCCGTGTTTCCTGTAGTAAGTGTAATAGAAGTGTATTTGGTTTTTTGGTTACCCACAGATGGTTTTCTCAAAAGACATAAATCAGAGTATCCGTTCACTTTCGAGTTATGTAAACTCTGTATTTATACATGGCTTTTTGTCTTTCGTGTTTACTGCTCTGGGCTTTCTCTTTTAATAGCCATATCTTTCCGAAGATGCGTGAGTTTTACTTTTGGAAAACATAAATCGTTTTTATGAACGTTTAACTTTTGAAAATATGATCTCATGAAATCCGAGAAGAGGGCCCTTCTTCATGCATTTCATGATCATTGATAATAATGGGGTTGAGACTGGCCATCCATTACTTACAAATTGTTGTGCATCAATAGGCATTAAGGGAATATAATATATAATACATTCATAGTTGCAACAAATGAGTGAGTATAAAAGAGAAGTTAATGAAAGAGAATAGATCCCTCTCTCAAAAAAAATTAGCTGAATTAAGTTTTATCTTTCAAAAGTTCCTAATTTCTTTTACATAGGCTCGTTAGTAGATCTTCTTATGGTTGTTTTCCATGCTGCTTGAGCTCCCACAACCAAAGCAGGTTTTTGGGGATTGACTCATTTTTTTCTCATTGTTTTCCACATTGTTCGAGCTTCATCGGCTCAACAACTTTCTAGAGGTTCACCTCGTATCCTTTTAGAAGGCGGGCATCTCTTTACTCAACCAACTATTACGAAAGATGCTTAAAAACCCGTGATGTACCCAGACATCACCTAACCGAAAGAACGCTTCGATTCAGTTGCGACCGAATGGTGACTATATAACTCATTCACCAATTGGTCGATCGGGACCTCAAGGCCACTGTAATTCAACAAGATTTGCTGGTCAGACAAATGGGTTTGACCCAAGAGGATTCTTTGGCAACAAAACCGATGTTGAAGGGATTGACGGTCCAATAGTATCTTCAGCATCTTTACAATATGAGCATGCCCAAGGAGTTACTTGTTCTCACTATTCCAAAACGCAGTCGGTGTTTGTCCCTCGGTCGGCTATCAAACCTATCCCCAAGCCACCCAGGCCGACGTTTAACCTGTTACTGCACCACACTAAGTGACGAACCTCTCATGTTCATTTCTGAATTCCCCTTGAAGGGGAGTATTTGTATGATGGTAAACCATTCGCTACAAGCAATCCATATCATGAATCGAGATGATAGAACCAATTAAATCGGAGTATGTTCACCCAACACCTTGTTACAACTTCTTTACCTTACACATAGATACTAAAAGTATCATTATATTCACTCAACGCCTTTTTACAAAATGTCATCCAATTCACTCACCAGCTTGTTACTACTATATTGAAAATATTTTGTAAGATATTCACTTAGTTAGGTTGTGTTGCCATTAATAAATAAGGAGTTTCAATCTCATCTCTAATCTGTATTTCTCAACTAAGACTATTGATAGACCCTTAGTTAAAGGATGAGTCGTGTTATCATTAAATTAAAAGATTTTCGTATAAAAGATAGACTAAAAACAATTCTCAAACCTAGGCTTGGAATATGTACATGTGCATAGCAAAGTCTTTGAAATAAGGTTGATCAACTACCAACTATATAAAAAAGACATGTCGACTTTTAAACTTTAGAATTTTAAAAATACATCAATTAAATATTTGAGATATGAATCTTTTTAATGCACGTGGGTTAATAAACCCAACTTGATTAAAGTTAAATCAACATAGTGTAAGGTTACCGGTGAGCCTCCATCGAAGTAGTTTCCACACCCCAGAGTAAAGGTATCTGCTTAACCCACCTTACCAACACCCCCACCCCCACCCCCACCCCCACAATCCCCCCGACGAAACTAAGAACGAAATCCTGGCTGGTTCTGGCGAGACTGCAGCGTCGAAGAAGACGTGAAGGAAAATAAAGTAGGAAGAAGGGAGGTTTTAGCGTAAGTATGTCGTCGGTGTACGTATTGGAGCCACCGACGAAGGGGAAGGTGGTAATGAATACAACGATCGGTCCGATTGACATCGAGTTCTGGCCGAAGGAGGCACCCAAAGCCGTCAGGAACTTCGTTCAGTTGGCCATGGAAGGATATTATGATAATACCATCTTCCACCGCATCATCAAATCCTTCCTCGTCCAAGGGGGAGACCCCACTGGTACCGGCACGGGTGTGTCTCTCTCTCTCTCTCAAACACATACTACAGAGCAGTTGTTGTTTTGCCTTTTTGAAGGATCTGTTCGATATTTACTTGTTTGTGAGGGAATACCCGATGCGAGGAACCTCTTCCATCTCAGAAATATGCAAGGGTTTACTGAGCATGTGAAGAATTGAATGTCTTGTTTGATTTGTGAACAAGAGTATACTTATTCGTGAGAAGCTTTTGGAGGTCCGCATACGAGATTCATATGTTCTGGACTTACGTCGAATAAGATGAATCTCTTCATTATGCTGAAAATGCAAGGATTGTTGCCCATTTGAAGAAATTGCTAAAGTTTATGCTTGATAGTTGAGTTCTTTTAGGGACAAGCTTCTTTTTAATGCGCTGGAGCGTCCTTTTGCATAGGTTCGTACATTGGTTTTACTTTTAGGTTTAGTTTACTGCAGGTGTTCTGTGTGACGGTAAGTCGCCCTCTATTCCTGGTTTTGGAGTGAGGTTGGAGGGAATTAAAATTTGAAGTTGCGTGTGGGTGGGAACCTGGTACTGTTCATTATGGAGTTGGGTTTGGTTGTTATGTTTGTATCGAGCTTTACTAGATCATCAACGGTTGCAACTCTGAGGTGACTTTTGCGTTGTGCTTTATTGCGTGTCTTGCCAATTTCCTCTTGATGTTTTGTTTCTACACCGACGGGTTTAATGTCAGATAAGTGACCTTGTTCTTTTAAGAAATTGCCGCATTTACTCGTGCTGAATGATTTGTTGTTATTTAACCATGGTGATCTTGTTTCTCTTGGTAAAGTTTGGGGTTGGCTTGGTGGTGGAAGCTGCAATTTGATTTATGAAAGTTGGAAGATTTGCTGAAGTTCGTTTGGGAGCATGCCAGATGTGTGTCTTCATGAAAAAGTGAATGCTCCTTTTAAGCATTTTTTGGGGGTGTGTCTGAAGAAAGGTCACCAAGGTTGAGACAAGGAGCGCAGAAGTGTAGGCATGCAAATAAAGGTAGACATGAAATTGAGGGTGAGGCACTTACACCTAGAAGGGTAAGTGGCTATGTTATCAATAGTGGTTAGCGGGTTGTTAGCGGTCGACTCTAATATAGTGGTAGCGGGGATATAGCGGATTTAGCGGTACACTTTTATTTATGATTAAAAAATTATATATATATATTAATATATATAATTCTCTAATTTTTAAGAAATATCAAGAAACACAACTTCTTTCATAAATATGTAACATAAAATCTCATGCCAAAAATTAATGTTTGCAACAAAAATAGATAGTCTTTCATCCTTTGTCAAGACAGATATAGCCTCTCGTAGGTCTAGCACGGAAGAGGATGCTAACGAAGCATTGGAGATATGACATGCAAAAGAGAAGCAGATAATGCAGAAGAGAAAACACTAACCTGGATCTCCATGGTTTCCCTATAGAACACCCAATCTTTTTCGTAGATATCATTTATTTTAGAACCTAGACCTGAATAACAATGAATGTTTTCTCAGAATATCTCTACCTCTAATTGAATAATATCTAGGGCAGCTATAAGAAATGAGCATGAAGTTATGGGAAAAACCAATAAACAAGTAGTTATGAACATATCTTAGGGCCCGTTGTGTGCTAGAAATATAATTGAATGTCCTTTAGGAGTTCATGATGCTGTCAATCAAATATCTATTACATATAAAACCACTACTTGGACATGTAAGAAGTAGTTGACTGACAAATAATGGTCAAACAATATAGATAGTACGAGAGACTTGTAATATCACCATACTATTCTCATAAATTAAAAAAATGCATGTACACTCGTAGATACACAACAAAAAATGGATTAAATCACATGCAAGTGTTCATACATAAACACATGCATGCACCTGCACAAGAATCAATTAATGCATGCATACACGCAGACATGTACCCTCAACACAAACACCCATAAGAGGACATACTATGAACTCATTTGGAGTCGAGTTTGCAAGCCAAGATGGAAGACAACAAGATATGCCTTTCAAATCCTTTGACAACCCATCAACTTCAATCCTTGCTGCAAATGTTGAACCATAAAAAACAACTCCATCAATGTTATCTATAGTATGAGCACTTTCATCATCATGCCCGTCAAATGAACTGAAATAACCCATATAGAAGAATTAGTGAACACTTGAGAGTTTCAGAAAATATAGGAGGTGGAATAGATATAATTAGCCAGACATTCGCATAGGTCCATTCTTATGTAACAACCACAGATTCTATTAACTACCTAATTCCAAGACTTTCTGTACTCACTTCACATAAAAAAGAGGAAAAGTGCAAGCAAAACTCTTGTTTGGTGATGCTCCATATGAAGAGCATTTACCAGAAGATTAACCGACTGGATATTTTCGTCAACCAGGGTGAGTTAATATCAAGGAACAACAAACATAAAAAAGAGTGCAGGGTATACAATCTCAAAAATAGAGTGGAATCAAAATTGTATTAAATATGGAATTTGATAGTTAGAGACTCGGAGCAACACAAGGAGGCAACAGAAGTAGGTATGAACTGGTAAGTGATAATGTGTTTAACAACGTGACCGTCATTTCCTAAAGCAAGGTGGAAGCCCTATGATCACATTTGTTTGTAATTTCAAAAGAACCATACACCAAAACAACATTTGGGTGTGGAAAATAAGCCCCGTATGTTTTGGTAGATTGTCTTTATGAACAATATGTTTAAGAAAAGGAAAACAACGTGTAACTTCACATTGCCCACCTTGAATCTGTCCCGAGTTAGAGCATCAAATGGTCTATGCATGCATAGGAAATTCAACAGCATATGACCTCAATGTTAGTTTAAATTCAACAGGAGATAGAGAGAGATGGCAAAAGGCGGGGCCGCTAGAGGGACAACAGAGGGGAGTCACGGGACTGCACGAGAGAGGGACAACAGAAGCAGTGCCACGGGATTGCGGGAGATAGAGAGAGATGGCAAGAGGAGGGAGTCTGCTTTTGCGCGTGATGCGTGCGTTAGGTTAGCAGAGGTGGCTATGCATTAACCCTGCTCCCACTCACTCCACTCGCCTCAGGTCTGAAAAAAACCCTACCCTACCTTACGCGAGCGGTGGATGGCTCAACCGTCAGGCGACCACTAAGGCCATTAAAGGTAGGGCACCTATAGTGGATCAATAGCTCCTTAGTCATGCCTCCGCTTTGCGTCACTGCGTCCACCACACATGAGCTCGGCACATCCTTCATCATTCCAGCCCACCACTCCCATTCATATTACTGGCAGCTCCAGTTTTCCATCATGCCTTGATGAAGCGGCCTTGCCGCGACAAGAGGTGGGAGATGGAGAGAGAGAGAGAGACGGCGAGAGGTGGGAGTCTCCTCCGCGTGATGCATGAGTTAGGTTAATAATGTTGTTGTCCGCTAACGGGTTTGTTGTAGCGGTCATGGCGGGTCGCCCGCTAAGGGTCACCCGCTATAGCGTTTTTAGCACCGCTAAAACGCTATAGCGCGCTATTGATAACATAGGTAAGTGGCATAAAAGGTCTTCCTGATTTTGTTAAAAATGTTTCAAAACATTTGTTGCAAAAGGAAAGTATTGAATATTTTATGAATTGTGGAACTAGAAGTGCTAAGTAGAGGCCATGGTTTCCATGCCGGATTGAAGGCATGCGTAAAGAATTCCCCTTAAGATAACGTACAACCCCAAAAGGGAATACACTTCAATAGAGTAATTGAGGGAGGCTATTCTACCTAGGTAGCAGCAAGCTGAAGCCACTGGAAAATGGTTAGTTCAACATGATATAATATAACAGCTAGTTTATCTAGCCATCATAGGCTAGCTGAAAGAAAAGGAGATAAAATAGACAAAGATACCAAAGAAAAAAGAAGAAAATTATTTAGCAGAGAAAAGAAAAACACAAAAACCTATTTCTAACCTAATGGATAACACAATTTAATAGTATGAACCTAGGGTTCACCTTTAATTGCTAGCGGAATAGATGAACCCATATAAAGCATCCAACATGCCAAATTAGTTGGTCTCTGGCTTCTGAATTACCACCAGGCTTGACCTAATTTTAGGTGAGAGTTAAGCATTGAGCTTTATGAGTCTCTTCTTTCCAAATCTGATCAACATCAACATGTGATGTGTAAATATTCGTTGATGCTTGAATGTTGAATCGACCAAGTCACAAAATGTCGATATGTTGATGAAATCATCAAGATATAAAAACACCCAAATATGGATGTATCAAGTCAAGAGTCAAGAGAGAGAGCCAAATCACAAATGAAAAGGTTGTGCAAGACAGCTTATGTGTTTATTGATTGAGGCTCTATTTATAGAGCAAGCATTACAAGTGAGAGAGAAGAAAAGAAAATGAATTTTCAGCTGACTGCTCAGTTGGGGTGCAGATCTCCCCAATGGCCCTGCTCCCTAACGGTTACCTGGATGGCCAGGGCCCTGAGGACCTAACTAAGGGCCAGCATGGGCCGGGCCCTAGTGGCCCGGCCTGCCCTATTACAAATTAACAGTGATGTGCCTCTTGAGCACGAGTTAAATGTAAAGAAGTTTGGCATCTAAATGCATCTTCTTTCCAAACCTTATTCAAAAGTTCTGTGTTTGACTTCAATCTTGACTTGCACATGAAGAGCTTAGCCTACTAATTTGCTTAAGATGCAATTTATTAAAAAATATGCTTAAGGTCCACTCTGTCATTATGTTTGGATTTTGAGGTAACTTTGGTCACTAGACTGGATATTCTGATAAGAGGTCTTGCATCTGGAATGTTGGTTTATGGATATGAGATTCTAGTACAGTTCATATTTATTAACATACTTAATCGAAGGCTCAAGGGAAGAAGAGAGTACGAAGGAGGGTTGGAGGTTTTTGTTGCTTTATCAAGAGGATCCAAATGAGAAAACGTGCAATGGTACAGCAAATGTGACATACTGAGGAGAGACTTAGTGGGTATTAGAAGTGAACCTATTTCAGACAAACTTTTGATCTGCTGGAGTCTTTCTCACTTCTCTTTAGACTTGTTAGTTGAGTACTAAACTACTAATCATATTCCATGGACAATTTATCTTCTAATTTAAAATTGGCCTATCTTTTTTTTTTAAGGAATTGATCTATGTTTTTTTTTAAAAAATGCAGAGTAGTCCATGAGATCCAATTTTATTTTGTTTATTGTGGTTGCTTCGATCTTGTTTAGACATTTGAAAACAAGTTTGTTTTTGCCACATTCGGACTCCAACCAGGTAAAGATGCACACCTTCTCTGCAAGGTCAAGATGAGCTCAATAATTCAAGCAACTCAAGGTTGTTCAATTTGGTTAAAGCTTGGACAGTTAATAAATTTGTACGGTGTCATTTCCAAAGTACCTTGCTTGAATTTTTCTTTTCACAAACTAGCCCTGAAAAGCAAATTTTCTTCATGATCTCACTGGCTAAGCCTAAAAGGTTGTGGGAGTGAATGGTGGTCATGCCCATCTTGGTTGAAGTGGTTTAAAGTTCTTTCAGAATTAGGTATCTCTTTAAACTTCCAAAATCATCTCCTCCTTTGAACACTCAGAAGGCACATGTTGAAGATTACTTTATGGTTTCCTATTCCTAGGATTTTTGTAGTTTTTATAGGTGGTTCCTCTAACATATTAGATTTTACTAGGGATTTCTTCTTGGCTCACTTGATTGTTTTGGCAAGAAACAGGTTAAACCAAAAGAAGTAAAGGAGAAGACAAGCAAGGATGTTCACACTCAATTGCATGACTCTTGCTTTTGATCCTTTTATCTCTTTGTGGGATGTTACTTCATTAAAGGGCCCAGATTGTGTTTCTAACATCTTTGGCAGTGTTGATGCATGTTTGAGTCCACAGATTTTATTTTCTAGAGAGTAATCATGCATTTCTGAATTTCATTGGAACTTTGTAAACTAAATCTTTGGCAGTGTTGTCTTAGGTGCATTGATTGTTTGCTATGAAACTTCTCTCTTATAAGAAGTCTTTTGTTGATCAAAGCCCTACATATGATCTATAAATTTATTTGATGAAGAGCATCAACACTGCATAAACTGTTTTTTACAAGCTATAGTGCCAAATTGCCTTGTAGATGCTCTTCACGGATATAATGATAGTCCATCTTGATATGCTTGGAACATTCATGAAATGTATGGTTGTTGGCTATATACATAGTACTTTTGTTGTCACAATTTATAGTTGGAAGGGCTTTCAAAGTGAGAAAGAGACACCTTTTGTTGTTTCTTGTATTTTCATAATATAAGAGAGTTATCAAGAAAAATGCAATAACCTATAGTTGAGTGTCTGTCATTTACATCACCACCTTAATCAGCATTAGTACATGTAGTTAATTGAAGTAAGGAAGAAGATGATAGAAATACTCTCTTAGTTGAGGTTTGTCGAGTATATCGAACAATTCTAATGATGACACTCGCACTGAGGTAGGAGAATGTTAAAACTGACTTATAGTATGTATGACATGAGCAATATCTGGACGTGTTATGGTGAGATAAGTGAGTGCTCTAACCATATATATGTAAGGAGTATGATCACTCAATAGCTTTCCATCAACACGTTGCATATTGTGGTTGATTACCTTAGGTGTCTTAATAACATTGTCATTTGTAAGTCTTCATCTAAGAATAATATTATTAATAAATTTAGTTTATAATAAAAATAAACCTTTATCATCTTGAGTTATCTCAATACCTAAAAAAATAGGTCAATTGTCCAAGATCCTTCATCTCAAACATCTTACCAAGTTCTTGCTTGCTTTGTTGAATCTCGAAATTATCACTACCTTTAATAATCATATCATCGACGAAGAGCAAAAGTATAACAATACCTACAAAAGACTTTCTTATAAACAGGTAGTAAATCCATGCAATGTCATGAATTTGGTCATTTTATCAAACCAAGCCTTAATAACTTGTTTGAGACCATACAAAGCTCTTTTGAGTCGTAAAACTTGGTTTCTACGTGTGGTAAGACAGAGGAGGTTCTATATATACTTATTCATTCAACCAACCATTTAAAAAAGCGTTTTTAACATCTAATTACAAGAAGAGGACCAACATCTTCATAGTTGTCACTGCTCTCTCTCTTTATTTTCTTGATTTTATTCTATACGATTACAATCAAGGTACTTAGACTTCTAACTTGAAAGACCAAAATACCCCTAATTAGTATTTCTAATTATATCCGATTTCTATTGGATCTTATCCAATAGGATCCAAATGATGAAGTTGTAGAAATACAAACAATAAACATTTGAAATATATGGCTTCAACACGTTCCTTAAGTTGGGTCTTGGATGCTTAAAACTCCCAACTTGTCCAGAGTCTTTCTTAATCCATTTGCAACAACTGGTTTTGTGAGTATGTCTGCTAATTGATCTTGAGAGCAAACGTGAATGAGGTTGAACAACCACTTTAAACCTCTATCCTCTAACCCTTTATCTTCTACCACTTTCAACCTCTTCAATAACTTTCTTTCCTCTGGTTGGTGGTTGAGAACTACTACTATCAATCTCTATCTTAGCATAAAAAAGGATGCCATCATCAAGTCTAGCAATATCATCCTCTTTCTAAAAAATCTCTATATCATCATTTTGTTGTCTCTTTTCAACTATACTCTTAATCATCTATAGACATTGCCATTTAATGGCTTCTGACACTTTTTTAACTTTGCCCGTATAAGAAACAACCTCTTTACTAGTCCTTGCTTGGGAGGTTTTAAACGAAAAATTCTACTACTAATCACCTTCTCACAAAAAACACATACAACAACAACAAACAACAACAACTAAGCCTTTTCTCATACTAGACGGGGTCGGCTACATGGATTCTTTGTTTCCACAGATCTCTATCGTGTGCCATGTTAGCAGTTAACTCACAAAAAACACATGTGATTTTCAATATGTTTTCCTTAACTGTTATACTCTAGTGTTATGTCGGATTATTGAACCGAGATTGGGAGTCCCTAACACCCCTTCCCTCCGTCTCAATTTAATACTTCAATCTTAATAAATCTGAAAATAAAAATACTTAATAAATCTCCCATCTTCACTTCATAAACCACCAAAACATTCAAATAAGTATCTCCCACTTCACAAATACAACGAAAGGATATTCACGTATTTCATAATTTCATATATTGTCATTCAAAAAAGAACATAACAAATAACAAAAGGAAACATCAAATACAAAGAGAAAATAAAAAAACTTATACCATAACTATCGCAATGTTGGTGTTGCCATTGGTGAAGTGATGGTGGCGTTGAAGACTCTTGAAAACCGTGGGTAATGTCTCAACCTAGTTGAAAGTCACCTTGAAGGAGCTTGAAGATGCAAATGGAAGTCACAAACCCTGCAGAAACGTGAGTTTATGTTCGGCTAAGGACCTTTATAAAATTATCGTATGATCTCCTTTATACTCCTCTTTTTGTTTCAAAGTGGCATTAGAAGGCTCCATTTTTGTTCCACTCACATAGCCCAATAGGTTTTTGAAATACAAATAATTTTTTATTGATTGGGCCCATATTTTATAGTTGGAACTTTCAATTCGAAAATTAAAGCCCTTGTCTTCCATTAAGAACTTTGAATCAATACTTTAAACTTAATTGAAATGCCTTAGACCAAGGAGTATTCTTTCTTCAATCAATGAGAAAGCAATCCACAAAAAAACTGAGAATTTTTTTTTCCTGTAAACGTTTTCTTCCATGTGGCCTGCTTCCCAATGCAACCTCAAGAGCGATTACAACTCCGATACCGTGGAATGAAGATGATACTTCAACATATTGAATGGAGCAGCTGCAATAAAATATACGTATTGGACAATCTCTGTCACCAAAGGATGACTATAAAATGCCATAGAAAAGGCTAGAACAATAGAAAATGCACTAAGAAAAAGAGTAAATATACTCAAATAATGTGTAAAAATCAGCCAAAGGGCTTGTTATTTATCATTTACAAGGTAAGTATTTAAGGTGATTCAAATCTTTACAAATTCAGGTGCTTTGATAGCTTTAAAATTCGTATTCACCATTTTCCTTCTCAGCACTTTCTTGTGAAAGTTTACTCAGGAGATATTTTAAAAAAGTTACATCTCTAAGGAATGTATCGGATGCCTTAACAAAGTTTAAAATCTGAAGGGAAGAAAAATGAAAATTTAGGAAATAATATGGATCCAAGAAGGGCCCAGGAGCGAAACATGGCTGGAAAATGAGCCCTTTCATGCTGTTTTCTGGGTTTAAAACCCTGTCCTCCAATTCTTTATGATGGAGAAGCTACAAGAAACAGCCATTACTCGCCTTGTACCATATAATGTTGGGTTATAACTTATATGCAATGATAAATTGGTGTTTACTGTTTATTTACCTGAGATTTATTGATTAGGTACCACCTTACAGTGTCACGTCTTATACAATAAAATATTTTGTAACTTATAATATCATACATAAAAATACAATGTTTATTTTAAATGAATACATACAAGTATGTGAACACATGCATACATTCACACATAACAGTAATGCTGGTTGAGCAGCTGATGTGCGGTCTATATGTCTATATGTAGGTAAAAGGGAGTATAGCTTCTCGTACTATTATGATATACCTGCTGAAGGATGCTAGTTATTTACTCTTGCAAGTCTTATCAAGTCTAGTTAATCTGATTACATCCACAGGTTTAGGCTTCTGGAAAATGTGATACAAGTTTGTGGTGTTTTAAGTTAGTTCTGCCAATATAGAAGAATTTGTATGACCGCTTGATTCTTAATGCTTTTGATATTGGAGAGCAGATATGATGTAAATCTCCCTTCTTGTATGTAACGGAGATTGCTTGGCTATTAATTTTTGCATGTTATAGGTGGTGAAAGCATTTATGGTGGTACTTTTGCTGATGAATTCCATTCCCGGCTTAGATTCAACCACAGGGGACTGGTTGCTTGTGCTAATGCTGGAACATCACATACAAATGGAAGCCAGTTTTTTATATCTTTGGACCGGTGTGACTGGCTTGATCGCAAGAACACCATCTTTGGAAAGGTTATATTTTGTTCATTATGGATATTTTCATCTTTCATTGTTTATCACAAATACCATGTCTACTAGTTTTTCAATTGAACAATGTTCTAAGTTCTAACTGCAGGTTACTGGAGATTCCATATTCAATCTACTAAGGATAGGTGATGTTGAGACTGATGAGACTGATAGACCCATAGACTCACCTCCACGGATTATTTCTTTTGAGGTAGGATGGCTGCATTAAAGTATTTCTTTAAATTTTTGCTTTTAATCAAGTTGTTTTTCATAGTTTGACCTTGTATGAGCTGAAGGTATCTAAGCAACTAATGGATCATGATTTCACAAATGAATGACATCTAGGTACATTGGCCAACTGTTGTTGTAGAGGTATTTTGAGGTCCTAACCGTTGTAGAGTGTATGTGAGGAATTTGCCAGCAGAAAGTCATTGCCAGTTCTCTTTGCAACATCTCTATGGCATTGGAACTTGTCAAGATTGTTGCAACATGTCAGAAGTTGCTGACATAGATATGAGCTGCCCAACTTATGTTTTCTTCTTCTTCTTCTTCTTCTTCTTCTTTTGTTAGCATAACTTGAAGATTTGCTTCTCTTGTATATATGCCTGACGACTTGCTTAATTTGAACCAGTTTGAACATCTTGTGGCCCTTAAGTTATCTTTTTGAAGAACCCAGCACCTAGGCTGTGACATTCACATACTATGTTCCATTTTTTATGCATGTGATGCAGATATTGTGGAACCCCTTTGATGATATTATTCCTAGACGGGTCCCTGGGAGGGTATTGCCTGATGCAGTTGAGAAAAGTGGCAAGGAGAGCAAGAAGGTTGTAAAGTGAGTGTTGGTCAGACACATGAATTCCAAAAAGTTAGAAAATCGAGTTGGGATTTTGCGTTTGTTGGTACTCCAGTAAACATGCTTACATCAACTTATGCGGTTTTGCCACTTGATAGGAAGCTGAACTTGCTATCATTTGGAGAAGAAGCAGAAGAGGAGGAGAAAGAGTTGGCAACTGTAAAAGAGAAGATCAAGAGTAGCCACGATGTACTAAACGATCCTCGCCTATTGAAGGGAGACCCAACAAATGAAAAGCAGGTGAACTTTTGGTGCTTCTTCATTTTTTTCTTCTCGTTGTCTGGACATCTGCATTCCAAGTTTCATGAAACTTAGCCTAATTTTATTAAATTACATATTTTATATAAGAATATCTAATCATATTATGTATATAGGACATAATGTGGAACTTTATATGATGTGAATACACGAAATGCAAACACACAATTATTGAGTAATGTCTAGTGATATGAAAAATATGAATTGTCCAAAGAAAATGAGTTATCCATTTCGTCATTCATAAGCAACTAACTGTTATAGTGCATGTGGGGTATTATAATAGACAAACAGTTGTCAGATTATGATATTGATGAAGTAATCAATATTTTATTGTAAAAGAGAGTGTAAGGGAGGTGAGAGCAATTAAAATTTAAGAATATGAACTTCCTATGAAACTTAGCTTGAAATTCGGTCAATGGAATAATAAAACCTGTGAAATTATATTCTCATCATCTTATTGCTTTTGTGTCCAATTTGTTGCCTGAAGTTGAATAAGGCAGTACCTAAGTTCCTTAAAAAAAAATTGAGCGTTCTCCTATTAAGGATGAAATGCATAGGTGAGCAGTGTTATACATGGCCATCTTCATTTGTTACTTAATCTGTCCTTAAATTTCCTTTAGGTTTAGTGCACGTAATGGAATTATAGAGCAGATTCATGACTCTTATCAATTATAACATTCCTCTGTGCATTTGCTTCACATTTTTGAAGTGCTTGTTAATCGTTGCCTGTATCTCATCCTAAAAGATCCAACTTCAATACACATCCTACCACTTCTTTTTTAGTTTTTGGTTCTTACACTATTTACTATTTATATACATTAAGTAATTTAAAGTAGTTGTCTCTGTATTAAATGTATTTAAGTCATTAAAGTAACCATAACACATTCAGATCGATGATACTCTTTGAAAATATATATTTGGTACAAAAGCACTTTTTCAATTAATATTGTGTCCTTCCAACTAAAAACTGACTGTATTTTATGTGATCGACTTTCAGAGTGTCTTGTTCATTTCAATCAGTTGAATGCTAGACATAAGAAGTGGTTTATAACTTTATAGTTAGAAAATTCCATAAATTGTAAATTAGGTTATGCATGTAGATAACAGAGATAAAGGTTTTGGCTGCCAGATATGCCAGACTCGCCAGATATGATTGCCTGGATATTCTAATGATCAATTATCTGGAAAACAGTTTGTCTTATTATGCTTTATACGTTTAACTTTTGTATTAAGAAAAGAACATTTGATGTTAGTATTTTGACTTCAGGATTTATTAGAAAAAGATAAGACTAAAGAATTGCAGAAGTCTGTAAGGGAAGCCCTTGGCGCTCACAGGAGTACTTTAAATAGTGAAGCAAATATGGAGCAGTTTGACTCTGAGGACCAGAGTGATGATGATGAGATGAAGTTTGATGAACGCATGCGTATGCAAGTGCTTAAAAAGCGGAAGGAGCTGGGAGATACAACTGTACCAAAGCAGTTGAAAAATGGTAAATTCATCGTTTTTAAGTAATTTGAATATCTGGTGCTTTATTGGCTAGATTTTGTTCGTCTAAGTTATATGGGTGCACCTGGGAGGGCCATGTACCCTCCTAAACTTGCCTTTGTGTGGGATATATACCCATAACAGGTATTGGGGTGGTTGAAACCCAACCAAACCTGTATCCAAAACCTGATGCACTCTTTCTCCTAAAGACTTGTTTGAACAGGCCAGAAACTGAAATGAAGATGACACTTCAACGTATGGAATGGAGTAGCAGCAACACAATATGCGTATTGAACAATCTAAGTCACCAAAGGATGACTACAAAATGCCTTAGAAAAGACTGGAACAATAACAAATGCAGTAAGAACAAGAGTAAATATACTCAAATAATATGTATAAATCAGCCTCATCAACATGTACAAAAGATGTCTGTGACAGAAATGAAGATGTTGAGATGGATGAGTGGTCATACAAGAAAAGATCATATACATAATGAGGTTATCAGAAACAAATTAGAGTGACACCAATAGAGGATAAAATGAGAGAACATCGTTTAAGATGGTTTGGACATATAGAAAGAAGATCAAAAGAAGAACCTGTAAGAAGGTTAGAAAAACTAAATTTGGAAAGTATTAAAAGAGGTAGAGGACGACCACAAAAGTGTTAAGAAACTTATTGGGAGTTAACTGCTAACATGGCACAAGATAGGGATCTGTGGAAACAAAGAATCCATGTAGCCGACCCCGTCTAGTATGGGAAAAGGCTTAGTTGTAGTAGTTGTAGTTGTAATATGTATAAATCAGCCAAAAGGCTTGTTATTTATCATTTACAAGGTAAGTATTTATAGAGTGGAGAAGAGAAGAGAAGAGAGAGAGAGAGAGAGAGAGAGAGAGAGAGAGAGAGAGAGAGAGAGAGAGAGAGAGAGAGAGAGAGAGTAGTAGTTGCTGGCTGCTAGCTGTTGGGCAGGGTCGAACGGTTAGTAAAGTACTCCTAGTTGCCTTGGATTACATGTATGCACACTTTCATAATAAGAAAAATATAGTAATATATATATGTATATATTTTAATACCCCTTAAACTGACGGTATCATCAAGTGAAAGTTTGCTAACTAAAACTGAAAGCACAGGGTTGATAGTGATTTGGTGAAGACATCTGCAAGTTGATAATAAAAAGTGTAGCGCCAAGTGTCCTTGTAGGTGTTCTTCTTGAATGTAGTGACAATACATCTTAATGTGTTTGGTGTGCTCAATTGTTGTTGGTTACGTACGTAACACTTTTATTGTCCCAATACATTATAGGAGTAACTGCTATGAGATCTTGAAGAAGTCTTTTTTAATGTTGTATTTAGCGTATTGGTGCTCATATTGTATAGGGCATCAATACGCGATAATCGTGCCGTATTGTATGATACAGTACGATACGACATATTAAAACTTGAATTATTTTAGAAAATTCAAAAAATTGCAAAAAAAATCTAGAAAATATGAAAATTTCAATTAAAAAATGAAAGATAACCAAGTGATAGAGAACACAATCAAAATATGACTAAAATTGATATTTTCACGATCAATAAACTAATACCATGAGTCCACAAGCCTACAAGAGTAAGAAAGTTAAACTTAAAGTTAAAAATATACCAACAAGCTTCTAAAAGTTTACAAAGTTAATATTACAATTTATTACATAACATAATTACAAAGTTATAAACTACAACAGTTCAATTTCATTTTTTCATTCTACAAAACATGGGTCATAATTAACAAATGCATCATAAGCATTATAATGAGGGTCACTGCCATCATCATCATCGCCACCATTCCCTCCTTTTCCTCCAAAATTGGATCATCCAATCCTTCACCTTATACACCATAATAAATAGAATGATTAAGTCTTAAGAAGCAATAATAGTCATAAGAATGAAGAAGTAATAATAATTTATCAAAAAAACAAATCATACCTGGTCGTATTTGGGAACCGAGTTGTATTGCAATTGACCTTCCAAAATCTCCAACGTCAACGCTATCTATATACTTACATAGTTCTAAATAAATGATGTACCTAGTAGATAATCTTGTACTAGGCCAATTACATTCAATATCCCTTTCTTAACTTCATAATAGAGGGATTAAAAAATATGCAGCAACATGCAAATCATGATTTAGAAGTGACCGCTTGTAGTCAATGTTTGCTTGTATTTCCAATTTGGCCTTATTCATATATATATAACATATATATATATATAACATATATATATATAGAACATATATATATATATATATATATATATATATATATATATATATATATATATATATATAAGGCATGGTAGGCCTATCTTCAATGTCTATCGTTCTCATTACCTTCACTGAAAGCATAGTCATCCTAAAAAAGATGTTATTTCTCTCAAAAGTTAGCATTAAAAATAGAATCTGCTATAATAACTCCCTCTGTTTCTCGACCAAATATATAGCGCCATTCATGAGATGCAAACATTTTTTTTAATGTATTTTTTTACAAGATTTTGAACAATAATAACATTTGTAGTAAATCTTGTTAATGAAGATCTAATCAACTCTTCCACCAATATGAATTCTCATCAAATGCAATACAGACGAGTGATTATAAATAAACTTTATGACATTTTTGCATGCACTAATTATCCCCTTAATATCATTTACTACACTTAAGTTCACTAATGATCTATGATGTCCATCTGTTCAACCATCAACCATAATAGTGTAAAGTTGGTTGTAATACTTGTCCTTAGGACCAATACCTTAGGGCCAGCCCCTGGCGCCGGGCCCCCAACGACTACTTCATGTAGCTGTTGGGGACCTTGGTCCCTTGCTGGCAAAATTCAACCTTTCTTTATTTCTCTCTCCTCTCTTCTTATAAAATCCCATAATGTACACTCTTGTAAAGTATCTTTGTTATTGATTAATAATATTCATTTTCACTATTTTTTGTGCCTTCATTGTACTTAGGTGAGATTATAGCCTTTGGTAAGACTTTGTGATAGTTACATTGTGATATATTTATTCATTGATCTTTCGTTGCTATATTGGAGCATCATCTTCATCTAAGACTTTGTGATAGTTACATTGTGATATATTTATTCATCGATCTTTCACTGTTATATTGGAGCATTGTTTTCATTACATGGTATCAGAGTCATTCTTGATCGTGAAAACGTCATTTGTTATCTCGAGAAGTGTGCCGACAATACTCTTGATTTTATTATAAGTTTACCCCTTTATATTTATTTTTTTCTTAAAATATAAATGAGAAAGGAAGGTTTAATTTTCGTATAACACCCTTAAACTACAAAATGTAAGCCCAATGTATGAAAAATTATATGTAAGTGGTTCGAAGGTAGAACCCTCCATAGAAAAAAAAATATGAAGGAGATCATTGAACGGTCTTATGGGTGCTCATGAACAATGTAAACGATCACACTAGGCACACTTTGGCCGACTTCACTAATGCTAAAGAAGCATGAGAATATTTGAAAAAAATCTAATGTTCAAAGTGATATTGCTTATATAATGACATTATGAGATAAATTAACATCTCTTAGACAAGAAAATAAATGGGTAAATAAATTTTTTGGTGAATATTCTAATGTATGGAATCAATTGTATGAATATTAAAAGAAATGTATACAATGTCTTAGTGAAAGACAATGTCAAGACAATGAGGACTTCGAGATGAATTTGAATGGATAAAATCATCTCTAATCTATCAAAAACCTTTCTCAACTAAGGAAGTGGTTATTACCGATCTTCAAATGGCAGAAACAATAATGAATGAAGTTAGGATTCAAAGAGATTTCACCTTAGTCGCATCTAGATCTGGAGTAAATATCAAAACATATCACCCTCCTCATTTTAAAATTGAAGGGTCAAGTGAGGTTAGAAGAGAAGTCTTTTGTCAATTTTGTAGAGAAATTGGCCATATTATGCCAAATTGCCCTAAGTTTAAAAAGAAAGTAGTTATAGTAGAAGAACAAGCCTCCTCCTCCATCTTTGCACTTCAAGAAAAAGTGAAAATGAAGGAAAAAGCAATAGTTGGAGCGGTTTTCTCCTCTTCAACTAAAGAAAATCAAGGTATGACTTGTACATGTAATGAGAAAATTTTAAATTCATATGTTAGCAAGCCCCTATCTAGTGTATATACTTAAGATGAAACCAAATTAAATGTAGATAAGATTAGTAATCTTAATTACAAAAATTTCAAGATTTCTAAAATAAGTGTTGTTCTAAAGTTAAATTTGAACTTACTTTCTGTATCTTAAATTATAGATAATGGTTGTGTTATAACTTTTTCATTCACGGGATCTATTGTTGCCTTGGTCATAGGGAAGGCATACATTATATCATGGTTTATTTGCATAGTACTGGACATGTTAATGTTTTATTAAATGATGCTCTTTTGTGGCATAAGAGATTAAGACATCTTAATATTCAAAAGTTATAGCCATTAATCATACTTTTCATGAGTGCACCAAACATATTAAAAATTAGAAATGGATTGTCACTACATTCATAAGGAACATGTACAAGACACATGTACAAGACAATTCGAAACTTTGTGAGATAAGAATATCAACTTTCAGATGTCTTCACCAAATCCATGTCAGTCCCTCGGTTTCAATTTTTAGTTAGTAAACTTTGATCATGGTACCATGAGGGAGGGTATAAATTATAATACTGGTCCTTAGGACCAATGCCTTAGGGCCAGGGTCTTGGCAGAAGGCCCCCTAGCACTAGGCCCCAACTGCCAGAAGGCCCCCACTGTTGGGGACCTTGGTCCCTACTGGTTGAATTCTGCCTTTCTTCAGTCCTGGTAGTTGTTGGGGGACCTTGGTCTCGTGTTGGCTAAATTCAGCCTTTCTTCGATCTTCTCTCCTCTCTTCCTATAAAATCCCATAATGTACACTCTTGGAAAGTATCTTTGTTGTTAATCAATAATATTCATTTTTCACTATTTTTTGTCCCTTCGTTGCACTTGAGTGAGATTATAGCCTTTTCTAAGGCTTTGTGATATTTACAATGTGGTGATATTTATTCATCGATCTTCTTTTGCTATATTAGAGCATCGTCTTCGTTACAAATAGAATCAGTAACGTTTCATGACTCTCCTATTCATAAACAATATCAACCCATTTTTATAGTAATTTATCCTTCAAAGCATGATAAGTAGGGACCTTATAACTAGATCATACACTAACAATACATATGTCATGTTTAAAAGAAAAATGAATTTACAACATTAAACGGTGACAATTTTCATAAAAAAGCTCCACACTTGAAATCTACTTTCTTAATTACCTCTCTTGGAGCCATAACCGATCTAATACCTGGTTGAGCTTTAGAAGTAGTATGTCGAGGAAACAATGAATGCATTCCACTACCTCTAGCACCTCCTCTACCACTCCTCACAGTAATCGAGAGAACAAGGGTTCTTGCAATGGAACAAGAATCAACCCCATTGCTACTGCCATCAAAACCTGCAATCTTTTCTTTATCTCGTCTTCTTCTACTCTTTTCAGTTGTCTCTTTCTCCTCCTCTCTAGTTATAGCATGTATTTCTTTCATAAAAACATCCGAAGACATCACAAGTGCCTATTTATGTTCTCTATTTATCATAATCTCTTCCTTTTCTTTTTAAACTCCAAAACTTCTTAATTTCATACTTCACACTTTCAGGCACTCGACGACAAACACTTGCATCCTTTTTAGTTCCCATAAGATGATTCATTCTGGAAATGCCTTTATGCTTCACCTCGTTACAGAATATACACTTATTCACAAGGCTATTGCCTTCGTACACTGGAGTACAATACTTCTATACCGGATCACTTCGTTATGACGCCATTAAGCCGAGAAAAGATAAACCACAATAAAAGTAAGGCTTTACAAAGGTGGGAAATCTCAAAATCTGTGAAAGCCTCTAATTTTTCAAGTAAAAAAAATGAGTTACAAAGGACTAGGGATGAAACAAAGAGAGTATGTCACGGATTTGAGAAAAACTCTATGGATTATCAAGGGTTTGAGAAAAACCCTATATGTGATTCCTCCTCGAAATCGAGTAAATAAACGGTATGGAAATTGTTTGGGATTAAAAATGAAGTCGATGCTTCAATGTACCAGCAGAAGATCGGTCAATACCACCTATTAGAAAAGGCTATAATCACATATATGCAATGAAGTCTCAAATAACGAAAATCAATGTTATTCAATAGTCACAAAAGGCTTAAAAATACATGTATGTAGGAGGTATATTTATAAGAGAGAACAAGAGGGAGGAAGAGAAGAGAGAAACCGGATAAGGGGGCTGGTCATAGCTGGCCGTGGGGTCTGGTGGTAGCACTAGCGGCTAGGCGCCAGTGGCCCAACGTGTTGGGCCCTAAGGTAGGACTCGAATTGCCTAGTGCCTCTTGTCTTGCCTTACATGGTTTAAATAAAAATAAAATTTTAAAAAATAATAAAAATATATTTTCTAATACCCACCTTAAACTGACATGCTCATGACCTGAAGTTTGCTAACAAAAAACTGAAATCGTGGAGTTGGTAGCGATTTGGTGAAAACATCTGCAAGCTAATATTCCGATCTTACAAACTATAGTGCCAATGTAATGATAGTCCATCTTGATATGCTTGGAACATTCATGAAATGTATGGTTGTTGGCTATATACATAGTACTTTTGTTGTCGTAATATATAGTTAGAAGGGCTTCCAATATCACTCCCAAGTGTTGAAACAGTCATCTTAGCCAAGTTAATTCAGTGGTTGTGTTGGCCACTGCACGATACTCAACTTCAGTGAAAGAAAGAAACACCTTTTGTTGTTTCTCTTATTTTCATAATATAAGAGAGTTACCAAGAAAAATGCAATAACCTATAGTTGAGTGTCTGTCATTTACATCACCACCTTAATCAACATTAGTACATGTAGTTAACTGAAGTAAGGAAGAAGATGATAGAAATACTCTCTTAGTTGAGGTAGAGTATATCGAACAATTCTAATGATGACACTCGCACTGAGGTAGGAGAATGTTAAAATTGACTTATAGTATGTATGACATGAGCAATATCTGGACGTGTTATGGTGAGATAAGTGAGTGCTCTAACCATATGTATGTAAGGAGTATGATCACTCAATAGCTTTCCATCGACAAGTCGCATATTGTGGTTGATTACCTTAGGTGTCTCAATAACATTGTCATTTGTAAGTCTTCATCTAAGAATAATATCATTAATAAATTTAGTTTATAATAAAAATAAACCTTTATCATCTTGAGTTACCTCAATACCTAAAAAATAGGTCAATTGTCGAAGATCCTTCATCTCAAACATCTTACAAGTTCTTGCTTGATTTGTTGAATATCAAAATTATCACTACCTTTAATAATCATATCATCGACGGAGAGCAAAAGTATAACAATACCTACAAAAGACTTTCTTATAAACAGGTAGTAAATCCATGCAATGTCATGAATTTGGTCATTTTATCAAACCAAGCCTTAAGAACTTGTTTGAGACCATACAAAGCTCGTTTGAGTCGTAAAACTTGATTTTTACGTGTGATAAGACCAAGAGGAGGTTCTATATATACTTATTCGTTCAACCAACCATTTAAAAAAGCATTTTTAATATCTAATTACAAGAAGAGGACCAACATCTTCATAGTTGTCACCACTCTCTCTCTTTATTTTCTTGATTTTATTCTATACGATTACAATCAAGGTACTTAGACTTCTAACTTGAAAGACCAAAATACCCCTAATTAGTATTTCTAATTATATCCGATTTCTATTGGATCTTATCCAATAGGATCCAAATGACTAAATTGCAGAAATACAAACAATAAACATCTGAAATCTATGGCTTCAACACGTTCCTTAAGTTGGGTCTTGGATGCTTAAAACTCC
The DNA here is from genome assembly GCA_036023115.1 of Brasenia schreberi. Taxonomy (NCBI): domain Eukaryota; kingdom Viridiplantae; phylum Streptophyta; class Magnoliopsida; order Nymphaeales; family Cabombaceae; genus Brasenia; species Brasenia schreberi. The sequence continues at coordinate 347,289 of JAYKKT010000038.1, forward strand.
CAACTTGTCCAGAGTCTTCCTTAGTCCATTTGCAACAACTGGTTGGTTTTGTTAGTACGTCTGCTAATTGATCTTGAGAGCAAACGTGAATGAGGTTGAACAACCACTTTAAACCTCTATCCTCTAGCCCTTTATCTTCTACTACTTTCAACCTCTTCAACAACTTTCTTTCCTCTGGTTGGTGGTCGAGAACTACTATTATCAATCTCTATCTTAGCATAAAAAAGGATGCCATCATAAGTCCAGCAATATCATCCTCTTCCTAAAAAATCTCTATATCATCATTTTGTTGTCTCTTCTCAACTATACTCTTAATCATCTATAGACATTGCCATTTAATGGCTTCTGATACTTTTTTAACTTTGCTCGTATAAGAAACAACCTCTTTACTAGTCCTTACTTGGGAGGTTTTAAACTAGAAATTCTACTACTAATCACCTTCTCACAAAAAACACATGTGATTTTCAATATGTTTTCCTTAACTGTTGTACCCTAGTGTTATGTCCGATTATTGAACCGAGATTGGGAGTCCCTAACACCCCTTCCCTCCATCTCAATTTAATACTTCAATCTTAGTAAATTTGAAAATAAAAATACTTCATAAATCTCCCATCTTCACGTCATAAACCACCGAAACATTCAAATAAGTATCTCCCACTCCACAAATACAACGAAAGGATATTCACGTATTTCATAATTTCATATATTGTCATTAAAAAAAGAACATAACAAATAACAAAAGGAAACATCAAATACAAAGAGAAAATAAAAAAACTTATACCATAACTATCGCAATGTTGGTGTTGCCATTGGTGAAGTGATGGTGGCGTTGAAGACTCTTGAAAACCGTGAGAAATGTCTCAACCTAGTTGAAAGTCACCTTGGAGGAGCTTGAAGATGCAAATGGAAGTCACAAACCTTGCACAAACTCACGTTTCTGTTCGGCTAGGGACCTTTATAAAATTATCGTATGATCTCCTTTATACTCCTCTTTTTGTTTCAAAGTGGCATTAGAAGGCTCCATTTTTGTTCCACTCACATAGCCTAATAGGTTTTTGAAATACAAATAATTTTTTATTGATTGGGCCCATGTTTTATAGTTGGAACATTCAATCGAAAATTAAAGCCCTTGTCTTCCATTAAGAACTTTGAATCAATACTTTAAACTTAATTGAAATGCCTTAGACCAAGGAGTATTCTTTCTTCAATCAATGAGAAAGCAATCCACAAAAAAATGAGAGATTTTTTTTTCTGTAAACGTTTTCTTCCATGTGGCCTGCTTCCCAATGCAACCTCAAGAGCGATTACAACTCCGATACCGTGAAATGAAGATGATACTTCAACATATTGAATGGAGCAGCTGCAATAAAATATACGTATTGGACAATCTGTCACCAAAGAATGACTATAAAATGCCATAGAAAAGGCTAGAACACTAGAAAATGCACTAAGAAAAAGAGTAAATATACTCAAATAATGTGTAAAAATCAGCCAAAGGGCTTGTTATTTATCATTTACAAGGTAAGTATTTATAGAGTCAAGAAGAGAGAAAAGAGAGAGTAGTAGAATGTTGTTGGCCGCTGAAAGTAGCCATTGGGCAAGGCTCAACGGCTAGTAAAGTATCCCCTGATGGCCTGGGTGGCTGATTACATCTATATATATACTTTCATAATAAGAAAAATACAGTAAAATACATAGACTAATATCATTGTGATGGAATATCCAAAAACATTGAAATCAACTTTTGAATCACTGAAAGCAGATGTAGAATCATAATTTATGGGGTTGTACTTTTATGACTTACCATTTATTCTTGAGACTTCACTAAATTAAACCCTTGTTATACATGAGGACAAGATTATCTTGATTCCCCATAAAATCAACGGTGTAGTTTCTTGACAACCATAAAAGTTCCTATTTATACTATGCGTGTGGGATGAACCAATCCCCTATCACAGCCAATGTCCATGTATATCAAGGATTTTATGAGATTTCAAAATTCTGGAAAAATATTTGAAATGACATGTTTGTGCAAGTTTGCATGAGAAAGTGGTTTGTGTGCAGGTTTGCATGAGACAATGGTTTGTAAGTATGGGTGTGCACAGTCACAAGGTTCACATTTGTTTTACGCTACTGCGGATAGTACTGTTGAAAGAGAGTGGCCAGTGTAGTAGTAGCTGCAGTATGTATGCGTGTTCTTTGTTGAGAGTATGACGCAGATTGAGACGTTGAAAGACAAGGATGTTTGTGACTGTTCGTGAATCGAATCCAGATTTGTTCTCTTTAATTTCCTGGTGTTATGTTTCTTATTTATTGTCTTTAAAGGTAGCTTTAAATAAGCCTGATTAATGCAATGTTGGTAAATTTGTAGCTTGTAATGCTGGTAATTAAAAAGGGGAAAACCCCTACCAGCAGAAGACAAAACTTATCATGGAATAGAAGAAAGAGTGGAGAGGGGCGGCAACCAACATATATGCCAATCCCTTGCCATCTTCTACCCTTTCTCTTGTTGCATCTCTTACCTATTAATTATTGTTTTTTACACATGGTATTAGAGTCTATTGGGTCGATTTGACTTAGGTGGAGTAGAATCGTTGGTGATGTGTGAAGCTATAAGAAGAATAAGAACTTGAAGGCTAATTTAAAGTGAAGAATACCATAGATCTGCTAGTTGTTGGACGATTTCAGTTAAGAACGCATATATAAGATGGAAGAAAGATTGAAAGAGGAATCTCAGGATGCAGCCTATGGAAACGATGACAAATTAAAACCCTTTCAGATCACCAATATTTGGTCGTAAGGCAGAAATTACAAATAATGAGCAAGATCCATCGAACTTGTCTTCTAATATAGAGGAAAACTACAAACGATCAAGCAAGATCATATTCGACAAAGTGAGGAGAGTGTAGATTTTGAAAGATGGTCTAAAGATGATGCTTTGGTAAATTTGTGATTAATTCAATCAATGAATCCATTTGTTTATGTACATGGGATCGACTGCAGAAATATGATCTACAATCGAGAGAGCATATTCTCGACAAAAAAATATAGCTAAAGAGTATGAAATCCTTGAAAAATAAGAAAATGTCACCAAGAAAACCAATCTATTAGAGAATTTTATGGAGAACTGCGTGGGCTTTGGAATGAACAAAGGTACATTATGAAAAATAAATGTAGCTACTATATAAAAGAAAGAAATGCAAACGGAGAAATTCGAAATATTTTTGATCCTCTATAGGGTATATCTCAGAATATAAATCAATCAAGTTGAATATTCTCAGCAAGGAAGAGTTTCCTTCAGTGGGAACAATATACACTTTTGTTGAGAGAGGAATATAAAAAAAAATTAGATAAAGGTGAACAAATACAAACCAAAAAATTTGCATTTGTTGTAAGGGAGCAAATTAATTATCAAAGAGGAATAGACTCGGTTAGAGGTAGAGGAAGAGAATGAGCTCAGAATTATGAGGATAAGAATAAACTACATTGCACACATTGTGTAAAAAGATGATACACCTGCGAACATTGTTGGGAGATTATAGGTAGGCCAATAGATTACCAGGATTATGGAAATCATGTGGCCGCAACGAGTGAGAAGAAAATATAGCCTTGTTTTATAGATGAAATTATAGAACTAAAGAAGAAACTTACAGAAATTGAATTAAGACTACGTGAGCAGCCTTCAGCTTCTTCATCAAACATTGAAATAATACATCCTAACTAGTACAACATCAGTGGTAACTCCTTTCTTAAAAATTTCGTATGTTCCAATTTATGGGTTATAGATTCTAGAGCCACCGATAAGTCAAACTTCAAAGACTACTTCCATGCCATAATATGTAAAGGTAGGGAAGGACTCTTTAGTTCCAATGGAAGGAAAGGGAGCAATTCAAACCAAAGATTTCAGACTTAGTTAGTGATTTATATTTTCAAGTTTCCAGTAAATTTGTTATCAGTGAGCTCCTTGATTAGAGACTTTAATTGTTCATTCACTTTTTCTCTATTTGGTTGTGTATTTCAGTATCTGATGATGGAAAGAACCTTTGGACATGGTGAACTAAGGAATGAGTTATACATTCTTCCTGATCATCAGTTTTTGGAGTAAAGAAGAGCACTTGCAACCACTACTGCATATGAAGAATTAAGGATTTCGCGTAGTCCTTGAATGTGACACTTATCAAAGGGCTAAACATCATAGAACTTCATTTTCAAGTAGGGAGTCTAGATCGCCAGTTCCATTTGAACTAGTCCACTATGATGTATGGGGTCCGTGTGTGGCACCTTCAATGAGAAAATTTAAATACTTTGTTATTTTTATTGATGACTATTCAAAACTCACCTTTGTTTATCTTATAAAATCTAAGTCTCAAGTCTCCTTAATTTTTCATATAGTTCATAATCTCATTAACTTAGATTTGATAATGGTGATGAATATATCAAGTCCCAATTGCAATCATATCTTTGAACTCAAGGTATTTTGCATCATATTTCACGTGTTTATAATCCACACCAAAATGGAGTGGTTGAACGGAAGAATAGATCTTACTGAACATAATCTTTCTAAATACTTTTGGCCTGAAGCTGAACTTATTGCGGTTTATCTCATAAATTGACTTCCTTCTGTGATTATGTAGAAAGTCACCCTTTAAGTTAAACCAAAAGGCAGCCCATTTGATATCATTCCATGGATTTTTGGATGTCTTTGCTATGTTCATATATAAGATCAATACCATGACAAGCTACATAATTATGATATCGAAGAAATTGAAAAACTAAAGCAAGAACTCCATCGGTTATTTGACATCAAGGATCTTGGAAAGCTACACTACTTCTTAGGCATTGAAGTAGCTTACCCAGGTACTAATATTTTCTTAAATCAAAGAAAGTATATTTTGGATTTATTGCGAGATGTTAAGATGGAAGATTGTAAACCAATCCATACCCTTATGGAGCTTAACTATAAATTGCAAATTGAAGATGGGGTTGATAAAGTAGACGCAATTAGATATCAACAACTGGTTGGAAAACTAATCTGCTTGACTATTACTCACCTTGATATTGCATATGAAGTGAGTATAGTAAGTCGATTTATGCAGTCTCATTCCAAGCAGCATATGATTGCAGTTTTTTATATACTTAGATATTTAAAAATTGCTATAGGACATGGTGTGATATATAGAGCTAATGGCCACACGAAGATTGAAATTTTTACAGATGTTGATTGAGCAGGTTGTTTGGAGGATAGAAAGTTTACCTCCGGATATGTATCTCTAGTTGGAGGCAATGTAGTGTCATAGAAAGTTTACCTCCATATCAACAACTAAAGCTGAATATAGAGCAATCGCTTCGGGAATATACCAAAGAAAGTTGTTGTGATCTTTAGTAATGGAAATCGGTCTACTTGTAGAACATCCAATTCTAATATAGTGTGATAGTAAAGCAACAATTCAGATAGCATTAAATCCCGTGTTTCACGAGAGAACTAAACACATCAAAATTGAGTGTCATGGAATAGTAAAAAACAATTGATTGTGGCCAGATCAACAACTAAAGCTGAATATAGAGCAATCGCTTCAGGAATATACCAAAGAAAGTGGTTGTGATCTTTAGTAATGGAAATCGGTCTACTTGTAGAACATCCAATTCTAATATATTGTGACAGTAAAGCAACAATTCAGATAGCATTAAATCACGTGTTTAACTCGAGAACTAAACACATCGAAATTGATTGTCACTTTATACAAAACAGTGTGTGCACCAAGGAATTCTAGCTTGAACACATGAAGTCACATAATCAGTGTGTAGATATATTAACCAAAGCCCTTAATAGAAACTTATTGAGCAAACTATGTGACAAGTTGGGTGTCACATATATCTTTCACCCAATTTGAGGGGGAGTATCGAGAGTATGAAGCAGATTGAGATGTGGAAAGACAAGGATGTTTGTGAATCAAATTCAGATTTGAGATCCATATATGTTCTCTTTAATTTCTTGGTGTTATGTTTCGTAAGTGTTGTTTTTAAAGGTAGATTTAAATAAGTCTCATTAATGGCATGTAGATAAATTTGTAACTTGTAATGCTGGTAATTAAAAAGGGGGAAAACCCTACCAGCAGATGACAAAACTTATCGTGGAATAGAAGAAAAAGTGGAGGGGCGGCAGCCAGCAGATCTGCCGATCCCTTTGCCATCTTCTACCCTTTCTCTTGCTGCATCTCTTACCTATTAATTGCTGTTTTTTACACATTCTTGAGATCCTTTATAAACCGATGTATATAAATTTATACTGAATAAATAATGCCTATATATCGCCATACTTCTACACCCATTATTTTTAAATTGTTGTACCTGCATCAGCACCCTGTCTTGCACCTGCACCCACATGGGGCCACATCCCTGTGTCACACCCACACCTGCACCCTTGTGACATAGAAAGGGTCGTAATAACTGCAACATGTTTACTTGTGGTCTTCTTGGGCTGGACAGTAATTTTGGGGAATAACAACTTCCATGTATATCAAGCGAACCAGTTTAAGTCAAATATCGGGGATGAGATGCTGTGGTGCTACTAATAGTTGCACTATCTCATTGTCATGGCTACATGATTCTTTCTATTTTAATTAGTAGGATTTATCTGTTGCTATTTCTTTTTACCCTTCTCCTGGTTGCAATATAATTATCTCTTATAATACAAAATGTGCAACTTTTAGCACGAAGATGATTTTGTAAAGTTAAACGCTTCTTGAAAAGGATTTTGTCAAACAAAAAGGACTCTTTATCCAGAACAGCTTATGACTGAAGAACTTTCTGAAAATGTCTAATGTTAACGTTTTGTGCTTCTTATTTCAGAAAAGCAAAAGGTGAAGGTGGATAAAGTTTCTTCTACTAGGTATGTATCTTAAGCTAAATATCTGATCATCTCTCAAAAATCGCTTTTAGTGTTAATCAACTTTTTGCTTTAAGAATCAAGCCAATGCTCTTATGGTGAGTCCTCTAAAGCTTTCCCTAGAACAAACTCACATGCACATGACCCCTCCACAAGATGGTAAAGTCCGTCGCTCATCATGCTGCTTGTGCATTTTACAGTTGTCCGCCTTCAGTCATGAAAACTCTTCAAATATTTTTGCTTTGAACTTTTATAGCTAAGTTCTGGAAATATGAGTGTTCAGGGATCAAAATGTTAAAACTGTGATGTATATGCACCTCCTGTATAGGTGTCTGGAAATCTTTAACTTAGAGGTTTTGATTGAAAAATACAAGCCATTTAAGGATTTGACTGTGAAAGTGAAGTCTAAAGGCCCCCTTTTGGTAATATTTTCAGCAGCTGGCGAGATATAGGCTTTTATTTAACCACCTCTTTGCATGTTTGGGAACAATACATGAAGAACTTGCCAACGAGCATACAGTGCACATGCAGGATCTCCTTTGAGAATTAGTAGGTCATGTAGTCATACTTGTCAGTGTGAAATTGCAGTTTTCCTCTATTCTTTTGTTTGAAACGTGCATGGGCACATGCATTCAGAGGGCGAGGTTATAGCTGATTCTCAATCTATATGCTGGTCAGGACTGATGAGGATGACGGTCGAAAGGCCAAGAAAGAAAAGCTGAAATTGAAGGAAAAGGGAATTGGTTCTGAAGCTAAAGCTGAATTTGTGGCAAAGTCATATGAAGATTTGCAGTTGCTGAGTGCTGCTGAGCGTGAGCGGCATCTACAGATGCAAAAAAAGCGTAGATTAGAGGGCCGTTCTCAAGATGTATGTAATAGAATAAAAGTTCCACGTCTGTTTTTCTGTTCCAAGATAAATTTTCCATTTGTTACCCATTATATTAAGCCACTCTGCTGTTATAAGCAGATTATCCTACGAAGAGGATGTCTTCTTTTGCTTATCCTTGCTGTTTTTATTTTTTTACGAGAAGAGCATCAGGTATTCTTTGTGATAAGAAGATACCATTAAAGTTAAAAGGTAAATATTATAGAGCAGCAATTAGACCTGTCATGTTTTATGGTTCTGAATGTTGGGCAGTTAACCATCAACATGTACAAAAGATGTCTGTGACAGAAATGATGATGTTGAGATGGATGAGTTGTCATACAAGAAAAGACCGTATATATAATGAGGTTATTAGAAACAAATTAGGAGTGGCACCAATAGAAGATAAAATGAGAGAATATCGTTTAAGAAGGTTTGGACATATAAAAAGAAGATCAGAAGAAGAACCTTTAAGAAGGTATGAAAAACTAAATTTAGAAAGTATTAAAAGAGGTAGAGGACGACCACAAAAGTGTTGGAAAGAAAAATAAAGAATGATCTAGCTTATTGTGAGTTAACTGCTGATATGGCACATGATAAAGCTCCGTGAAAACAAAGAATCCATGTAGCCGACCCCGTCTGGTATGGGAAAAGGCTTAGTTGTTGTTTGTTGGCAATACAAATGTTTTCTCTTTGATGGAAATTCTTGATAAAAGTTTGATTACTTGCTCGTGCTAATTTATACTTTTAAATATTTCCTTTAAAAGTAGTACATTGTAGTAGATGAACTGAAAATGTAGTTTTATAATTTTATACTAACTGCATTCTTGTTTACTTAAGCACCTTGCTGTACTTGGTTTCTTCCTTGAAATTAGCCTTAGCTCACCATACATTCATTTGTCCGAAATATAATTTGTAGATTCTATCTAGTTATTTCTACATTGTATGAAGACATCCATTTATTTTTCCTTTTAGTCTAATCCTACTAAAAGGGTCAAATTGCTTAGAAAGATACTGCTGCTTATTTGGGGTACGAACTATCAATTTCACTTTGCGAAGTCAAATTTGAAAATGCCAATGTTGTCTTTTCACGTGATCCTGAGAATTCTCAAATTCATATCCATTCCTGAGATGTTTCTTGCTTCTATTTTCTTCTTTGAGAGATTGTCCTGGTTAGTAATTGTAGGTGAAAGTAGTCTATATGCATGTACATACAGACATATAAGGTATATATGTATATATATGAATACATATAAATTGTTTGCATATAAAGGTTGTTATAACTGAGAAGTTAGATGTTCAGATGATGGCCACACTGAGTGGCACACGTCATTAGCCCAATTTGTGTCCTGTCTAGATGCAGGAGGGCATTCTGTGCACCTAACAGTTTCAAAGGCTCCCATATCTTTTCCTTATGATCCAAAGTATTACTTTGAACTCTTGTTGGCAGCTTTCTGATAGCAATCATGAGAGGACGATAAATAGTATTTAGGTCTTTGAGAGTTGGTGTATGAGATGCTAATGTGTGATGCCATAGTATATCCTGGTTCTATCCACTTCCTCAGAATGTTCTTATGAAGCTCCTGTTCATTGGGAGTGTCGTAGTGGCCTATATCTGTAGGATCAGAGGAACAAAATATTGAGGTTCAAGGCTTTAGTGCCACACATCACCCAATGAAAGGCATTATGGGTATTTGATTCTGGAAAGCACCTTGGCAAGGTTGTTTTCTTGGATTCATCATGTTGTCACATAGCATATTATTTGATGTTATTTTTAGGATTTAGCGTAAATAAGGAATCTGAATCTGGTTGCTGGTGATATTAGCATTCTCCTTGACTTAGATTTATTGTTGCATGGTAACCAGGTAATGGCAAAGCTGGAAAAGTTCAAGAGCTCTTTCTTATCAACGAAATCTTCACCTGCAGATAAGGCTTCTGGTAGCACTGCTGATGAAGATCTCTCTGGGTGGCAGTCAGCTTGTTTGAAATTCGAAAAGGAACCTTCAAATAAAGTCTGTGCCTCTTCTCATTGCTTAAGCCTCCTAGTAGCTCAGCTTTTTCTTTCCTTCAGCAGAAATTTCTTCTATTTGTTCAGGATTCAATGACACGTAAAGATGATCCTGATGCATATTATGTCGAAGATCCCCTTCTTCAGAAGGGTAAGGAGAAGTTCAATAAAATGCAGGCAAGGCTTAAGCGGCGGGAGCGTGAGTGGGCTGGAAAGTCAATCACTTGATGTTTTCTTATTGGCAAGGTAAGTCCTATTTTAATATGAATGAAGTCCAAATACAACAACTAATCATTTTCCCAAACTAAATGTGGTACATGGATTTTTTGTTTCTATAGAGCCCTATCATAATTTGTAGAATCCATGATAAATAAGTCCGACAAAATTTTACGCTGGCTGTCGAAAGCCTAATGCAACCCTCCTTTATCCGGGCTTGGGACCAGTCATGCAAGGGTGATCCCTTACATTGGGCAGAGTTTGAATAAAGTCCAAATATTAATCTTTTTCTCGTTGAATGCCACACTATTTGAATAATGGTGAAAACTGACAGGTCTTCTATAATGCAAATTCAAGATTGGCTATTTCTAGCGGAAGTGTTCTTGGCACTATCATGCACACGAAGCAATGCCAGATTTCCAACGCAAACTGTAATAGATGATAACAGAAGCTTCATCTGCCATCTGGTTTAGAAATTGGTGGCATCGGGCAACAGAAGCCACATATGAACAAACCCAGATGATTGCATGGGCCTTCTAGATACAAGGTTGAGGATAATATGGTGAACCATGGTCTTGATACTATCGAAGATAAAAGGGCAACAGCTTCTTTTGGGTAGTTCAGGTCCTCTGATTTTTTTTACTTTATATTCTTTTGCAGAAACGGATTGGGGTTAGATAGAATTTCCCTTCGCGGAAAGCATCTCTACTTGGAAACCTGTTGGCCTTTCATTTCCTCTTGTTTGTTCATTTTTCTCTCCCTCCTTTTCAGCCATTTTCATGTTATCAATCAAGGCCTTTTACTTGCTTTGATGTTTTTCCCAACCCTATATTAGGTTGGCTGTGCCCATCCTAGTTCTCTCACTTGATGAGACATTTCGATGTGTTTGAATCGCCCAGCATGTGCCGACAAGGGCTTGCCAGTATCTCAAAACATCAGCAGCCAGCATGTCCACAATTTAAGAACTCTGTTGAAGGCCCCGTTTTGGTTCTGTTATAGTGCTTGATCTTTGTAAGTTCTATACCCAATGAACCTGGAAAAGGGAGCTATGTTGTCAACTTATTGTCCTAGATTCCAGCTTAATATACATGTTCTTCATGTATGTGCTATCTTTTGGGCAATGTTGGTAGAATTGGGCGTCGAATTGCATCATTTTTTTCAGAAAGCTTGAGAATATTTTCAGAATAGGGTTGGCAATTTAAAATTTAAAGCAAAAATAAATATATAGGAACAACCTGCACGAAACGGAAACTTACTGATATGTACATTGGCTGATTCGGCTCGATTCTGGAAACGATGTTTGTCGTCATTTTGCACATTTGGTGGAGTAATTAAGTCTAGAAGTTAAGGCTGGTTTGTGTCGTATGAGTTGTTGGCATGGGGAACTTCAACCGGAAAGATAAGGAAACAGTGAATCAGCAGATGCTGAGTTGTCCTTGATTATGTGGTGAGGTCTCGTCTGCTTTGCCATCGTCCTGAACAGTCGGCCTGTTTCATGTGGAGTGAAGTGCTGCGCTGTGGCGGTCAGCCTTCTTGTAGTTGCCAGTTGTTTCTGGTATGGATCTGCTAGACAAACTTGCACTCCGAAAAGTTCAAAATTCTAGTTCACCAACTATAGTTTTACCAACAAGAAAAAGTTTGATGTCTTTGGGTTGGGTATGAGTAATGAGACGGCTCCAAAATCGTTTTCAGCACCGAGGTTACAAGCTAATTGTTCTAGGTTTAAAAAGGTTCAGAAAAGGACAAGATGTCTGATTTCGTATTCGAACACATAATGGTGCTAACTGAAGAGAAGATTTGATCCAAATTTAAACCATCCGATACCTCATCTGAGCATCCAACACTAAATGACAATGGCTATTCATTTCGTTGTAACATGAAATTGTACACGTAATGTCTTTAAACCTAAAAAGCATGATAATACCACTAAATGCAAACAAAAGTTGAAGCCTTCTTCTGGCTTTTACCAATCACATAATAGCTCAAACCAGTAATGTGTTATCTCTGAAGCTGTGCAAAAACATTACAAGCCCTAGTATTCTCAGGCGGGTCTGACAAATGAAATTGAAAATTGAAGGCAAATCGGAAAATGAGGAATTGTAAGATGCACGATGTTCTCCAAACATCCATATGATGGCCTTGCCTTCACATATCACCGTTGCAGGACTCCCATCAAGTACATTGTTGCTGCTTGATGTACTTGATTAGCATCATATCACGCTAAGCCAGAGTCCTCACATATTGATCCAGAGCTGTGTTGAACAAGGCAGACCTGAAAAACAGTTTGTTTCTTTTGTTAGAAATTAAACCATGGTGGCAAGTGTGACCAACCAACGCAAAGATTTCATTTCTGCATAGCAATTGGATCAGGAAACACTAAAACATGATATCTTTTTCTTTTCATGGAGTTAAATGTGAATACGATACAAGATCGTGCTCAACGGAGATCAAGAATTTATATAGTCAAGTCCACTTTATGTGGGTGCTTTTGCTTTTGGTTGTTATAGTAATTGGATGAGAACTTGAACGAACATCTTCTTCTCTCGTTGTTTATTTTCATGGAATATTAATCTGGAAGCAAGCAAATCAAATCCACAACCGCAACAGCATGAAGTCGAAATGCCAAACTCTATGAAGTTGTGCCGAGCCAAAAAAGACGTACAAATCTAACATGTGGAGTATAGCAGGTTTTCTTTCACATGAACAAACACAAATTTACAGAGTCACAAAAGAATAAAAAGCATAGGATGCTAGATGTTAATCAAAGTGAACGTAAATACTTAAAGCAGAAAAAAGGATCTTATTGAAAACGTCTCTGAAGTATAAGCACATTCACTTTCTCTTAACAACTAGAGAATTCATGCACGTGGGAACAGCTATCTCAAATATGAATAATACAAATTGAATACCTGATGGGTTTGCCTGGAATACAGAGTGGATTCTTAACAACATATTCCACGTAGATATTGTAGATGTGCCTTAGGGGCTTACGAAGATCACCTGTCTTGGGATCAGTAACCAAAATGATCTGTCGAATGACCAAGGACATGGCAAAAGTTCAGATGGAGAAATCAAGCAGGTGATAAACAAAATAAGAATGAGAAATGACTAAAAATCACCAAATTTCTGGCCACCGACGTAAAGAATTGAAGTACTATGGTGTTCAAATTTTCAAAAGATAACGCCAAATTAAGCTGGAGACTTGATTCTTAGCGGTTAAGCTTCAAAACCAACCAATAGATATGCAATTCTGAAGATCATTTTCAAATCAAACATCATATTGACAAAAAGCAGCCAAATAGGTTACGGTAATGACTCCATAATATAACAGTTATTTCACACGATGTTATAAGTATTTAATCAGCATCCACATGTATCATATCAATAGGAAAATCCTTACGATGCAAGGAGTGTATTTTATGTTAATCACCAATGTCTAATAGACACATTATTTTTCGAACCCATGGATCCCAACCAGTTTAAGGATTTGTACTGATCTTCAGCCCATATAAAAACAAGTTTATATCTTCACCTCCTTTAATATGATTGAGATATGAACACATGGTAGATTAAAGATATTCACGAAATACTCTATTAAATATGTATGATTGTATAAGTTAACATTTGGTTGTACAAGTTAACATTTGCCTTAAAAGTCTATTAGATCATTTTTTTCTTGACAATAAGAAATTCCTCAAATTTTTATATTAACCTTGACAATTAGAAAGAAACTATATTCACTTTGGTACAGGAGTAAGAATGAACAAAAGTGAGGAAATTCACAAAATACTCTATTAAATGTGTATGATTGTATAAGTTAACATTTGGTTGTACAAGTTAACATTTGCCTTAAAAATCTATTAGATCATTTTTTTTTGTCAATAAAAAATTCCTCAAATTTTTATATTAACCTTGACAATTAGAAAGAAACTATATTCACTTTGGTAGAGGAGTAAGAATGAACAAAAATGAGGAAAAGAACGGTTTTTGAAATAGAAACCAACTCTTATAGAAGCATGTAGAGAATAGAACATGGGTTTGTAAAATAAAAAATTCAAAACCACCAAGAAAATGAGTATACAACAGAAATTAAAATGCAATAGTAATATCAACTTATCAATTAGACTTATGCAATTTAATTGTCTCTTAAAATTCACCTTTTTAATTCTCCATTCCTCACATTAGCAGTAATAAAACACAATAACAGAGCATATAATTGTGATATCAATGAACAATTTAGCATCTCACTGACAAAGCTCTAATACCATTGAGCCATTGGACACAAAATATTTAGTACAAGGTAAATACGAATTTTAAAGGATCATCTCAATGACAAGATATATTGATGACTACATTATGTCTTTCCTGAGGAGATTCCATTCAAGCTCTATTTTGATTTAACTGAGTGAATATAATGGTAATATTTATCACAACTCTTGATGCATAGTGAATATAACATGCACTAAAATAAGAAATGCAACTACTTTTATTTAGTTACAGTATGTAAATACATTCAAAGGATTTGTTGATAGAAAGATCGTTCAACCAACTATCAAACATATCAACAATTAAATATAGTAGATTTAATGACCAACCCCTTGTAACTACATTCAACTAAAAACTTAGAAAAACACTTTGGCTAATCATTCTAATAAATGTTATCATTTTAAATTTTAATATTGAAATATTGTTAAACCTAAGCTCTTATAACACTGAACCGAAAAAGCAAGTTTCAAAAAGATTAAATACCTATTTACTTGCTTTTAACGCTTAAGTTGGAAGTTAATGAATTGATAAGTTCACTAATCCCCTAAATGATCAGTAGTTAAAAAATGATATTATTATTAGTACATAATGATGCTTGTTGCTTAGTCCTGATCCCTTAACTGATTAGGTAGGCTTATGTCCTCTTTATACTCTCATAGCGTCTTTGATATTATGTTTCAAAAGAACTAGAAATCGAGTTTTAATTCTCATGTGCATCAAATGTAGAACTCATTGTTGGTGTTAAATTATGATTCTAGAAGTCCAATTTAAGTAAAAAAACATCAGTACTAGAGGCTTATAGTTATATGAATTAGACTTACAGACTTCACATGAAAACCCAAGCACCTCCTCACTCGTGTTGTTATCACATCTTACATGAAAACTTAAGCATTAGTTTCAGTTCAAAATTAAATACAAAACCAAAGTTTCTAATTAACAAAATCATTTTTACAAGCTCACGTGGGACTAAGCCTATAGTTATGAAAATATACCCTATTGCTAACTTTTATTAAGCCTTCAATAGACAAAGAAGTAGAGATGTTCATGGGGCGAGGAGGGGGATTAAAGCCCCCTGCTCCTATTTCACAATGGGACCAAAAATACCTTCATTCTCATTCTCTCATGGGTTCCTGCAGAGAATTGTTGGGAAAAAGAAGGATACTAAAACAAAGGTTGGAGCTCACTTTATATATGAAATGAAATCTAATTTATGTAACATGCATCTAAATTAAAAAATATTATTACGGATGAAATGTAAGGAAATGATGATGAATGCATAAATTTAAAAAGGTAACATTTTTATGTATTTATTTTCTTTTATAATTTGTTTTATTTTTAGATAGACCTAACTTTCTACAATCAATTAGAGGAAGGGTCGGTCCCCTCTCTTATTTCCATCAGGGATTTCCTCGCTCTTTTCATCCCCATCTCCGTTTTCACTTCCAAATTCGCTCTCTTCATCCCCGTCTTTGTGATTACGCTCAAACACATATTTGAGTTCACTTCTACATCTAAAATGAAGCCCTAATTTATGCACAATGCATATCAAATGAATGTGTGAGGAAATAACAATAACTTCATGAAGTTCAAAAATAGGTAATACTTTTTTATTTATTGTCATGGATAATTTTTCTTATTTTTAGATAAGCCTAAGCTTATAGAATAATGAGAGAAGAAGTTGGTATCATATTCGTTGGGTAAAGACCTACTATCTCTATTTCCTCTTTGATTTCTATCGAAGATTTGTTGCTCTTTTATCCTTATCCCTGCTCATTTTTGCTCTCCAAATCTGCTTCATTTGGGACAAGTTCCTACATAAAGCAGGTGATCTTCTTTTATAAACATCCCTAGCAACGTCAAAGTACACCCTTAAGGAGAAGATTAAGTAGACCTCATTGATGATTTAAAACAATGGTTTTATAACCTCAATCTAAGTTAAAAACATGGCACTAGAGTTGAGGTGAGCCATAAGAATATGACTCATAAGATTTGTGCAACACCTTAACATTAGTTTTATATAGCATATTGTCACCACTTTAGGTTATCTCAAAGATCAATTTAGCCTTTACTAACTTGAATAAACATGACGATTACAATGACTAAACATTGTCAACCAAAGCTCTGATACAACTTTCTTTTCTTTTCTTTTTTGACAAAAATAACTCCAGTCATTTTGATGTTTTTGTAAAAAAAAGTAATTATTTAATAAAGTCTTTTAGAAGTCTAATATTTTCTTGCTTTCAATATACCCTTTTGATCCCTCTTTATCTGGTAATAAGGGTGACATTAGATTATCCACTTAAGGAGAAAAGTAATTATAACTTATTGTTGGTCTGAAACCATAATTTCATAGGTACAATCTAAGTCAAAAGTGTTGACACTATAAGAGAATTAAGCCATAAAAATTACACATAAGCTTCAAATAAAAATTGAAGCACCTTCTTGTCTTTGGTGTTTCTACTCATTTTAAAGAAAAACCTAAATGTCAGTTTCCTTGTAAAATTAAATACAAAAACCAATGAAAAAAATCATGGTTAGAAGCCTATGTAGGTCTAAGTGTATAACTATACTACTAAAGTCCTAATATTATGAATCAAATACACCCTCAAGGCCTACTTTTTTTTACAATATATATATATATATATATATATATAACTTTTAACAATTCTTCGATAGTCAAATTTAATCAAACCAACCTAAATTAAGTATTTCAAACCAACCTAATTTTAAAACTAAGTTATAATTTATGATTTATTTATTCTTTTTTTTATACCTATTGTCACCACTTTAGGTTATCTTAGAGATTAACTTAGTGTTTACTAACTTCAATAAACATGATAATTATAATGCTTAAACATTGTCACCCTCTAGTGTTGATATTATATTCACCACTTTTACTAAAATAACTCGAGTCATTTTGATGTTTTTATCGAAAAATGAAATAATATTATCTAATGAAGTTTAGTAGGAACTCCGCCCATCTAAGGGATCACCCTTGCATGACCAGTCCCAAGCTTGAATAAAGGAGGAGGGTTGCGTTAGGCTTCCGACAGCTAGCATAAAATTTTGTCAGATTTTTATACCATAGATTGTACACATTATGAGCATTGCATTGGGGCATCCCCTCTTAGCGATACACTGTAGAGCTCGAATATAGTGAAAAGTGAGCAAGAACTTCCACATTTTTATCTGGATGTAGTGAATCAATTATAGAGAGGGTTCTCATATCATAAACGAGTGTGGGTAAAGAAGTTAGTCCCCCTACATTGTCACCTGAATGTAGTGAATAAATTGTAAAGAGGATCACTACATTTTTAGTATAGACGGATGCGGGGGTAAGGAACCTAGTCCTAGATAATAAAATTCGTATTGATTCTTTGAATATCGAAATATTATTTGGTAAGCTAATGGAGGTGATAGATACTATGATTCAGAGAAAGATTCATATCCTATGTTTATAAGAGACAAAGTGGGTTAGAGAAAAAGGAAAAGAGATCGAGAATACAAGTTTTAAATTATGGTGCTCAAGAAAGGAAAAGACTCGAAAGAGAGTTGATATTATCATAAATAAAGATTTAAATGATAGTATAATAGACATAAAACAATATAGTGATTGAATCATGATATTAAAATTAGTGTTATGATCAGAGGTTTTGAATATAGTTTGTGCTTACACACCCCAAGTAGAACTAGAAGATAGTATAAAGATGACTTTTTGGGAGGAGTTAGATAAGGTGATTCAAAGAATTCTGCAAAGAGAGATGATTTGTTTAGTAAGATACTTAAATGAACATATCGGTAAAGAGACAATAGGATATCAAGGTATTCATGAAAACTTTGGTTTTGGGGATATAAATGAAGAAGGTAAAGAGATTTTAAATTTAGCTATAGTATTTGATCTATTTATAGTCAATACAATCTTCAAAAAACGAGATGAACATTTAGTTACTTATAAGAGTGGCTTATCACAAACATAAATTAATTATTTTGTTTATAGGAAAAAATATAGATCGTGTTGTAAAGATTGTAAGGTAATTCCAAGAAAAAGTTTAACCACCGAATATGAACTTTTAGTTATAGATTTATAGGTGAAAAAGTGGGCAAAGAAGAAAAGGGTGCGTCGAGCTATTTAGACTAAATGATAGAACCTCAAAAGCGAGAAAGAATATATATTTAAATAGAAAACCCTTCAAGATGATGCTTGGATTTGTGTTGGTATACCTTGTGACATGTGGAGCAATATGACTATACATATTAGAAATGTGATTAAAGATGTGTTAGATGAACCTAAGGGAGGTGTAGTGACACACAAAAAGAAGCTTGGTGGTGGAGTGAAGTGGTGCAAATAAAATCAAGGCAAAGAGGGCATGCTACAAATTACATTATGCTAAGAAAACTAATAAAAATTTATAGGCATATAAGAAAGCAAAGAAAGAAGCGAAAAAGGCTATTAGTGAAGCAAAAGCTAAAATTTTGGAGGATTTATATAAAAAAAAACTCAACTCAAAAGAGGATGAAAGAGATATTTTTAGGATAGCTAGGACTAGAGCTAAGAAGACAAGTTCTTAATTTTGTTAGATGTATCAAAGACGAGGATGAGAAAATTCTATTAGCAATTGATGATATAAAAAATAGATGGAAAATTTATTTTTATAAGTTTTTAATGAAAAATAAAGATGTTAGTATTAGTTTTGGAGAGTTAGCCAAATCAGGAAAGTATATAAACCACAATTTCTACCGACGTATTCAAAAGAATGAAGTCAAAGAGAATCTTAAACATATGAAGTGTGGTAAATCGATAGGACGAGACAATATTCCTATAAAAGTTTAGAAAATCCTAGGAGAGACATTTATCACTTGGCTCACAAGACTATTTAATGAAATATGGAGAAACCAAAAAATGTATGAGGAATGGAGAGTAAGTACACTTATATCCATATACAAAAACATGGGAGACATTCAGAATTGTGTGAATTATCGAGGTATCAAGTTAATGAGTCATACTATGAAATTATGGGAAAGAATTATCGAACATTGATTAAGAAAAATATCAAGCACAATAGAGAACCAATTTGGATTCATGGCAGGCAGATCTACTGGTGAAGCGATTTACCTTTTTAGATGTCTTATGAAATATTTTAGAGCAAAAAAGAAAAATCTTCACATGATATTTATTGATTTAGAAAAAGCTTACGATAGGGTACCGAGCTATGTTCTTTAGAGAACCTTAGAAAAAAGAGGTATTCCAATGACATACATAAACCTTATAAGAGACATATATGATATGCAAAAACATGTGTGAGATGTCATGAAGGAATAACAAACTTCTTTGAAGTTAATATTGGGTTACATCAAGGATCAACTTTAGTCCATACTTATTTATAATGGTGATTGGTGAGTTAACAAAACATACTTAAGATGAAGTACCTTGGTGTATGTTATTTATAGATGACATAGTGTTAGTGGAGGAGTCTAAGGAAAATGTTAATTGGAAATTGGAACTATGGAGAGAAACATTAGAATGTAAAGGGTTCTAACTTAGTAGAACAAAGACAAAATATATGGAATGTAAGTTTAATCATTTGGATACTTCAGAGGACATAAAAATTAAAATTGGCATACATTGTATCCTTCAAAATGAAACTTTAAATACCTAAGGTTAAGTTTTTAGAGTGATGGAAGAATTGAAAGAGATATTACGCATAGAATTAAAGTAGGTTGGTTAAAATGGAGAGAAGCATCAAGTATTCTTTGTGATAAGAAGATACCATTAAAGTTAAAAGGTAAATATTATAGAGCATCTATTAGACCTGCCATGTTTTATGGTTATGAGTGTTGGGCAATTAATCATCAATATGTATAAAACATGTTTATGATAGAAATGAAGATGTTAAGATGGATGAGTGGTCATACAAGGAAATACCGTATACGTAATGAGGTTAGTAGAAACAAATTAAGAGTGACACCAATAGAGAAAAAAATGAGAGAATATTGTTTAAGATGGTTTGAACATATAGAAAGAAGATCAAAGAAAGCACCTCTAAGAAGGTATGAAAAACTAGATTTTGAAAGTATTAAAAGAGGTAAAGGACGACCACAAAAGTATTGAAAAGAAACAATAAAGAATGATCTAGCTTATGTTGAGTTAACTACTAAGATGAGACATGATAAGTTTATGTGGAAACAAAGAATCCATGCCGTCTGATATGGGAAAAGGCTTAGTTGTTGTTGTTGTTGTAATGAAGTTTGGTAATAGTTTAATATTTTATCGCATTTTTAAATGCCCTTTCAATCCCTCTTCATTGGATGATGATCAATAAGGGTGATATCAGAGTATACCCTCAAGGAAAAGAGTAGTATTTGTAGTTATCTATTTTCAATAACTTAATCCAATATGTTCCATAGACACATGTTGAGAGAGAGGGATTTATGTATGTTTGCAAACATTTTGAAGCTAAATATGTTTAAAAGTAATGAAAGACAAAGTAAAATAAAAACTAAAAAGTTCTCAATAATTGAGAGATTGAAAATAGTAAAGTATTTATTAGCTTACGTCTCAATTTGAATGGGGAAGGCAACGACAATACAATTTCAATAAACATTAGTACTATCATGATGATGTGTTGTTATAAAAGCTATTTTTGTAGTTCGATCAAATCCGTACCATTTTCATGCATATGGTGATAAATGTAGAAGTTACCTAAAATGGTGATCCTCTTCCTTCTTTCAACTTTAAATATAATTATTTTGAATTTCGTAAAATGAAAGTTAAGTTAGCATGTATATTTGATTCATTATTTTATTTTAGACTTATTATCATCTCTTTAAGTTATCTTAAAGATCAAATTAGATTTTAATAACTCTAATCAATATGATTTTTTTAATACCCAAAGATTGTCAACTTAAGCTCTAATATCAATAGTGTGTTCATCTTCTTTCTTTCAATGCTCAATTGGAATAGCTCGCGTGGTTTTAGTATTTTTGTTGAAAAATAAGCAAAACAAAGTTAGAGTTTTTTAAATAAAATTTGAGTAATAGTGAGACCTTTTCTCATATTTTTCAACACCCTTTCCATCTTAAAAAGAACTTAAAAATTGTAGGTAGTATCTGTCTAAGCTTCAATACTCACAAAAGAGGGATAGAGATCTAATTAGTTA
This sequence comes from Brasenia schreberi, assembly GCA_036023115.1. Classification (NCBI taxonomy): domain Eukaryota; kingdom Viridiplantae; phylum Streptophyta; class Magnoliopsida; order Nymphaeales; family Cabombaceae; genus Brasenia; species Brasenia schreberi. The sequence continues at coordinate 368,687 of JAYKKT010000038.1, forward strand.
TGCATGTCTTATGTTTAGGTTGTTTTACATATTGAAGTGTATATATTTTTGTTTGTTATTTATATTTCTAAAAAATAATTATTATGAACTATGATTTAATACAAATATGGCATTGATGACTACTATCGTCATACATGAGCTTGAACTATCAAAAGTCTGGAATTTTAATTTTTTTTCTTTAATGATATTTGTATTTTTCTTTTTACTCACAACAATCTAAATTAGATTTTACTTTATTAAGAATATTTTTTATTTTGTAACTTTGCTGATAAGAAATGAAAAACTAAAATAACATCATTATATTAAATAATGATGGTTTATGTATTCTAATTGATTAGTAGTCTTGGTTTATCACATATTGTAGACATAAAAATTTCACTCCAAGCCTATGTAGAGACTTAAGTAATCTTTTAAAACTACTTCTTTCGCGAGCGTGCCAGTTAATTTCCAAAAACTAAAAAAGTTTTAAATCTGACTTGGTGATTGTGGCTAAGTGGGATCTTTTCGCTTTAGGCCTTCTTGAACCGATACTCAAGGGTCAACCTAAGCGCTTTGAGTGACCTGTACATTTGGATGACCTAGGAATCTCCAAAATTCCTGAAAATTTTACATGACATAGCCTGGAATGTGGAGATTCTAAGCCACTTTTTGTTTTAAATTTTGGGATTGTGGTGATATAAAATTAAATCAGAAAAGTGTATCTACTCAAACACTCAGAACTGTTCTGTCACAAAAATATAGAGACCCAAAGATAGGTCTGTATCTCGGTGCTCAGAGCTCCAATTTTAGTGCACTTAGTCTTGTTGGAAAGCTATGGATATCAGCTTTTCAATGAACTAAGTTTACTGAATTTGAACAACTACAAACAATGTTATGGGATGATTACCTAGGCTTTGTTATAGAAAAACAGTTTTGACAAAATGTTTCTGAATTTTTCTTAGTCTTACACACCTTTTAATACGTGGTTGCACGGGCCTAAAATTCTTGAACATTTTATTACAAGTGAGCTTGTGTGTGTAGATAATGTGTGTCAAATTTTAGAATGATCAGAGTATCATTTTAGTAATGAAAAATAAAGAAATCAATATATACAGAAATACTGAAATTCATAATTTCGTTTTTAGAACATACATGATGCAAACTCACCTGAATTTAAATTGCAACAACACAATATACCAAAGTAAATTGTTGAAGAAAAATGAATGAAAATATATATCTTAGCTTAAGCATAGAGGGGATTAGGAGACATAAAATGTTTATAACATATAGAGAGGTAGAATCGATAACACAAACAATTAGAGTGCATAAGCAAGAATTAAAAATTTCAGCATATCTACTTCTTATTACATCATGAGGGGAGACAAAGCTCAATTAATGCAACCCCTTTTGAATTGAATATGAAGAAGAGATAGAGATGAACAAATGAGAAGGAATACTTACACGGATTTCTCCAAGGATCGGCTCCAATTAGCCACTCACGACCCTCACCTTCCCCTTTCTCCTCTCTATTCTTCTCATTCTCACCCTCTAACTTGCAGTACTTTACCTATTTTCTACACTCTCTTTCCCTCTCTCCACTCTTACCTAGAGGAACCCACAAATTCTCAAGCCCCAAGGTACAACACTTCAATGCCCCAAGCTTCCAAGACTCCAAGATGCCTTTGCCGCCCCCCCTTGGCCTCTATTTATAGGCCAAAGGGGGCTTCTTCTAGGCCCTTCCTTGGGGCGGGTCTTCCATGACCCAAACCCAGCCCCAAGGGTCTTCATATGGTCACATGGTCCCATTCATCCATAGCTAGATCAACCTCATGTGGGTTGGTTCTTGTTCAAACCGTGTGTACCTAGGAGTGGTCTATTTAGCCTAGGTGCCTCCAAGTGCAACCGTCTAGACTTTGCAATTCAACGTGATGTAGCTTCCCTTGTTGGCTTGTCCCATTTGATCAAGGCTAGGTAGGGTTTTCAATTATTGTTTAGCCAAAGAATGTAGGGTGGACATGGTTAAGAAAATTTGGCTTGGTCGGGTTAAGGTTATTTGATTTGAATTAGGCCATGAGTCATGTTTAGCTTAGGTGAATCAAGTCTGGGTCTTAGTCAAGTTCAACTAGGTTTAGATTGGTGAGGCTATCCACTTGACTTATGAAGATGTGACTTAACTCGAGTTGATCCATTTCCTCGCTCCACGGCTTGACTTTCGCGAACTCGATTCCGGCTTCAAGCGGGCTTCAACTATCACCTTGATCTTCACCTGATTTGTTCATATCTTTTGGGCATTATTCCTTCAACTTTAACTTGAACCTCTTTATCTTTAAAATCTTTATTTTAAAGATTTAAAATTCTTATTTTAAAGCGGAGGTTTTAAAACAAGTTGGTTTTCGAAATTGAGCGTGTTTTCAGAAAAAATTATTTAGGGTGTTTACACCTACCAATACAATAAGAAAGTTAAGTATGAACTTATAGATCCTGCCTTCAGTTAAAATAGATGCAAGTGATCATATTTGAAATAAATTGGATGATGACATAAATGTTGAACTAATGGAATTGGGAATACATAGTAAAGAAGAAAATATATGTTATATGTTTAGGTAAGAGAGCAAGAAATAAGTAAAAGTCTAATACTTATAATCTCACTACAACATATATTGAAGGAAAGAGTGCTTGAAACTAGTGATGAACATATTTACCAAACCAATCAGACTTTTTTATTCAAGTATGCCCAAATAGGAATACATTATGGGTTGATTTAGTATATTTGGTTTTATTTTGGTTTCAAAACATACAGATGGACTAACACACCCTTATTCACCCCCAACCATCGTAATCTCATCGTCTCATATATGCAACCCTAATCTCTCTACAGATGCCAATGATTACTCCTCTCTATTGCAGTCCTAATCTCCTCTACCATGATCGAACTCTCTCTTTTCCTTGTTTTTCAAGACATAAGGAGAGACTCGACATTGAGGTCTCTATCTTTTGGTTCTTTTCATGTAAGATACTGAGTCTATGAGGTTTTTTACGGATAGGGTTAGATTATGCATCACATTTTGAGTTCTATCTTTGAGAATTGTTCTCCCTCTTATTAGTATGAATTTCTGGATCATCTAGTTTCTCCATTATATTTCTTGTTCTTCCTCGTGAAGTTGGTGTGTTTGATGAATGCAGATTCTTTGGTTTTATTATGTTTAATGTATGAACATACATGTTCCAAACCTATAGATGGACCTTTTCTATTTTCTCTACTCTTTTAGTTTTTATGCTAATCAAAATTACTCACTAGCCATGTTTTCTTAAGGGAGTTCATGATTTTCATTTCATTAAATTTAATTGGGTAGTGACATAGATGGGAAACAAATTAAAAAACAGATTTACTTATATAACCAAAATTATGGAGCTAAAGTTTTTTGGTTTAGTTTAGATTGATCGTGTAGGTAAATTATTTCAGTTTCAATTTTTATATTTTATTACAAATAAGTTTTTAGTTTATTAAGTTTGGTTTGGTTATTGAACCGAATTGGTTGATACTTACCCTTAGTTGAAACACAAAGTTTTACAATCTCATTAGATCATATACCGTTTATTGACATAAAATTTTATAGTTATGAGGATACATGTAATGTTTCTAAATTTATATACTACGTACGAAAAATCTGAAATACGAAAACATATTTTAAGAAAGAAGAGAGAGTACTATATTAGGCGCTACTCATATAAAATAAGAAAGAGTTTAAAAAGATAAAAGGGGATAGAAAAACATCAAGAATTATTACAAGATTAATTATCAATTAGTGTCTAAGGATAGAAAAGCAAGTTCTTAAAGCAAATCACATAGAGTACAACCATATGCTACATTCACCATAGAAAATATAAATACATAGGTCAACAAAAGGGATAGATTCACATAAGTATGTTATAGACTAATGGTACATATCAAGATTATTGAATTGCATTAACATTCTTTCAAAAAAAAACAAGCTAAGAATAATGAGTACAATCAAGTGATAAATTATTTCTTAGTGGATTCTATAGCATGTGAAGGTTATTATTATAATTATTATTTTGGTAATGTTGTTTCTTTTGATACCACCTATAAAAAGAACAAATAATGCATTTTGCTTCATATAACTTATGTGCAATCACCACAACTAGTCAATTATATTTGGATTTCATAAATGATTGCAACAAATGATAAGCCTCCAGGTGCAATAATCACAAATCAAGATCCTACATTAAAAATGGATATAAGGAAATTATTTTAAATACAAGACATCGATGTTGTCTTTGACACATAATAAAAAATGCTCCAAAGTATGTATGTAATGTTGAACATATATCCACAATTTAGTAGCAAATAGTATGCACAATTTTATTTATGAGAAAGCAAAGAAGAATTTGAAAATAGGAGGCAAGATATTAAAAAGTAGCCTGATGTAAGTACTCCATTGCATCCTTTTGTAGAAAGGTATAGATAATTGATAGGAGGTTTAATAAAGAAAAAAGATTTCATTATCAAATGAAGAATGGGATTCAATCTTACTATATTGAAAACCCCTTATTACTTCATATTAGAGATACATTTGCACTATGAATTTTTTAAAAGTTTTAAAAGGAGTTTGAAAAGTTTATAAATTGTGATGTTGTTTTACATTCTAGTGATGAAAGCATAAGAAGTTAAAAGTACTTTATTACCAAGAAGTTGAAGAGAAAATATATAGTACCTCATGTATTAGGCATGCAAGAACTATTTTGTTATTGTTTTTATTGAGTCCATTTGAAGGTATTTTTTGTTGTCACATATTACTTGCATTTAGGATAGAAGTTGCCATTTGCCAAAGTATTCTATTATTAAAAGATGAACTAGACAAGCAAAGACGTGTAATAAATACTTTTAGTATTATAAGAAGACATTTCAAGTTAGAAGCGTGTATTCTTTTTTAAAGTTCATAAATGCTTAAAAAAATCCTTAAGATATAATAAGGCTTACTCATTATATTGTGGATGCTCTTGATAGATTGAGTATACAATCTAAAGAGAATGAATGATGAGTTGGATGAGTCAACCTCCACAAAAGTTGATAAAAGTGAAGTTGTTGAGGAGAATCTCACAAGTAGATATATGGCAGTGACACACTCTATTGATGGTGGTAAAAGTAATGAAGTTGTTTTGCAAGACCATGATGCAATTTGCATTAAAGGAAGCATTAAAAGGATTAAATCAAGCATTAATGCAACAAAGCATAATAAGAGTTGCAAAACATGTTAATTTTCTAGTCAGGATTCACATACATGCCTTTGTAATTTAAAAATCACATAAGTTTTCAATGCACATATATAAGGTTATCTTTCTTTGAATTCAATATGAGTGTTACCACAAAAATGTTTGCAAAGATGTGGTTGTTTTTAAAGCTCCTAGGAAATGCAATGCTTGTGGTAGCATGAGTCATGATAAAAAAATGTGGCATTATGTTTCTAATACTTGTGGTATTATTTTTTTAATTTTTTAGGTTATTTCATGTAGGGATCCTACTTAGTCCTTAGCAAATTTTCTTATAATGTCTTGTTATTTTCCCATCTTATTCTTGTTCCTTGGCATTGTAGGTGTTATGGGAGAGTTAAATGAAGTTCCTTGGTAGTGTTTGGCTTTTATGTTAATTTGAAAATTAAAATTTCTAGAGTTACTTTTTCTAAATGACATGTCCTTGGCTTATTGTTGTACAATCTTCCACAATGTTGTTCTTTGTAGGCAAATTAGACTATTGATATTATTGATGTATATTGCAAGAGATATTAAATGTTGTGGATGTAAGTTTTGCTACAAAATGTGCTACTTAATATGTGAGGATTATCGATTCAACTTTTTTTAAGGTTTTTTTAGTACCTATTGTAATGTTTGTTAAGATTTTGGTTGGATAGAAGGGGCTATGTCATTATGTAAATATGGCTTTCTTATGTCTAAAATAGTTGGGCGGAATCACTATCTCATAGAGTAAAATGTAGTCCATTGCAATGTTTGTTAAGATTGCTATAAATGTGAGGTCCTTTCAAAATTTTGGTTTCAAATGCCAAATGCTTCTTAAGATTGGTGAGAATCTTTAAGAATATAGGTGAGTAAATTCTTATTAATATTGTGGTTGTAAATGTTAGATGCTTATTAAGATGGTTGTGAATGCATAGGTTCTTATTAAGCTTATCATTGTAGATGCCAAGTGTTTAAGTTTTTATTATGATTTGTAGCTGTGAATGCTAGGTTGTTACTATGAATATAGTTGTGAATGCCCATGCTCCTATTAATATTGTTGTGAATCTTATTTAGAAATGCCAAGCATGAATTGTGGGATAGTGATGCTAATTGTGAATATGTTTGCATGACCCTAAATGATAATAGTAGTTATATTCATTTGGATGACCTTGAATAACATTGAATAACAAGCATGAATTGGTTTACATTGACTGGCATCCTTGAGAAGGTGGAAAGGTCTTGTTCTAGTTATGCTCATTTGGCTTGAATCCCAAACTCAACATCCTCTAGAAGACAAAGAAGTTGGGACTTGGGGCAGTTATTCAAAATGACAATTGTAATGATTGAGAAAATTGGAGATAATGTGTCTGAGAGAGAGAGAGAGAGTAATGTGTTAAATAAAACTTTTTACATTCTTAAATGGAAGTTGAGTAAGCAGTCAATTGAGTATCAACTAGGAAGCAACAAATTAAAGTTAGAGTAATCACTTTCTTCATTCCCAAATCTTATATACTTTTCTTCGACATTTCATATGGTACTTCGAAAGCCTTTTCCAAAATCTTAATAACTTATTGAGTAAAATATTCTTCACCTTTCACTCTATTAGTCTATTAGAGAGAGATTGAGTATGTGTTAAATAAAACTTCTTAAATTCTTAAATGGAATTGAGTAAGGAGTCAATTGAGTATCAACTAGGAAGCAACAAATTAAAGTTAGAATAATCACTTCCTTCATTCTCAAATTTTGTAACTTTTCTTTGACATTTTATGTATTACTTCCAAAACTTTTTTCAAAATATCTAGTAACTTGACTGAAACATATGTTTCATCTTTCACTATATCCAATTCTCTTCTAGGCTTTGCTATCTCTTTGCAAGCCAACTTCAACATGTTTGTGTAATTGGGAGAAAATCTATCTTATTCTTCATGATACCATTTAAAATAATTACAACCACTGTTGTCCTAAATATTCAAATAATGAAAACAAAGGATTAATATATGTTCCACAAGTATAAAAAAAAACAACAACAAAATACCCAATTAGGATCATGGTTAAAACATTTTGTTATAGTGTTTTATAATCTTGTTGTAAAGATTATGCACTCCTTTAGATGGTAGACATTTACAAAACATCTTCAAGGTCTACTTTCTCAATAACTCTATAGATCACTGCATTAGGATCTCTTGATTCTAGAAAAGTCTCAACAACAACTTGCAAGGGAATTACATGAAATATCATATATCAAATAAATGTATTCTTAGCACGAAAGTTAACATAAGAATTAAAGGAAATCACAAAACAAATTTAGCAGATGATATGTTATAACGGATTGAAAAGATTTAAATAGTTATTGTTCTACTAGGTAACATTTTGTTGAGGCTAACTAGGTGACTTTACTAATTATAGCATAGGTGTGAATTTAAAGAAATCTACTAATTTCTAATTAGATCTAATTAGATTCGAGTTTTAATTATGATGGTGTTGGATGTAATAGGGAAAGTGAAGTTGGTTCTAACTAATACCAAGATAAAGGTTTTCGGTTCCTACTTGGTTTCAAATCTAAGATTGAGGAATAAATATAATGGAATTATGTAGGCTTTAGTCATTAGGTATGTCACTTAGGTGACAATCAAAGTTGAACCAAATTAGAGTTAATTTCATAAAGAGAAATAGGTTTTGTTCTTGATTCAACTTCAGATTGAGACTAGATATGGTTAAGTTGATGTTCAAGAGAATATGGTTCAAGAATAAGAATCATAAATAAGCAATTCCTTCATTAGTAGTAGAATACGAAATACCAATCATGCAATAAAAGTTCAAATGTGATAATACTTTTGCCACATTTTGCAAGTTACAAAGCAATAAGATGAACATAACAATGAGTACTAATATTTCAAATTCTCAATTTCAATTTGAGAAAAAAGAATCTCAACTATGATATTAGCATTTAACAATATTTTGTAGACAGTCAAGACTAGTTTTGAGATTCATAAGGAGAGAATGCATGGGAAGCATACTTACATATACAAGATGCAACGCTTGTGGCGTGTGAGTTTTTATTCTTATCTAGTGTCTAGCACATTCACATCCTACCTGATTACATCCACCTCAAAAATGATGCCCAACAACTCGAAGAATCCCACTACCTTAGAAGAAAATCACACTAAAATCATGCATGATTGTAGTAGTCATGAACACCATATCTATTGAATCATACACCACAATAATTATCCTTAGAGATATTAACAATAAAAGAAAAATATACACTACAATATTCAACACAACCCGATCATAGGATATGCATAACCAACTACATCCCTATTCTTCTTTTATGAGTATTGAAATTTAGGCACATCAGGAGTGAATACTAGGAAAAAGACCTTATTAGACACACAACACAACCATTAAATCATATAAGGGGAAATAATAGAAATCTTTAAACCCATGTCCTTATTCCACCAAAATTATGATAATTACGTATATCAATAGTTACCAACATAGAAAACATAAATATCACAACAAGAATCATAGTCATAATGGGTACAACAACTAATACTGCAATCAAATCTATAAAATAGAAAAATTGATACCTACAATGAACAATTAAAATCGGCCAAATAAAAAAGAGATAGAAATAGAGAGAAAGAAGAAAGAGTATCTACACAAGATAGAACATTTCCACAACTGCAATAGTGATATGCAAAAGCAAAAAGATCACTAAAAGCAAAACCAAGAAAGAGGAAATGCATAGATGTAGAAACTAAAGCCACAGGAGGGTGGAAGAGATAACCAATGGTCTTCATCTTTGTTTAGGGCACTCTAATGTTATGAAGTGATAACCAGTAGGCTTCATCTTGGGCACGCCAACATTGCTCACAAAGGGAGAAAACAACCAAGAAGAATAAAAAAAGAAAAGAGAGAGAATGCAAATCTCCTGAAAAGAGAGTTAGAGAGAAAGAGTTTTAAATGGCTTAAAAGAGCCTATTTCTCATCATTGAGATATGAGGTCCAAATTTATTTATATGTGTTTGTATATAAGCAGCTAGCATATACGAAGTTCAATGAGTAAGATTTAAATTATAAATGTACATTTCTTTTTAATTTAAAAACCATTTTTTTGCTTTTGAATTTAAATCTTAATCATTGATTTCTTTGATTAGATGATAAATAGATTTAGTAAACCAATGCATTGTTGATGCATGGTGCACCAAATCCAAGGTTCACACACACAAACATACACATATATGTGTGTATATACATAGTCTTTGATATGCTCGCTAAGTTAGATGTTTGCCTATTCTTGTAAATGCCAATCACTCGATCAAACAAATAAATGATTGAGATAAAATAAAAAATCACACAATATGTTTTGTAGATTGTACTTATTTCACATAGATATTTTTTGCTTTTTATTTTTTTGTCTCAATTATCTATCTTCATGATCTAATGGTTAAGATTTGTGTGGATAGGCAAGCATATTGTATATATAGGAAAAGTCTAATATATTTACCATGTTACATGATTAACATATCTTTACAAATTTCAACTTTTCAACCAAGAAGATAGATGGTTGAGATCATAATAAAAAACAAAAATACACAAGTTGTATTTAATTTACTTGTGTACTTTTTTGTCTTTGAATCTCAACCATTTATCTCTTTTATCATGCCACCAAGATTTACAAGAATAGGCAATCATATGAGGTGGCAAATGTATATCAAAAGAGTCCTTTATTGGTTCGCACCAATTAAACAAATACTACCTGTTGTTTCGATTAGATTGGACTGGGTCCATGAGTTTGGCAAATAATGTTATTTTCCCTGCATAGATCTCCAACCTTTAGTTGCGAGCAGAAAAATGGGCATTTATAGGCATGACCCATTTCCCCATTTTCTTATTTTGTATCAATATAATGATGTATCAAATAGCATAGGGAGATAGACAGCGACAGAAATAGATAGAGTGTACAGTTTTTCTTCATGATCGAATGCTTAAGATTTGCAAGGACGGTGAGCATGACAAGTATATTATATATATATAGTATGTAAGCAAGCCCCTTCGTGTGCAAGCCCATCCAAACCACTGTTGACTATTAAATGTAGAGAAATGAAAGACTTATATTTCAAAAGTAAACAGTAAATAAGTTTCTCCTTTGTACTTTTATCTTTTTCAATTTAAACCCTCAACCTTTTTTATTGAACGGTGAAGAGTGATTTGGATGGGTTTACGCAGTGGTTCACATAACCCTTAAGATTTTCAACCTTCTGGATTTGATTTTCAACCACTTGGATTTTAATCTATAGCGCTTATAAGTTTAGGAATTCTATTGAGTTAAAATTGAGGTCAAGGGTACCAGAAGCAGTCTTCCACCCATGAAATAGAAAAACCTAAACTGAGATTTTGAAACGAGGCCTAGTATAGGGATACCCAGTGTTCAAGAAACCGGACCAATCGATGAACCGGGGTTGAAATATATTTTCAGTCACCGGTCTTTCACCCATGAAATCTTACTTTAATTATAAATAAAATGAAATATATTTTCAGTCACCGCTACTTAGTCAACAACTGAATGCTGTCATTATTTAATTTATTTGTCTATTTCTAATATATATATGTATATTAATATATTATATAATCTATAAGATATAGTTTATTTGATTGATCAGCCACTATAGCCATTCATGTTGGCAAAGTGAAGATTGCTACTAGGCAACTACACTATAGTTTTCTAAATTTTATATTTTGAGACCATGTTTCTTTATGAAGGTAATGAGATTTTATTTGTTAATCAAATAAGAACCTAAGGTTTGTACCATTAATCAAATAAATATCTTAGGTTTTATGATACGTAAAAAAAGTTAATATCATTAGTTATAAGGTTTCTATTTTAAAGCCTTTAATTAGTTAAAGATGATAACCTCATGCCTCTCCTATAATATCGACAACCAACGTATGTTTATTTTTTTAATTTGAATTGGAAAATGCATGGTGTTTCATGGGGCCTGCCAATTTCTCGGTGTTTTGAAACCACGACCTGGTTTTTCACAGTTTTGGTCCTCCGAGTCCAGGGCAGTTTGTATCGGTGGTTTGAATAGTATCAAACAGGTGATTTCATGACCAGTTATGGTTTTGGTCTCATTCATAAAAGCAACTGAACCAGGGGTTCTCGATTTTGGGCTGGTTTGAAGTTCCATGTCTATTTTTACATGCTCAGCTGCAATGCCCTTGGCACACCCTTTTTACCATCTACACATTTTTTAATATCTAAAATACCTCAACACATTTTTTTTTTGTTTATCTTTCCTACAATCAACATGATATCGTTCTTTACATGTTATGGCAACCTATTCAAGCTTTCAACAACCTTTCAAAGTCTTCTTTTTACACATTTTAGGTACTATTTATTTATATTTAACATTGGAGAAAGAAAAACAATCAAATAAAAAAATAACAAACTAAAAAATTCTTTAAATAATCGACATGTTTCGTCAAACAGCATAAAATTCTTATTTAATTTTTGGTTGTTGATTATAAAAAAATGGGTATTATAAGTCCTTACAAATCTTATTCTTTTGTTACCTTTTTTATTAGATTATTATAGCCCAAAATAGAGATGTAGTTGAGCCATGTCACTCCATCTGAAGAAATATGACCTTTGCCCAACTTACAATGATTTCACGGTTACCACATCGATCGTATCAAATACACCTATAAAATAATACGATTGAATTAATGAACAAACCTCTAAAAAGCACAAAATACTTGGTTGAATTAAGCGTATAAATCTTTTTTTTTCTCTTCTTTTTTTTCCTTTCTCTTCTTTTTATTGTTTCTATAAAAAAAAAGTGACAGAATTCCAATAAAATTCAATGATGTATAAACTAATTGTAGAACAAGGTTTCTAATCATACAACAAATGATCGACATAATCATAGAAGAAGAAAAGCTTACACAAGAAAGACGGGATAACGTGAGAATTTTAAAAAATAAGTGAAAATATTTTTTAAAAATACAATAAAAAGGTCATCATTTAGAGTGTGCAAATAGTAATGCCATACGAAGGACAAGTGTAATACAAAATATCCTGCAATATCGGGTCTGGCCAAGAAATCATCCAAGCCATAAATTCCCCAAAATTTATGGCTTGGAAATAAATAAATTCCGATTTTCGTAGTTTGCAGTTTACAAGCCCCCGCGTTCTTCCTATTATCCAGAAAATAAATAAACAGAAAAAGGGTAACCGCCATTTCGAAACGCTGTCAAGCCTTCATCCTGTCCCGCCCCCACGAAAAACCGCTTCTGTGTCGCAAAACCTCTTTCTCCCTCCGTCATTCACTCCATTTTTGCCAGTGGTCCTCTGTCGGGAAGCTGTCTTCTTCCCGGAAACCGCTTCATCGCCATGGACGGGCTGATGGCTTGCTGCGTCGGCCGGTGTTTTCCCCACAGTTCGGTTCGAATCCGGTATCTTTCAAGGAGGAACATTTTTCAGGTGAATTCTTCCCGTTCCGACGGGGACTTCTCGGCAGATAGGCCACACTTAGACCACTGGGACAAGATGGAGCTCAAGTTCGGAAGATTGCTGGGAGAAGACCCCAAGCTAACGCTAGCGAAGGTAATACCTCTCAATTTATACGAAATTATCCTTTTCCTATGTTAGTGACGAGTGCGATCTACCGTTTGGGCCGTGTTTTGATGGATTTTCTCTGTCCCTTTTCATTTTACATTTATCTTGACGATGTATTTTCAGCTTTGTTTATCGATTATCAGAATTCTTAGCAAGTAACGAGCAACAATTTGTTATCATGCTAAATAAATCAAACACTCGAACTAATCAAATAAAAGTTGCCAACGGGCATCTTCTTGAATCCTCTAGATTTGTCCGTATTGCAGCACCTTAGTTTATAGATAGATGTGCCTTAATTGGACAAATATTTTTTGGGGGGATTTCTTCTGTTAGGAGCCGATAAGGCCAACATAGCACTGCCTCATTAACTCCTTGTTTTTTCCAATATCTAATTGATACGGAAGGCAAGTAATGACGGAACTTTTGAGAGAGAATCTTACTCTTTTAACTAATGAGCTGAAAAAGTAGAACATGAAAAGGAAGGGAAGAAAGAAAACAAGGGAAGTTGAAGAAATGTGGAAGAAATAGCATCAGATCAAGGAGTGGAATGGGAGGAAGCAGTACTGAGTAAATCAAAGGGGAGAATAATGAAGGGGATGAAGAATATGAATAAAGGAAAAAGAAACAAGGACATGAACCTTCCGAACCTGCCCATATGCTTTGATATCCATAAAACTCTAGGTATCTTGAGGATACAAGTCCCAAATCTTCCAAAATGAGCCTATATGCTCCAAATCTACTGAGGAGAGGAAGCTTTGTCTCTTGATACTACTTCCTTGGTGAGGGCTAATGTTAAGACTTATATCAGGATTCAGGAGTGACATGGTGAAAGAAGGAATTTTGAGACTTACCTGCTACTCTCATGTATAGGGCTTTACATTTATGCTGTGGACAAAGTGTACTATCATGAGCTCGACAAATGACAGAAAAAGGTTGTGAATAATCTTTTGCTTCAAACAACCTGGGAGCTAGCTGTAACTATTCTGTGTGCATAGGGCTCTATTAGTATGGTCATCAGTTAGCGGTCTCCCACTTTATGTCAAAGGGAGTAAACAATTACACCAAGGACAGTATCTTCTAAAGGTTTTCGGTTTGTGTTTTTGTCATACTTCTGTGGAAAATTTATTTAATGTCATTCTGATGACAGTAAATGAGGGGTTTTCTCTTAATTTCTAGCAGATGTTTTCCCTTGAGTGTGTTCCTGTTGTTGTGCTGCATGGTGCAATTAGCAAGCAGCCCAATAGAGGTTATCAGCAGTGAAGTCCTTGGTGACTTGCATTGAACTCGCCAATAGGAACAGAGGCAGGCCTTCAATTCAATCCAAGAATACAGAATAGTTATCTAACTAAAGCACTTCTATGTGATTAAATTTGAAACGCTGCTTTGAGTTCACTAGTTTTTGGTGAGTTTCTGTCGAATGTTGCACTGTTACCCTAAACTAGTAAACATGCAAGTTACAAAGGTGCATCCGAGTATAACTAAACGATTCATACTTATCATTGGCTGTTCTTCTTCATGGTTCGCCAAAAGTTAGGCACTACTAGCCCTTTCTTTTTATGGTTCATCAAAACCCAATTTACTCATAACGATAAGTCACACACAAACAGGTAACCACTTTCTCATTATGACATCTATATTTGTAAGTTGTGGATTGTGGTTTCATTTTCAATTTCGAGTATTATATGTGTGGATAGCTGTTATGTGCATTTCTTTCTTTTTTGTCTTAACTTATTTAGCATATTATATTTGATATTAACATCTATGTCTTGTGACCTTCTAATTGTACAGCTACCTAATTGATTTTTCCTACCTGTTCCTAAGTTTTCATGTTGAAATAACCTTTTGCGACAACTGTTGGAAAGACAATCCAGAAAGTTTTTAAAATTTCATCTTTGCAGATTCTAGGGAGAAAGTCAAATCCAGATGCATCTAATCTTGACATCGAGAAATCATTTCAGAGGAACAAGGGGAAGCAAAATAAAGATATTGACTATGATTTACTTCTTGAACTGGAGGAGTCAGTGTTGAATCCCACAGATGCAATCATTAAAAATAAAAAGATGGACACAAACATTAATCTTGTGCGCCCAGTTATGAAAAAACGCGATCTCGCTGATTTGCCTGTTCAAAAACCTGCTGCAAACAAGCAGGATGGACTAGAATCATTCCAAATTGACAGTGAGGATCATTTGCTGAGTACTTCCCTGAGGAAGCCATCTAAGCCCAAAGCTTTTGAGATTGATAATGACAAAACTTCAAAGATACAAATCAAGCCGAACATTCTTTTGAAGATGAGGAAGGAGTCTAAACTTGAACCTGTTGATCTTCTAGTGAATAAACCTGAGCGAATAAGTCTTGCTTTAGGTTCCAACGAACTACCAATGTATTCCAGCAGTTCCTCAACTTCTGACCATAATCAAGAAAATATCAAACTATCTGATGATGGACTAGAAGTTGATTCTTTCAACCGAGATGTGAAGGAATCTATCCATAAAGGCCTCACTGGTGTCACTAATCAACAGTTGGATGGTGTAGAATCTGATGACAATTCTACAACTGGGAGAGAAGAGCGTTGTCTCTCCACAAGTAATTTGGAAGATTTTCTGAAGGGCCAGAATCACCTCTCTGAAGCTTCAGTTCAGGATGAGGAGCTTATGACAGGTATGTTATTAGTTGTATAAAATTATGTTGGTTCTTTCATGTCTAGTAACACTACTCTTGGTTCCTCAAGAAATGCAGTCAATAGAGCAAAAGCCTAATGAATCGTCTTATACGGGGAACATGTCTGAATGTATGCAATCTCTGGCATCAGACCTCCCTGCGCAAGCTGCTTTGCTGGGGAAACCACAAAGGTATCCTTTGATTGAGGCATTCTTCAATTGTGTAGTTGGCTCTTGTTGATTTGAACCTCAATAGTGTCATTTTTTCAAGAGGATTACCTTAAAACGATTATTCCTTATTCATCAGTTAAAAGATTTTATGGAACACAAAAATTCGTAGATGTTAGTTTAAACTTTATTCTAACTGAAAATGCGGACTGTTGGGATAATAACTTATTAGCATCCCTTGTCTTCAATCTTTTGAAATGAGAAAGGAAATTGGACTTTTCTATTATAAGTGTCAAAGATCATAGTTTTTGGTTTCTTATTTGCTTAAAGTTAGTCCCACTAACTTTACTCCGGTAAGGGATCACCCTTGCATAGTCGGTCCCAAGCCCGGATAAAGGAGGAAGGTTGGGTTAGGCTTTCGATATCCAACATAAAACTTTGTCGAACTTATCTACCATGAATTCTACAAATTATGAGCATTGCGTTGTGGCATTTCCTTTAGTGAAACAATCGTAGAGAGGGTTGCCACATCATAGACGGGTGTGCATAAAAAAGTTAGTCCCCCTACATTGTTGCTCGAATGTAGCGAACAAATTACAATGAGGGTCTCCGCATTTTCAATAAGGACGAATGCAGGGGGTAAGGAAGCTACTCCTAGATAATAAAGATACAAAGTGGGTTGGAGAAAAAGTAAAGGAGATTAAGAATACGGATTTTAAATTACGGTACTCAGGAAAGAAAAAGGCTCAAAATAGAGTTGGTATTATTATAAATAAAGATTTAAAGGATAGTGTAGTAACATATAAGGATATGGTGACCAAATTATGATAATGAAATTAGTGTTAGGAGTAGAGGCTTTGAATATAGTTTGTGTTTATGCGCCTCAAGTAGGATTAAAAGATAGTATAAAGAAGGCTTTTTGGGAGGAGTTAGATAAGGTAATTCAAAGAATTACAGAAAGGAAGATGATTTGTTTGAGAGGAGACTTAAATGGACGTGTCACTAAAGATGCATTAGGATATCAAGGTAATCATGAAAATTATAGTTTTGGGGATATAAATGAGGAGTGTAGGGATATTTTAAATTTTGCTATGACTTTTGATCTCTTTATAGCCAATACAATTTTTAAAAAATGAGATGAACAAATTGATTATTTCATTTGTAGAAAAAAGAAAGAGTGTGTCGTAAAGATTTTAAGATAATTCCAGTAGAAAACTTAACTACTCAACATCAACTTTTATTAATGGATTTACATGTAAAAAAGTAGACAAAGAAGAAGCTATTCATACTAGATGGTGGAACCTAAAATGTGAGAAAGAAGATATATTTAAACAGAAAGTTCTTCAAGGAGATGCTTGGAATTATGTAGGTACACCTTTAGATATGTGGAACAATATGGCTATACATATTAGAAAGTGGTAAAAGATGTGTTAAGCGAATCTAAGAGAAGTGTACCAGTACAAAAAAAAGTTTTGTGGTGGAGTGAAGTAGTGCTAGATAAGATCAAGGCAAAAAGACATGTTACAAATTACATTATGTGAAGAATACTAGTGAAACTTGGGAGGCTTATAAGAAAGTAAAAAAAGAAGTTAAAAAGGCCGTTAGTGAAGCAAAAAACACAATTTGGAAGGATTTATATAAAAGGCTTAAATCAAAAGAAGGTGAAAGAGATATTTTTAGGATAACTAATGCTAGAGATAAGAAAACTAAGGATCTTATTTTTTTATGAGGAAGAGAAGATTCTAATGGCGAATGAGGATATTAAAAATAGATGAAAAAATTATTTCTATAAGCTTTTTAATGAAAATATATATGGTAGTATTAGCTTAGGAGAGTTAACCAAATCAGAAAAGTATATAAACCTCAATTTCTATCGATGTATTCAAAAGAATGAAGTCAAAGAGGCTCTTAAATATACGAAGGTTGTAAATTTGTAGGACTAAACAATATTCCTATAGAAGTATGAAAAATCCTAGGAGAGATGAGACTCACTTGGCTCATAATACTATTTAATAAAATATAGAGAACCCAAAAGATACCCAAGGAATTGAGAGTGAGTTATACTTATACCCATATATAAGAACAAAGAAGACACTCAAAATCGTGCAAATTATTGAGGTATCAAGTTAATGAGCCATACTATGAAATTATGGGAAAGAATTATTGAACGTAGGTTAAGAAAAGTATCGAGTACAACAAATAACCAATTCAGATTCATGCCCGGTAGATCTACTATTGAAGTGATTCACCTATTGAGACGTCTTATAGAATATTTTAGAGCAAAAAAGAAGAACCTTCATATGATATTTATTGATCTAGAAAAAGCTTACGATAGGGTGCTAAGAGATGTTCTTTGGAGAATCTTGAAAAAGAGAGTTATCCCATTGACATACATAAATCTTATAAGAGACATGTATAATGGTGTAAAAACATGAGTGAGGATTTATGAAGGAATGCTACATTCTTTTGAAGTTAATATTGGGTTATATCAGGGATCAACTTTAAGTCCATATTTATTTATACTGGTCATTGATGATTTAACAAAACATAATCAAGATGAAGTACCTTGGTGCATGTTATTTGCAGATGACATTGTGTTAGTGGATGAGTCTAAGGAAAAAGTTAATAGGAAATTGGAACTATGGAGAGAAACATTAGAAAGTAAAAGATTCTGACTTAGTAGAACAAAGACAAAATATATGGAATGTAAGTTTGATCATTTGGGTACTTCAGAGGATATAGAAATTAAGATGGACACACATTGCATCTCTCACAAGAAAATTTTTAAATACCTAGGGTCAATTTTTTAAACTGATGAAAAAATTGATAGAGATGTTACACAAAATTAATGTTGGTTGGTTAAAATAGAGAGGGGCATTAGGTATTCTATGTGATAAGAAAGACCATATACATAATGAGGTTATTATAAACAAATTGGGAGTAGCACCAATAGAGAATAAAATGAGAGAATCGTTTAAGATGGTTTGGACATATAGAAAGGTAAGGATGCTCCTGTAAGAAGATATGAAAAACTAGATTGTGAAAATGTTAAAAGAGGAAGAGGACGACTACAAAAGTGTTGGAAAGAAACAATAAAGAATGATCTAATTTATATTGAGTTAACTACTAGCATGACACATTGTAGGGCCCTGTGTTAATAAAGAATCCATGTAGCCGACCCCATAATTGTTGTTGTTGTTGATTAGCTTGAAGTTAATTATTCATTCCTAGTCGATGATATGCACAGTTAGTGTGGAATCATCTATTTGATATTCCAGAAGTTGGTTATGTGTAAAATTTTCTGCATTCCAGGTTGGATTCTTCTCTGAGGAAGCAAATGCCTGTTCAAAGTCAAGTCAAGAGAATTGATTTTAAAGAGAACCTCAATGACACTGTTGAAAAGAATTTTGTATCAAAACCAGTTGAGGTATGATTTCTTGTGTTCTTTTTCCTGTGTATCCTGTTGTATGATTGTTGCACTTTTTTTTGGGCATTATTATTGTTTTCCATGGTTGCTGATTGTTAAGACATTTTTACATGAATTAATAAATTACAAGCATGATTTGTATTTGTAGGAACATGAAGGAAATGACTGGGAAAAAGCGGAAGTGTTGCTGAATTCAGGAGAGAGAGTAGAGGTGGAATTAATCAGCTATAGTAGTAGAGGATTTGTGGTGAGTTTTTGTTTATGGCAGTGTGACAGATCTGTACACCATATGGATGCTACTTCCTTTGCCATATGAGAGCACACTTGTATGCCTTTTTAACCATAATTCCTTTTTTATAGGTTTCATTTGGTTCATTAATTGGCTTCCTGCCTTATCGGAAGCTCAGTGGAAGATGGAAGTTTTTATCCTTTGAATCGTGGTTGAGAAAGAAAGGTTTAGAGTCATCAAGCTACAAACAGGACATGGAGGTCACAGAGAACATGTTGTTGGACAAGGACCACAAAGACACATTGGACACAGAGATTGGTGACAAGGTAGCACCAAACGTGGAGCTAAATGGTCTTCTTGATGCTTATGATCAAGAAAAATCCAAACACTTGTCTTCTTTTGTTGGCCAGGTATGAATGCATGCGACGCAAATAAAGATGTTCTCTTTTCTTGTTCTTTCGTATTGACATGTCCTAGTGATACTGTCCAATACAATTTGCAGAAAATCAAGGTAAATGTTATGCAAGCTGACAGAAATTCAAGGAGGCTGGTATTCTCTGGGAAGCCAAAAGAAAACGAAGAGCTGACTGCGAAAAAGAAAGCGCTTATGGTATGTGTATGCAACCCTGTAAAAGCTTCTTGTTCACTTGTGGTGTACCTAGACATATATGCCAAGTAGGTAGGAATTGGAGGAACTTGAAATCCTGCCATGAATGTAATGACAGAATCTATTTAGTTACCTAGACATATATGCCAAGTAGCGTGCGCAAGTATTTGACCACTTTTAGAACAAAAAAAATCGAGGCCAGTGTTTGGTACATTTTCCTAGGATGTGTTTAGTGAGTTAGCAGGAAGATGAAGATGTTCATAATAAAGTTGAGCAATCTTGATCTGCGAATTTTATGCATAGTGAGTGCTTCTTTGGCCATGCTCTTCTTACTGACATTTAAAACTAGCTTGCACTCGATATTGGCAACTTGTCAAAAAACTAAAAACTGAAAAGTTAAATATTAAGCATGTGGCCGTATTTGATTTTCTCTTGCACGAGTTAAAAGAATTTTAGGCATTTACTTCTTCCTTTAAAGGCATAGGTGCCTTTTTATATAAATACCTGCTTGTGCATCCATTGTTAAGGTAATAGTCAGTCAATTTTAGTATTATTTGTATGGTTACTTAGTTTCATTTGTGATGTGTGCAAATGCATTGAAATAAATATTTTTAATGTGACATTGTGGGGGACATTATTACTTGCTTTGTGCATATGGTGGGCTTACCTTATGCCTTCTTTAAATTGTTGAATAACAACCAATATCAATTCATGATGTTCTTTTTAATAGTGGAGGTTGTGGAGTGTCTTCGACATATATCTCTCCTTTCCAAATTAACACGGGATATCTCGCTCCCACGTCAAGGCACTAGAATTTTCTCAGTCATCCTCTAAAGTTAGTATATTATATAGATTGTGGTTATCATGTTGAGAAGAAGTTTGGATCGATTTCTTCATTTCTAGGTTCATAATCTATTCCTAATTGATGAGTGTTAATTGTGTGTTAATGTAAGAGTAGATTAGTCTTTAAAGTTATAAAACACTTATATATATATATATATTCTGTGATTAGGCTAGGAAACTCTAACTGTGAGGTTAAGGAGTGGAGGTGTGTGCCCCAAGAAAAAAATCTCCTGTGTGTGATGAAGCTGGTGACTATTGCTTCTGTATTTTTTCTCTTTGTTCATCAATAAAGATTTTATTTCAACATGGTATCAAAGCATTTAAACACTATAAATCGTGTTTTTTCATGGTGTTTTTGTGGGAAACTTTATGTGAGATGAATCCTAAAACCTAGTGGCTGAAAATCATCAAGTGGTTGCAGTAGCAAGTGACTATTGCTTCTGTATTTTTTCTCTTTGTAAAGATTTTATTTCAACATGATATCAGAGCATTTAAACACCACAAATCATGTTTTTTCATGGTGTTTCTGTGGAAAACTTTATGTGAGATGAATCCTAAAACTTAGTGACTGAAAATCATCGAGTGGCTGCTGTCAAACATTACAAAAAAGAGTTAGTTGCTGCGACTGCAGCTCGTGTGTAGTCACGCTATGAGAAACATGTCAGTCATCTGCTGTTTGTGTGCAGCCAAGTTGTGAGAATCAGGCCTGTTGTCGTTGGTATTCAAGCAGATGTTGTTCGTTATTGTTGATGCTAAAGTGCACTACAGAACGTGTGACTTCCTGGTTTATCTGTGATTGGATAATACTCAAAAGAGGCGAATATGGTAGATACCGACAAACATTTACATCCAAGTTTTGAATGACAATCAATAGACAAATTGGAACCCTTTCAAGTTACGAATGTAAAACTAAATTGAAAAAATTATTTAGAATTGGCTAGATCTATAGAACTGGTTGTTCTAGCATGAGGTCATTGGATCTCACAGGCACTTATCCAAGACCAGATAAAGGGAGTCCAACCAATTTAAAATGGAGAAAGGACGATGCGCTAGTGTCCTCGTGGCTGTTGTAGTCTATGGTCCCTTCCATGAGGAGAACTTTCATGTATTTAGATTCAACAACTGATATTTAAAGGGATGTATCTAAGGTTTATTCTAGAAAGAAAAATGCTGCCAAAGAATATGAGATTTTAGAGAAAATCAGTATAGATATGGAACTTAGACTATTAGTGAATATTACGTAGACCTACGTGGATTGTGGGATGAATTGTAATTTTATACTAATATCAAGTGTTGTATATGCTCCAAAGAAACAAGTGAAGAAACTGAAATGTGTAAGGTATTTGACCTATTATAAGAAGTTACTTCTGATTATGTGGTTACTTTTCTGGTAAAGAAAAGGAAAAACTAAAGTGTTCTCACTTAGGTAAGAATACTACGTTAATATTGTTGTCCTTCAATGTGATGTTTGCTAAAAAGCAAAACATCATCATGTCTCTTACCTTGGTAGTGAGTCTAGAATGTCAAGTCCTTTTCAGTTGATCCATTTTGATGTTTGGGATCCTAGTCCCGTCACCTCTCTTAGTGGTTATAACTATTTTCTCTTTTATATGTGATGGTACTCGATTAACTATAGTCCATTTAATGAAAACAAAGGATGAAGTGCAATCTTTCCATTTGTTCATAAATTCATTGAAACCTAGTTTCATGCTTCTCGTAGAATTCTTCATTACGATAATAGTGGAGAATATATGCTAGGTCGACTATAGGACTACCTTCGTAACCATAGAATTATGCATCAAACGTCTTGCTCAAATACTCTTCAATAAAATGGTATAGCAAAAAAAATGAATAGACACATCTTTGAAGTACCCTGTACCTTAATTATTATATGTAATGCTCCTAAGTACTAATACTGACTTCAGTTTACCTTATTAATAAAATGCCGAGTTCTATACTCCATGATAAATCTCCATAGAAGATTATTACTCTGGCAAATAAATTGTTTCATATTCTCCCTTTATCTTTGGGTGTACCTATTATGCTCATGTTCATTCATTATCCGAGACAAATTGGATCCTCGAGCCACCAAGCATATATTCATTGGATATTTTAATTTTCAGAAGGGGTATAAATGTTATGATTTGGTACATTATAAGATATACATGTCATTGAATGTTACCTTTTTGAGTCCACTCCTTGTTATTCCTTAAGGAAGAGTAGGTAGATTCTATAGTTAAATCTACTGGAGTAAATTAACGTTGTTCCTAAGGATTAGTGATGCCTTATTAACGTGATTAAGGACTTCTACTCAAATTTCGATCAACAACCTCTTAGATTCTTATTATAATCTCCCTATTACTATTTGGAAAGGTAAGAGAACTTGCACTGTTTATTCTATTTCTTAATATGTCTTGTATCATAATACTTGAGGCAATTATGAGAATTTTATTATGAATGCCGAACTATATCTTGTACCTAGAAATGTAGATGAAGCAAATCAAGTCCCTCAATGGAAACATGCTATACAAAATGAATTAGATACAACAACAACTACAACAACTAAACAAAATGAATTAGATGCACTGAAAAAATAATACATGGACTAATGTTGATTTGTTCGTAAGTTAGAAGCCAGTGGGCTGCAAATGGGTTTACAGAGTTAAGTTTAAAGCTAATGGGGGCCTTGAATGTTACAAGGCAAAGATGATAGTTAAGGGATACAATCAACATAGGTTATACTTAAGCCTTTGCTCCAGTTGCAAAACTTACATTTATTAGTGTTATTATGAACTTAGTTGCACACAAATGTTGGGATATTTGGCAGCTAGATGTGAAGAATGCCTTTCTACAAGAAACCCTTAACAAAGATATCTATTTGGATTTACCTCCTATATTTAATGATAAGAAACTAAAGGGTGTAAAGAGCTTGAGATACCATAGAAGTGTGAATGATCATACCTTATTCATTAAGAAGAGAAAAAAAATTCTATCTTGATTGTTTATATAGATGATATTATTGTTACAGGAGATGATCTTGAAGAAATCACCAATCTCAAGGCAAAGTTACACAAGCTCTTTGATATAAAAGTCTTTGATATACAAGACTTGGGCTGGTTGCACTGTTTTTTAGGAATCAAAGTTTTGTATTCCATCAAGAGTGTGTTCTTGACTCAACAACAACAACAACTAAGCCTTTTCCCATACTAGACGGGGTCGGCTACATGGTTTCTTTGTTTCCACAGAGCCCTATTATATGCCATGTTAGCAATTAACTCACAATAAGCTAGATCATTCTTTATTGTTTCTTTCCAACACTTTTGTGGTGGTCTTCTACCTCTTTTAATACTTTCAAAATCTAGTTTTTCATACCTTCTTACAGGTTCTTCTTTTTTATCTTCTTTCTATATGTCCAAATCACCTTAAATGATATTCTCTCATTTTATCCTCTATTGGTGCCACACATAATTTATTTCTAATAACCTCATTATGTATACGGTCTTTTCTTGTATGACCACTCATCCATCTCAACATCTTCATTTCTGTCACAAACATCTTTTGTACATGTTTATGATTAACTGCTCAAGACTCAGAACCATAAAACATGGCAAGTCTAATTGTTGCTCTATAATATTTACCTTTTAACTTTAATGGTATCTTCTTATCACAAAGAATACTTGATGCTCCTCTCCATTTTAACCAACCAGCATTAATTCTATGCGTAACATCTCTATCAGTTCTTCCATCACTCTGAAAAATTGACCCTAGGTATTTAAAACTTTCCTTTTGGGGGATGCAATGTGTGCCAATTTTAATTTCTATGTCCAGTGAAGTAACCAAATGATCAAACTTACATTCCATATATTCTGTCTTTGTTCTACTAAGTCGGAAGCCTTTACTTTCTAATGTTTCTCTGCATAGTTCCAATTTTCTATTAACTTTTTTCTTAGACTCCTCTACTAACACAATGCCATCTGCAAATAGCATGCACCAAGGTACTTCATCTTGAATATGTTTTGTTAACTCATCAATCACCATTATAAATAAATATGGACTTAAAGTTGATCCTTGATGTAACCCAATATTAACTTCAAAGGAAATCAAATATGGACTTACTTCACGATACAAACATGAAAGGCTGCAAAATGAGTGATATCTTAATGAAAGTTAACAAAAAAATTGCACCTTCATAATGAAGAATATTATGTAGACACAGGCAGATATCAAGGGTTAGTTGGGAAATTAATTTATCTTACTATTACATGTGTACATATTGCATATGCAGTGGGAATGACAAGCAGATTTATGCATGCTCCATCAAAAGCCCATATGGATGTAGTTTATCGTATATTGTGGCTATGTCACACGGGTGCGGGTGCGGGATACGGCAAATTTCAAAAATTTTGGGTGCGGCGACACGGCTAGAGTATATAATATTATATATTATATATTATATTCAAGCTACATAAATCAATCATAATACAACTAGTATTTGCTAATTTTGGGTGCATGTAGGTATGAATTAGCAAGTTCCCTCATAATGATTTGAAACTTAGAATGATTTTACGAGCATCAAAATATCCAAGTTATGGATTCAAAGAGTTTCGAGATCTTTTGTCGGATATAGCATATACTAGTATTTGTGCTAGGATCCACTAGTGATGTCATACTCTTCTGTTCTATTGATCTGGCAATGTTCTTGGACTTCAAATGTGTTTGGTGACAAAGATTATTCTGTGCAAAGGCATACAGTATGGAGTTAAGAATCCAATCAGATTGAGTAATAAGAAACCAATTATCCGCACCCAAAATCATTCAAGCTAATATTGTATACAGCTACAATATCAAGTACACAACTTTATATTAAAGCAAAACACATAAATGGTAAACAACTACTAATTTCATCATAATACACAAATCAATCCTCATTATCCAGACCCATTTATCTATGAGTTACCAAAAAAAAAAAAAAAATTGGCCATGCCGCACCGACACGGTGTCGGTGTCGCACCAGTGTTGAGGTCGACACTCCATCCCTTAGAAGCGTCTGTGTGATTTAGTATTGTGGTATCTCAAGACTATTCCTAGTTATGATATTTTTTATACCAATAAGGGGCACCTTAATAATGAAGTGTTTTCAAATGCAGACTAGGCTAGATCCCTAAATGACACAAAGTCAACTTTCAGGTATATTGCACTAATTGGGACGATATTGTTTTATGGAAAAGCAAAAACCAAGCTGTTGTCGCCAGATCTAGTGCAAAAGTTGTAATACAGATTGCATGCAATCCTATTTATCATGAACGAACGAAACACATTTAGGTCGAGTCATAAGAAAGAAAGTGACCAATCAAGTATTTCAACTAAATTATGTCAAATTTGTAGATCAATGTACTCATATTCTCACCAAGGTAGTTAATAGAAGTGGACTTGTGACTTCTTTTGACAAGTTGGGAGTTGTAAGTATCTTTCTCCCAACTTCAGGTGAGTGTTCAGAAGAAGTTGGTCAGTTTATGCATTTTTGAGTTCATAATATTCCTAATTGATGTGTATTAATTGTGTTAGTATAAGAATTGATTAGTCTTTCAAGTTATAAAATACTTATATGTATATTATGTGATTAGGCTAGGAAACCGTAATTGTGAGGTTAAGGAGTGTGCCTCAAGAAAAAAATCTGCTGTGTGATGAAGCAAGTGACTGCTGCTTATGTATTTTTTCTCTTGGATCATCAATAAAGATTTTATTCCAACATATCACATATAAGAAAACAATATATTCATAAACAATTTGTAGCAATATAGTTGCATAAATAAGTAGTATGCAAACAATAAAAGTTGATATTTCATAAAATACTAAATTAACCAATCAATTCTTGGTATAGGAATTTGTGTTCTAGCTTCTCATTTTTTTCTTGTTTTGTTTAAGCAAATGTATATGTACATATTCAGGATAATCGATTCCTGCACCCAAGCTAGATTCTTGATAAGCATGCTGGTTACTGGATGCTTCTATGGACATGGTTGTTTTGACATAAATATAGTCTCAAGAAAGTTGCTCATGAAAATATTCCCTAAAAAAATAGCAGATATTTAATTGAAATAAGTTCTCAAAGTAATTGATAAGAAAAGTAGTTACACAGTTGTAGCAATATAGACAGAATTTTTTTTGTTAAAAAATAGAAAAATATTTTACTAAAAGAAGCCATATGTTAGGACTCATGAAGGGTTTTTTAAGTTCTTTGAAGTTAATATTGGATTACATTAAGGGCCATCACTAATTACCTATTTACTTTTGTTACGAATGAGTTAACAAAGCACATTCAAGATAAGGTACTTTGAATGTATGTTATTTACAGATGGTATTGTATTTGGTGGAGGAATCAAGAGGAGTTAATAAGAAACTTGAGTTATGAAGAGAAATATTGAAATCAAAGGGTTTTTGACTTGGTAGAATCATGACAGAATATATGGAGTGTAAGTTTGGTAATTTAGTTGAAATAGATGATACACAAGTTAAAATTGTCATGCATCTCATCACCAAAAAGATGATTTTAAGTGATTAGAGTTAGTCTTTCAAAATAATAGAAAAATTGACAAAGATATTATAAATAGATGTACTCATCACCAAAAAGACAATTTTAAGTGATTAGAGTTTGTCTTTCAATTTGATGGAAAAGTTTACGGAGATAAACATAATGCAGGTTGGCTAAATGAGGAGGTTCCTTAAGTGTTTTATATGAAGATACTACTAAAGTTCAAATGTAAATATTATAAAATAATAGACCAGCAATATTATATGGTCTAATATGTTAAGGATCATGTCATTTTGAGTCTTATGTCATTTTAGTTATAGCTAATACTTATTAGGGGTAGATTAGGAAATTAAGTTTGACAGTGTATTAATAGCTAATTAGGGTTTAGTTAGAAAGTGTGGAGAAGATAGGTGACGGCTGCACAGAGGAAGCAGCCTTTTGGGTGTGATGCAGATTGGAGGAATGCCTCCAATCTGCTACATATTGTAAGTTCTTTCTATGTTGATTAATAAAGTATTTATTTTTAAGATGGTATCAGATGTCAGATTCCTTTTTGGACCATCAAAAATCGTGAGAGACGTTCATACGTGATCTTCTGCGCCATTTCCTATTGTTTGCATCATTTCCTTCCAAGGCAGACACGATAGTTGATCCTTGATGTACACGGTGCAGTGAAAGGTGTTCTCCTACGCCACCGGCCTCCGTTCAGTCTTCAGTTATTGCTCCAATACAGAGGGGACCCATTTTCTTTCAAGACTTTTTGCAACTCCAATTCAGCGGCATGTTCGCTTCCACTAGATCTGTGTGATTTTTTCTTTTTGTTTGATGTCAGAGTGCTCAAAGCCCTGTATCAGGAGAATTAGTTTTCAGCGTATTACTCCAGCCGTTTCCTATTATATGCATACATAAAGGTATTTGGGACCACATGCGTTTTATGTGCTCCATCTTGTGTAGTCTCCAGCAGGTTCCTTTTCTCGATCCTTCCTTGTTGTTTTTCAACTAGCAAGGGACCACAACCCCTCTTCTCCTGCCTGTCTCTATCAAGTCACGCATTCCCACACTCAGACTTGCTTCAGTTTTTTTGTGTTCACTTTTATCCTCAATGGCTGGCAAAGGTAAAGCCATTGACAGTTCCTTTCCTACGGGCGACCAATCTGGTTTGTTTGAAAAATCAAAAAATCTTCAGATTACCACGACTAAATTAGATGGTCGCAATTACATGGAATGGGCCCGCTCTGTAGAACTTGCCATTGTAGCAAGGGGGAGATGGGCACATTTAATGGATCACTCTTCCATTCCAGAGCCTCATGACAATCTTTATTCAACCTGGAAATGTGAAGATGCATTAATCTCCTCATGGTTGCTACAGTTAATGCTTCCATTCGTTGCTAAAACTTTTATGTTTTTAGAATCCGCTCATGAGATTTGGTGTGCTGTAGCAGAGGCTTATTCCAAGAAGAAGAATGTTGCCAAAGAATATGAGATTCAGGAGAGAATCCAAAAGTGCATCCAAGCCAATCGGTCTATCAGCGACTATTATGCAGATCTACGAGGTCTTTTGGATGAATTACTCTACTATACGAATATCAAGTGTTTAGCTTGTTATCGTGAGCGGACCACTGAACTTGAAAAGAAGAAAGTATTTGATTTATTGTGGGGTGTCAATCCAGAATTTGAATTAGTAAAAGTGAATATCTTGGGCAGAGAAGAGCTTCCTACTTTGGGAACTGTTTACTCCTTATTAATCAGAGAAGAAGATCACCGGAATCTTTAGAAGAATCATGTTATTAGTACAGATCAGCATGCACTTCACGTCAAAGGCGACACTTCTCATTTTCGTGGTAGAGGGGGACACCCGAGTCGTGGCCGTGGCCGTGGTCGCTTTACTTCCGACGATAAGGAAAAACTTATTTGCTCCCATTGTGGCAAATCGCGTCATACCAGAGATCATTGTTGGGAATTACATGGCAAACCAGATTACTATCGCAGTTGCAATACCTTAGTCCATTCTGCAGAGAGTTCAACTCCCAGCACTGATGGCATTCAGGAGCTTATAAAAAGACTAGAAGGTTTAGAACAGAAATTCTCTGAAAAATCCTCTGCTTCCTCCACCCAAGCTACAGTGGCTCAAGCTACACATGCAGTAAAGGGTAACCACTCCTCTACCTCTAATTCTAAAATATGGATTATTGATTCCGGGGCTACAGATCATATGGTAGGGGATTTCGCATATTTTTCAGCCTACAAGACTCTTCAAGCTCAGGAACCCATTAAATTGGCAGATGGTTCTTTCACTTATATGATTGGACAGGGCAGTGTATCTACCTGTATTTCTGATTTACTCTCAGTATATCATGTTCCAAGTTTTCCAATAAATCTTCTTTCCGTCACCTCTTTAACACGTGCCTTGGATGGTTGTACAACTTTTCATCCTACTGGTTGTGTATTTCAGGATCTGAAGATGGGAAAAACCTTTGGACATGGTAAACTACAGAACGGATTATATATTCTTGAAGACTATGCTGAACCTTCCACCTCTTACCGCGTTTCCGCACCACCAGCTCCCGCTGCAGATCTTCGTCTTTGGCATTATCGTCTTGGTCATCTCCCAGTGTCAAAAATTCCTTATGTTATTCCTCAAATTAGCGTTTAGTCCAATAAATCTAAGTTTGAATGTGAAGTCTGTCAACTTGAGAAACACCAAAGGGCATCTTATCCTTTAAGTGATTCTCGACGATCTATACCTTTTGAACTTATTCCCTCTGATGTATGGGGTCCCAGTCCAGTCACCTCCTTGTTTGGTCATAAGTATTTTGTCTCATTCATTGATGATTGTACTCGTCTTACCATTGTTTACTTAATGAAAACAAAGTTTGAAGTTGCCTCTATTTTTCCTATTGTGCATAAATTTATTTGTACTCAATTCAATACTTCTGTTAAGATTCTTCGGTGAGATAATGGGGAGAGTACATTGGGACTCAGTTAGCCACTTATTTACACGAACAGGGAATTGTTCATCAGACTACCTGTCCTTATACACCTTAGCAGAATAGCCAAAGAATCGTCATATTTTGGAAGTCGCACGAACACTTCTTCTTCAAAGTCATGTTCCCAAATCCTATTGGGGCGATGTTGTCCTTACTGTTGTTTATCTTATAAATCGAATGTCCAGTAATACTATTCAGGGGAAGAGCCCTGTTCATCATCTTACTAAAACATCCAAACCATTTCACCTCATTCCTCGTATCTTTGGGTGTACCTGTTTTGTCCATCTCCCTATTTCCCACCGTGATAAACTAGATGCCAAGTCCAATAAGTGTATTTTTATTGGCTATTCGACCTCTAAAAAGGGATACAAATGCTATGATCCTTTGCTTAAAAAACTCTATGTTTTCATGGATGTTACTTTCTTTGAACTTACTCCTTATTATTCTACTCCCATGGACTCTCCTCAACCTTCCTCCTGCGTCATTTCACTAGTTCCTAGTGAGGGGGAGTATCATGAGATAGTTGATCATCAGAGTGAGACCACACAACCATCGAAAGAGATTCTGACATACAAGAAAGGACAGCGGAATATTGTTTACTCTCACGACGAACCATGTGCTAAAGAGATTTCCCCTGAATCAGATCCTCAAGTGCAAATGGACAGTGACCTTGAGATTCCTATTGCAGCTCGCAAAGGAAAGTGTACATGTGCACGATATCCAATCTCTAATTATATTTCATATGCCAATACTTCTCAGAGTTATCAGAACTTCATTATGAATGCTGAAAAACATAAGATTCCTTCGAAGTTTGAAGAAGCAATCAAGTGCCCCTTATGGAAAGCTGCAATTGAAGAAGAATTGAATGCACTTGAAAGAAACAATACTTGGATCATCACAAAGTTGCCTTCTGATAGGAATACTGTAGGATGCAAGTGGGTTTTTACTATTAAATATAAGACAGATGGAACAATGGAGAGATATAAAGCAAGATTGGTTGCTAAGGGATACAATTAGTCATATGGCATTGATTATACAGAAACTTTTGCACCAATGGCTAAACTTACATCAATCAGAATACTTCTCAGTATGGCAACAAACTTGGGCTGGAATCTATGGCAATTGGATGTTAAAAACGCTTTCTTACAGGGAAACTTAAATGAAGAAGTGTACATGGAAATACTTCCAAGAATGATCAGACATTTATCAACCTTCTAATAGAGTATGTAAACTCAATAAAGCAATATATGGGTTGAAACAGTTTCCAAGAGCTTGGTTTGATAAATTCAGTAAAGCAGTGTGTAGTCTGGGATACAGCAGAAGTCTCAATGATTATACAATATTCTTCAAGAAAGGGACAAAAATATCTATTCTTGCGGTTTATGTTGATGACATTATTGTTACAGGAGATGATCTTGAAGAAATATCAAAGTTGAAAAAGAATCCTCATAAACTATTTGATATTAAGGATTTGGGTAGGCTTCACTATTTCTTGGGTATAGAAGTTCTCTACTCTGACAAAGGTATCTTCTTAACTCAGCGGAAATACCTAATGGATTTTCTTGAAGAAACACAAATGCTTGAATGCAAACTTAGTGACACTCCTATGGAGGTAAACCAAAAATTCTTTAATGGTGACAGTGAAGAGTTCAAGGATATCCACAAATATCAGAAACTAGTTGGAAAGCTCATATATTTGACCATTACTCGACCAGACATTGCTTATGCAGTTGGGATTGTGAGCAGATATATGCACTCACCAATAAAAAATCAGATGGATGCAGTGTATAAAATTCTTAGATATCTCAAATCAACTTCATGAATGGGTTTACTTTATTCAAAATCATCAAATTTGGACATTGAACTTTATTTTGATGCTGACTGGGTTGGTTCTTATGATGACAGGAAGTCAATTAAAGGCTATGTTACTTTACTTGGGGGTAATATTATATCTTGGAAGAGTAAAAAGAAGACTGTGGTTGTAAGATCATTGATTAGTGAATTGGGTTATTCTCTTAACCACCCTATACCTTTATATTGTGATAGCAGTGCAGCAATTCAGATGGCTTTAAATCCAATATATCATGAAAGGACCAAGCATATAGAAATTGACTGTCAATTCATCAAGGAGAAGATATCTAATAAAGAATTCTAGCTGGAGTATGTTCATTCTATCAAACAGAGGGCTGATTTCTTAACCAAAGCTACTACCAGCAAACTTTTAAAAGAAACCTTATCCAAGTTGGGTATCACCAACATTTTCCACCCAACTTGAGGGGGAGTGTTAAGGATGTTAAGGAAAGTCGTACATGTCATTTTGAGTCTTATGTCATTTTAGTTATAGCTAATACTTATTAGGGGTAGATTAGGAAATTAAGTTTGATAGGGTATTAATAGCTAATTAGGGTTTAGTTAGAAAGTGTGGAGAAGATAGGGGACGGCTGCACAGAGGAAGCAGCCTTTTGAGTGTGATGCAGATTGGAGTTGTAAGTTCTTTCTATGTTGATTAATAAAGTATTTATTTTTAAGATAATAAACCAACAATGTCGTATGGCGCTATAGACCAACAATATTATATGGTACTAAGTTTTGGACAATCAATAGGGGTGCAAGGGGGATGAGTTGTTCAGTGGAAGATAAGATGAGGAAGTGTGAGAAACTAGATGGTAAACACTTTAAAACAGGAAGAGGAAGACCGTAAAAGTGTTGAAACGAAACTATTAAGCATGATATGACTTTTTTTGGAGTTAATTGCTAATATGGAATAACATCGAGCTCTATGGCATCAAAGAACCCATGTAGCTATCCCCATCTAGTGTAGGAAAAGGCTCAGTTGCTGTTGTGGTGTAGAAAAATGTCTTCGTGTAAGAGCATATGACTAAACATTAATTCCCTTTCTCGAGTCGGCCCATCTCTAAATCATCCTCATTGCTTTTCGTTGTCAATAAAGTATGGCCCAATTTGCTGCATTGGCCACCTTATAAAACACACCACTCCAGGTGTGACGATTATTCCATATAAAAGAAAAGAAAATACATGTTATAAACATTAAATCATTGAGAAACAATATAAAAAAACTTACAAGTATGGGCAGATTGGAGTCATCCCTCCAATCTGTCCTGAG
Organism: Brasenia schreberi; assembly: GCA_036023115.1. Taxonomy (NCBI): domain Eukaryota; kingdom Viridiplantae; phylum Streptophyta; class Magnoliopsida; order Nymphaeales; family Cabombaceae; genus Brasenia; species Brasenia schreberi. Next base: position 402,123 of record JAYKKT010000038.1, read on the forward strand.
CAGACTTTCGGCGCACACACCTTGGCTGCCGTCTCTCTCTTTTCTTATTATCTCACTTACACTTAACCCTAATCACCCTATTTATAAGCAGAATCTAACTTGAATGACTAATTTACCCCTAATATTAATTAAGTATTACTAAATAGACATAGAGCACGAATAAGAACTATAATGAGTCTACTATAGGATTCGTTACAATCTCCAATACTTCCCTTTAAGTTGGGTGAAAAATATTGAGAATACCCAACTTGGACAAAGTATGCTTGAGTTATCTGTTGGCAATAGCTTTAGTTTGAAAATCAACCCTCTGTTTTTCTTATTTAACATACTTTTGAATTCCTAATTCGATATCTTCTCTATGATGAAGTGATAATCAATCTCTATGTGTTTGGGTATAGGCTGAGTAGACTTAAATCCCAGATCATATATCAACGAAGATACCCATTTTCCTTCGCACATAGCATGAGCTACCGCTCTGTATTCTGCTTTAGTTGTAGATCTGACAACAACAGGTTGTTTTTTACTCTTTCAAGATATAATATTATCACCAGGTAGTGTCACATAACTTATAGTTGATTTTCGGTCATTTTTAGATCCAACCCAGTTTGCATCAGAATAAAGTTCAATATTGAATTTGCAGGATTTTGAATAAAAAAGACCCATTTCAGGTGTTGATTTAAGATATCTAAGAATTCTATACACAACTTTCATATGATTCTTGGTCGGAGAATGCATAAATCTGCTTAAAATGCCCACAACATAAGTGATATCTGGATGAGTAATTGTCAAGTATATAAGCTTGCCAACAAATTTTTGGTATTTATGAATATCCATGAAATCTTTCCTATCTCCAATGAACAATTTTTTATTCACCTTCATAGGAGTATCGCTCTTTTTACAATCAAGCATATTTGTTTCTTTTAGTAGATCGATAGTATATTTTTCTGAGTTAGAAGCTTATAAGAAAGCAAAGAAGGAAGCAAAAAAGGCCGTTAGTGAAGCAAAAGCTAAGATTTGGGAGGACTTATATAAAAAACTCAACTCAAAAGAGGGTGAAAGAGATATTTTTAGGATAGCTAGGGCTAGAGATAAGAAAACTAAAGATCTTAATTATGTTAGATGCATAAAAGACGAGGATGAAAAAATTCTAGTGGCAAATGATGATATAAGAAATAGATGGAAAAACTATTTTTATAATCTTTTTAATGAAAATAAAGATGTTAGTATTAGTTTAGGAGATTTAGCCAAGTCAGAAAAGTATATAAACCACAATTTCTACTGACGTATTCAAAAGAATGAAGTCAAAGAGGCTCTTAAACATATGAAGAGTGGTAAATCGGTAGGACCAGATAATATTCCTATAGAAGTTTGGAAAATACTAGGAGAAATAGGAATCACTTGGCTCACAAGACTATTTAATGAAATATGGAAAAATCAAAAGATGCCCGAGGAATGGAGAGCAAGTACACTTATACCCGTATATAAGAACAAGGGAGACATTCAAAATTGTGCGAATTATCGAGGTATCAAGTTAATGAGTCATACTATGAAATTATGGGAAAGAATTATCGAACGTAGGTTAAGACAAGTATCAAGTACAACAGAGAACCAATTTGGATTTATGCCAGGTAGATCTACTATTGAAGCGATTCACCTTTTGAGACGTCTTATGGAACATTTTAGAGCAAAAAAGAAAGACCTTCACATGATATTTATTGATCTAGAAAAAGCTTATGATAGGGTACCGAGGGAGGTTCTTTGGAGAACTTTGGAAAAAAGAGGTATCCCATTGACATATATTAACCTTATAAGAGACATGTATGATGGTGCAAAAACATGTGTGAGGACTCATGAAGGAACGACAGACTTCTTTGAAGTTAATATTGGGTTACATCAAGGATCAACTTTAAGTCCATACTTGTTTATAATGGTGATGGATGAGTTAACAAAACATATTCAAGATGAAATACCTTGGTGTATGTTATTTGCAGATGATATTGTATTAGTGGAGGAGTCTAAGGAAAAAGTTAATAGAAAATTGGAACTATGGAGAGAAACATTAGAAAACAAAGGCCTCCGACTTAGTAGAACAAAGACAGAATATATGGAATGTAAGTTTGATCATTTGGCTACTTCAGAGGACATAGAAATTAAAATTGGCACACATTGCATTCCCCAAAAGGAAAGTTTTAAATACCTAGGGTCAATTTTTCAAAGTGATGGAAGAATTGATGGAGATGTTACACATAGAATTAATGCTGGTTGGTTAAAATGGAGAGGAGCATCAGGTATTCTTTGTGATAAGAAGATACCATTAAAATTAAAAGTTAAATATTATAGAGCAGCAGTTAGGCCTGCCATGTTTTATGGTTCTGAGTGTTGGGCAGTTAATCATCAACATGTACAAAAGATGTCTGTGACAGAAATGAAGATGTTGAGATGGATGAGTGGTCATACAAGAAAAGACCGTATACATAATGAGGTTATTAGAAACAAATTAGGAGTGGCACCAATAGAGGATAAAATGAGAGAACATCGTTTAAGATGGTTTGGACATATAGAAAGAAGATCAAATGAAGAACCTGTAAGAAGGTTAGAAAAACTAAATTTGGAAAGTATTAAAAGAGGTAGAGGACGACCACAAAAGTGTTGGAAAGAAACAATAAAGAATGATCTAGCTTATTGGGAGTTAACTGCTAACATGGCACACGATAGAGATATGTGGAAACAAAGAATCCATGTAGCCGACCCCGTCTAGTATGGGAAAAGGCTTAGTTGTTGTTGTTGTTGTAGAAAGATACCTTGGTTGGGTGTAACACCTTGATTCCCAAGAAATAGTGAAGTCGGCCCAAGTCTTTGAGGTCAAATAATTTGTGAAGATTCATTTTTAATCTTGATATTTCAAGATGTATCACCTGTTACCATGATATCATCAACATAAACCGCAAGAATAAATAATTTAGTACCTTTTTTTAAAAATAAAGTATGGTTATTTATGTTTCTTTGATACCCGAAGCTGCATCTTGCCTCACTGAATTTCTCAAACCAAGCTCTTGGTGACTGTTTCAACCCATAGATAACTTTGTTCAGTTTGTAAACTGTATCTTCAAATGCTTTAATATTCATTCCAAGAGGAAGTTCCATAAATAGTTCTTCATTCAAATCTCTTTGTAGGAAGGCATTTTTCACAGCTAGTTGCCATAGATCCCATCCCAAATTTGCTGCCATACTAAGGAGTATTCTTATGGAAGCAAGTTTTGCTACTGGTGCGAAGGTTTCATTGTAGTCAATCCCATATGATTGACTTTAGCCCTTGGCAATAAGTCTTACCTTATACCTTTCAATGGTGGTGCCATCTGTCTTATATTTGATAGTAAAACGTGATTTGCAGCCCACTATGTTTTTGTTCAAAGGAAGTTTTGTGATGGTCTAAGTATTATTTTTCGCAAGAGCATTTAGCTCATCTTCTGTTGCAACTCTCCATAAATGACATTTATTCACTTCTTCAAATTTTGTAGGAATCATGTGTTTCTCGACATTTATAACAAAAGTTTGATAATTTTCAGAGGTATTAACATAGGAAACACAATTAGAAATAGGGTACTGAGTACAAGTACATTTACCTTTGCGAATGTAAATGGGAATTTCTAAGTCTTCTTTCATTGGGGATTGCGGATCTAAGTCAAGGGAAAGATCTTTGGTTATTGGAGTATGTATGGGCTTTTCTTGAGAGCAAATAATCTTCCTTGGTCCTCTCTTGTATACCACAGTTTGCTTTGGTTCAATTGTCTTTTCTCCATAGTCACTTGTATTATCCTCGTGTCTCAGTTGGACTTAAGGTAAGGACATAAGGAGATATATTTTGAGAGGTTACTGACCCCCCTAAGAAGAATAATAGGGAGTAGATTATGAGAAGGTGACATCCATTGATACATACATTTTCTTAAGAATCGGATCATAACATTTATAACCTTTTTGAGAATTTTAATAGCCCACAAAAATACACTTTAAGATCTAGAGTCAAGTTTATCATGACCAGGTAGGTGAGCATGAACAAAGTAGGTACAACCAAAGATATGAAGAATTATATGAAAGAGTTTTAATTGTTTATCAAGACATTTTATGAAACTATGACCCTTGAGTGCAGTACTAGGCATCCTATTTATTAGATAGACAGAAGGAGTAAGGACAACTTTTCCCCAATAAAATTTTAGTATATTATGTTGAATTAAGAGTGTTTAGGCTACCTAAAGAATATGATGATTTTTCCTCTCAGCTATACCATTTTGCTGAGGTATATAAGTACAAGAAGTCTTATGAAGTATACCATTTGTGTGTAGGTATTCCTACAATTGTCTAGTAATGTATTCGCCCACATTATCTGAATGAAGAATTTTCATAGAAGTATTGAATTGAGTGAGAATAAATTTATAAACGATCGGAAAGATAGCAGAAACCTCTGATTTTGATTTTATTAAGTAAATAATTATAAGACGCGTACAATCATCAATAAAAGAGACAAAATATTTCTGTCCAAATAAGGACGTAACTGGACTGGGATCCCATATATCATAATGAACTATGAAGAAGCTCAAAAGGTTGGGATCGCCTAGAGTCACTTGAGGGATAAGGAGCTTGGACACATGCATATGGCCTAGATGATAATGCCAAAGATAAATCTCCATGTCTTGAGCAATTGCAGCAGAAGTACTATAAGAAACAATATATTGAAGGTTGTCTTTTAGGATATATAAACCCCTCTATAGATTATCATGACCAAAGATTTTTTCGTCATTAGATCCTAAAATACACAGTCGGTAGGATGAAATGTTACACTATAATTCAATGTATGTGCCAATGAATTGACTTAAAGTAGATTTATAGGAAAACTGGGAACATGATAGATTGATTTTAAATCTGTAAAACATGTGGGTACACTTTCTTATCCAATCATATAAGAATGTGAGCCATCGGCCAACTTTATTGGCTCTCGTTTTTTAAGAAAACGATATTCTGAAAAATATGATGCTCTTCTACAATGTGATTTGTAGCACCAGAATTAATAATCAAAGTTTTCGAATGAAAAGGAGAAAATTTGTTACCCTTCATAGTATGTGTCGCTTGTGTTAATGTAGCCTGAGAAATGGAGGGATGAAAATGTTCAGATAATTTTGTTTTTATGCCCTCGATCCTCTTAATAGGTTACTGAATGCCATCCGTACTGGGCGTTGGATTTCAGCAATATGGACAGAGATGTTTTGAGGTGTAGGAAAGTTAGGTCAACCATGTAATTCTCAATAATTTTCTTTAGAATGTCTTCACTTTCCATAGTGAGAGCACATAATTTTATCCTTCTCATAAGAATAGAAACGACGACGCCCACGTTCACGATTTTGTTGTCTACCTCTTCCACGATAATGTGAGTTTCTCTCTTTATTTGAAGTGTATGTTTTTCAGTAGTAGTAGTGTTGTCCTTCTCAAGATTTCTGCGATCTTCTCGAATCAATAATAAATATATTGTGCCAAGTGAAGGAAGTTCTTCCATGCATAAAATGTTAATCTTTATAGTCACCCCACACAGCAAATCAAAGACTTTCTCCTTCTCAATTTCAACATTTGAACACTTGATATTTGTATAGAAAAGAAGTTCATCCCATAATCCACGAAAATCCGCATAGTACTCACTAATTGAACGAGTTTCTTGTTTGCATTTTCTAATTTTTTTAATATCTTGTACTCCTTTGTAGATTCCATTAAAGTTAAAAGATAAATATTATAGAGCATCAATTAGGCTTGCCATGTTTTATGGTTATGAGTGTTGGGCAGTTAATCATCAACATGTACAAAAGATATCTATGACAGAAATGAAGATGTTGAGATGGATGAGTGGTCATAGAAGAAAAGATTGTATACATAATAAGGTTATTAGAAACAAATTAGGAGTGACACCAATAGAGGATAAAATGAGAACCTATAAGAAGGTATGAAAAACTAAATTTGGAAAGTATTAAAAGAGGTAGAGGACGACCACAAAAGTGTTGGAAAGAAACAATAAAGAATGATCTAGCTTATCGTGTGTTAACTATTAACATGGCACACGATAGGGATATGTGGAAACAAAGAATCCATGTAGCTGACCTCGTCTAGTATGGGAAAAAAGTCTTAGTTGTTGTTGTATTTCGTACTCCTTTGCTACATTCTTTTTTCTGGAATAAGCTTTAGAGACTGTACACAAATTTCATGAACAAATTTAAGAAACATAAACATTTTTGCTATTAATGGGATCATAGACTGAAGTAGTCAGAATGATATTAAGGCGTTTTCTCTTCTCCAACTAGGATAATGTGTGTCTGGACTAAGAATTTGACTCATTAGGTGAGCTCATCTCTCCCTTGATATAACAGTCAGTTCCATAGACCTGGACCATTCCAAGTAGTTTCTGCCATTTAACTTTGTTGTTATAATATGAAAGTTTTCTACTTTTTCATTTGTGGAATGTTCAAATATCACGAAAGGACTTTCAATCCCCTTTCTTTTACTAACCATTTACCAAATAATCTGACTAAATCACAATCAGTTTTATCTTAACCGAGGGATGTTCTTCCACACCATGAATTAGCTCCACGCAGAACACAATAAAAATCACCAGAGGTTGATCACTTACCGGAGGTTGATCACTTCTCACACCATGAATCAGTTCCACGCAAAACACAATCAAATTCACCAAAATCTGATCAGATGCCAGAACGTAACCAGTTTTGTGCGCAGGAAATGAGTTCACTTCACACGCAAAGATTCAAACTGTTATATGCTTTTCACGTCTCTTGATTTGACTTAAAGAAGTGATCTTCTTTCTCCAAAAACTTGATCTAAATGCCGTATTGGCTCTGATACCATGTTATAAACATTAAATCATTGAGAAATAATATATAAAAACTTACAAGTATGAGCATATTGGAGGCAACTTGATCTAAATGCCGTATTGGCTCTGATACCATGTTATAAACATTAAATCATTGAGAAACAATATATAAAAACTTACAAGTATGAGCATATTGGAGGCATCCCTCCAATCTGTCCAAAGCAGGCTTTCGGCGCTCACACCCTGGTTGCCGTCCCTCTCTCTCTTTTCTTATTATCTCACTTACACTTAACCCTAATCACCCTATTTATAAGCACAATCTAACTTAATGATTAATTTACCCCTAATATTAATTAAGTACTACTAAATAAACAAAGAGCACGAATATGAACCTTAACGAGTCCACTATAGGATTCGTTACAATCTCTAACAGCCTTGCTAAGAGGGATGGCCAGGAATTTGAGTTAGTACCCTAGGGGCAAATGAGTCACATTTTATTGATTCAGCTGAGGTCAACCTAGGCAGGCTGATTATTGTGCCATTGGTCTGCCTATCTGTGGGGTAGATTCTTTTGCAGGTTTGTTCGATGTGTTTGATTCCTAGAGTTATTTGTATAGCCGTGATAGAATTATTCTAACAAATCTTTATCCTAATGGAAAGTTTTGGTAGATTTTTTAGCTTCTCTGTGATAGAGTTATTCTAGAATGAGATTTTATATTCACATGTAGAAATCCTTATACTAATGGAAAGTTTTGGTCGTCTGCTGCAATTTTCTGTAAAGAAAAAGATCGTGTTGCTTGACAACAGGCTCTTGGTAAAGGGATAAAGGTAATTATTGGATATCCTGTATGACCATAATGGAGCAAAATGGTTCAACTTGTTAGTTTAGATATATAATTCCTTCTAAGATTTAAATGGAAGAGATTAATAAGACCGGTTAAAAAGATGATTTGGTTTTAGAAGTCGTATTCCTAATTCAATCTCTTGAAGTGGATCAGATCGATATCTGCTTATTTTAAGATCTTATTGTGGATTGAGTAGACTCTTTCAGTCATTGTTTCATAAACTCCAACTTGTTAGTTTGCTGTACATGAAGTTTTGTTTCAAAATTGTTATTTGCGTAAGATCTAAGATATGTAGCATCTTATGTATGGTAAGGAAGGAAAAATAAGTTCTTCTGGAACTTTCCACATCAACAAGTACTTGAGCAAATTTTGATAATACATGTCAACTTCAGGAGGTGATGCTTATATAATTCATTTTGCAGGCCAGGCTTAATATTGGTGATGTTGTAAAATGCTGCATTACAAAGATCACTTACTTTGGTATATTTGTTGAGGTTAGTCGCATGTCTTTTTAGATATCTGTTTCTGTGAAGCGCGACAACTTATGTAGTGAATTATTCAACTAAATTTTAAAGGTTGAAGGGGTGCCAGCACTGATACACCACTCAGAAGTGTCATGGGATGCAACTCTGGACCCAAATTCATGTTTCACTGTCGGTCAGGTGCGTAGATGCTCTTAAGTATCTCTAGATTCATGCTCAATATCTGAGCTGGTTTATTGTTTTTTCTTTTCTGCATCCATTCTAAATTTTCTCAATAGTGATAGTATTAGACAAGGTTGCTTATCATATATTTGTGTCTGTCCATATGATTTAATGATGTGTGAATCAATGAGTGAAAATCAGAAGCAACAAAAAGGTTGAGTTTCTACTCTCTTTTTAGCTAATGCCTGGTTGAGAGTTGGTTCTTGCACCTGGTCAGAAATGTGCAGAAAATGCGACTTTGGGTGCTTGGAGATTTAAGTATTCCATGTCAGAAATGCTTTTGAAACTATCATTTTTTCCGACATACTTCACACAATAAGTATGTGAGTGTATTATATGAGAAGATCACATGACATTCATTATGATGGACTTCTGTTGGGGGGTAGACTCCTTTGTAAAGACCGTTATGCATTGCCAACTACTGGTGGGAATGGAAGTGCAGTTGAAGAGTCATGCTACTTCACTAATCCCTAGCATTGTGAGTACCAGAATGACTTCAGGGAGAGGAACTATAAGTGATCCATAACATGTATCCATTCGCAGAAGAGGTGGAAGGTTTAAATGGATTTCAAACATTTAGCTTTCAAGGAAGTGGTCTAGAATGTATCTTAGGAACCTACTTCATTAACTTCTGGTATTTTTCTTATTTTTCCTTTTTATATTATAATTTTCCTATTTATTTCCTATTATTTTTGTTTTTGTTACAGATAAAGGTGTAGTACTGCCTCCTTGTATCACCTCTTTCTCTGTAAATAGAGGATCTCTCTCCATTGTAATGAAATGCTCTCTTCGTTATTTTTTTGGGGTTTTTTGTTGTTTTCCCAATAAAATGTTCTTGCTTCTCATCCCACTGGGATTCGTCTGTTAGCCTTTTGGATTTGTATTTTAAGTCTCACATTTTCATTACAATGTTATCTATTCCTTCTATGAGTAAAATTAGTTTGATCAATAAGATTGAGAAGTGAGAGGTCTTTGGCATTCAAATGACCAAAATTTTCTGTACACCCACAAAATGTATTCACTGTTAGAAATTGGATGACGGATGGGAATGATGTTGAGCATACCATTCACAAAAGATACCTACAAATTTCAAAAACTTGTGCATTTTATTCTGAAAATGCTGCCTGTGTCCAGTTGTGTGCATGAAGATGCAATTTTCCATGTTTTCAGATAGTTGATGCAAAAGTTCATCATCTGGATTTTTCACTGGAGAGAATCAGCTTGTCGTTGAAACAAGTGACGGTAAGCTTACATTGTGTGCTAGTCTTTTCTTCTAGAGTCTAATACATTTCTTCTAGAGTCTACGGATTTTCCTCTCTTAAGTTTCTTTATGTTCTTATTGAATAATGTAACTTCATGCTTGCAGCCTGATCCGTTGTTAGAGACCTTGGAATCAGTGGTAGATGCCTATGATTCTTCAAGTGTGAATCTTGACTTCATGAAGTCCGACGTGCAGGTTCTTCTTTATACCTGAAAGAAGTAATATGGTAGAGGGTGGCATTTGTTTACTTGCTGTCTCTTATGGGAAAGAAGTGACGGGAAAAATGTTGATTTTTTCATTTCCACGTTTTCTTCTCAAAATTCTTAAGTTTCTCTATCACCCTTGTGATTTGGAATCTTATCACCAACTTTCTCAAGTTAAAGGTTTGTAGCATTCTCAAAAAGGCTGATGAATTTCATTTGTTCTCTTTTACAAGTTTGTAACAGCTTGAGAACATCGCCCATGAGCTATGAAATTACAAGCTCTTCAAGGAGTTCAGAATCGCAGGGCAATGCAACTTGCTTCAATTATAAGAATGAACTCTTAACTTTCCTTTCACCTTAGCTTGCTTCCAACTGCCACTGTTACATATGCAAACTTGGTTTTAATATGTTTGAAGTTCGTATTGCACAACTGTTACTTTATTCTGCCACACGGCCAAATCAAAACAACAGTCCACCTGCCTGTTTCTTTAATAAGGCCAGTAAAACGAGAGATTCTATAAGTACAGCTGGACTAAAGTTTTTCTTTGGCGTTCTTGTTCTCCAAAATGCCTTTTGCAGTGGTCTGATGTTGAGCAACTTATGGAAGAGTTGAAGAAAATCGAGGGAATTGAAAGTGTTGCTAAAGGACGTTTCTTCTTGACTCCTGGCATGGCTCCTACTTTCCAGGTATCTGTGGTTTTACTTATCTTGACCGAAGAACAGGATCTTCTGTTCACAATCTAATTTTCCTTTTGCAAGTATAAGGAGGAGTTGCATCATTCCTTAACATGGTTTAGTTAACCACTGTTAAGCAAGCTTAACCAACCAGTTGCTAGTTACATTTGAAATTGCTACCAAACATTGTCATAAATGAACTGGACATAGAACTAAAGAATTACCAGATTTTGTGGAATCCCAATTCTCCCCCTTCAAAGGAAATTGACATAAAAAATGTGTGATCCGCACCTGTGGGACTGTGCACGTTCCCTCCCCTCTTTTCTTACTATTTTAGTTTTGAACTTGTGTGAACTGTTCTCTCTCTTCGTTTCTTTCAACTACATGTTTGAACCAATATTGGCGTTTCCAAACATTCGTCAAACCAAATAGTTCCTTTTCTGTTGGTCATTTTACCATGATTCTATTCGTGCGAAATGCAATACCATTCAAATGGGTTTTCTTGCCCAGCCAGAGTTCCCTGTAACTATTTGTTTTGGACATGTAACACCTATTTTTGTTTATCAAGCAACCGAGTCTGGAACTTTTCTATAGGATTCACATGATTCATCAAGTTTAGAGTGAGCTCAACTAGGTTTGAATACTTGCTTTCAGTGTTGCGTTTGAATTAATGAGTCCTCCGACTCTTTAATTTCACCGCTGACAAATAGGTTTACTGGTCAGGTTTATATGGCATCCATGGTCGACAACCAGTACAAGTTGCTTGCTCGATCAGAAAACAAGGTGCAAGAGGTATGAAGATTCTCGTTGATGGTGTGATGTGCTTTTTCTGATTACTTCTGCTGTTGGTCATTCCTTTGGATGCAAAATTGTTGATGGTCTTGATTCTATGGATCTTCTACTGTTCTGTCCGTGGTTTATGTTGCATCCGGTGATCCTCAGTGATACTTTATACATTGAGCTCCTGTGTTTATCTTTCACTTTATATAGTTTTCAGGTCTCATTTTTTCTATGCCGGACTCTATGATCACATGAATTTGGTTGCTTTCTATTTGGTTTTAAAACCATGATCCTTTAGCGACTCCAAAAACTAATGCTGGCTTTCCAAACATCGAACTGTCTGATTGTACACTGATAGTCCATACCTTCTATTGAACAGGTGTTGGTCCAAGCATCCTTAGGCAAGGAGCAAATGAAATCTGCAATTTTGACATGTACAGGAAGAGTACAGTGAAGAATATTCCTTGGTTATATCTTCTCATTGTTTGTATATTTATTATATTGATTTTTGTAAAGCAGTACTTTAATTTTGTTAATTTCTTTCAAGCATTGACAGGCGAACCACAACATAAATGGTGAAATTTCAAGCTAATCATGAAATTGTGTGCCGGGCTAACCCAGATTATATGGGCCAGCAAATAGCTGGCGCTGCCCAATCCCTGAAGGGCCACAGGCCGGGCGAGCTACGTGACCCTTTTCAAAATGAGGTAGATTTCTTGGCCTAGGCCCTTGTCCAGGGTTGAGCCAGGTCCATTTTGACACGCTACTTAAGATGGCGGTGCTTCGGCTGGAGAGCGAGCTATGGGTCTGTTTGGATGCTTGTATCTTATTTCTTAAGAGTAGTTGTAAACCATGGTCTAATAAGAATTTGATTTAGAAGTTACAGAACAATATGATTGGATGAGAACTCATTTTTGTAGGTGATGTGGTGTTAGTGACTGGTTTCAGATGGTAGTCGTTGTGGAGGGCGGGGGGGATATAGCGACAATAGGAATGCCGGTGATATTAAATAATGATGATTAGTGGCCTTTTTGACAGTGGTGTGTGGTGCTGGTGATCATGATGGTGGCGTCAAAAAGTGGTAGTTGGGGCAATAATGTGAAAACATGGTTGGTGGTGGGAGGTGATGGAAAACGGTGGTGGTGATGATTGTAGTGAAAGCAACGGAAAGCTATGGTGATGGTGGTAAATGGTTGTGGTGACTAGGGGAAGTGGTTTGGTCGTGATGTGGCGATAAATGGTGATGATAATGATAGCGATCAGTAATGATGGTGATGGTAATGGCTCGGAGGAATATGCGGTTGAGTGCACTGAACCCATTGAACTAGGCAAATCTCGTGGATGCAAATGGTGGGGGCAAAAGAAGCTCCGAGAAACCCCCCTTAAAAGCTGAATAATGCAAAATCTGAATTTTGAATCGTTACCATCTGTTGAAATAGTCGGAAATTAGTCACTATCAAGCAAAAAGGAACCCTTGTAGATAGCTCAATGACTAAGCGGGCGTTTCCCCAACAGAAGGTCAGGAGTTCAATACTAGAGTGTACATTCGCTAGGGAGTCTGCCTGACCCAAGCACGCCTTTGGAAAAGACCAATGCAACCTCCGAATATCGGTGGCTTCGACGGTTTATAACTGTTGAAATAAAGAACATAGTTACTTGTGCGTTCAAAACTTTATACGTAGACCCCATTTTTACTGTGCTTTCGAAATTGTTCCTATTTTTTTCAAAATTGACCATCATACCCTCAGGCCTATGAATGCTCTCTCTCTCTCTCTCTCTCTCTCTCTGTGTGTGTGTGTGTGTGTGTGTTTGTGCACTATACCATCGTCGATATCACCGTTCCACAAGCTTCTCCGGCGACCCACGGCTTGAAGCACACCTTTAGCGTACATGTTGCTTCTTATGCAATCAAATAACATCTCAGATCTGGTTGAAAAGAAAGAAAAACAAGAGGAATAAGGAAAAGAAGAAGGGTTTTATTGATTTTTACACGTATGTTGTTGATTTGGTTTATTTTTTTTACTTTTTTGATGTATCAAGACTGTTTTTAGTCGGAATCTCGACAATTGGATGTCCCCGGGTTCCTGGATTGACATGCAATACATGCGCATCTCACCACTAGGAGAGACGTATGTGTCATGGGTCTTTGTTGGTAGGAGACATGATAGGACCAAGAGTCTCCTTTAATGGGGACGCAACTACTACGAGGGAGATGCGGTAGAGCTGCTTCTCTCCTCTTATGGGTGATGCCGCTTGGCTGTATTTTCTCGTATTTCATTTATATTATATATAAAATATATAATGTATAATACACTGACACTTATTTGCATGTTATTATTTTTCATTTGCATGTATGGCTCATAAGGCACAAATAAAGGATGTAACATCACTATATTATCTAGAAGACATAACGCAATATCATATGGAGAACGACCATGCAGAAGATACCAAGAAAACGAAGAGATTTTCATTGACACAAATATCGATGAAGAGCCTTCATAGTATTATAATGATATAGATATTGTGAAGACTGATAGATAATATAGAGAGTGACGGTGATAGAGTCTTTGATATTCTAAGGTTACTTCTCAGTTTTGAACGCCATATCATTATGAACAAGCAATTTTATGGAATTATATATTTAAATATAATATTCACAATTTCAATTGACTATGTAAATATAAATATGTATAATACTAAAAGTGGTACTAATCCATACATAGTACAATGTTTCAACATGAACAATCAAACAAGGGGATGGGAGATCAAATAACGGGATTGGTTGGGTTGGGGAATTATTGTATAAGGTGATAGATCATGCATTGTTGAGTACTCTTATTGAGCGTTGACAACAAACACAAATAACTTCCACATGTCATAAGTGAAATGATTATCACCTTTCACGATATCCATGAAATACTTGGTCTTTCTTTTGATGGATAGGGAGCTTGTTGCTTTGATGTTAGATATGATGGCTTGAAGTAAGAAAGATATTTTGAGTGATATGTTAGAGGTGCATACTAGTAAAGTAATGTTGGAGATTAAGTCTAGAACTATTAATTTCGAGGCATTCTGAAGTCAAAATAAGAGTGAGACTCACACCCAAAAAAGATTGTATTATATTTGTTATATCAATTTCAGTGTATATTATCAAGATAAGTCTAGAAACAAAGTATCAATACTGATCATGCAACTATTTACTCACAATATTTAGGGGATTGATAGCCATGTTTGGAGTACATAACATTGACTTACTTATATAGACAGTTACAAAAAACCTCATGAATCAAGGCACAATAACTAAATGAGCATAAGTAGGAATTTGTTATTTATGTTTACTAAAGTACTTTTCATATAGTTTGTTTTATAATTCTGAATTATATTTTGTATTTCTAGTAATGGATTTAAATATATTTAGGGTACAATATGATTGTCTTATTTATATAGGCAACTAGAAAAAGCTTCTTGAATCGAGGCACAACTAAGTGGGCATAGTTAATATTTTGTTATTTATGCTTGCTAAAGTATTTTTCATATAGTTTGTTTTATAATTACAAGCTAAATAATATTTTGTATTTGTAGGCATGAATTTAAGGATATTTCTCAGCTCTTAGAGTAAGCATGTGATCAAAATTAGCTGATGAACAACCACAAGAGACGAGAAATGTATGTCATAGACATTCTCTTACCTATCAACTTGTTAAGTATCAAAGTAATTTGATTTGATGGTGACAAAGTAAGTTCTCAAACTGTAACTATTTGTTTTATATTTATTAAAAACCGGTTGTGATGTTATACATGTCATTTTTATCTTTAATTTTATGCAATAAAGATTGACTGATAGTCATATGGTTATGCAAACTACTTCAATAACAATGCATATAAGTTGTTGGGATGCTATAAATGCATTTGTTGTTTGAATTTTCTGGAACCATAAATACTTGATCGGGTCGTTCGATAGTTCAACTACTGTCAATGCATCCCAATTGTTCTAATAAGCCTTCTCTTACAAATATCACTAAAACTCCATACATATAAGATCATTGTAAGCTACATGATACCACTTGAGAAGCACATGCCTCACACTGGTTTTAGCTTAAACACTTTGTTATCCCAACAATGTATCATGATGAGTATGACAAGTTCTACATAAAGTATTATATCACTCAGATGTATCGATTTATATTGAGAGGCTCCATGGATCAGTTGTGCCCGATTGGTTCTCCTCTAATTATGCAACAAGATACATAATTATTCATGCATATAAAATAATATTTGTCTATATTATTGTTCTTTACATTTGTTATTATTAGATGATAATACTAACATTGTCTATAATTATTATCCTCCTCGAGCATCCTATGATTAAACATGACATACTAGCACTACCTTTGCAACACTCGGAGTGTGTGCCATGATCATTGTTGGATAACCCTACTTTGCTAAAGTTGATAGAGACATATGAGTATTACCTCTAATGAGCACATCACTTGATGTTATTTGATCAGATGCAAGCTAATGGTGCTAAGGATTTATGAGCACATCACTCTCTACGAGCTTTGTGCCATGACTCTTTCTCGTGTCCCAAAAGTTTTCTAATGACTTGATATCCATCGTTTTCACTCCCAACAACATTCACCTAGTATTTCACAAAATACTCATAAAGCATGGTATCACCATCTCATATCACAATTGAAAGTTTAACTGTCTCAAAGCATTCTTTTCAAGAAAAGACCCAATGCGAGAACCAAGAAAATCGATATTAGAAAGAGAATCATAACTCCTCGATGAGAAACGACCCACTCTTTAGAGGTCTAACACCCTTAGCCACATGCACGACCATGCCAACAACTTCCTCCTCAAGAGGCATTCCTATCCGCTTGTTCTCAAGTTGACAACTACTTTTTTGTAGATTTATTACAAATTTCTTTTAGGATGGTGAATGAATGACTCCTATAGGATGATGTATTAAGGACTCAATTGCTCATCCAAGATCTTAACCAATTTTTCTTGATTAAGATGTTGAACTTTCAAATAATTGCATCCATCATAGTGTTTGTTCTTATGTCTTTATTATTGTGATTCCCAGTGAAGGGCATTTCCATATCCATGTCTAGTTTCTTTTAAAATGAATCAACTACTAGCAGTTGTATTGATTCACCACATTTAAAGAAAATATTGATCTCATGAGCACATAATAACCCATGTAAACATCACAATGTATACCAACATGTTGTTGAATCTGAACCTATTATCTCGACATGATTATTCTTTTTTACAATCAAGTTAAGAGTGTGTTATGATACTCTTCTTTCTATATTTGTAATAATATCTTGTATTACATCAATTAATATTTATAGATGGTTAAAGATTTTTCAAATAATTTTTTTCAATTCTGTAATCTATAACTTAACTCCACCCATGTAAGTGATCACTCTTGCATGGTCGGTCCCAAGCCCGGATAAAGGAGGAGGGTTGTGTTAGGCTTTCGACAACCATCATAAAACTTTGTCAAACTTGTGCATTGGAGAGAGGGTTGTCACACCATGAACAGGTGCATGTAAAGAAGTTAGTCCTGCTACATTGTCGCCCGAATGTAGTGAATAAGTTACAACGAGGGTATCTACATTTTTAACAAGGATGGATGCGGGGTATAGAATCTAGTCCTAGATAATAAGATTCATATTCGTACTTGAAATATCAGAACGAACATTGAATGATAAGTTAATGGAGGTAGTAGATACTATGATTTAGAGAAAGATTCACATTCTATGTTTATAAGAGAAAGTAGGTTAGAGAAAAAGTAAAGGAGATTGAGAATAAAGGTTTTAAATTATGGTAGTCAAGAAAGAAAAAGACTCGAAATGAAGATGACATTATTATAAATAAAGATTTAAAGGATAGTGTTGTAGACATATAACTATATGGTGATCGAATTATGATAGTAAAATTAGTGTTAGGAGTAGAGGCTTTGAATATAGTTTGTGTTTATGCACCTCAATTAGGATCAAAAGATAGTATAAAGAAGGCTTTTTGGGAGGAGTTAGATAAGATAATTGAAAGAATTTCATAAAGAGATAATTTGTTTGGAAGAAGACTTAAATGAACATATCATTAAAGATGCATTAGGATATCAAGGTATTTATGAAAACTATGGTTTTAAGGATATAAATGAGGAGGTTGGGAAGATTTTAAATTTTGATATGACTTTTGATCTCTTTATAGCCAATACAATTTTCAAAAAACACAAACAAAAATTTATTATTTTGTTTGTAGGAAAAAAATAGATCGTATTGTAATGTTTGCAAGGTAATTTCAAGAGAAAGTTTAACTACTCAACATTGACTTTTAGTATTGAATTTGCAGGTAAAAGGTGGACAAAGAAGAATAGAGTGCATAGAGCTATTCAGACTAGATGGTAGAATCTCAAATGTGAGAAAAAATTTATATTTAAACAGAAAGTTCTTCAAAGAGATGCTTGAAATTATGTAGGTACACCTTTACATATGTGGAACAATATGGTTATACATATTAGACAAGTAGCAAAAATTGTGTTAGGCGAATCTAAGGGAGGCATGCTGGCACAAAAAGAAGCTTGCTAGTGGAGTGAAGTGATGCAAGATAAAATCAAGACAAAGAAGGCATGCTATAAATTGTATTATGCCAAGAAGAGTAGTGAAACTTGAGAGGCTTATAAGAAAGCAAAGAAAGAAGCGAAAAGATTGTAGTGGTGAAAGAGATATTTTTAGGATAGCTAATGCTAGAGATAAGAAAACTAAGGATCTTTCTTTTGTTAGATATATCAAAGTTGAGGATGAGAAGATTATAGTGGTGAATGATGATATAAAAAATAGATGGAAAAATTATTTCTATAACTTTTTTAATAAAAATACATATGATAGTATTAGCGTAAAAGAGTTAGCCAAATCAGAAAAGTATATAAACTGTAATTTCTATTAGTATATTCAAAAGAATGAAGTCAAAGAGGCTCTTAAATATATGAAGGTTGGTAAATTTGTAGGACTAAACAATATTCCTATAGAAGTATGAAAAATACTAAGAGAGGTAGGACTCACTTGACTCATAAGACTATTTAATGAAATATAGAGAGCCCAAAAGATACCCGAGGAATCGAAAGCGAGTACACTTATACCAATATATAAGAACAAAGAAAACATTCAAAATTGTGTAAATTATTTAGGTATCAAGTTAATGGTTATACTATGAAATTATGGTAAAGAATTATTGAACATAGGTTAAGAAAAGTATCGAGTACAACAAATAACCAATTCAGATTCATGCCCGGTAGATCTACTATTGAAGTTATTCACCTATTAAGATGTTTTATAGAATATTTTAGAGTAAAAAAGAACCTTCACATGATATTTATTGATCTAGAAAAAGCTTACGATAAGGTGCTAAGAGATGTTCTTTGGAGAATCTTGGAAAAGAGAGCTATCCCATTGACATACATAAACCTTATAGGAGACATGTACGATGGTGCAAAAACATGTGTGAGGACTCATGAAGGAATGACAAACTTCTTTGAAGTTAATATTGGGTTAAATCAAGGATCAACTTTAAGTCCATACTTATTTATAATGGTGATTGATGAGTTAACAAAACATATTCGAGATGAAGTACCTTTGGTGTATGTTATTTGCAGATGACATTGTGTTAGTAGAGGACTCTAAGGAAAAAGATAATAGAAAATTGGAACTATGGAGAGAAACATTAGAAAGTAAAAACTTTCAACTTAGTAAAACAAAGACAAAATATATGGAATGTAAGTTTGATCATTTGGTTACTTGAGAGGACATAGAAATTAAAATTGGTACACATTGGATCCCTCATTGATGGAGATGTTACACATAGAATTAATGCAGGTTGGTTAAAATAGAGAGGGGCATTTGGTATTCTATGTGATAAGAAGATACCATTAAAGTTGAAAGATAAATATTATAGAGCATCAATTAAACCTGATATGTTTTATGGTTTTGAGTGTTGGGTAGTTAATTATAATTATGTGCAAAAGATCTCTGTAACAGAAATTAAGATGTTTAGATGAATGGACTGTTACACAAGGAAAGACCATATACATAATAAGGTTATTAGAAACAAATTGTGAGTAGCACAAATAGAGGTTAAAATGAGAAAAAATCTTTTAAGATGATTTGGACATATAGAAAGACGACTCAAGGATGCAACGTAAGAACTTATGAAAAACTAGATTGTGAAAATGTTAAAAGAGAGGCTTAGTTGCTAGCATGACACATGATAGGGCCTTTAGCCGATCCTATCTAGTATGGGAAAAGGCTTAGTTGTTGTTATAGTTATTGTTGTTGTAATCTACAACTTGATTAAAGAATATAATTGTTTCTAAATTGTATCAAATCTTTCAATTGAGCTACCAAGAAACCCTTACAATCTTGCATGTTTACTCTCCACCTTATCTACCATTACAGAATAATCATTATAAGATTTAAAATTCATGCACGATATGCATATGCCCTTATAAGGAACTTTATATACCCATTAGTTATATGAGTATCATGTAAATCACCCTATCTATTAATGCTGAGACGCTTCTCTCCTTATGCGGTTCCAACAATTGCTCTTTAACGTAAGAGAGAAAGGTAAAAATTTGTTTTACTTCAATTTCATTATCTCTATTGCTTCCTTATAGATGCTTTCATATGATGAGTTGACAACCTTCTTCCAACTTGCACCAAATGCACTAGCCAAATCTTTATTTCATGTCAATTTTATAATAAAATACTTTTTCTCAATGTGTTGCCTACACAAGAAGTATGTTGCATCTAAAATATGAATTCAATGATATTCACTAACACCCGATCATGATCACTACAAATTACACGTGGAAAGCTATTTGGAGTAGATAGCTCTCTTACGTACTTCAACACCCAAAGATAATTCTCTTCCTTCTTTGTGCTCATAAAAGCAAATGCTACAAAAAAATCTTGTTAGTTGACGTGAACTCGACAACCTTAAGAACATACATCTTATATTTACGAATTTCACAATATATATAAGTTAATGTAAGAAACAATATGAAAAACTATTACATGTTTATCTTATATCTATTATCAAACTCCAATACCCATGAAAATATATCTAATAGTTGAACTGACCAAAGATGTGCAAATACAATGTTGCAAACAATATTCAAATGGGGTCTCTTATGATACCATATGCAATACTGGTAAGTGTCTAAATCATACAATCGATGTTACAAAACACTTCGACAACCCTTATCTTTCTTTGTAATTTTCATTATTGCATTGTAAATATGTCTTGTCATAGTTATTCATAAACCTACTTCAAATATGTCAAAATATGCTTGAGTTTGTAATACTTTTTATCAGGTCCTTTGTTAGATTATACTAAGATTCACTTAATCTCTCTATAAAAGCATGACTTTCAAGATACAAACTTAAAAGGTGATTACATGTAACTCCCAATAACCATTGGCTATAACTTCTCCTATAAGTAAAAATGAGTACTCTACCTTCGTAGTATCCATCTACCTACTATTTTCAATGTTAACCTTTCTACTCCTATATTTGCTACTCCTTCACACCCAAATCGTACCTTGTTACATCTTTACTCTTTGAATGAAAAATAACAATAACAATATTGTGCTTTCTTGCAACATATCTTACATACTCAATAAGCTTCCATCCTGACCGTAAAACAAGTCCTCTATTACAAATATAAGTGAATAATCATGCTCATCACCTACGTAGTTAACAAATGTGTTTTCTACTTATCAACTAATCAATAAAAAAAGTACATCATCTGATAGACCACAATCAAATCTAGTATTCTTGTTCATAGCTTCAGAAGGAATTCCACTATAAAAAAATATTTTCATCAATCGCCGTATTTCATAATCTACTCCACCATAATAAATGCTTTTGCTCAAGTTCTTTTCCATGCTGCAATACATTATAACACGAGAATAAGGTGCCAAGCATTTACAAAAACAACACACACACACACACACACACACACACACACACACACTATATATATATATATATATATATATATATATATAACATGAGAGACGTGGTGCAATTGCATCTTTCTATCGAGGGAGACGTAACTGCACTGCATCTCTCACTAAAGAGAGACGTGACCCAACCATGTTTTCTCTAATAAGGGAGACATAGAAGGACATTCTCAACTAAAAAAAAGGAGATTGGAGGTTGTTGGTACAAATCTATGAAATATTTAAAATACGATAAGAAAACAAAATTCAACACATACCTATAAAATTCTCAAAATCTCTATAAGAATCAACTTCATGTTTCTTCTTTGTTGTTTTTCTTCTTTCTTTTTGTCCGACGAGGTTCTTAAGAATCTACTCATGTATTGTCTGGATCAAGGAAATGCCAAAAATCGGTGTGAAGAAGATAGAGTGTTGGAGGGCAGTTTTGGTTTTTTTCAAAAAGACATGTGGATAGTAACAAGTATGTGCATATAGTAATTCCCATTAAGAAATAAGATTTTTGGCATAGGCATGTATCTTTGTACAGTTTTTTTTATGGATCGAACCATCAATATAATTTGTTATGAATCTTTCCGAAACGCTTTCTTCCTTGGGCTCTTGTGATGGATTAGAACCGTATTAAAAAAACATCTTATCAAGTTTCTTATTTCATGAATGTTTTCTTAATTCCATAAATATACAAAACTTGCTTAAAATATGCATAACTTTTTTTTTATGGGATTAGCAAGATGGGGCTAGGCAAACCCCTACCTGTTACGAAGAGAGAGATGCAAAATTATATTTATGATGGAGGCTACCAGTGCGGTGGCTTATCCTCTCAACAAAAGAGTGACCTAAGAAACCTAATCATGCAAGAAGTATCGGTAGTTTGTTTGATCCATCGAATTTGCAAACCCACAAAATTCCTCAAGAATTCGAGAATAGCATTTATCTGCACCCACGTAAACAGTATTATCTCGAAATTTGGAGTTGCTCGTCCTCACGAGATCGATCCCAGATGATTCTATAATCACCTTTGCTGTTTGGTAATCTCCCATGATTTTAGTCTACCACCACCATTCAGGTATAAAATATGCGTAAGAAAAATAACACTTTTTTCCTTTTGGGTTGCAATGGAGAACCCAAAGCATGGTATGCACATCCTAGGTATTAAACTTACACTTGTGACTAGTGCAGACTACCTAGGCGAGTCATCGCTCTCAGTGCTAAGGGGAAATACCAATTTTAGCATTAACAAGCACAATGAAACTAAATGTACTGAAGACACAATCTCACATCAGGATACGTTGTGTACGCATTACAAAACACACAACAGTGGAAGCGTGAAATGTTCTCAAGAAATGGCAAGAACTTTTAAAATTCGTGTCCATCCATGAATCATGCTTATACCACTCATGTCAGCTTGCTCCATCTCACCTACCGAACACATACAAAATAAGATTCATTACGTAGCATCCCAACAAAGCTTACATGATCACCTTTTGAAAGATCGTATGTACATAAGGCTCATCATCCATAACAACAATGCCTTCATTTACAATAGGCGAGTCTGTCACACTAATCTTCGATTGGCAACTTCTGCATGTGTGTGGGCTTTCATTGGCAGACAACCTGCCACCTTGGATCAATAGTTATTTTTTAAAGATCATACTTGTACTTCTTGCCATGGAAAAATGTACTGTCCATCCTTCTCCATTTTTGCAGAAGTACTTGTACAAGTTGGCTGTGATTATTCAAACTAAACCTATTACAAGATAGAAGCGGGTGTCTTTATATATAAGGAAAACTTGAGATTAGTACGTTGTGGTTTATCGAAAATCCACTTTGATATCTTGAATTTCACTTCCTATAACTTAAAGCACTTAAGTTAGAAAAACTCATTACTTTAGACCCCAAGGATGATGCCATTAGTGATCATCCGACATGACAGATGGGAATGCGTGCATGTCGTTGAATCAACATCCAAGTTAACTAGATAGTAGGATTACGATCTATTTCAAATCCGACATCCACAATTTTATAGATATCCAAAATATACCAGATAAAAGATCCACGACCAAAGTTCATTGTAATTTTTCATTTGCAATTTTTCTCTCCAATAATCCCTAATTCCTTTTCTTCTCTCTCGTTCAAGCATAGAGGTTGTCTTCTATCTGATAAACAGTATTACTATCATCGATTTCAAGTGACATTAGAGGTACTTTCTTACCTTTTCCTTCCTTTTTCAGTTAGTGTCTCCTTTCCCATTTTCCGGTTAGTGCCTACCGTTTTGTTATTGTGTTTTTCTTCACTCCCATGGGTCTTGTGAGTTGTTTCTCAAAGAGCATGGGTCTTATTGATTCTTCACTCACTTTTGTGTTTGATTCATATATTTCATTATGCTTTTGTATTTGATTAAATTCTTTGTTTATCCGATAAACTCCGCCCATGTAAGGGATCACCCTTGCATTGCCGGTCTCAAGCCCGGATAAAGGAGGAGGGTTGTGTTAGGCTTCTTACCACCAGCGTAAAACTTTCGTCGGATTTTTATAACATGGATTACAAAAATTATGAGCATTGCTTTGGGGCGTCCCCGCTTAGCGACGTACTGCAGAGCCCGAATGCAATAAGAAGTAAGCAAAGGCCACTACATTTTCGCCCGAATGTAGTGAATCAATTGCAGAGAGGGTTCCCATATCATGGACGGGTGTGGATAAAGAAGTTAGTAACGCTACATTGCCACCCGAATGTAATGAATAATTTTCAAAGAGGGTCTCCACATTTTGATTATGGACGGATGCGGGGGATAAGGAAGCTAGTCTTAGATAATAATAAGATTCGTATTAGTTCTTGGAATATCGGAACATTATCCGGTAAGCTAATGGAGGTGGTAGATACTATGATTCGGAGAAAGATTCATATTCTATGTTTACAAGAGACAAAATGGGTTAGAGAAAAAGCAAAGGAGATAGAGGATACAGGTTTTAAATTATGATACTCGGGTAAAGAAAAGGCTCGAAATGGAGTTGGTATTATCATAAATAAAGATTTAAAGGAGAGTGTAGTAGACATACAACGATATGGTGACCGAATCATGACGTTGAAATTAGTGTTAGGAGTAGAGGTTTTGAATATAGTTTGTGCTTACGCACCCCAAGTAGGACTAGAAGATAGTATAAAGACAGTTTTTTGGGAAGAGTTAGATAAGGTGTTTCAAAAGATTCCACAAAGGGAGATGATTTGTTTAGGAGGAGATTTAAATGGACATGTCGGTAAAGAGGTATTAGGATATCAAGGGATTCATGGAAACTTTGGTTTTGGAGATATAAACGAGGAAGGTAGGGAGATTTTAAATTTTGCTATGGCATTTTATCTCTTTATAGTCAATACAATCTTCAAAAAACGAGATAACATTTAATTACTTATAAGAGTAGCTTATCACAAACATAAATTGATTACTTTATTTGTAGAAAAAAAGATAGAGCGTGTTGTAAAGATTGTAAGGTAATTCCAGGAGAAAACTTAACCACCCAACATCGACTTTTAGTTATGGATTTACAAATAAAAAAATGGACAAAGAAGAAAAGAGTGCATCGAGCTATCCAGAGTAAATGGTGGAACCTCAAAAGCGAGAAAGAAGATATATTTAAATAGAAAGTCCTTCAAGGAGATGTTTGGAATTATGTTGGTACACCATGTGATATATAGAACAATATGACTATACATATTACGAAAGTGGCGAAAGATGTGTTAGGGGTATCTAAGAGAGGTGTACCGGCACAAAAAGAAGCTTGGTGGTGGAGTGAAGTAGTACAAAATAAAATCAAGGCAAAGAGGGCATGCTACAAATTACATTATGCTAAGAAAACTAGTGAAACTTTAGAGGCTTATAAGAAAGCAAAGAAGGAAGCGAAAAAGGCCGTTGGTGAAGCAAAAGCTAAGATTTGAGAGGACTTATATAAAAAACTCAACTCAAAAGAGGGTGAAAGAGATATTTTTAGGATAGCTAGGGCTAGAGATAAGAAAACTAAAGATCTTAATTATGTTAGATGCATAAAAGACGAGGAGGAAAAAATTCTAGTGGCAAATGATGATATAAGAAATAGATGGAAAAACTATTTTTATAATCTTTTTAATAAAAATAAAGATGTTAGTATTAGTTTAGGAGATTTAGCCAAGTCAGAAAAGTATATAAACCACAATTTCTACCGACGTATTCAAAAGAATGAAGTCAAAGAGGCTCTTAAACATATGAAGGGTGGTAAATCGGTAGGACCAGATAATATTCCTATAGAAGTTTGAAAAATACTAGGAGAAATAGGAATCACTTGGCTCACAAGACTATTTAATGAAATATAGAAAAACCAAAAGATACCGAGGAATGGATAACAAGTACACTTATACCCATATATAAGAACAAGGGAGACATTCAAAATTATGCGAATTATCGAGGTATCAAGTTAATGAGTCATACTATGAAATTATGGGAAAGAATTATCGAGCGTAGGTTCAGACAAGTATCAAGTACAACAGAGAACCAATTTGGATTCATGCCAAGCAGATCTACTATTGAAGCGATTCACCTTTTGAGACGTCTTATGGAACATTTTAGAGCAAAAAAGAAAGACCTTCACATGATATTTATTGATCTAGAAAAACCTTACGATAGGATACCGAGGGAGGTTCTTTGGAGAACTTTGGAAAAAAGAGGTATTCCATTGACATATATTAACCTTATAAGAGACATGTACGATGGTGCAAAAACATGTGTGAGGACTCATGAAGGAACGACATACTTCTTTGAAGTTAATATTGGGTTACATCAAGGATCAACTTTAAGTCCATACTTATTTATAATGGTGATGGATGAGTTAACAAAACATATTCAAGATGAAGTACCTTGGTGTATGTTATTTGCAGATGACATTGTATTAGTGGAGGAGTTTAAGGAAAAAGTTAATAGAAAATTGGAACTATGGAGAGAAACATTAGAAAGCAAAGGCCTCCGACTTAGTAGAACAAAGACATAATATATAGAATGTAAGTTTGATAATTTGGTTACTTCAGAGGACATGGAAATTAAAATTGGCACACATTACATTCCCCAAAAGGAAAGTTTTAAATATCTAGGGTCAATTTTTTAAAGTGATGGAAGAATTGATGGAGATGTTACACATAGAATTAACGTTGGGTGGTTAAAATGGAGAGGAGCATCAGGTATTCTTTGTGATAAGAAGATAACATTAAAGTTAAAAGGTAAATATTATAGAGTAGCAATCAGGCCTGTCATGTTTTATAGTTATGAGTGTTGGGCAGTTAATCATCAACATGTACAAAAGATGTCTATGACAGAAATGAAGATGTTGAGATGGATGAGTGGTCATACAAGAAAAGACTGTATACATAATGAGGTTATTAGAAACAAATTAGGAGTGGTACCAATAGAGGATAAAATGAGAGAACATCGTTTAAGATGGTTTGGACATATAGAAAGAAGATCAAAAAAAGAACCTGTAAGAAGGTTAGAAAAACTAAATTTGGAAAGTATTAAAAGAGGTAGAGGACGACCACAAAAGTGTTGGAAAGAAACAATAAAGAATGATCTAGCTTATTGGGAATTAACTGCTAACATGACACACGATAGGAATCAGTGGAAACAAAGAATCCATGTAGCTGACCCCGTCTAGTATGGGAAAAGGCTTAGTTGTTGTTATTATTGTTGTTGTTGTTGTTGTTGTTTGTTTATCCGATAGTAGTTGGCGTAGATTATTATCCGATAAACGACATCATGATCATCTATTTCAAGCAATATTATCATAGGTATGCTTTCTTGCCTTTTTCTTTCTTCCTTTACTGGTTGGTGTCTCCTCTTTGCTTTTGAGTTGGTGTCTATAATTTCATTATCATGTTTCTTCGTCCCCTTAGACCTCTAGAGTTGTTTCTCAAAAAACATAGATCTCATTGATTTTTTACCCACTTTTGTGTTTGATTCATATATTCTACTATGCTTTTTTGTTTGATTCAAATTCTTTATTTATCTGATAGTAGTCTGCATGGATTCTTACTTGTTAATTTCTTGTTTTTTCTCTAGGTAGAGGGTTTTGCAATTATGGTGGTGTGTATGTTTCTTTCATATTCATTGTCGTGGTCGTTTTATTCTGAATTGGATATACGTTGATGACTAATTTACAAGTCATTCATTTAGATTGTACAATCAAGTACAAATCGTTGTTCCTTGCATTAGTATTTTCTTATTTTCTTTGTTTAAACAATTAGCAAAGTATTATATGCTTTCACCATATAAGGTAAGTTGTTGTTAAGTGGTGTTTCTTCTTCTTCTTTGATATATAAGATTGCATTGCTGCTTTTGCTTCAATTGACATGGATATTTGTTTACATTCATTTGTTATATAGGGCCATGAAGCTCCCAACCTTGTGTTACATTATGGTGAAAAATGAGAGTATGATTAGAGATGGTTTATATTAGCAGATTGACATCAACAGTTCAGATTCATGCATAGTATTTAGGGTTTTGGGTTTTGTTCTAATCATTTTAAGAGTGGAGATATAATACCTTCATGATATGGTATTAGTTTCATTATGCTTATGGAAAGTTTAAGTATGTTGAGTTGTATACAAATGATCATGTTCGTAATACTCGGATTGAATGCAGACTATGATGTTATCCAACTATATTTTATATCTTTTGATGCGTTGAACATTATTTGATCATATGAAGGAAGAGGTAACAAAGGAGGAGGAGGCAAACAATAGTTGAAGTTGTTGTAGATAGTGAGTTTGAGCACGAAGAGGCATTGGGAGGAGATGAGCACGAGGAGATAATAAATGTTGACTTTGAGTCTAGAAAAGAGAAGATAAGAGAGGAAGAGCTATCTAAATCACAAGAAGAAGAAAAGACATCCACAAGCTTATGAGCATGATACATCTATAGAAGTTTGAAGATGCGACATCTAAAGAGAAGGAGAAGGTATAATCATATTCAAAGGAAAAGTATGGGGCACAATATAATGCAATGCAATTAGATGATAAGGATGAAGATCATGATTGTTGTCTCTCAAATTGAGAAGAAATAGAATCAGAAGATGAAAAGTTAGAAGAGGATGTTGATGGGAAGCCCCATATACATCAATTGTTTCCTCGTATAGCTGATGATAACTGTATGCATAGCCCATTATGGTCAGATGAAGAGCATATTCAATGATAAGTAGTAGACTTTGATAAGAATTCTCTTTACAAGGATACACATATATGTTGGAGAATGCGTTTTAGAAATCATACTATATATAGGAATCCTTGAGAGATTGGTGTGTCAAGGAATTTCGATTATAAGTACATGAAGAATAATTGGCGAATGATCATAGTGAAGTGTAAGAATAATTGTGGCTTCTATATCTATGCTTCAAGGTATAGAGGAACATAAATGTTCAAAGTAAAGACATGGAAACTAGAATATAAATGTGTTAGTAATTTTAGAAATCATGTACAAGTACAAATTAAAAGGAAGGTGGGCCCATGTATCATACCAACAATGTTGTAGAGAAAAAAAGGTAGAGAAGGAGATCTTAGGGACGTTTGGACTGCAATATAAGAGAATTAGGGACTATTTTAATATGATATTGGTAACTAATCTTGAAAGTACTTGTAAAGTAAAAACACAAATGGGTGTTTATCAATGAATATTTTGAGAGTCAATTAACAACCCAAGCTACCCATCATACATTCCATCACAACCAGTTCATTTATTCTTTTATATGTTTCTTCGGTTTGATGTACAAAAGTGAGGTTATTTATTAAGCATTTTGTCCTTTATTGGTCTTGATGTATGTCATTTGAAAAGCATGTTTAGAAGAAAACTCTTGTGTGCATTTGCACAATATGAGAACAGTAAAAGCTAACACTTGCAACCTTTCATATTGAATGCAAAGAAAGTTTTAAATGGTTTCTTGAAATGTTAGTGGATTACTATGGATCTCTAAATGAAACTAAGTGAGTTATCATATCAGACAAGTAGAAGGTCATACTATAAAATTTGTTGTACTTGCTTATATTCATCCCTATGATCTTATTTTGTTTAATATATTGCCATCTCTTTTATCTTATCCTTATCATTCTCTTATGTCGTGTAGGGATTGTAAGAGGTAACAATACTGGTTATATCTTAGGTGGAACATCATATACCTGAATCTTGTGGGAGAATCTCAAGAGCAGGTGGAAGGAGGAGATCAAGTATAAGAGGATATCATTCTTGATAAATGAAAGAGAATATCATATATAAAAGTTGAAAACAATGCCTAATGGGGAAGCTATTTGTGCATAGTTGATGCATAATGAGCCTAACACATGGTATAAAGCATACTTCATAGAGCATTGCAAGATAAATTTGCTGCTCAATAATGTGTGTCATTCAATGCTTTTATCCTACTAGTAAGAACCCAACCTATCCTTACCATGTTGGAGACAATTAGTTGAGTGTTGATGACTAGGTAATATGATTATCATTGTTGCCATCTTTTTTTCGTGAAGTTATCAATAATCTCTTTCATATTCTTATTTTGTCCTTTATCAATGTTATTCATGGTTAGATATGAGGATATATTGAAATGTGATACTCCTTTGGATCCTATAGTACAATAAAAATAGAGGATACCAAGGTGAGAATCATAAATTTCATGGTCTTACAAGCTGGATATGGTATTAAGTGTACAATACTATGTACAAAATCTTTTGACTCTTTGTTAAAAATAGCATAGATCGCCGAGGATCACCACTCCTCATACTCAATGGTGGCTCCTGTGTTGGGTGAGAAGCTAATGAAAGGGATTGTCTCGACTAACTATTGATTGGCTTTAGTTACAACAGTGATCGCATAATTAGACGCTGCCACACCTCTTGCTAGTACAACTACTAGGTAAACCAGCACATGAATTTCTTGGATGAGTTTGAATTGATGAGCCAAGCTATCCAACTAGTGTGGCTTATCACACAATATTTGTTAGTAACATATCTAAGATATTTTACTTGTAATTGATAAAATGAATTACCTACTCTTACAAAATCATATATGTAATGTGTCTTGCAAAACTAGAGAGAAATTTTAGGATCGGAGAGAGACATCATCATCACACTCTAAAGGATAATCTTGGTACATTATACACCCTATATGATATAACAAAAATAACAATACCTTTTGCTTAAGCGTAATCCCCCTTCTTTGAGCATGTACTTGAAGCATCTCAAACTTCATACCAGCAGACTTCATTTGCAACTTCACATCATAATTCATGCACGTCAATTCAACCATAATATCTATTTTATCCATCGCCTCCATCATAAGTGTGAAGGCTACAAGAAGACTGCCTATCGAAAGGCCCAAAATCTCATGGGCATCGTGACGAGTGATAGTCATCTCACCCTACAACATATGAAAGATGTTAGTATTGGGTTGTTATCTCTCAATAAAAGCAGTGGGAGATAGCTGATCCAAAGTCTGGAACAACAACCCTCCATTCTCAGATAGATCTGAGCCTAGACCGCTCTATAATATCCTACCAATTATCTAGTACTACGACTTCTCACATAAATGATCACTCAACCAAAATATTGTATCTCACATAGAATGTAACTAGTTTCAACGACCCCTATATATTTTCATGCAACATTTGTTGGTAACATATTTAAGATCCTTTACTTATAATTGACAAAATGAATTATGTGCTCTTGTCAAATCATATATGCAATGTATCCTACAAAGCTAGGGAACAAGTTCGAGATCGAGAGAGCGATATACTAATCGGGACGAAACTCTTAAGGACCGGCTTCATCAGAAATTGTGGCTGCATCATTGGATAATCCACATGTAATGACTCCACATACCCCTCTTCATGTTGTCACCACGATCATCTATTTTATGCTAATCCGAAGGCATTCCACCTTGTCGATGATACTATAATAATATGGTCTCTACTCATCCGCCTCTATAGGATACATCATCACCTCTTCGAGCCATTCCTACTGCAAGATCAAAAATAGCTTATTCAAAATGTAAGACGAAGGATAAAGAACCAAAAAGACACGAGCTGCACATGCCCTGCATGGAAGATAAATGTACCCAAGATGCGTCGTGTAGAGTGGAGCCCAGGCATGCATGAGCATACAATAGACCGCGTTTGCGTGACGTGACTAGAAACAAGGTGATGCACTCTGCCCACATCACCGTTTTAGAGCATCCGTGGCTGGGGCATGACTTAACGATATGGGTGTCATGCTCCATCCATGTTTCTTTCATGATCATCGTGGTTTTCAAACGTCGTTAGAAAACAAAAATCAATAAAAAATGAAGGGAACTTACCTAAGTCAACTTCAATTGATTTGATCACGATCACTCAATCCAATTGACCACAATCCTTAGAAGTACCTACACAATGAAAAGAAAAAAAAGAAAGAAATCGGATGAATGGCAACCACGAGATCACAATAGAGTCGAACAATTGAGTATTTGCACACTCTTGATTGAGATTGAGCAACGCACATGCAAGAAGATCAAGAGAACATCGAATAAAGGCAATCTCATGTAGTTGAGCTGCTGAAGTTCTCTATCACAAAGAGAATCGATCAATGTTTTGTATGAGAGAGAAAGTGCAAAAAGGGTATTTTCAGAAGAAACTCAAATAAAGGTGTATGTTCAGTAAAAAAGAGTGTATGAATAGACTCTTATATGTTACTATGTTGGTTATGGTGGTCTCCTTTTTAACCCTCTGAAGTGTTCTATCTTGTAAAATGATAATATATTTAGTGGGGTCTAGTTTGATTAATGTGTCTTCTGATTCTACCACCCGTGAGCATTTGATATTATACATCTTATCAATCCGATCACATATTCAAAAACTACTCCAATCCATCTATCCTTGTTTTGCGCTTTAGCTACTTGTTTTGTTCCCTCTCCTTTTTCATCTTAAGTTTATTACCAACTGTACAACCCAATTAATCATGTCTTAGTGATAAATCTCAGTTTATTAGATATGGTCTAAACAGAGCATGGTTATATGCATCCAACACCCTTCCCTTGTGGCCTTACAAAGTTCGTCCCAACTCAAATGGCAGCAAAGAAACTCATTATGTTTTTTGACTTTGACAAGGTTAGTTCACTATCAGCCCGTGTCATATTGTTCTACTGTTACGTCGATTCTACATCACTTGGAGACCTTTTGGCGTTTCCCATATCATAAACTTGTATTTACGTCTATTATTTTCAGTTTCTAACTTACTTAACTCGGCTGTATCAACAAATATTGAAGAGAACACATTCTATCCTTGGATGACACCCCAATCATTTTGAGCTCCTACTTTGGTATTGGCGTTTTTACTCTACGTTGCATGCAGGCATAAGTAAAATTTTGTCTTTGTGAATCCAATGCTATGTTGATTTTTAGACCATATTTTCTGGATAAAAGGCAGTCTTTTAATTGAGATATATATATTGTAACTTTTCAAGAACACAGAAGTCTAAGAGAGATCAGAAGCCACGCCTGAAAACCAAACATGCAGGTTAGATAAAATTATGCGCACACGATCGGATTGAGCAATATGGCGCTGCCACCGATGGTGGTATGTGCCCTTCACATATAAAGTTGCCAAACTAAACAAACGACTATTGTTGCTTGCTCGGCTCGTTTTCTAAACAACGGACCGTGATTACCAACAAATTGTCATCGCCGATCTCTTCATTTGCGTAAGCTCTTTTGTTTGCAAAGAGGACAAGAAAACTCGCTCCTCATTTACGTGAAAATGCTTTTAACACAATTATATAAGCAGCATTGTTTAGGTAAAAATTGAAAAAAGAAATGTCACTTTAACAAGCTTTCATGAGCCGAACCGAGCTGAACATACGTGGTCATGTTCAACGAGTTATGAATTGAAAAACATGAATTAGCTATGAATGAGCCAAGCAAGCAGCTTGGTCCATTTACCAGCCCTACCTTCACAATCTCTTGAATAAGGTAAAATTTCGAAGGCAAATTATCCACACAGAGAAACACGAGCACAGGCATACACTAATCAGTAAAAGGCAACACGAAAATCAAATAAATTGCTGAATAAAACAGCACAGTGAGATATAGACGATAAGTCATGGCAGCGCTTCGCTGCCAACACATATGGCAATTGCTTACTTCAAAATCTTGAGAATCTTCTACACCGGCTTTTATTATACTGCAATCTAGTAAACTGGAAGAATGGTATGTCGTGCAGGATGCAACAATTTATCACCAGTTAAGTGCATGAACCAGCTTGCATGAAAATGCTTAGCGGCTACGAAGCAGTCAATGTCTTCTTGACTTTCATCATCATCATCATCATCTAAAAGATGCCTTTTTGGAAAGAGAGAGAGAGAGAGAGAGAGAGAAACCTAATAAGTAAACATGTGATTCCCAAAATAATAGAAAGTTTAGTTGCCCAACAATGAGTGCGTGCTTCATTTCTCCTGAACCAGGGGGCTGTAGACAGGATACCACATGTTGCTGGCTACAAAGTTCTCGGTTTCCTCCTGAAATAAGAAAGCACCCGAAGCAATAAGAGATAAGAACCATGCTGTTGCTTATTAGGAATCCAACAACTAAAGCAGGCATGGATTTGCATAAGCACACCTCTCTCTCTCTCTCTCTCTCTCTCTCTCTCTCTCTCTCTCTCTCTCTCTCTCTCTCTCTCTCTATATATATATATATATATATATATATATATATATATATATATATATATATATATATATATATATATACATAAAGAGAGAGAGAGTATCAAATAGGCTCTTTAAGTGGCAGTCCCTGAAGGCACGGGATGGTCTACTATTAGGGGGACTAATTGAGGAGCTATTTTTTTCTTATTCAGGAGATACTACTTTTTGCTTATAGTTTCTGAAGCAAGAGCTTTCTTTCTTTCAGTTTTAGCACTAAAATATAAATAGTGTTGATTTAAAACTCTAACTGTTAAGTTAGGTACTCACTGAACCACTAACTGCCATGATGTTGGAAAGCCTTGTAAGCCATGGAGGCGTTCAAAGCCCAAATTTTCAGCTTGTTGAGATTGCAAAAGCTCATGGGTGAAAAACCACCAAGAGTGTTCTGACAAGGCATAGTAACCATGCAAGGACAAGAAGGCGGTGATTGAGTTGATAAGCATGAGAGGATTCGGGTCCTCTATTTTGTTCCTGGGAGCGGTGTCTTCCACTTTGTCCTTCAGGACTCGTGAGGAATCAGGGGCTCTGATTTATTCAAAAACATTGCATGGTTCTCCACCACAGCCTTTTTCTTGCTCAACATGAAAGCTTCATAGCATTTCCCATTCCTTTGCTGCAGGAACTTGTACAGTTCTGCCTTTATGAAGTCAGCAAAAGAAAACAGCCAAGTTGCACTACTACTCAACGAATATCAGCCTCATAACAGCTTTATAGCTCTCAATTGGCACATCTGCCTCGAACTTAAGGGTGTAACCAATAGCTAACCAAAGCGATACTCTAGTGATGTCTTGCCGACCTATGCATGAAACCTCACATACATACATACATATATATCGGTTTGTATGTGTGCTTGTGAGTGTGCACGTGCATGTGTGTGTGTGTGCAAATGTGCGTGTCTGTGCGAGAGATTCTGTTCTTCATGATCGTGCTACATAAAATCTAGTAAGAAACAACTCATCTTAGTTTTTGTTTCCCTGGACAAATCCAGGAACAGAGAAAGAGTGCTTCCTCAAAGATACCTTGAGTCATTTGCAAGAAGTCGTAAACCCCTTCATGAAGCAAATTTTTGAGGGAGAAACCATAAAGCCAAATTCATTATGACAGAAATGAGAAGAATTTTAAGAGGAAAAAGCAATCACATCTAAATTCACTTTATCCAAGTTAAATCAAGTTCATGAGTACCTGTGTCATCTGCTTAAGCTCGTTTGCGGCCAAATCCCCGTACCCTTCAGCCAACCCTTCCGCTGCTGCTGCCTGTACAACAGCGGCTCCAACTTCTGTTGTAATGTGCCGTATCCTGTACACCATGTAAAAAAAGTTTCAATATGCCGTATCCTGTACAATAACATGTAAAAGAAGTTTCATGCGATCCTAATAGCAACTGCTTTATCATGATTCGACATCTTAACTATGCAAGTAAAGACAAATTGAGTTGATAAACAACAACTAAGCCTTTTCCGATACTAGATGGGGTCGGCTATATGAATTCTTTGTTTCCACAGCCCTATTGTGTGCCATGCTAGCAGTTAACTCAATATATACTAGATCATTCTTTATATTTTCTTTTTAACACTTTTGTTGTCATCATCTTCATCTTTTAACATTTTCACAATCTAATTTTTCATATCTTTTTACGGGAGTGCCCTTTGATCGCAAGTTGATACTTAATAATATTCATTATTTGTGACCATTGGCATTAAGTTCAGCTGGTAGAAAAGCCAAATGAACCCAACATGAGGTGTTCAAGGTCGGCCCACTTCTGTGCCTGTAGTCAAACCAAATAGAATGAGCATGAACTGGTTGAATCAGTAAAATTTTGACACTAGCTGCTCTCTCTCTCTCTCTCTGTGTGTGTGTATGTCACGTATGCACAGCTGCACATAGGAACAAGGTGTGTATGCCTGACACATGATATGTTTATTTTGTAGGCGTACCAAGGACATTTATGTTGTACTATAAAATGGAGAGAGGTAGAGAGGAAGCATCAAGACCAAATTTTCTAAACTGCTCATGATAGAAGTGCATACAATTCTTCAATACAATCTACAGTAATATATCTATATATATATATATGTGTGCACATATGCGCATATATATATTCATAAATAAACACATATATGTGTGTCTGTACACATATATACATATCTTCTTCCATGTCCAGCTGTCAACCGGGTTTGTACCGAGCCTGCAGCCGTGGAATGTTGACTAATTAAAAGTAGACCGAGATGTAAACCCAACATGAGTAAGACACTTTGTGCCATAACAATTGACAGCCTCGAGTAAACATTTATTATTCTTATGACACATCATGTATGTAAAACTGTACTGCTAAAATACTTCAATGGTGGCTTTCACAATCCACCAAGGCACTTCGCAGAAACGACTGTGTCACACTATAACAGAGTGCAAGATAATCAACAGAAATGTAAATAACAGAATGCCAAGTGTGAATAACAGAATGCTAATAAAGAAAAGTATTTCATTAACATGCCAGAGGGCATACAGATAATACACAGCATTGGGCCATTTACAGAGTGGCTTATCAACAAATCCAACGGCTAGAAATGTAGGCATTGGATCCCATGGCAGCAGGCTGAGTTGAATTACATAGAATGAAAAAATAAAATAAGAAATAGAAAATACAATTACTTAATTATATTTAACACCCCTCAAACTGATGGTGTCATGACCGATACTAACTAAAATTTGAAACTAAGGACCGGGAAGTGATTTGGCGAAACATTTATAAGATGATATTAAGATCAGACAAATTGAGGAGTGAGATGTCCTTATAGATATTTTTCACGAATGTAGTGGCAATCTATCTCTATATACTTTGTGTTGGTGAAAGGTATTGATAATATACAGAACACTTTTATTGTCACAATATATTATTGAAGTAGACTTAAGACGTACATCCAGATCTTGAAGAAGATGTATCCAAGTAAGTTGAGTTGTAGTAGTCATAGTTCTATACTGGGCTTATGTTGAAGGAGACACTTTTTGTTGTCTTTTACACCTCCATAAATAAGAGAATCGCCTAAAAAGATACAATACCATATTGTAGAATGCATGTCATTAACATCACCTCTTAATCTACGCCAGTATAAGTAATTAATTTAAAAAGAGAGGAAGAAGGTTGAAAAACTCCCTTGTTATTGGTATGTTTGATCGATCTCACTATTCTCGTAACATCACTCATATGCATTGTAGTAGGTGCATGTATAAAGTGACTTACTTTGTGCATGATGAGTAA
This sequence comes from Brasenia schreberi, assembly GCA_036023115.1. Classification (NCBI taxonomy): domain Eukaryota; kingdom Viridiplantae; phylum Streptophyta; class Magnoliopsida; order Nymphaeales; family Cabombaceae; genus Brasenia; species Brasenia schreberi. Next base: position 439,475 of record JAYKKT010000038.1, read on the forward strand.
GAGTGAGATGAGTCAAGGCACCGTCATCTAACAATATGGTGTAGGATCATTCAATAATTCTCCATCGGATAGTCTCATTTTTTGATTGATCACTTCTAGCATTTCAACTGTCTTGATACCCGTTATCTCTCATCTAGCAACAATATCATTAGTAAATTTTGTTTGAGATAAAATTATCCCATATCATTATGTGTTGCCTCAATCCAGATAAAATAGTATAGATGTCTCACATCCTTCATTTCAAATTCAGAAACTTCATTTTATTGTGGAGAATGAGAACATGATGTTTAATGTAAGATTCTTTGACTTTGGAAATAAGAATATAGTGTTTGAGACATATACTCCCCTCCATTATCACTACGAGTGACTTGAATTGGTACCTGAAATTAGATATGGATAAATTTACAGTATATAGGCAGAATATTCTTCACTTTATCTTTGGTCTTCATAAGGTAAATCATAGTAAATCTAGTGCAGTCATTGATGAAAGAAATAAGATATTTATGACCATACGATAAAATAATAGAACTCCGCCCATGTAAGGGATCACCCTTGCATTGCCGGTCCCAAGCCCGGATAAAGGAGGAGGGTTGTGTTAGGCTTCCGACAGCCAGCGTAAAACTTCGTCAGATTTCTACAACATGGATTACAAAAATTATGAGCATTGCTTTGGGGCGTCCCCGCCTAGCGACGTGCTGCAGAGCCCGAATGCAGTAAGAAGTAAGCAAGGGCCACTAAATTTTCGCCCGAATGTAGTGAATCAATTGCAGAGAAGGTTCCCACATCATGGACGGGTGTGGGTAAAGAAGTTAGTCCCGCTACATTGCCACCCGAATGTAGTGAAAAATTTTCAGAGAGGGTCTCCGCATTTTGATTATGGACGGATGCGGGGGGTAAGGAAGCTAGTCCTAGATAATAAGATTCGTATTGGTTCTTGGAATATCGGAACATTATCTAGTAAGCTAATGGAGGTGGAAGATACTATGATTCGGAGAAAGATTCATATTCTATGTTTACAAGAGACAAAATGGGTTGGAGAAAAAGCAAAGGAGATAGAGGATACAAGTTTTAAATTATGGTACTCAGGTAAAGAAAAGGCCCGAAACGGAGTTGGTATTATCATAAATAAAGATTTAAAGGAGAGTGTAGTAGACATACAACGATATGGTGATCGAATCATGACATTGAAATTAGTGTTAGGAGCAGAGGTTTTGAATATAGTTTGTGCTTACGCACTCCAAGTAGGACTAGAAGATAGTATAAAGACAGATTTTTGGGAAGAGTTAGATAAGGTGTTTCAAAAGATTCCACAAAGGGAGATGATTTGTTTAGGAGGAGATTTAAATGGACATGTCGGTAAAGAGGCATTAGGATATCAAGGGATTCATGGAAACTTTGGTTATGGGGATATAAACGAGGAAGGTAGGGAGATTTTAAATTTTGCTATGTCATTTGATCTCTTTATAGTCAATACAATCTTCAAAAAACGAGATGAACATTTAATTACTTATAAGAGTGGCTTATCACAAACACAAATTGATTACTTTATTTGTAGAAAAAAAGATAGAGCGTGTTGTAAAGATTGTATGGTAATTCCAGGAGAAAGCTTAACCACCCAACATCGACTTTTAGTTATGGATTTACAAATAAAAAAATGGACAAAGAAGAAAAGAGTGCATCAAGCTATTCGGACTAAATGGTGGAACCTCAAAAGCGAGAAAGAAGATATATTTAAACAGAAAGTCCTTCAAGGAGATGTTTGAAATTATGTTGGCACACACTCTGATATGTGGAACAATATGGCTATACATATTAGGAAAGTGGCGAAAGATGTGTTAGGGGTATCTAAGGGAGGTGTACCGTTACAAAAAGAAGCTTGGTGGTGGAGTAAAGTAGTACAAAATAAAATCAAGGCAAAGAGGGCTTGTTACAAATTACATCATGCTAAGAAAACTAGTGAAACTTTAGAAGCATACAAGAAAGCAAAGAAGGAAGCAAAAAAGGCCGTTAGTGAAGCAAAAGCTAAGATTTGAGAGGACTTATATAAAAAAACTCAACTCAAAAGAGGGTGAAAGAGATATTTTTAGGATAGCTAGGGCTAGAGATAAGAAAACTAAAGATCTTAATTATGTTAGATGCATAAAAGACGAGGATGAAAAAATTCTAGTGACAAATGATGATATAAGAAATAGATGAAAAAACTATTTTTATAATCTTTTTAATGAAAATAAAGATGGTAGTATTAGTTTAGGAGATTTAGCCAAGTCAGAAAAGTATATCAACCACAATTTGTACCGACGTATTCAAAAGAATGAAGTCAAAGAGGATCTTAAACATATGAAGAGTGGTAAATCGGTAGGACCAGATAATATTCCTATAGAAGTTTGGAAAACACTAGGAGAAATAGGAATCACTTGGCTCACAAGACTATTTAATGAAATATGGAAAAACCAAAAGATGCCCGAGGAATGGAGAGCAAGTACACTTATACCCGTATAATAAGAACAAGGGAGACATTCAAAATTGTGCGAATTATCGAAGTATCAAGTTAATGAGTCATACTATGAAATTATGGGAAAGAATTATCGAATGTAGGTTAAGACAAGTATCAAATACAACAGAGAACCAATTTGGATTTATGCCAGGTAGATCTACTATTGAAGCGATTCACCTTTTGAGACTTCTTATGGAACATTTTAGAGCAAAAAAGAAAGACCTTCACATGATATTTATTGATCTAGAAAAAGCTTATGATAGGGTACCGAGGGAGGTTCTTTGGAGAACTTTAGAAAAAAGAGGTATTCCATTGACATATATTAACCTTATAAGAGACATGTATGATGGTGCAAAAACATGTGTGAGGACTCATGAAGGAACGACATACTTCTTTGAAGTTAATATTGGGTTACATCAAGGATCAACTTTAAGTCCATACTTATTTATAATGGTGATGGATGAGTTAACAAAACATATTCAAGATGAAGTACCTTGGTGTATGTTATTTGCAGATGACATTGTATTAGTGGAGGAGTTTAAGGAAAAAGTTAATAGAAAATTGGAACTATGGAGAGAAACATTAGAAAACAAAGGCCTCCGACTTAGTAGAACAAAGACAGAATATATGGAGTGTAAGTTTGATCATTTGGCTACTTAAGAGGACATAGAAATTAAAATTGGCACACATTGCATTCCCCAAAAGGAAAGTTTTAAATACCTAGGGTCAATTTTTCAAAGTGATGGAAGAATTGATGGCGATGTTATACATAGAATTAATGTTGGTTGGTTAAAATGGAGAGGAGCATCAGGTATTCTTTGTGATAAGAAGATACCATTAAAATTAAAAGGTAAATATTATAGAGCAGTAATTAGGCCTACCATGTTTTATGGTTATGAGTGTTGGGCAATTAATCATCAACATGTACAAAAGATGTCTGTGACAGAAATGAAGATGTTGAGATGGATGAGTGGTCATACAAGAAAAGACCGTATACATAATGAGGTTATTAGAAACAAATTAGGAGTGGCACCAATAGAGGATAAAATGAGAGAACATCGTTTAAGATGGTTTGGACATATAGAAAGAAGATCAAAAGAAGAACCTGTAAGAAGGGTAGAAAAACTAAATTTGGAAAGTATTAAAAGAGGTAGAGGACGACCACAAAAGTGTTGGAAAGAAACAATAAAGAATGAACTAGCTTATTGGGAGTTAACTGCTAACATGGCACACGATAGGGATCGTGGAAACAAAGAATCCATGTAGCCGACCCCGTCTAGTATGGGAAAAGGCTTAGTTGTCGTTGTTGTACGATAAAATAATAGAACATGGGTCCCAAACATCAAAACGAACAATTTAAAATGGTTTCGAAGCTCTATTTTCGTTCGAAGGAAATGATGCACGATGATGTTTGGCCTTTTGGCAAGTGTCACATTGAAAAAACAAATCACTACAACTTGAAAATTCAGGTAATAGAATTCTAATCTTAGAAATAGTTAAATAGCTCAATCGTCGATGCCACAATATCAACTTTTCCTTCTCCCCTTTTATAGTTAGAGTAGATTGTATAGTTGTCGTGGTCATTTTCTCATAAAAATAAAGTCCTCTACTCAAGCTACCCTGACCAAAGATCCTCCCTATCCTCAGTTCGTAAAAAGTGCAACACATAGAATTAAAGGTTACCACATAATCCAAGTCTTGTATTAGAGCATAAACTAATAAGAGATTGATTGAAATATTGGAAACATGTATAACATTTTTAAGAGTCCCAAAAGAAGTGATTATACTTTCTTTTCTCACAATAGGAGTATTAGACCCATCGACCAGCTTAATGCCAACACTATTATGAATCAACTGATAGTTATAGAAATATTCTCGATAGCCAACCATATGATATATTGTGGTTAAGTCGACTATCCATATTTTTGAATTAAGAACAAGTGAATTACCAGAAACCATGAATGAAAAAGGATATACCATATTAGCTTGAGAATCAACAGTAGAAGATGTAGACGCGAATTGTGATTCAGTTAGTCTCACATTAAGCTCTTCGATTCCTTCTTCATATCAACCAATGAACTCAGTTCAGTTTTCAGATTTTAACTTTCAACTTGACCACTAAAATATGTTCTGTTCGGTTTGTTCTAATTATAGTCGGGTCTGCCCACTAGTTCCCAGCAAGTTTTCTTTGTATGCCGGGTTCTTTTTACAATGTGAACAACACAACTTATCTTTCTCATCTACAGTAGATTGGAACCGACCACTACCACAACCTCCATGACCTCCTCTGTCACGAGATCCTAAATAATTAGGTACATTTTTGCCCACAAATGCAATCGTCTCTTGGCTTATTTTTCTTTCTCTAAGCATATTCTATCCTCTTCTCGTAATAGTAAGGAGTATACTATATTCAATGAAAGAAGTTCTTATCTGCTTAGGATATTATTATTGATTGTCTTGTATTCTGAAAAGATATCCCACAAAATATCAAACACTTTTCGTTCTTCAACCTCACTCGTTTATTCTTTTATACAACTTTGATATTTGGTCTTTGAGTAGTATTGTAATTCTTTCCATAAGCCACAAAGTTATGCATAGTAGTCACTTACTGATGTTCCTCCTTGTCTGCATTTGCGGATTCTTTCTATAATCTTATACTTTTTTGAAATATTCTTCCTCTGACAACCACCCAGATATCTTTGGCAGATTCTAAAAACATAAAGGTACTTGCAATGGATGGTATCATGGACTGGATGAATCATGCACTTACTAAGGTGTTTTCCCTACGTAATTTAGAGTAGGAAGGATTTGTTAAGTGGGGAGTGGGAATGTCTCCAGTTAAATAACCCCATCGCACCCTTGCCATAACAGTCAGTTCAATCGATATTGCTTATTGTAGGTAATTTCTATCATCTAATTTTATGTTTGTAATATGAAATCCTTCTCCCTTCTCTAAAATAATATTTTCTCTGCAGTCTACCATTTTACCTTTGTCACGATGGATATAATAGAGAATGGACCTTAAATATCTTAATGAATAATTTCAAAGGGTTTAAGAGATTTAATTTCATTGAATGGAAAGGAAACATGATGATGTTTAGCTTTCTGACAAGTATCATATCTCAAAATAAAGTCATTACAGCTTCAAAATTAAGGTAACAAAAATCTAATCTTGGAGCGCGAGAGATGTCTCAATCGTTGATACCAAAATCAGTGTTGTCTATCGCGTATTGTTGGGCTCCACGATACGGGTATATCGTATCATAGTGTATTGTATCATACTTTAATATTAAAAAATAGAAAATTATTTAAAAATAAAGAAAAATAGTAAAAAATCAAAGAAAAAAAATATTTAAAAAATCATGAAAAATTAGAAAAAATCTAGTAATTATTTTGAATTCATATAATGTAAAGTTTAGTACATATTGAGCATTCAACATTGAACAATTGTATCTAAATTTACATATTTTGAAGTAAAAAATGAAATACATTTATATTTTACATATTGTAAATTTATATCAGGATTATTAACTAAATAATCTTCATCTTCTCCTTAATGAAGATTCAAAGTTTCTCATCACCTTCTGCTTCAAAATCAAAATATTCATCTCCTTCATGATGTTGCACTCCTTTCAAATTAATCAATGCAATGTTTTCTTCGGTTAGGAGTGCATTTTCTTCGTTATCTTCCATAATTCACTATCTAATATATCAAAATTAACAAACTGCTATCTTTGTACATGTAGTTGTCATATTTGCTAATTTTCATATGTGAGCAAAATAATGAGCTCCATTTCTTTGATTATTGAGTCAATAACACCTCAGTGATGTGATATTGTTACTTGATGATATCCCCTTTTTCTCTTACTGGAGACTAGCTTATTAACTAATGCTTGAGCTCCATTTCTCACTTAAGAGACTGAGTTAAGCCTCACACACGTTGATCATGTTCAACTCAATGGAAGTCACGTAAGGTGAACCCTAAAATAGTGAAGTTGTGAAATGCCCACTCAATGAACCGAAACAACTAAATTGTTGTTCATTGTTTGTGATTTCATGAAATAAAAAACTGGTAGAAGAAATATATATAAAAGTTAGCAACAAAAAGGAAAATAATTTTGTCACAGTTTTTATTTGTTCATAAATTATTCTTATTCAATAAATGAAATTATAAACCCGAATTTATATGTTACATACACAGTTTACAATCCCAAACAAGCATATTGGAAGATGCCTTAGAGAGAAGTGAAGAGAGGCCATAAACCTGTAAAAAAAATTGAAAAAATAAAAATAAAAAATTTTGGAGGCATATGCTCGTATTGTGGCTTTCCACCATACGGATAACATTGGCCAAAATAACAATTATGTTTTTTGTTTTTTTAGCAAGTAATGAGGTTCCTTCTGCTAGTGTGTATGACTCCTCGTAAAAGTATAGTCCCCTCTTCATGCTACCCTGACCACAAATTCTCCCCATCTTCAATTCCCCAAAAATAGAGTGATAAAGCGTGAATAGAAAGTAAATTCATTAAGAGTATTTTATCCATCAACCATCTTAATACCAATGCCTCCCTAAATCAAATAATAATCTTTAAAGTACCCTATGGTTCCCACCATGTGGTCTGTAGCCCTAGAGTCAATAACCCAAATTCGTGTATTAGAAGTGGAAGGGTTACCCTGGGACATAAACGAAAAAAGATAATCCATGGTGACTTGTAGATCTCTGACGTGGATGCTGTCTTAGAATCAATTAGTCTCGATTCTAGCTTTTCTATCTTCCTCTTCATCTCGACTAAAGAATCCAGACATGTCTTAATCACATTTTTTGCATTTTGGTCACTCACATAAGCTTAGATTGCTTATTTTGATTATAGCTCGTTCAACCAATCAGCTATCAATATATATCTCTAGTATATTTGGTTTTCCCGCAGTGAGTGCACGAGCGTCTGCATTTCTCATCTAACGAATGTTATGTTCGGCCTCTTCCTCTTCCATTATACCCTCCCCTTCCACCTCTAAGTCAAGAGGTAAGCTGAGAATTCTTTCCAACAAATGTCATAGTTTATGCACTGCTATTTTTTCCTTCTTTCTCAAGGTGTTGCTTGACTTCTTCTCTCAAAAGTAGTGTATAAACTGTGCTAAGTGAGAGAAGCTCTTCTCTACTTAAGATGTTATTTTTCACAACCTCAAAGTCTGAAAAAATACTCCATAACAAGTCAAACACTTTCTTTCTTTCACAAAATTTTGACATTTTTTTTTCGAATAAAAATTCAGTTCCTCTCATAATCCTCGAAGCTCTGTCTGGATAATCATTTACCATTCTCCCTCTTTGTGTGCATTTGCAAAGGCAATATTTTTCCTATAATCATAAGCGTCTTGGACAGCTAGCCAAATCTCATGGATTGATTCGAAGAACATAAATGTACTCCCAATAGAAGGTATCATTGACTAAATTAACCAGGCACTTACCAAAGCATTTTCTCTATGCCACTTGGAGTAGGAGAGATCGGTAGTGTTGGGGTGTGAGAATTTCTCCAGTCAGGTATTACCATTTTCCTCTAGCCAACACTGCAAGTTCAATAGATCTCGCCCACTGCAAATAATTTTTGTCATCCAATTTTAAATTCGTGATTTGGAATGCTTCTAATTTGTCTATGCTGGAATTTTCCGTAATCTCAAACAACTTCCCCTTTTTTGTCATGATCACCCCCTACTCTAGGTTGCGATCTTTGTATTTCTTTCCTTTTTTTTTTGTATCGCTCTCTTATTTGATGCACAATACATTCCAATAAAAAACCAGACTTCTCCCTGGTACAAACCCTAATTTACTTTAAAAAATGTCTCTTCTGTGCGATCTCCAAGTACCCCTAATCCCACGAATTAGGTTTTGATACCATGTTATTAAGCACTCAAATCATCAAAAAATACAAATCATCATGGGATTTTGGAACGGTAGCCTGCCCTCCCAATAGAGTTGGCGGCTCCTCTTTTATTTCTCTCTTACTTTAATTGACCTAATAGCCAGAGTTACACTTATATATACTTTGTAACTTGAAAGACTATTCTACCCCTACTTAGTAATATACACATTACAACTTAAAAGAAACTTTTCTGGTATCCCTCATGTGGATATTGGATTAACACAGTGGATCTTGGGTTGTGATCCATCTCTTTAACATCATCATCTCATCTACATAAAACAATAATATTACAATACAATAGATTTCTTTATAAACATGGTAGAGTAAGTGTAACAAGTAGTAAATGTTAAAGGATATCTTGTATTAATACGTTATTTAAGTGTTTAGGTGTATTAGTGTGTTACGGTCCTTTAGTAGTAATTAGTACTAATCAGGGATAGTTTAGGAATTCAAGTTAGTTAGTATAAATGAGAGTGTTTAGGGTTTAGTTAAATGAGAATAAGAAGACAGGTCAGCAACCAGTGTGCCGCATTCTGCCCTTGTACAGATTGGAGGAAAGGCTCCAATCTGATAAATCTTGTAAGTGATTTTCTTTAGTTCAATACATATTATTTGCTTTTATCATGGTATCAAAGCCTATAAGGCCTGAAAAACTGTGATTTATCATTAGAAGATCAAAGTATTTGTGTGAAGGTGAAGCCTCAAATCATATTTGAGTTACACCTATTTGAATTTTTGTTTGTTAATGCCGATTGGACTATCGTTGGGAGATGCCGATTGAATCAGATCATAAAACAATCTGCTGCTGATTTTGGTGTTGAGATATTTGCGATTTGAAGATACGAATCAGATCATCAAACAATCCGTTGTTGAGCATTGTGTTGTATTATTTTGATTTGAAGATTTAAATCAGATTTAAACAAAAACCCATCATATTCTAGAGGTAGCCAGAACTCTATTACTTTAAAATAATGTTCCTAAATTCTATTGAGGAGAAGCAGTCCTTACTGCAGTTCATCTGATAAATAGATTGCCCAGTATTGTACTTTAAGTTGAAAGTCCAATAAAGTATCTCAATAAGGAATCAAAACAATTTCATATAGTTCCCTCTTTGGTTGTACATGTTTTGTACATGTTCATTTACCGAATCGTGATAAATTGGATCCTAAATCTTTAAAGTACATTTTCCTTGGCTACTCTAATTCTCAAAAGTGCTATAAATGCTATGACCCTATAGGTAAGAAGTTATATATTTCCATAGATGTTACCTTCACAGAATCTATTCCCTATTATACTTCTCAGGGGAGTCCACTACATCTAAAGAAACTTCTCCGTATGTCCTACTAGTAGTCCCAGATGATGCCAAAGAAGATACAGATGACAACAAAAATGAAGTCAGTAAGCAAGGAGAGATCTTGATGTATAAGAGAGGATCAAAAAACGTTATCTATACTAAAGAAGAACTAGCCCCTTATACAAGTACCAAAGATATTTCAACTGACTCAGATCCTCACATGGAAGGAACAGATATATTGAACTACCTATTGCTATTCGGAAAGGTAAGTGTACATGTACACGTTATCCTATTTCTGATTGTGTCTCATATGCTAATACATCATAGAGTTACCAGAATTTTGTTATAAATGCTGAGAAACATAAGATCCCTTCGAAATTTGAAGAAGTAATAAAGTCTCCTTTATGGAAAGCTGCAATTGAAGAAGAACTGAATGCTCTTGTGAAAAAATATGGGATTGATTATGAGAAACATTTGCCCCGGTAGCAAAGATGAACACTGGTCGGGATCATTCTCTCCTTGGCGGCACACTTTGGATGGGACTTGCACCAATTTGATGTTAAAAATGCTTTTCTCCATGGGAATTTGGAAGAGGAAGTATATATGGACATTCCACGGGATATGGACCCTCTGCAAGTGGAGAGGAATATGGTGTGCAAGTTAAGGAAGGCCTTTATGGACTCAAAGCGGTCTCCTCGTGCTTGGTTTGGGAGGTTCACCAATACTATGGTGTCCTTGGGTTATAGGCGAGCCGAGGAGATCATACCCTCTTTATAAAACATTCCAAGAGGCAAAGCTTACACTGCTTGGTTTATGTTGATGACATGATCATCGGCTTGGTGATGATGAGGTTGAGAAACGAGGTCTTAAAGAAAAATTAGTTTTGCACGAGTTTGAAATGAAGGACTTGGGGAAGGCTTTGAAGTACTTCCTTGGGATAGAGGTTGCCTATTCCAAACAAGGCATCTTTATTTCCCAGGAAATATGTCTGGATCTTCTTGAAGGAAACGAGGGTAAGCTAGGTTGCAAAACCACGGGGCGCTCTATTGAACAAAATCACGAGGATTGGAAACAATGAGGAGAGCCCAGAGGGTGGATAAGGCTGATATCGAGAGACTTGTGGGAAAGCTTGATATATTTGTCTCACACGGACTGACATAGCCTATCTTTGTCGGTGTGGTTGCTTGATTCATGCATGATCCTCGTGAGAGACATATGCTAGAGTTTGTGAATAGGAATTCTTGATGTTGAAGACAAACCGAGGAAGAGGACTTCTATTTCGGAAAAGAACAAACATTGACCATTGAAACCTATACGGTCACAGATTATCTTGGGAGATTCGGTTGTCGGCAGGCGAATAGCGGTCTACCTCGAGTTCTTGCATGTTTTTAGGAGGAAACTTGGTGACTTGGAGAAGTAAGAAACAGAATGTGGTTGCAAAGGTCAAGTGCGAGGACTGGTGAATTTCGAGCTATGGCCTGAGGAATTTGTGTATTATGGATGAGAATCATACTCGATGATCTCGGGAATAAAGTATGAAGCTCCTATGAGGTTGCTTTGTGATAACAAGTCGGCGAATCCAGCATTGCTCACAGCAGCTTGATCGGTTCAACATGATCGGACAAGCATATAGAGATGTCCTTTAGTAGCAATTAGTATTAATCAGGGATAGTTTAGGAATTCAAGTTAGATAGGTTAGTATAAATAACAGTGTTTAGGGTTTAGTTAAATGAGAATAAGAAGACAGGTCGGCAACCAGTGTGCCGCATTCTACCCTTGTACAGATTGGAGGAAAGGCTCAAATCTGATAAATCTTATAAGTGATTTTCTTTAGTTCAATACATATTATTTGCTTTTATCATTACTAACCATAAAATCATTCATCGTCGAACCAAGAAGAGGTTTCATATAAATCTCCACTTTCAACCATCCATTAAGGAAAACATTTTTGACATCCAATATCTCAGTCCTTAATAGCACTAACAACTATGAGAGTCCCAACAATGGTCATTCCCATCTATAGAACCATTACTTTTTATCTTAATTTTATATAACCACCTACAACATATAGCCCTTTTGTCTTTAGGACAAGCAATAACTATAAGTTTGAGCCTTTCCTAAAGCTTCTAATTCTTCTTGCATGGTTGTACACCAATTAGGTGACGTTTTGGCTTCCTTAAAGGTTTTTGTATCATCAAAAGTTGTGATAAAGGTTAGGAGAGCTCTATACTGTGGTGAAAAGGTTTTATAGGAAACAAACCTAACAAGAGGTCTAGAGCCTATACTGTATCTCCTAAAAGTAACAGGTTTGACTTTTCAAGGTTTTTTCTACCAATGTCAACAACAACTAAGCCTTTTTCCATACTAGATGGGGTCGGCTACATGGATTCTTTATTTCCATAGGGCTTTATCATGTGTCATGCTAGCAGTTAACTTAATATAAACTAGATCATTCTTTATTGATTCTTTCCAACACTTTTGTAGTCATCTAATTCCTCTTTTTACATTTTCACAATCTACTTTTTCATATCTCCTTGCGACCGCATCTTTGGGTAGTCTTTCTATATGTCCAAACTATCTTAAACAATTTTATCTCATTTTATCCTCTACCACCAAGCTTCTTTTTGTACCAGCATGCCTCCCTTAGATTCGCCTAACATATCTTTTACCATTTGTCGAATATGTATAGTCATATTGTTCCACGTATTAGAAGGTGTACTTACATAATTTCAAGCATCTCCTTGAAGAATTTTCTCTTTAAATATATCATCTTTCTCACATTTGAGGTTCCACCATCTAGTCTGAATAGCTCTATGTACTCTATATTCTTCTTTGTCCACTTTTTTACCTACAAATCCATTACCAAAAGTCGATGTTGAGTAGTTAAACTTTCTCTTTGAATTACCTTACAATGTTTACAACATGATCTATCTTTTTTCCTACAAACAAAATAATGAATTTGTGTTTGTGATAAGTCACTCTTATAAGTAATTAAATATTCATCTCGTTTTTTGAAAATTATATTGGCTATAAAGAGATCAAAAGTCAGCCAAATTTAAAATCTCCCTACCCTCCTCATTTATATTCTCAAAACCATAGTTTTCATAAATACTTTGATATCCTAATGCATCTTTACAGACATGTCCATTTAGGTCTCCGCCCAGACAAATCATCTCCCTTTGTAGAATTCTTTGAATCACTTTATCTAACTCAAAGCCTTCTTTATACTATCTTCTAATCCTACTTGGGGTGCATAAGCACAAACTATATTCAAAGTCTCTACTCCTAATACTAATTTCATCATCATAATTCAGTCACCATGTCATCATATGTCTACTACACTATCCTTTAAATCTTTATTTATCATAATGCCAACTCTATTTTGAGCCTTTTACTTTCTTGAGTACCATAATTTAAAACATGTATTCTCAATCTCTTTTGCTTTTTTTCCAACCCACATTGTCTCTTGTAAACATAGAATGTGAATCTTTCTCCGAATCATAGTATCTACCACCTCCAATAACTTGTTAGTCAATGTTTCGATATTCCATACCAATATGAATCTTATTATCTAGGACTAGCTTCCTTATCCCCCGCATCCGTCCTTGCCGAAAATATGGAGACCTTCGTTGTAACTTGTTCACTACATTCGGGCCACAATTCTATATATAATCTTTAAGCGAGAATAGTTAGGAACAACTTCAAATTACTTTTCAACAGGTAACATATTTTGTAAAATAGAAGATGGCATCTTACATTTTCAACATTACTTTGGGGCGTCACCGCCTAGCGACGTGCTGCAAAGCCCGAATGCAGTAAGAAGTAAGCAAGAGACACTATATTTTCGCCCGAATGTAGTGAATCAATTGTAGAGAGGGTTCTCACATCATGGACGGGTGTGGGTAAAGAAGATAGTCCCGCTACATTGCCGCCCGAATGTAGTGAAATTTTTTCAGAGAGGATCTCCACATTTTGATTATGGACGGATACGGGGGATAAGGAAGCTAGTCCTCGATAATAAGATTCGTATTGGTTCTTGGAATATCGGAACATTATCTGGTAAACCAATGGAGGTGGTAGATACTATAATTCGGAAAAAGATTCATATTCTATATTTACAAGAGACAAAATGGGTTGGAGAAAAAGCAAAGGAGATAGAGGATACAGGTTTTAAATTATGATACTCAGGTAAAGAAAAGGCTCGAAATGGAGTTGGTATTATCATAAATAAAGATTTAAAGGAGAGTGTAGTAGACATACAACGATATGGTGACCGAATCATGACGTTGAAATTAGTGTTAGGAGTAGAGGTTTTGAATATAGTTTGTGCTTACGCACCCCAAGTAGGACTAGAAGATAGTATAAAGACAGTTTTTTGGGAAGAGTTAGATAAGGTGTTTCAAAAGATTCCACGAAGGGAGATGATTTGTTTAGGAGGAGATTTAAATGGACATGTCAGTAAAGAGGCATTAGGATATCAAGGGATTCATGGAAACTTTGGTTTTGGGGATATAAATGAGGAAGGTAGGGAGATTTTAAATTTTGCCATGGCATTTGATCTCTTTATAGTCAATACAATCTTCAAAAAATGAGATGAACATTTAATTATTATAAGAATGGTTTATCACAAACACAAATTGATTACTTTATTTGTAGAAAAAAAGATAGAGCGTGTTGTAAAGATTGTAAGGTAATTCCAGGAGAAAGCTTAACTACCCAACATCGACTTTTAGTTATGGATTTACAAATAAAAAAGTGGACAAAGAAGAAAAGAGTGCATCGAGCTATTCGGACTAAATTATGGAATCTCAAAAGCGAGAAAGAAGATATATTTAAACAGAAAGTCCTGCAAGGAGATGTTTGGAATTATGTTGGCACACCCTGTGATATGTGGAACAATATGGCTATACATATTAGGAAAGTTGCGAAAGATGTGTTTGAAATAGGAATCACTTCGCTCACAAGACTATTTAATGAAATATGGAAAAACCAAAAGATGCCCGAGGAATGGAGAGCAAGTACACTTATACCCATATATAAGAACAAGGAAGACATTCAAGATTGTGCGAATTATCGAGGTATCAAGTTAATGAGTCATACTCTGAAATTATGGGAAAGAATCATCGAACGTAGGTTAAGACAAGTATCAAGTACAACAGAGAACCAATTTGGGTTCACGCCAGGCAGATCTACTATTGAAGTGATTCACCTTTTAAGACGTCTTATGGAACATTTTAGAGCAAAAAAGAAAGACCTTCACATGATATTTATTGATATAGAAAAAGCTTATGATAGGGTACCAAGGGAGGTTCTTTGGAGAACTTTGGAAAAAAGAAGTATCCCATTGACATATATTAACCTTATAAGTGACATTTATGATGGTGCAAAAACATGTGTGAGGACTCATGAAGGAACGACAGACTTCTTTGAAGTTAATATTGGGTTATATCAAGGATCAACTTTAAGCCCATACTTATTTATAATGGTGATGGATGAGTTAACAAAACATATTCAAGATGTAGTACCTTGGTGTATGTTATTTGCAGATGACATTGTATTAGTGGAGGAGTCTAAGGAAAAAGTTAATAGAAAATTGGAACTATGGAGAGAAACATTAGAAAGCAAAGGCCTCCGACTTAGTAGAACAAAGACAGAATATATGGAATGTAAGTTTGATCATTTGGTTACTTCAGAGGACATAGAAATTAAAATAGACACATATTGCATTCCTCGAAAGGAAAGTTTTAAATACCTAGGGTCAATTTTTCAGAGTGATGGAAGAATTGATGGAGATGTTACGCATAGAATTAATGTTGGTTGGTTAAAATGGAGAGGAGCATCAGGTATTCTTTGTGATAAGAAGATACCATTAAAATTAAAAGGTAAATATTATAGAGCAACAATTAGGCCTGCCATGTTTTATGGTTCTGAGTGTTGGGCAGTTAATCATCAACATGTACAAAAGATGTCTATGACAGAAATGAAGATATTGAGATGGATGAGTGGTCATACAAGAAAAGACCGTATACATAATGAGGTTATTAGAAACAAAGTAGGAGTGGCACCAATAGATGATAAAATGAGAGAACATCGTTTAAGATGGTTTGGATATATACAAAGAAGATCAAAAGAAGAACATGTAAGAAGGTTAGAAAAACTAAATTTGAAAAGTATTAAAAGAGGTAGAGGACGACCACAAAAGTGTTGGAAAGAAACAATAAAGAACGATCTAGCTTATTGGGAGTTAACTACTAACATGGCACAAGATAGGGATTTGTGGAAACAAAGAATCCATGTTGCCGACCCCGTCTAGTATGGGAAAAGGCTTAGTTGTTGTTGTAGTTGTTGTTGTAGAAGATGGAATCCTGTTTATCAAGTAAACTGATGTTATAACTATTTCATCCTAGACATTTTTTAGAACTCCGCTAGACACTAATATGATCCTAGTGGTTTCCACTATATGTTGATATTTGTGTTTAGCAACACCATTTTGTTCAGAAGTTTTTGTACAAGAATTTTGATAAAAAATGATATTGTTCTAAAGATATTTTTCAAATTCTTTTGAAACAAATTATCCTCCAAAATCATATCTAAAAACTTTTAATGTTTGAATCAAACTGATTTTTTATGAGATTATGGAAAGCAATAAATTTTTTAAACACTTCTAACTTGTCATTCAATAGGTATATCCATGTATACCATAGCATTCAATAGGTATATCCATGTATACCTATAAAATCATCCATAAAAATTACATAATATGATAATCTCCTTTCGAAAGGTTTACTTGCAACAAAAGTTCTATTAGAAAGAAAGTTCTCAGTACTCTTAATGTCAAGAGCAGAACATTCATATAATTTTTGAATATTTATATTTTTTGTGCCATAGAAATACATCATTTCGTAAGGTATTACAATAACCAAAATTTTGAATATGCAACTTGTCTCACATGGAAGCTCCCACTATCGAAAATTTCTGAAACCGAAAGTAAATTTAAATTTAATTTTGGAACTAGTCCAACTTTTGGAATGGAAAAGTTTTACTTCAAAGATGACTCATTTTTGTAACCTTTAATTTAGTTTTGTCAACAGTAAATACATGTGAATTAAAAGTTTTTTTTGTACATTTTGTTAAAAAGTTCTCGTCACATGTCAAGTGTACAGAAGCTCCGAAATCAATTGAACATGGATTCATACCTTATGAGGAAGTTATAGAGCACATTGCACCAAAGATAAAAGCTTTCTCCTTTAGTTGTCTTTCTAGTTGTGTGAAAGGAAGCTCCGAAATCAACTAA
Source organism: Brasenia schreberi (assembly GCA_036023115.1). NCBI lineage: Eukaryota > Viridiplantae > Streptophyta > Magnoliopsida > Nymphaeales > Cabombaceae > Brasenia > Brasenia schreberi. The sequence continues at coordinate 456,475 of JAYKKT010000038.1, forward strand.
ACAAGGATTCATACCTTATGAGGAACTTTTAGAGCACATTGTGCCAGAGATAAAAGTTTTCTCCTTTAGTTATCTTTCTAGTTATGTTATTTTATCTTGAAGTATGAGGAGAACGGAAGCTTGATCTATCTCACTATTGACGACGGCTACCTTCTTCCTTAATTTCAGCCATCTCGTCCTTGTATGTTCAACTTCTTTGCAATAGTAGCATCCTACTTCTCTTTCCGTGTCATTGGTTCTTTCTATTTTGAAGTGCGGAGGACGGTATGGCTTTATGTTGACTCCCCATCTAGAAGCGGCTAAAGCGAAGTTCATGTGGGTCTGAGCTTTATTGAATCTAGTTTTTGCCATTAAGAGATCGAAGATAACTTCCGGTATTAGAAAGGGCTTCCGATGCATGAGAGAAGATTGAATCAATGAACTCCCTTAAATTCTTTCCTTGTCCTCTTAAGAGTTGATAATAAAAACCCTCATTTTGTTCACATTGTCATGCACTAAGGCGCCCCATCTATTATGAGAAAATGCTTAGTTGTTGTTGTTGTTGTTGTCATGCACTAAGACAATATGTGCATTTGGTCTCATATCCTTTCAAACGATGCCAAATATTTGAAAATTCACTAAAATAATCACTTACCCAATTTTGATAAAATGCAGGAATTTATTGCATTAAAAAAGAAGGAACTTATAGAGAATGGCAAATTTCAGAGATTTGCGCCCCTTTCTTGGGTGGTTGCAGTCTTACATTACCGTGAAATGCCCTAATGTCTATTTATATTCTAATCTAACTCAAATGACTAAAATACCTACATTAAGTAATGTTTAATGCATGATTAACACAAAGTGAACACTCTCCCTCAAGTTGGAACATATATATCATATGATCCAAGCTTGTTACATATATAACTAATTCGGGGTCCTCTAAGATTTTGTGAGAAGGTCCGCAAATTGATCATTTGAGTTGACAAAGGTTGTGACAATGTCACCCGAAAGAACTTTCTCTTATAAAATGACAATCAATCTCAATATGTTTAATTTTTTCATGAAATCAAGCTGGTTAGACAATATGTAAGCGATATGGTTATCACAGAATTAGGTCATCTCATTCAACATCTCCAAACCAGAAGTTGGGTAATCGTTTTTAACCAGACAAGCTCACATGTTGCCACAACCATAGCTCTATACTCAACTTCAACACTAGATCTAGCAACCACATTCTGCTTCTTTACTTTTCCAAGAACAATCTCCATCAGAATACACTTCAAGTTTTAGTTCAGCTGATTTGGAATATAAAAGGCTTTCTCCAAGTGTCGACTTTAGATATCTTAATTTTCGATAGACATCATAATGGACCAATTCAAATGGTTTCATCTTTCTAGACTCGTTAAGAGGATACGGTACTCTTTGATATTTTGCTAACTGGCAAACATCACATTAAAGGACTCAAAAACTAAGTTGGATATAACATAACCAATTTTGGAGGGAGGTAGATGTCCAAGACGAGCATGCCACATCTTGACATCTACTTCACATGATGGTGGCACTGAATTAGAGATAGACTTGCTGATGGATTGCACCCATGTTTTATAATTGAAACTCATCTAAGTAGAAATTGAACCTCACTTTTTATATTACGAGAGTACTAACCTTGCAATTGAGCAAAGCTCTGATACCATGTAAACTCTGCTCCTAAAATACTTTAATGGTGGCTTTCATAATCCACCAAGGCACTTGACAGCTAACCAGTCATAGAAACGATTGTATCACAGTATCACAGAGTGCAAGATAATCAACAAAAATGTAAATAACAGAATGCAAATATAAAAAAATATTTCATTAACAGGCCAGAGGGTATACAAATAATATACAGCATTGGGCCATTTATAGAGTGGCTTATCAACAGCCACTACAGTCCGACTGGATTTCTAGCCGTTAAACGACTTCTAAAGGCTAGAAATTTATTTGGATCCCATGGCAGCAGGCTGAGCTGAATTACATAGAATGAAAAAATAAAAATAAGAAACAGAAAATACAAATACTTAATTATATTTAACAGTGTACATGTGCACCTCCATAGAACAAGGGAGCGAGAGTTGCATCACGATGGCATTCTAGTCGACTATTTATCAACTTTTTTGAAGCAACTTAGTGTACTCATATCATGTAGCAAGCAATACAAATAACAACCTAAGTTGTGAGACTCCTCACTGGAAACCAACAAAAAGTCAGAACACTTAAATAGAGATCGATGGTAGGTAGAAAAGGAATTATAAGCATGAAAGAGCAACATTGCTAATTTTTCTTTCCAAGAACTTAAGTTATCATCCAAGTTTCAATGCCAACCAGACACAATTTAAATAGTAATCATGCTTCCTGGGATGAAAAATGTGCAGGCCTTAGAAAGGAATTAATACCTGGATATGGAAGTAAAAATTATGCCTTTCTGGATTTCATCATCGGTTATATATGAAGCAAGACTGAAGAAGGCAACAGATAAGTCAAAATCTCACTAATCTAGCAATTTGGAAATTAACACCAATGGAAAAAAAATACAAGGGTACAAACTAACAATGCTTAGGCCTAAACAATATTACAGCACTCAAAGTTCTGCTGCTGTCAAATTTGTGATGGTGATATGCACCAAGATGTGAACAACCACCAACCACTTTTGATTTTACATGTTTTAGTATGAGTCACAGTTCGGATGTGAACAGCCACCAATAACTTTTGATTTTACGTGTTTTAGTCCCAGTTATACTTTCTAATTTTCTCTGCTTCTTCATTTTGCTTCTTCAACTTTCGTAGCTGTTAGTATCAATAGCTAATTACTTGCCATTGACAAGATGCTAAGCTCTTAGCTGTCACGAGTTCCTTGCTACCAGTATTGCTCTGTGAAATAGGCTTCATGGCCTCTTGGAACTTATGCACTGAGACACCAAAAGAATATCCATCTGCAAGGTTTGGATAAACTAAATATTATATTATTCTATTGTGACTCAACATCCATGCCATCATGTTTCATTAGGTTTCTTAACAGAACTTATCCAAGAAGATCTGAGTCGCTCAGATTACCGGGCCCGATATGGGCAGATCCCCTAGCCTTTTGAAAGGCTTCATTAACCTTCCCATGCACATCAATAAGTTGATAGGCCCTGACTGACCAACAAAAGGAACTGTAGCCCGACAAGGAAAGCAGTTGAGACAGGGAAAGTGAAAAGCTCTCAAAATGCAACTCCAACTCGAGAGCATCCCGAAGAAATAAGGCTGCCCCAGTTTATTTACCCAAGTCCAGCCAACTACACAACCTCTCTAAGGAGCAAGGGTGGTAGAAGGAACTGCCTTCCTAGCCCTCATGGTCCATGTCAGGGTTGACTAAGACGGAGATAATTGGCCTTTCCCAGCTCTAGAATGCATTGCCGTATGTCATCTATAAAGTAATTGGATGGCCTTTCATTTTGCAAACTTCTCTATGAGGAGATGAGTCATTGCTATCAAATGGTAATTGATTGTTCTGGAAGATGAGAGGCATTAATGCCATGAAGGTAATAGTACAACTGTACAACACAGAATAGAGAATGCTATGTTCCAAAACAAGGAAGAGAGCAGTTCAACCTTCTGTTGGAAAATCACCTGATTATGATATTCATTAACCACTTGAAAGAGGTTGCAATACGTACCGTTCTGCCGCAGCTTGCAGCATGCCATCAGAAATAGAACGTGCACCTGAGAGAAGGCTCCCCAGGCCAATTCTAGATAAGATAAAGCAACTTGTTAAGCTAAAAATCATGACAAGTTGTTTTATGAATATAAACTGGTATTGCATATTATGTGTTAAACATACCCAGGAAATAGATACATATTATTTGCTTGATTGACATATCCAATGTTCCTATTGCCTGCATGCAGAGCATTTGGTGTGAATTTTCAGAACGGAAGCAACAACCAGCAAGCAAGCAAGCCTTTTCCCACACTAAGTGGGCCGGCTATTTCACAAACAGAAGCAAAGTCTATCAAGATCGGTATATACCAAGATTAACATTCTCAAAAGGGCTTCCACTAGCAAAAATAATGTTTTCTCCAGCAAATGTGAAAGCCTCAGAAGCCGTACATTCAGCTGTTCCACACAACCAAGGAACAAGTAATTTTGCATAGGAATTATCACGGACAATAGGAATAGATTTAAAGTTCTGCATTAAGCCAACCATTTTTTGTAGGATTGGACATAGCAAATATTGCAGGCCGTGGTGAGTCAGAGTCCCTCATGGCCCTTAAAACCTGCAAGAGAACAGTATATCAAAGAAATTTGTAAAAGATGACTAGTGTATCAGCAACCATAGAGAAGCATTTGTTATGAAGCAAAGGTATGTGTTACTCAATTTAAGAACTAGATTCAACATCTCAAATGCATGTGCCAAAGAATGTTTTGAAGTCATCACTTTGCATAATAGCGAGACACACTCTCCAGCAGCCTTTCAAATAAAATGCCAAAGAATCATTCTTGTTGAATGATGCCAGTAGCTAATGATTCAAAACTAAGTCCAGGTGAGGTGAATAGGCATAAACACAAAAGAAAAGGTAGATGTTAGAAAAAATGTATTTTTATTTTATTAATGTAATTTTTTTTTATTTCATGTAAGGCAGGCCCCCAGGCACCAGGCCGTTCGGATCTTGCCCTCAAGGCCTGGCCAGTTGGGCCCTTGGCGCCTGGCCGCTAAGGCCACAGCACCAGCCGTTGGGGGTCCAACTGTCACCAGGCCCCCAACGGCTAGATCAGCCTAGTTGTTGGGGGCTGGATATGACCAGTCCTTGTTGGCTTTTCTCTCCACTATCTCATTCTCTCCTATATAAATCCCTTTAATGTATATATTATTTCAAGCCTTGTGTGACTATTAAATAGTATTGAATTCCGCTATTATTAGTGCCTTCGTTATACATATGTGATTATAGTCTTTTCTAAGGCTTTGTGATTGATGATTTGTGGTGATATTTATTCATCGATCTTTTGTTGTTGAAGTATCAACTTCATTACATGGTATCAGAGTCATTCTCGACCATGAGAACATTATTTGTTACCTCGAGAAGTGTGTTAATCGTGTTCTTGGCTTTATTGTAAGTTTACCTCTATATTTATTTTCTTCTTGAAATATGGATAAGAAAGAAGGGTTTAACTTTCGTTTAAAACTGTTGAACTATAAAACATAGGTCCAATCTATAAAAAATTATCTATATTTTAAAAAATTATGGGGTTATTTAAGTGGTTCGAAGGTAGAAACCTCCGTTACAACAACAACAACTAAGCCTTTTCCCATACTAGACGGGGTCGGCTACATGGATTCTTTGTTTCCACAGATCCCTATCGTGTGCCATGTTAGCAGTTAACTCCCAATAAACTAGATCATTCTTTATTGTTTCTTTCCAACACTTTTGTGGTCGTCCTCTACCTCTTTTAATACTTTCCAAATTTAGTTTTTCTAACCTTCTTACAGGTTCTTCTTTTGATCTTCTTTCTATATGTCCAAATCATCTTAAATGATGTTCTCTCATTTTATCCTCTATTGGTGCCACTCCTAATTTGTTTCTAATAACCTCATTATGTATACGGTCTTTTCTTGTATGGCCACTCATCCATCTCAACATCTTCATTTCTGTCACAGACATCTTTTGTACATGTTGATGATTAACTGCCCAACACTCAGAACCATAAAACATGGCAGGCCTAATTGCTGCTCTATAATATTTACCTTTTAATTTTAATGGTATCTTCTTATCACAAAGAATACCTGATGCTCCTCTCCATTTTAACCAACCAGCATTAATTCTATGTGTAACATTTCCATCAATTCTTCCATCACTTTGAAAAATTGACCCTAGGTATTTAAAACTTTCCTTTTGGGGAATGCAATGTGTGCCAATTTTAATTTCTATGTCCTCTGAAGTAGCCAAATGATCAAACTTACATTCCATATATTCTGTCTTTGTTCTACTAAGTCGGAGGCCTTTGTTTTCTAATGTTTCTCTCCATAATTCCAATTTTCTATTAACTTTTTCCTTAGACTCCTCCACTAATACAATGTCATCTGCAAATAACATACACCAAGGTACTTCATCTTGAATATGTTTTGTTAACTCATCCATCACCATTATAAATAAGTATGGAATTAAAGTTGATCCTTGATGTAACCCAATATTAACTTCAAAGAAGTCTGTCGTTCCTTCATGAGTCCTCACACATGTTTTTGCACCATCATACATGTCTCTTATAAGGTTAATATATGTCAATGGGATACCTCTTTTTTCCAAAGTTCTCCAAAGAACCTCCCTCGGTACCCTATCATAAGCTTTTTCTAGATCAATAAATATCATGTGAAGGTCTTTCTTTTTTGCTCTAAAATGTTCCATAAGACGTCTCAAAAGGTGAATCGCTTCAATAGTAGATCTACCTGGCATAAATCCAAATTGGTTCTCTGTTGTACTTGATACTTGTCTTAACCTACGTTCGATAATTCTTTCCCATAATTTCATAGTATGACTCATTAACTTGATACCTCGATAATTCACACAATTTTGAATGTCTCCCTTGTTCTTATATACGGGTATAAGTGTACTTGCTCTCCATTCCTCGGGCATCTTTTGGTTTTTCCATATTTCATTAAATAGTCTTGTGAGCCAAGTGATTCCTATTTCTCCTAGTATTTTCCAAACTTCTATAGGAATATTATCTGGTCCTACCGATTTACCACTCTTCATATGTTTAAGAACCTCTTTGACTTCATTCTTTTGAATACGTCGGTAGAAATTGTGGTTTATATACTTTTCTGACTTGGCTAAATCTCCTAAACTAATACTAACATCTTTATTTTCATTAAAAAGATTATAAAAATAGTTCTTCCATCTATTTCTTATATCATCATTTGCCACTAGAATTTTTTCATCCTCGTCTTTTATGCATCTAACAAAATTTAGATCTTTAGTTTTCTTATCTCTAGCCCTAGCTATCCTAAAAATATCTCTTTCACCCTCTTTTGAGTTGAGTTTTTTATATAAGTCCTCCCAAATCTTAGCTTTTGCTTCACTAACGGCCTTTTTTGCTTCCTTCTTTGCTTTCTTATAAGCTTCTAAAGTTTCATTAGTTTTCTTAGCGTAATGTAATTTGTAACATGCCCTCTTTGCCTTGATTTGATTTTGTACTATTTCACTCCACCACCAAGCTTCTTTTTGTGCCGGTACACCTCTCTTAGATACCCCTAACACATCTTTCGCAACTTTCCTAATATGTATAGCCATATTGTTCCACGTATCAAAGGGTGTGCCAACATAATTCCAAACATCTCCTTGAAGGACTTTCTGTTTAAATATACCTTCTTTCTCGCTTTTGAGGTTCCACCATTTAGTCCGAATAGCTCGATGCACTCTTTTCTTCTTTGTCCATTTTTTTATTTGTAAATCCATAACTAAAAGTCGATGTTGGGTGGTTAAGTTTTCTCCTGGAATTACCTTACAATCTTTACAACACGCTCTATCTTTTTTTCTACAAATAAAGTAATCAATTTGTATGTGTGATAAGCCACTCTTATAAGTAATTAAATGTTCATCTCATTTTTTGAAGATTGTATTGACTATAAAGAGATCAAATGACACAGCAAAATTTAAAATCTCCCTACCTTCCTCATTTATATCCCCATAACCAAAGTTTCCATGAATCCCTTGATATCCTAATGCCTCTTTACCGACATGTCCATTTAAATCTCCTCCTAAACAAATCATCTCCCTTTGTGGAATCTTTTGAAACACCTTATCTAACTCTTCCCAAAAAACTGTCTTTATACTATCTTCTAGTCCTACTTGGGGTACGTAAGCACAAACTATATTCAAAACCTCTGCTCCTAACACTAATTTCAATGTCATGATTCGGTCACCATATCGTTGTATGTCTACTACACTCTCCTTTAAATCTTTATTTATGATAATACCAACTCCGTTTCGAGCCTTTTCTTTACCTGAGTACCATAATTTAAAACCTGTATCCTCTATCTCCTTTGCTTTTTCTCCAACCCATTTTGTCTCTTGTAAACATAGAATATGAATCTTTCTCCGAATCATAGTATCTACCACCTCCATTAGCTTACCCGATAATGTTATGATATTCAAAGAACCAATACGAATCTTATTATCTAGGACTAGCTTCCTTACCCCCCCGCATCCGTCCATAATCAAAATGCGAAGACCCTCTCTGAAAATTTTTCACTACATTCTGGCGGCAATGTAGTGGGACTAACTTCTTTACCCACACCCGTCCATGATGTGGGAACCCTCTCTGCAATTGATTCACTACATTCGGGCGAAAATGTAGTGGCCCTTGCTTACTTCTTACTGCATTCGGGCTCTGCAGCACGTCGCTAGGAGGGGACGCCCCAAAGCAATGCTCATAATTTTTGTAATCCATGTTGTAGAAATCCGACGAAGTTTTACGCTGGCTGTCGGAAGCCTAACACAACCCTCCTCCTTTATCCGGGCTTGGGACCGGCAATAGAACGGTCCGATGAGTGCTCATGAACAATATGAATTAGCACACTAGAGATACCTTGGCCGACTTCACTAACGCTAAAGAAGCATGACAATATTTTAAAAAATCTCTTATTCAAAGTGATATTGCTTATAGGATAGCATTACGTGAAGCATGAAAATATTTTAAAAAATCTCATATTCAAAGTGATCCTGCTCATAGGATAGTATTACTTGATAAATTGTTATCACTTAGACAAGGATATAAAGGGTAAACGATTTTTTTGGTAAATATTCCAATGTATGGAATCAACTTTATAGATACAAAAAGAAATATACACAATGTCTTAGTGAGAGACAATATGAGGAGAATGAAGACTTTTTATACCAATTTTTAAGAAGTCTTCGAGAAGAATTTGAAAGGGTAAGATTATCCCTTATTATCAAAAACCTTTTTCCACTAAAGAAGATGTTTTTACCGATCTTCAAATGGCATAAACAAGATTAAACGAAGTTAGACTTCAGAAAAAACTGCTTCTTATAGGCTCTTCTTTTGATTTTCTTTCTATATGTCCAAACCATTTAAACGATATTCTATCATTTTATCCTCTATTGGTGTCACTCCTAATTTGCTTCTAATAACCTCATTATGTATACAGTTTTTTCTTGTATGACCACTCATCCATCTCAACATCTTCATTTTTGTCACAGACAACTTTTGTACATGTTGATGATTAACTGCCCAACACTCAAAACCATAAAACATGGCTGGTAAAATTGTTGCTCTATAATATTTACCTTTTAACTTTAATGGTATCTTCTTATCATAAAGAATACCTTATGCTCCTCTCCATTTTAACCAACCAGCATTAATTCTATGCGTAACATCTCTATCAATTCTTTCATCACTCTTAAAAATTGACCCTCAGTATTTAAAACTTTCATTTTGGGGGATGCAATATGTGCCAATTTTAATTTCTTTGTCCATTGAAGTAAACAAATGATCAAACTTACATTCCATATATTTTGTCTTTGTTCTACTAAGCCGAAGACCTTTGCTTTCTAATGTTTCTCTCCATAGTTCCAATTTTCTATTAACTTTTTCCTTAAACTCCTCCACTAACATAATGTCATCTGTTCGAAAACGTGATTGCGCAATAAATATTGAAAATCACAAACATAAAAGAAACATTGAAGAGAAACCTTTTCCTTATATAAGGAGTTGTAAAACATAAAATGACCAAAATACCCTTAGTATAGAAAATTACCAAAACGCCCTCAATACTCCGGACAATTACAATAATGTCTAAAACATCAAATTTACTAAAACTGACTCTAAACTCATATTCTTTAACACCCCCGCTCAAGTTGGGAGTGAGATACTTTGAACTCTAAACTTGCTAAAAAATTGGTTCTTTCTTCACCACACATGCACAAGCGATCTCTTCGAGGCTTCTGCAAAACAACTTCAACAATCAAGAACACATGGATAGCACATGGCCCTTCTATAGGTGTCGGTTACTCCTCTCTTTCTTCTTCTCCATAAAGTGATTCGACAGCTACACTTTAAAAGTCATGTTTTTCTACTCTTGAGAAAGCTGATCTTTTGTTATAAGAGGTACTACTCCACCATACACACTTCACACTGCTTTTCCTGCACCCCTTCATATGGTGGTTGCAGCCAGTGTGTTGGTTGGGTGCCCTCTCTCTATCACTCAAATAGCAGAATACAGACATATGCTCGTACTAGTCGGATTGCGCCCCTTAACATGGTGATTGCAACCGTTTTTCCAGCCCTCCTGCCTATTTACTTCAGTAACTCAAGGTTTTAACTTTCATGCTTCTTGGTGATACTGTCACATTTCAGACCAATCAATTCCTCTAGCCTCTTGTATGATTTGATTTTTCATGCATATATAGTGAAAAAAGACTGATTTTTTGCATTTCATATTTCCTTCTATTTTCAATTATGTTGTTTTTCCAATTAAGACAATCATCATATACTACTTTATATCTTCTACAATCTTTTCTGAATTTGCAACCCTCTTAAACAATTTCTCAAACACTTGATGTGCATGTTTAATAATCCCTTCTTGAACATTTCAGCGAACACTTTATGTGAAGGTAAACCTCTCTCTTGAACATTTTATAGAACACTTGTCCTGCAGAGTTGATGTACAGGAAAACATTTCTCTTGGGGGTTTGTCTGTATTACAATCTCATGCCCATGTTTTCCGCATCCTTGCCCATGTTGAGCTAAGCCAAAAATCATGGCATTGAAGAGGGAAACACCCTTTTTGTTGTCGACGACTCCATGAAAAACATCTAGTGCAGCATCTATGCATCCACATTTGGCATACATGTCTACAAGTGTAGTGGCAAGAATAGGATTATGCTCAACCAACCTGTCATTGACGTAACTATGAAGCTTCTTGCCAATATTTAACGCACCAAAGCCGACACACACACAAAGCACACATACCAAAGATACTTCATCCAACTCAAGGCCTTCATTCTCCATTTCCTCAAAGAGTTGCAGTGCCTCCTGAAAATATCCTGCTTGAGAATAACCACTAATCATGGTCGTCCATGTCACAGGGTCTCGATCGGGCATGCTATCAAACAACAGCCTTGCTTTTCGAATCTCTCCATTCTTCGCGTATCCAAATACCATAGAGCTCCATGACATCTGACTCTTCTTCCTCATTCTGCAAAACAGTAGATTTGTGGACTCCATCGACCATATGCTTCCCCAAGCGCACGTCTCCCAGCTTCGTGCATGTTGAAAGCATGGCCACAATAGTATACTCATCAGGCACAATACCGGCAATTTGCATTTCTCGAAACACAAAGGATGCATCTCTAGGTTTATCAACACAAGAATAGCCTGTGATAATGGTATTATACGAAACTACATTCCTTCTAGGAGTACCATCAAACACTTGGCGTGCAGAATCCATATCGTCGAATATAGAGTACATGTGCATCAAAGAGTTTGCAATAAACAAATCCGACTTGAACCCAACATGTATTTGCATGCTGCTAGCAAAATTCTAGATTTTTTCTTTTTTCTTCTGAAACATGGAATACAAAAATTATAAGCATTGTTTATGGGCGTCCCCGCCTAGCGACGTACTGCAAAGCCCGAATACAGTAAGAAGTAAGTAAGAGACACTACATTATCGCCTAAATGTAGTGAATCAATTGCAGAGAGGGTTCCCACATCATGGACGGGTGTGAGTAAAGAAGTTAGTCCCACTACATTGTCGCCCGAATGTAGTGAAAACTTTTCAGAGAGGGACTCCGCATTTTGATTATGGATGGATACGGGGGTAAGGAAGCTAGTCCTCGATAATAAGATTCGTATTGGTTCTTGGAATATCGGAACATTATCCGATAAACTAATGGAGGTGGTAGATACTATGATTCGGAAAAAGATTCATATTCTATGTTTACAAGAGACAAAATGGGTTGGAGAAAAAGCAAAGGAGATAGAGGATACAGGTTTTAAATTATGGTACTCGGGTAAAGAAAAAGCTCGAAACAGAGATGCTATTGAGTGTAGTAGACATACAACGATATGGTGACCGAATCATAACGTTGAAATTAGTGTTAGGAGCAGAGGTTTTGAATATAGTTTGTGCTTACGCACCCCAAGTAGGACTAGAAGATAGTAATAAAGACAGTTTTTTGGGAAGAGTTAGATAAGGTGTTTCAAAAGATTCCACAAAGGGAGATGATTTGTTTAGGAGGAGATTTAAATGGACATGTCGGTAAAGAGGCATTAGGATATCAAGGGATTCATGGAAACTTTAGTTTTGGAGATATAAATGAGGAAGGTAGGGAGATTTTAAATTTTGCTATGGCATTTGATCTCTTTATAGTCAATACAATCTTCAAAAAACGAGATAAACATTTAATTATAAGAGTGGCTTGTCACAAACACAAATTGATTATTTTATTTGTAGAAAAAAAGATAGAGCATGTTATAAAGATTGTAAGATAATTCCAAGAGAAAGCTTAACCACCCAACATCGACTTTTAGTTATGGATTTACAAATAAAAAAATAGACAAAGAAGAAAAGAGTGCATCAAGCTATTCGGACTAAATGGTGGAACCTCAAAAGCGAGAAAGAAGATATATTTAAACAGAAAGTCCTGCAAGGAGATGTTTGGAATTATGTTGGCACAACCTGTGATATATGGAACAATATGAATATACATATTAGGAAAGTTGTGAAAGAAGTGTTAGGGGTATCTAAGGGAGGTGTAACGGCATAAAAAGAAGCTTGGTGGTGGAGTGAAGTAGTATAAAATAAAATCAAGGCAAAGAGGGCATGTCACAAATTACATTATGCTAAGAAAACTGGTGAAACTTTAGAAGCTTATAAGAAAGGAAAAAAGGAAGCAAAAAAGGCCGTTAGTGAAGCAAAAGCTAAGATTTGGGAGGACTTATATAAAAAACTCAACTCAAAAGAGGGTGAAAGAGATATTTTTAGGATAGCTAGGGCTAGAGATAAGAAAACTAAAGATCTTAATTATGTTAGATGCATTAAAGACGATGATGAAAAAATTCTAGTGGCAAATGATGATATAAGAAATAGATGGAAAAACTATTTTTATAATCTTTTTAATGAAAATAAAGATGTTAGTATTAGTTTAGGAGATTTATCCAACTCAGAAAAGTATATAAACCACAATTTCTACCGACCTATTCAAAAGAACGAAGTCAAAGAGGCTCTTAAACATATGAAGGGTGGTAAATCGGTAGGACCAGATAATATTCCTATAGAAGTTTGGAAAATACAAGGAGAAATAGGAATCACTTGGCTCACAAGACAATTTAATGAAATATGGAAAAACCAAAAGATGCCCGAGGAATGGAGAGCAAGTACACTTATACCCATATATAAGAACAAGGGAGACATTCAAAATTGTGCAAATTATCGAGGTACCAAGTTAATGAGTCATACTATGAAATTATGGGAAAGAATTATCGAACGTAGGTTAAGACAAGTATCAAGTACAACAGAGAACCAATTTGGGTTCATGCCAAGCAGATCTACTATTGAAGCGATTCACATTTTGAGACGTCTTATGGAACATTTTAGAGCAAAAAAGAAAGACCTTCACATAATATTTATTGATCTAGAAAAAGCTTATGATAGGGTACCGAGGGAGGTTCTTTGGAGAACTTTGGAAAAAAGAGGTATCCCATTGACATATATTAACCTTATAAGTGACATTTATGATGGTGCAAAAACATGTGTGAGGACTCATGAAGGAACGACAGACTTCTTTGAAGTTAATATTGGGTTAAGGATCAACTTTAAGCCCATACTTATTTATAATGGTGATGGATGAGTTAACAAAACATATTCAAGATGTAGTACCTTGGTGTATGTTATTTGAAGATGACATTGTATTAGTGGAGGAGTCTAAGGAAAAAGTTAATAGAAAATTGGAACTATGGAGAGAAACATTAGAAAGCAAAGGCCTCCGACTTAGTAGAACAAAGACAGAATATATGGAATGTAAGTTTGATCATTTGGTTACTTCAGAGGACATAGAAATTAAAATAGGCACATATTGCATTCCTCGAAAGGAAAGTTTTAAATACCTAGGGTCAATTTTTCATAGTGATGGAAGAATTGATGGAGATGTTACGCATAGAATTGATGGAGATGTTACGCATAGAATTAATGCTGGTTGGTTAAAATGGAGAGGAGCATCAGGGTATTCTTTGTGATAAGATGATATCATTAAAATTAAAAGGTAAATATTATAGAGCAGCAATTAGGCCTGCCATGTTTTATGGTTATGAGTGTTGGGCAATTAATCATCAACATGTACAAAAGATGTCTGTGACAGAAATGAAGATGTTGAGATGGATGAGTGGTCATACAAGGAAAGACCGTATACATAATGAGGTTATTAGAAACAAAATAGGAGTGGCATCAATAGACGATACATCGTTTAAGATGGTTTGGACATATAGAAAGAAGATCAAAAGAAGAACATGTAAGAAGGTTAGAAAAACTAAATTTGGAAAGTATTAAAAGAGGTAGAGGACGGCCACAAAAGTGTTGCAAAGAAACAATAAAGAACGATCTAGCTTATTGGGAGTTAACTGCTAACGTGGCACAAGATAGGGATTTGTGGAAACAAAGAATCCATGTTGCCGACCCCGTCTAGTATGAGAAAAGGCTTAGTTGTTGTTGTTGTTATTGTTCTTCTGAAACATTGATCGACTTAACTTATTGTCGACACCGTCATCTGTTAGTGCTCCCAACGATCGAAATAGGCTCTGATACCATGTTAGAAAACGTGGTTGCACAATGGAGATTGGAAATCATAAATATAAAAGAAACATTGAAGAGGAAATATGAAGATCTTCTCTCTTTCTTAATCACAAAAACTCCTAACCCTAATACAACCTATCAGCCCTTATATAAGGAGTTGTAAAACATAAAATGACCAAAATACCCCTTAATACAAAAAATTACCAAAATGCCCTCAATACTCCGAACAATTACAATAATGCCTATAACATCAAATTTACTAAAACTGACTCTAAATTCATATTCTTAAACATCATCTGCAAATAACATACACCAAAGTACTTCATCTTGAATATGTTTTGTTAACTCATCCATCACCATTATAAATAAGTATGGACTTAAAGTTGATCCTTGATGTAACCCAATATTAACTTTAAAGAAGTCTGTCATTCCTTCATGAGCCCTCACACATGGTTTTGTACCATCGTACATGTCTCTTATAATGTTAATGTATGTCAATGGGATACCATTTTTTTTCAAGGTTCTCGAAAGAACATCCTTCGATACCTTATCGTCAACTTTTTCTAAATCAATAAATATCATGTGAAGGTCTTTCTTTTTGCTCTAAAATGTTCCATAAGACATTTCAAAAGGAAAATCACTTCAACAGTAGATCTGCCTAGCATGAATCCAAATAGGTTCTTTGTTGTACTCGATACTTGTCTTAACCTACGTTCGATAATTCTTTCACACAATTTCATAGTATGGCTCATTAACTTGATACCTCGATAATTCGCACAATTCTGAATGTCTCCCTTGTTCTTATATATGGGTATAAGTGTACTCATTGTCCATTCCTCAGGCATCTTTTGGTTTCTCTATATTTCATTAGATAGTCTTGTGAGCCAAGTGATTCATATTTCTCCTAGAATTTTCCAAACTTCTATAGGAATATTGTTTGGTCTTACCGATTTACCACTCTTCATATGTTTAAGAACCTCTTTGACTTCATTCTTTTGAATACGTAGGTAGAAATTGTGGTTTATATACTTTTTTGATTTGGCTAACTCTCCTAAGCTAATATTAACATCTTTATTTTTATTAAAAAACTTATAAAAATAAATTTTCTATCTATTTCTTATATCATCATTTGCCACTAGAATTTTTTCATCCTCATCTTTGATGCATTTAACATAATTAAGATCTTTATGTTTCTTATCTCTAGCCTTAGCTATCCTAAAAATATTTCTTTCACTCTCTTTTAAGTTGAGTTTTTTATATAAATCCTCCAAAATTTTAGCTTTTGCTTCAGTGACAGCCTTTTTCGCTTCCTTCTTATAAGCCTCTAAAGTTTCACTAATTTTCTTAGCATAATGTACTTTGTAACATGCCCTATTTGCCTTGATTTTATTTTACACTACTTCACTCCACCACAAGCTTCTTTTTGTGCCGGTACACCTTCCTTATATACACCTAACACATCTTTCGCCACTTTCTTAATATGTATAGCCATATTGTTCCACATATCACAAGGTGTACCAACATAATTCCAAACATGTCCTTGAAGGACTTTCTGTTTAAATATATCTTCTTTCTCGCTTTTAAGGTTCCACCATTTAGTCTGAATAGCTCGATGCACTCTTTTCTTCTTTGTCCATTTTTTTATTTGTAAATCCATAACTAAAAGTCGATGTTGGGTGGTTAACCTTTCTCCTGGAATTACCTTGCAATCTTTACAACACGCTCTATCTTTTTTTCTATAAATAAAGTAATCAATTTGTGTTTGTGATAAGACACTCTTATAAGTAATTAAATGTTCATCTCGTTTTTTGAAGATTGTATTGACTATAAAGAGATCAAATGCCATAGCAAAATTTAAAATCTCCTTACCTTCCTCATTTATATCCCCAAAACCAAAGTTTTCATGAATACCTTGATATCCTAATGCCTCTTTACCGACATGTTTATTTAAGTCTCCTCCTAAAAAAATCATCTCCCTTTGTGGAATCTTTTGAATCACCTTGTCTAACTCTTCCCAAAAAGTTCTCTTTATACTATCTTCTAATCCTATTTGGGGTACGTAAGCACAAACTATATTCAAAACCTCTCCTAACACTAATTCTAACGTCATGATTCGGTCACCATATCGTTGTATGTCTACTACACTATCCTTTAAATTTTTATTTATGACAATACCAACTCCGTTTCGAGCCTTTTCTTTACCTGAGTACCATAATTTAAAACTTATATTCTCTATCTCCTTTGCTTTTTCTCTAACCCATTTTGTCTCTTGTAAACATATAATATGAATATTTCTCTGAATCATAGTATCTTCCACCTCCATCTTAATGTTCAAAATTTGTATTAATGCCCTCCTAGAGTAAAGACTATTGAAAAAAAATTTATAAATATTGTGTACTTGACAAAATGCAACATTTTCATTTTTCAAACAAAATACATATTACCACGAGATCCTTTGAAATTGTTCATTCGGATGTATGGGGACCTACACCCGTTTAGTCTAAAAGAGGAATTTTCTACTATGTTATTTTCATAGATGATTTCACTAGGTATACCTTTTAAAAGTCAAATCCGATGTCTTTCAAAATTTTGTTATTTTCATAATCTTGTGAAAAACCAGTTTGATTCTAAAATCAAGATTTTCATAACTGACTCAGGAGGGGAGTGTAAGAATATGAGTTTAGAGTCAGTTTTAGTATATTTGATGTCTTAGGACAGTAAATTTG
This sequence comes from Brasenia schreberi, assembly GCA_036023115.1. NCBI lineage: Eukaryota > Viridiplantae > Streptophyta > Magnoliopsida > Nymphaeales > Cabombaceae > Brasenia > Brasenia schreberi. Next base: position 474,002 of record JAYKKT010000038.1, read on the forward strand.
ATATTTTAGGTATTATTGTAATTATCTGAAAACATAAGGGCATTTTGGTAATTTCCTGTACTAGGGGTATTTTGGTCATTTTATGTTTTATAACTCCTTATATAAGGGCTGATAGGTTGTATTAGGGTTAACAATTTTTGTGATTAAGAAAGAGAGAGAAAGAGGGAGGCGACCTTCATTAGAGGTCCGCCCCCTCCTACGATCTCCATATTTCCTCTTCAATGTTTTTTTTATGTTTGTGATTTTCAATCTCCGCTGTGCAACCATGTTTTTCAACATGGTATCAGAGCTGTTATTCATCCTCCTTGGGCAAGCATAGCTGCCGGTGTTCTTGCAAAAATATGGGAGAGCTTCACCCAACGTATGGGGTCAATCGGGCTCCTTTCTCAATATGTTTTAAATCGGTTGTTTTGGTAAAATAAAAAACCCGATGCACACACATAGAATCTTTACAAAAGGTTTTCGAAAAACTTAGGCTTTATAAAGTGAAGTTAAACCCTCAAAAATGTGTTTTTGGAGTAGAATCGGAAAAACTCTTAAGGTTTATGGTAAGCCAAAGGGACATAGAAGTCGACCCCTCTACGTGTCGAGCTATCATAGACATGCCTCTACCCTCCAACTTGACCCAAATCTGAAGCCTCCAAGGTCGACTCCAAGCAATTAGGAGATTTATCTCTAACTTATCAACAAGATGTGAACCTTTCAATAGGCTTTTGAGAAAAGAGATTAAATTTGAGTAGGATTCCGATTGTCAAAAAGCTTTTGAAAGATTGAAAACTTATTTGGTAAATCCTCTGATTTTAAAACCTCCAAAGCAAGGAAAACCTTTTGTTTCTCGCGCGACTAGTGTCTCTTAGCAGATTGATAATGGAGATAAAGCATACCATGGTACTAGTCTTTCGTCCGGGAGTCTCATAAGAGATGCAGGTTATGAGATCTAGGAATCTTGTTGCTTTCCTTGCTTCCTTTTCTTCATCGTATGGCAATTCATATTTTCACTCCACGCCCCCTTCATTCGCCAAGTGGAAGAGCAAATGGAACACGGATACTGGAAGAGGTGAAGAGCCATCTAAGGATTATACCATATATGCAACACGTGTGAGCATTCTAATGCTAAGAAAGCTCTAAGAAATGTGTTGTCCAAAAGAACAACAAAGTTTTCATTTTAGGACAAGAACAGAACATGGAGTTGGGATGGAACAGGACAACAACAAAGAAATAACTCGCATGGAGCTAGTAACCAGACACCACACAAGCACAATACCTGTAATCATAAGCCAAGAAGTTCATCGCAACAATCAGGACATAGCCAGCAAAGCAGGAACAAGAGGAAACAAAAGAAGCCCCGGTTTTGTCGTGACTATATTAAACAAGATGAGACCATTTTTACGGCTCCATTTGGACCAAAATGCAACACTTGGTCATTTAGGTCATGGAACGGAAACCAATTCCAGAACTCAACATGAGGATTTGAATGGAGAGATGATTCTAATTGTGGCACAAATAAGAGGATCATAGAAGATAGCGACTAAGATGTTGATGATGATGATGAAGAATGCAGCTCAATTGGAATGTCTTCTGAAAGAAGGATCCTTAGGTTGTCGTTGGCAGGACCTCTAAAGATAGAAGATGTGAAAAACGCATTTCGTGTTTCTGCACTGAAATGGCATCCAGTCCGCCATCAAGGTTCTTCAAAGATTGCTGCAGAAGAAAAATTCAAGCATTGCAGCGCATCATACCAATCATTATGTGAAAATCTAGTTGTTGCTTAATCGAGTCTATGCGTGTCGCTTGCGGTATTAGTTGATATGACTGTTTGGTTGATACCTGCACGTGAAGTATTCGATGAAATGCTCAAGAAGAGATGATTAACATGAACATCAATTGTTTCATGAAATGTTTCAGAGAAACTTCAACTCTGCAAGACAAGTGTTCGATGAAATGTCCAAGAGAAATATTCACCTGCACAACAAGTGTTCGATGAAATGCCTAAGAAAGATGTTTACCTACATATCAAGTGTTTGCTCAAATGCTCAAGAGGGCTAAAAATTCAACAATAACAACAACAACTAAGCCTTTTCCCATACTAAAAATTCATAAGAAAAAAAAATGAATAAGGTATGAAGTAGTAGTAATGATTTCTTCATTGGAAAAACAACTGAATTGAAAATAGAAGGAAAGATAAAATGCAAAAAATCAGTCTTTTTCACTACACATGCATGACAAATCAAATCATAGAAGAGGCCAGAGGAATTTGATGGTATGGAATATTGCAGTATCACCAAGAAGCATGAAAGTTAAAACCTTAAGTTGCTGAAGTACACAGCCAGGAGGGCTGAAAAAGTGGCTGCAGACACATGTAAAGGGGTGCAAACCGACCAACACACCGGCTGCATGGTGGAGTAGTACCTCCTATCACAAAAGATCAGCTTTCTAAAGAGTAGAAAAATATGACTTTTGAAGTGTAGCTGCCGAATCACTTTATGAAAAAGAAGAAAGAGAGAAGGAGCAATCGACACTCATAGAAGGATCATGTGTTACCCTTATGTTCTTGATAGTTTAAGTTATTTTACAGAAGCCTCGAAGAGATCGCTCGTGCATGTGTGGTGAAGAAAGTCATGTCGATGATCAGCCAAGAAGGCAAAGGTAATGATGCAGCCAGAGATGTTGCTTGATATGATCAGCCAAGAAGGCTGAGTTGAAGATGTTGCAGCCAAAGAAGCTATTGAAGATTAGACCAGTGATGAAGACAGATGAAGAATGTTGCATATAGATGAAGATGTTTGACAAGTTTAGAGTTCGAAGTATCTCACTCCCAACTTGAGGGGGGTGTTAAAGAATATGATTTTAGAGTCAGTTTTAGTATATTTCTAAGTTATCAATAGCGCGCTATAGCGGCCGCTATAGCGCGCTATAGCGCGCTATAGCGGTTTAGCGGACCCACAATCGTTATAGCGGGTCGTCCTTAGCGAGCGACCCGCCATGGTGGAGTTAGCGCCGCTTACAGCGCTATAGCGGGCCGCAATAGCGGCCCGCTATAGCGCTGTAAGCGGTCAGATCCGCTTTGGATCGGGTCGATCCAGATCGACCCGACCCAACGTATATAAAGGGTTTCACGGAACCCTAATCCAGCCCGCGTTTGTCGCTCTCCCTCTCTCTTGTCGTCCGTGGCGCTCCCGCCTCTCGCCGCCTCCAGCCGCACCCGCCTCTCGCCGCCACCATCTCCAGCCGCTCCCGCCTCTCGCCGCCTCCAGCCCGCGTCTGTCGCTCTCCCTCTCTCTTGTCGTCCGTGGCGCTCCCGCCTCTCGCCGCCTCCAGCCGCGCCTGCCTCTCGCCGCCACCATCTCCAGCTGCTCCCGCCTCTCGCCACCTCCAGCCCGCGTCTGTCGCTCTCCCTCTCCCTTGTCGTCCGTGGCGCTCCCGCCTCTCTCCGCCTCCAGCCGCTCCCGCCTCTCGCCGCCACCATCTCCAGTCGCTCCCGCCTCCAGCCCGCGTCTGTTGCTCTCCCTCTCTCTTGTCGTCCGTAGCGCTCCCGCCACTCGCCGCCTCCAGCCGCGCCCGCCTCTCGCCGCCACCATCTCCAGCCGCTCCCGCCTCTCGCCGCCTCCAGCCCGCGTCTGTCGCTCTCCCTCTCTCTTGTCGTCCATGGCACTCCCGCCTCTCACCGCCTCCAGCCATGCCCGCCTCTCGCCTCCACCATCTCCAGCCGCTCCCGCCTCTCGCCGCCACCATCTCCAGGTATGCGCATAGAAAAATCTGCAACTATTTAACCGTTTCTTTTTCTTCTCTTCCCATCTATTCAGTAGGAGCTACTTCTCGATTTCAAGTTCATTATTAACTTGTATTGTTAGGGATTCCATCCACAGCAACTTCATGCCTATAATCTTGAAATTTGTTAGTTGTTAACTTGTATTGTTACTTATTTCATTGTTCATACAGGGCATATAGCTCCACTCACACAATGATCCGTATGGAAATCTCCCTTGAAATCAAATGCAATTTATCTCAACTTAAAAGACCTTGAGTACAGCTAAGTTCTATGGGGTATGCACATGTGTATGTGCCTCCGTACAATGCTCTCGCTATGCCTATATGATGCATCCACTCTCCAACCATTCATTTAAAGACATTAAGTGCTGAATACTGTTTTCCAAACTGCTGGCAATTCTCTCAAATGTGTATCTTCAACATGAAGAGTACTAACGATACATTCCATTGCACCTACCCATTCAAGACGATGCATTATCATATTATCCACAACAAAATCATGTGTACCTAGAGAAGATTATGTAGGATGAAAAGCTGCAACCAATCAATAATCTATGGCTGCTTCCTTATCATCGTGTTTCTTTGATGATTATTCTGGTCTAACTTGTTCATTAGTAATTGCTTCATGATCCATGCAACGATTCATCTTCTTCCGTTCTTCTGTTTTTATTGTTCATTGTTATGTGATGGTTATCTGTTAACATCACATACCAATGAATGTTAATTATTTAATGTTCTATTTCTTGTATAAGGTTGGAAAACTTAGGTTATTCTTTTTTTGTTGTAGTGAGTATGGAATCATCAACAAGTGCAACTGCTTGTTCTCAAAGTGCCAGTGGCAGTGGTAGTTGTGGCACAGAGACTAGTAAAACAACTGGTATTAGGTTTTCAAATACAGCATACAACTATAGACCCCCAGGTTCGAAGGATCCAGGATGGAATTGGGGTTTGACAAAATGTAAGACGGATAATATGTCAGTATTTTGTACACTATGTGGTCATATTTCTACCAGTGGAATAACGAGGTACAAGGACCATTTAATGGGAAGAAGCGGAAATGTGGCAGCTTGCAAGAATGCAACTGAAGAAATAAAGAAAACAATTTATGATTACGTGCACGGTACATCTAAGAAGAAGGCCGAAAAGATTTCATTTCCATATCAAAGAGAACTTTCTAGTATGGAAGGTAACATAGTGACAAGCACCCAATGTTCATCATCTTCATCGTTATTTGGCTCACGACCACTGCTTTCGAAGGGACCCATGGATTCATTTGTGCGTTCATCGCCAGACTCACTACGACAAGCTACATTGGAAAATCGATATAAGAAAGAAGAAAGAGAACGAGTATGCATATCCATTAGCAGGTGGATGTATCAAAATGGAATTCCTTTTAATGCTGTGAGATCCCCTAGCTTTCAAGCGATGGTAAATGATATAGGGCAGTTTGGACCTGGAATGAAGGCTCCATCATATCATGAAGTAAGGGAAACATTCTTAGAGAAGGAAGTGGGAAGAGTAAGAGAGTTTACAAATGGATTTAGAAAGCATTGGGTTACTTATGGATGTTCTATTATGTCAGATGGATGGACAGATAGAAAACAGAGAACATTAATAAATTTTTTAGTACATTGTCCTCAAGGTACAGTTTTTCTTAAGTCCATTGATGCATCCCATGAAGTAAAGGATGCAAATAAATTGTATACATTGTTAAAAGAAGTAATCTTAGAGGTTGGAGAGAAGAATGTTGTGCAGGTGGTTACAGATAATGCAGCAAATTATGTTGCAGCTGGTAGAATGTTGATGGCTGAATTTAATCATTTGTTTTGGACACCATGTGCTGCACACTTTATAGATTTGATGCTTGAAGATATTGGAGAGACAAAAAGACTAAAAGGCATCTTCAGCAGGGCAAAGAAGCTAGTGATATTTATGTATGCTCATGGTCAGATATTGCATATGATGAGACATTTTACAGGAGGAAAAGACATACATAGACCGGCTGTGACCCGTTTTGCTACTAGATTCTTAACTCTGGACAGCTCGTGGCAGTCAAAAGAAGCTCTAAGATCGATGGTTATTTCTGAACAATGGGAAAAATGCCTTTTATCAGATAGTATTGAAGGAAAACAATCTAAGGCAATAATTTTGCAACTTAGATTTTGGAAGGGCATTAGTTTTTCACTTAGAGCAATGGGTCCTTTGGTAGATGTTTTACGTATGGTCGACAGTGATGAGAAACCAGCCATGGGCTACATCTACGAGAAGATGGATCGTGTAAAGGAACAAATAAAGGTGCGTAAATATTTCAATTTTATGTGTTATTTATTAATCTTTACTTACTTATTAATCTTATAAATTAATAACATTTAACTTCTTGTTTTATAGGTTAATATGAAAAACAAAGAAGAGCAATATGCTTTTATTTGGGAGATCATAGACAAAAGATGGGACAGGCAAATGCATAAGCCATTACATGCTGCTGCATTGTATCTGAATCCAGGGTTGTATTATGATTATGATGGGATAGAATCTAATGTTGAGATTAAAGGTGGTTTGTTTCAAGTTATAGCTATACTTGTACGAAGTAAGGAAGAACAACAACAAATCAGTCATTAACTTATAAGTTATCGAAGTGCAGCAAGTGGTTTTGGATTAGAATTAGCTATAAGTTCGAGGAAAACATGTGCACCAGGTAATTAATTCAAGAAACTTTGCTTTCTTTTAATTATTTCATTATTAAGATATGATTTAAGGTTTTTGAATATGATTAACTTATTGTTTCCACATGATTTTTAACATTTTGTAATAGCTGAATGGTGGATGACCTTTGGTTATGGATGCCCTGAATTGCAAAGTTTTGTTATACGGGTTTTGAGCCTTACTTGTAGTGCTACCCCATGTGAGCGCAATTGGAGTACTTTTGAAATGGTAAGAAATTAAGAATTATGCTTTTTATTTACACTATAAATAAATGAAAGTTCTTTTATTGAGTTAACTTACCTAAATTCTTTCTCTTATCTTAGATTCATACGAAGAAAAGGAATAGATTATTGCATCAAAAGCTTAACGATTTAGCTTTTGTGCAATATAACGAAAAGCTCAGAATAAGGTACGAAGAAAGGAAATCTAATGGAGCAAATTTTGACTCCATCATGTTGGCATCGGTTGAAGATCACGATGAATATCCTACTGATGATGAGTTTGTTGGTGACGATGATTCCCTTACTTGGCGAAATATCGATATGGCATCTGAAGCATCAAGAGCGGGTGCTACTGTTGTTTATACAAGGTCGAGGATACGAAAGCGACAAAAAAGGCAAAGCAAAGGGAAGGATAAGATGCCTATGGAAGATGAAGAAGAATTTAATTTTGAAGAAACAGATGAAGAGGAAGAGGAAATAGAAGAATACGGATCTTTTTCTGAAAATGAATGACCATGACCTAAACAATTAAGTGTGATACTGATTGTAAATTTGTAATTGAATTTTGATGGATGTTATGTACTTTTTGAATTAGCTTAGCATTTATGTACTTTTAATGGATGCATAAGCATAACATGTATAATCTTTAAAGATGCTTTCTAAGGCTACTTTCGATGCTTTATTGCAAATTATTGTTCAATGAAATTGTCATTGTCTTTGATTAGTGGGTAAGTATGATCAAAATAATGTAATATGTTATCTGTAGTTGCAACTTGCAAGTGACCGTGTTTTTTATAGTTTGTTATTCGACTTGTATTAAGCATTGAAAGTGATGGCACATTCGTTATCTTCTGTTGTAGGTGATCATCGAGTGGATATGGTGCATGAAAGTTCGGACATTAAAGCAAAAATGAAAGGCAAAAGAAGATTAGAAACTCCTATCACCAACATGTTCAACAGTTGAAATAATGAGAGATTAAGACAATAGCACCTGCACAGACATATCAAATCCACACGAGATTCCCAGATGTTCTTGAATTTGCTGGATAGCATATGGAATGCACCGTTCTGGGATAATAACTTGAGTGTTATTAACCCAGAACGGTGCATTCCATATACTATCCAGCAAATTCAGGAACATCTGGGAATCTCGTGTGGATTTGATGTCTGTGCAGGTGCTATTGCCTTCATCTCTCATTATTTCAACTGTTGAACATGTTGGTGATAGGAGTTTCTAATCTTCTTTTGCCTTTCATTTTTGCTTTAATGTCCGAACTTTCATGCACCTGGGTTGGAGATGAGGCATACTACAAATAATATGGGCTAAAAGGTATGTGGCATTCCTCCTTTACTAGTTTTTCCTGTTCATTAGTGAGTGTTTTGCTCATTCATTTATTAAAGAACTGGTTATGTTTCTTGATATTTCTTAGAAGTTAGAAAACCTATTATATATATATATAATTTTTTAATCATAAATAAAAGTGTACCGCTAAATTCGCTATATCCCCGCTACCGCTATATTAGGGTCAACCGCTAACAACCCGCTAACCGCTATTGACAACATAGGTATATTTGATATCTTAGGACAGTAAATTTGATATTTTAGGTATTATTGTAATTGTTCGAAGTCATAAGGGCATTTTGGTAATTTTTTGTACTAGGGGTATTTTGGTCATTTATGTTTTACAGCTCCTTATATAAGAGTTGATAAGTTGTATTAGGGTTTAAGTTGTTGTGATTAAGAAAGATAGAGAAAGAGGGGTGTTCATGTTTAATCTTCACATTTTCTCTTCTTTATACTTGTGATTTTCAATCTTCACTGTGCAACCATGTTTTCCAACAGGGAGTTCATGTCTAAAGAATTTAAAATTATCTTCACAAATTCAGAATTGTTCATTAAACCTCTTACACTAAGATACCCCAACAAAATGGTATTTCAGAACATAAATATCATTATATTTTGGAAACCACAATAGACTTTCTTTTATCTAATGGTGTTCTTAAGAATGTTTGGCCATAAGCTATTATGACTACTATTTATTTAATTAATCGAATATCTTCTTCTGTTTTACAAAACTTATATCTCCTGTAGAAAAAACTTTTTAAAATTTCTCCCAACTATTATAGACTAAGAATTTTTGGATGTAAATGTTTTGTTTATACCGATAAAGATGATAAACTATCTTGTCGTGCCATAGAATGTGTATTTTTAGTGTATGGAATAAATAAAAAAAGGATATAGGTGAAATGATTATAAAAATTAAAAGCTCTATCTATCGAGAGATGTCAAATTTTTCGAAAATGAATATGTTTTTAAAGGCATGAATGATGTTAGTTTTATTGATGATTCTCCTTATTCTTTTTTGAATGACATTTTAGGAAAAGATATAATAAATATACAAAATGATCTTATGAACACATAAGGCATTTTGTAACTCTTTTTAATCAATATTACACTAGGAGAACTCCTAATATTACCCCACCTATGCCTAGAAGATCTAGTTGGAACTGTAGACCTCCTGAATGATTTGTTTCCTATGAAAGTTTTTTACGAAGGCATAAAACCCTTTTAAATTTTTAATTACTATTTCAGCCATAAAGGAATCTAGAACCTTTAAAGAAGCCCAATTACTATAAGTCTGGATTTACGCTATGAATCAGGAATTAGATGTTTTATATAGAGCTCAAACTTGGGATATTGTTTCTATACTACAAAACGTTGTAGGTGGGTCTATAAAATTAAGACTCTTTAAGATGGTTCTGATTGAGCGGTACAAAGCTCGTCTGAGTACTGGCAAAGGGTTAGCTCGGGAGTATAGTATTGATTATGAAGAAACTTTTGCCCACTTGTTCTGCACGCATCGCCTCTTATTTGAACTCTTAGCACGCCATTGCAACCACTCGGACATGATGGCCACTTACACAAAATGAATCCCAAAAAGTGCTCTTCCTTAATGGTGAGTTAGAAGAAGAAGTTTATATGCATCACTCGCTCACTAGATACAACACTTGTCCAGACCAGCCAGCGAGGTTTGTCATCTTAAGTATGAGCTCTTTATGATCTCGAACAAGCACCTCGGGCCACAGTTTGCTAAGATTTCACATCCTTGCTCCAGTCGGTTAGGGTTCTCTTCGGTGCTCATGATTAAGTTGCTCTTTTTACTCGAAAAATAGAAAATGAATGTACTTGTTGTGCTTGCTAACTTTATGTCGATGATATGATTATTGCGGCAATGATTCTGCGGCATTATGAGCTGAAACATTTCTTAAGATCAACGTTTTGAGATGAAAGATTTTCAACAACTCTCTTATTTTTGGGGTATTAAGGTAACTCAAGATGTTAGAGGCTTCCTTTTATCACAAACTAAATTTGCTAATGATATTATTCTTAGATCAAGATGATAAAATTGTTGAGACACTTGAGGAGATCAACTAGAAAATGTGACTTATAGATGGAGAGTCGTTGAGTGATCCTACTCCTTACAAACAGATGGTTGGGGCACTCACTTATCTCACCATAACATGTCCTGATATTACTCGTGTCGTTCACATTGTAAGTCAGTTTCAATATTTACCTACATATGTACATATGAGTGCAGTAATAAGGATTGCTTGATATATTCAACAAACCACAACTAAGAGAATATTTCTATCATCTTGATCCTTACTTCAATTAGTTGCATATACTAATATTGATTGGGGTGGTGATGTAAATGGCAGGCACTCCACTACAAGTTACTGTATTTTTTCTGGTAACTCTCTTATATCATGGAAATGCAAGAAACAACGAAAGGTGTTTATTTCCTCCACTGAAGTTGAGTATCGTGCAATGACCAACACAACCATTGAATTAACATGGCTAAGACGACTACTTCAGGACTTTAGTGACATTGAAAGTCACTCCGATCATGTAGTGCGACAACAAAAACACTATACATATAGCCAACAACAATACATTCCATGAGTGCACCAAGCATATCGAGATGGACTGCCATTACATCCATGAAGAGCATCTACAAGGTAATTTGGCACTACAAATTCTAATATCAGAATACCAGCTTTTAGATGTCTTCACCAAGTCACTACTAGTCCCACGATTTCAATTTTTGATTAGCAAACTTCTCGTCATGGTAATGTCAGTTTGAGGGGGTGTTAGAAAAAATGTATTTTTATTTTATTAATGTATTTTTATTTTATTTTTTATTTTATGTAAGATAAGCCCTGAGGCACCAGGTTGTTCAGGTCTTGCCCTCAAGGCCTGGACAGTTGGGTCCTTGGTGCCTGGCCGCCAAAGCCAAAACACCAGCCATTGGGGGCCCATCGGTCACCAGGCCCCCAACGGTTGATCTAGCTGTTGATCTAACTGTTGGGAGCTTGATATGACCAGCCCTTGGTTGGCTTTTCTCCTCACTCTCTCCTATATAAATCCCTCTCATGTACATATCATTTCACGTATCTGATTATAGTCTTTTCTAAGGCTTTGTGATTGACGATTTGTGGTGATATTTGTTCACCGATTTTCCGCTCCTAAAACATCGACTTCATTACAGATGTTCCTCTAGCATCTGGCTTAGTCTTGGTGATCTTGGGTGGAATAACTTTGATCATTCAAAATTTCATACAATGCAAAAAATTATCTCACTTCAAATTCATCTAAATTATCAAACTTCACCATTTGAATTGTCTGGACAAGAGGCAAAGCTAAGAAGAGTATATACAGACCAATCTTTATGTTATCTATAGGTGAGGATGTGCCTTATTCATAGATAACAATAGATTTGATGTTAGTATATAAGATCAAGCTCAACCCAAGCACAACTTATCCAATAAAAAAGAAATAAGAGAGAATAAAATAACAAGGCTGACTCTATTCCTGCTGAGCATGAACTCCAACACATTCTCATTCACTAAAGTTGCCACATGCCATGTTTTTGTGCTCGTACCAATAGAACCATGCTTCTATATCTGCTTATGTATAACTAATCACAAGCTTTTACTCTAGAATAGCAACTGCAGAAATAGATTGAGATTTACCTCTTCAGTGAAGATGCCACCAACCCCAGATAGACCTAAAAGCACATGTGGCTTCACTTTGTTAACCTGATTAAACATTTTCAACGGAGAATTATTTTCATACAAAACCTATTGAAGGTTACAAGAGAAATGAAATATTACTAGTAGTGAAGGTTACAAGAGAAATGAAATATTACCAGTAGTGAATGATGTGCAGACAATAAATTTAATAAAAAATATTTTCAGTTCATAATTCATAAACATGTAATACTACTACTACTACTACAACTAAGCCTTTTCCCATACTAGACGGGGTCGGCTACATGGATTCTTTGTTTCCACAGATCCCTATCTTGTGCCATGTTAGCAGTTAACTCCCAATAAGCTAGATCGTTCTTTATTGTTTCTTTCCAACACTTTTGTGGTCGTCCTCTACCTCTTTTAATACTTTCCAAATTTAGTTTTTCTAACCTTCTTATAGGTTCTTCTTTTGATCTAGTCCAAACCATCTTAAATGATGTTCTCTCATTTTATCCTCTATTGGTGCCACTCCTACTTTGTTTCTAATAACCTCATTATGTATACGGTCTTTTCTTGTATGACCACTCATCCATCTCAACATCTTCATTTCTGTCACAGACATCTTTTGTACATGTTGATGATTAACTGCCCAACACTCAAAACCATAAAACGTGGCAGGCCTAATTGTTGCTCTATACTATTTACCTTTTAATTTTAATGGTATATTCATATCACAAAGAATACCAGATGCTCCTCTCCATTTTAAACAACCAGCATTAATTCTATGTGTAACATCTCCATAAATTCTTCCATCACTCAGAAAAATTGACCCTAGGTATTTAAAACTTTCCTTCTGAGGAATGCAATATGTGCCTATTTTAATTTCTATGTCCTCTGAAGTAACCAAATGATCAAACTTACATTCCATATATTATGTCTTTGTTCTACTAAGTCGGAGGCCTTTGCTTTCTAATGTTTCTCTCCATAGTTCCAATTTTCTATTAACTTTTTCCTTAGACTCCTCCACTAATACAATGTCATCTTCAAATAACATACACCAAGGTACTTCATCTTTAATATGTTTTGTTAACTCATCCATCACAATTATAAATAAGTATGGGCTTAAAGTTGATCCTTGACGTAACCCAATATTAACTTCAAAGAAGTATGTTGTTCCTTTATGAGTCCTCATACGTGTTTTTGCACCATCATACATGTCTCTTATAAGGTTAATATATGTCAATAGGATACCTCTTTTTTCCAAAGTTCTCCAAAGAACTTCCCTCGGTACCCTATCATAAGTTTTTTCTAGATCAATAAATATCATGTGAAGGTCTTTCTTTTTTGCTCTAAAATGTTCCATAAGATGTCTCAAAAGGTGAATTTCTTCAATAGTAGATCTGCCTGGCATCAACCCAAATTGGTTCTGTGTTGTACTTGATACTTGTCTTAACTTACGTTCGATAATTCTTTCTCATAATTTCATAGTATGACTCATTAACTTGATACCTCAATAATTCGCATAATTTTGAATGTCTCCCTTGTTCTTATATATGGGTATAAGTGTACTTGCTCTCCATTCCTCGGGCATCTTTTGGTTTTTCCATATTTTATTAAATAGTCTTGTGAGCCAAGTGATTCCTATTTCTCCTAGTATTTTCCAAACTTCTATAGGAATGTTATCTGGTCCTACCGATTTACCACCCTTCATATGTTTAAGAGCCTCTTTGACTTCATTCTTTTGAATAGGTCAGCAGAAATTGTGGTTTATATATTTTTCTAAGTTGGATAAATATCCTAAACTAATACTAACATCTTTATTTTCATTAAAAAGATTATAAAAATAGTTTTTCCATCTATTTCTTATATCATCATTTGCCACTAGAATTTTTTCATCCTCGTCTTTTATGCATCTAACATAATTAACATCTTTAGTTTTCTTATCTCTAGCCCTAGCTATCCTAAAAATATCTCTTTCACCCTCTTTTGAGTTGAGTTTTTTTATATAAGTCCTCCCAAATCTTAGCTTTTGCTTCACTAACGGCTTTTTTTGCTTCCTTTTTTGCTTTTTTATAAGCTTCTAAAGTTTCACTAGTTTTCTTAGCATAATGTAATTTGTAACATGCCCTCTTTGCCTTGATTTTATTTTGCACTACTTCACTCCACTACCAAGCTTCTTTTTGTGCCGGTACACCTCCCTTAGATACCCCTAACACATCTTTCGCAACTTTCCTAATATGTATAGCCATATTGTTCCACATATCACAGGGTGTGCCAACATAATTCCAAACATCTCCTTGCAGGACTTTCTGTTTAAATATATCTTCTTTCTCGCTTTTGAGGTTCCACCATTTAGTCCGAATAGCTCGATGCACTCTTTTCTTCTTTGTCCACTTTTTTATTTGTAAATCCATAACTAAAAGTCGATGTTGGGTGGTTAAGCTTTCTTCTGAAATTACCTTACAATCTTTACAACACGCTCTATCTTTTTTTCTACAAATAAAGTAATCAATTTGTGTTTGTGATAAGCCACTCTTATAAGTAATTAAATGTTCATCTCGTTTATTGAAGATTTTAAGCCACTCTCATAAATATGTGTCCAATAAAAATGAGTCAGCTAATTTAAGAGATGACTTGTAAGAATTACCACTTCTAGAAGGCTAGCACCCTCTCCCAGTCCTTCTATCTCTCCAGGACCAGAACCTCTTGCAAAACGAGCAGCGGCAGGATCAAGGCCCTTCCTAGCTTTTGTTATTAAGCCCTACATATCCAGTTCAAACATATGAGAACTTCTATGTTGCTAATTTGCAGCTTGAATAAAATTGATCAAAAGCTAGGAATACAAAATGAGCATTTCTGCATAATGGAGAGAGAAATAAGATGACACAAACATAATGAGAAAGATACCAGCAAAACGAACTTTTATATTTATATAACATTCTAAATATATGGATATGCATATATGATATATCTGTGTGCATGTTTGACTGCATGTGTGTGTGAACATGCGCCTGTGTTTTATAGACATATAATATGTATACAGTACATGTATATGAATGCCTGCACGTAAATAGTGTATTGGTACTAAACTTATTGGGAATGATCTCCTTTGATTGGTCAATTATCCTCTCTGCAAATGACATCTCTGAACTTTGACATTTTGGGTGTCTAGGTGAAGAGTACATGAAAGCATATGGGTTTTGCCTCCAGTGAGACACGAGAAAGATGAAGAGACAAGAAAGTTGAATTAAAGAAAACGAATAAACATTGCCTTGTAGGCAAGCATTGAACATATAATACATGCAGATATTATATGTTTAAATAAGTGAATGTCATGAACATGTTTAAATAAGTGAATGTCAAAGTTTTGTTTGTCATGATTGGCATGTGCAAATCCAGAAGACAACCATGACAAACTTTTGTAAGTGTCTGACACCATAGACATTATTTGACCAAGTTTGTTGGGTGCTGGAAAAATGTTGATTCTTAGGGCTGAAGACAAACACAGGTTTGAAGGGCAGTCCAGGGGAATAATCAGATATCCTTCATTCCTAAGTCACCATAGAAAGTGTTTTTCCTCTCATTCTCTTTCTTCTCATTCTCATGGAGGAGACTCAACTGCATTCAGGGCCTCAAAGCTTAACTACATAGAAACCTTTGGTCACTCTCACCCTTCGTCCTTATGACAGATGGGATACTTTTTTTAGTCTCAAGCATCAAAGCATGTGGCTCCCTTTCTCTTTATAGTGAAGGACGGATCATGCACAGAGCTTTTTGTTCAATCACACTTCACCTTTCAGATTTGTTTCTGTTATGATTTACTTATCCGTGGGATGTGCTTATGAAGTTACTGTTTCACAGAAGAAAAGGATTAAGGGGTGTTCTTTTAGTGACATCTTCAATCCCATTACACTAATTTTGGTAGGAGAATTTTTTTTTCTGCCATGCCTAGTGAAAGAATTTTTTAAGAAGGTCAATCAAATAATTTATAAATCTGCTTGATTATTTTCTATAAGATATATATTTCAAATGTGGCTATGCATGTGCGAATGTGTGATCATACCTTGCTCTTCTACAATATTTACAAGTTTCTTTTCCCTATTGAAGTCAAACAATCATGCATGCCCATGTCCATTTGACATAGCCCTGAACTAACAAACTTATTTGCTATGCTCTCCCTCCCAGCTATTCCCAGATGCTGCTTGTGCATGTAAGCCCTAAAGGACCTTTTTTTCTTGAAAGTAGCTCTGAAGGACTCGAACTGCACTAACATATGACCCAGAGACAGATCTACATAGTAGCAAGGTGAGCCGTCCACGCCACCCAAAATTTTGTGAAGAATATGAGGTATAATGCAAATAAAAGAACATGCTAAGCCTGTGGTAGCTTCAGGGCATCCAAAGACTTTTCCTAGAAAAAGTGCAGTCCATGGGTATAATGCAACAGCTAAAACCACGCTACATGCTAAAGCCCTCATGGTAACTTCACCTCACCCAATAAAATAATGTATATCTGCTACCTGTCAGATGCAACAAGAGAAGACTTCAAGACAAGCTATCAAAAATAATCATATGCAGCTACATAAATTCTAAAGAAAACTAAAACCATTATTTCATTTTCCAGTTTAGGTGAAAGAAGGAAACCAGTTAGGTTGTCTCATAAGTCCAACTAAGTGTAATCAAATGAATGCCAAAATACCAAAAAATGAAAAATCATAATAAGAAAAACGAAAAGATAGCCATGTTCCTCATTCACAACAGGATGTATTGATTCATAAGATAATATGGTAGACAAGGAAAGCATTAATATGGGCATACATCTTTATCAATTAGCCAAAATGGATTGGTGTGGGCGACTGAATGTTTCTCACTTTCCCTCATCATCCTTGACATAGCTTGTCTAGCCATATTAAGCACCCCTATCCCAGCACTGAACATCAAAATGAAGCATCAACGATGCAGTTGCCACATGATAATTCAAATAGTGACTGATAAAAAAAAATCATACATTACCACAGATAAGGAAACAAAGAAATATAATCACCTTCCCGCTCCCACAACAACAATCTTTTGTTTCACAAAGTCACTCAGTGGCCTCCCCTGTGCTCTAACAGCCCCCAGCAAACCAGCTAATGCAACACCAGCAGTCCCCTACTTGGAAGCATGATGGAAATGTTCAGGTAAAAAAGTACCATGTTTCATCTCAAAAACTACAATGCAAGAAAGGAAGTTTCAAAGTTAACTTACTACACCTGTATATCATCGTTAAACATGCTGAATCTTTTGCGGTACCGCTGCAAAGTTTCAAATGCCCACTTCATTTGAAAATCTTCAAACTGCTCAGCAGCCAGAAGTCAGTCCAGTTAAACACTCATTTAAAGCAAAATAGCACCACATTTGAAGGACTGACCTGAACAACGGCCTTTGGCCATCTTGTGAATACTGCTTCCATGAACTCATCAACAATTGATAAGTACTCATCGCCTTCCAATCTAGGTTTTCTTAATCCTAAATCTGTGTAACGAAGATATCTTGGACTAAGATATATATTGTCATTCTGCAAAATATCCGAGTCAAAGGAAAAGAAAGCTGGTTCCATAATCTGTATACATATTCTTTTAAATGGAAAAGGGGCTATCTCTAATGTGATCTATATTCCAGGTCATTCAGGAAGAAGAGCACACTCTGATTGCACAGATTTTCTGCCCATTTTGCAAAAAGTGGCTGCTGTTATAGAAAATAAGGTACTAAGTTTAGCCAAATGGACATCTTTATTCAGAGGATCAATGTCATCTTGCCCTTTACATTTTACAAACCTTTAAAACCACAACGCAAAATGCTTTCAGTAATTGTTCAAGATAATGAGATGATTCTTCCCAATGACGTAAGCTATGTTGCTATGAGCAAAATCAAAAGAAGGAATAGGGTACAGTAGAAACTATTACCAATACCAACTGCTGTTGTCAAATGGAACCTACATATTGCCAAGGAATATGGCACCTTTGGTCACTTATAAAGTAGAGAACACCAGAAGATCCGGATCACTTATATTAACTCTATAATATCAGTAAGAGTACGAATGAATAAAGCAGCACTGCTTACAAAGATGGTTGTCAAGAAGATTCTTGTTATTGGTACCAACATCAAGCATGACTGGCAGTATCTGACATGTAAATCAAAGACAAGTCAGGATGCGGGGAAACATGTTTTTGATTACAACGCACTAGCTGAAATAACGAGTAATTCAAAGAGCAACAAGATAGAAGCAAACACAAACTAGTGAAAGATTTTTCCACTCATATGGATCAATGTTACTTGAACATTTACCAGTATGAGACACACTAATGAGTGTCTGACATGGCAGACCCAACAAATGAGACTTGGGGTATATACATATAAGCTTCTTCTTGAAAGATATTTCTTCAGATGCATTAAAAGATTTTTATGTAACAAAAAGTGAAAATATAAGAACTAGTGGTTCAAAACGAAATACATAAAAAAAATAATTTCTGGAACTTCGTATGAAGCAACAGCAAGTGCTAGGATGAGTGAGGGAAATAACTAATTTTGAATATGTTAATGTTGAATTACACCAAATGTCAGCACAAAGCTTATCTCTCTTTTCTTTCGTTATGGATAAACTAACAAAGTACATTGAAGACAGCGGGATGGGTATAAATATATAATTGCAAAAAACTTTGTACGCCCAAGTGTATGCTTTTGGAAATCTATGTGTGTGTGTGTATATATATATATATATTACTTATAATTATATGGGTGTTTATATATATGTATGTATGTGTGTATCATGCATTGACTTTATCTTGGATACAACATGTACCCCCATGTAAGGCACAATACAGGCGATATGTTACAACACTGATTGAAACATACATTTATATGAACTATATAAAATTAACTATGTGACTTAATCAACGTCTTCTGAAAATAAAAGCACCACTATGAACTTTACCATAGCACATCTTTTTCAAATGTAATAGAAAATTTTGCATGTTGACAATACAAAATTTTCAAAGGTTTTGCTGCTTGTGCATGAAAATGGATACGCTTATCAGTATATAGATACTAACACACACACACACATATATATTGCCATGTCCCTGCATCCAAGATTTTCTAAAATTGGCATGCCCTGAACCTGCACCCACACCGTATCCATGTGACATAGCAATTGACCAATTTACATGACACTGCCGAAAAAAAAGAAAAGTTTATGGTCTTGCCATGTCCCTGAATCCAAGATTTTCTAAAAGTGCAAGATCTCCGGTAACTCAGGTTTATACACTACGTTTCCAGAGAGGCTGACAGTCAGCCTTTCTTAGAGAAGTTTGGCTAAAAGCTATCATTGCTCAGAGAGTAAGAGAGACAAAGAGAGTTCAGATGAATGACCTCTTTTCCAAAATAGACATGTCAATAAAGTGTCAATGTCTACAACCGTGTTGCATCAATGTCTGTGCAAACTTGGCACCTCCATGTCATGTCTATGTGATAAAATAATAATTAAGTGCCTTAAGGTATGCTTTGCAATTAGGCCTGCCATGTTTTATGGTTCTGAGTGTTGGGCAGTTAATCATCAACATGTACAAAAGATGTCTGTGACAGAAATGAAGATGTTGCGATGGATGAGTGGCCATACAAGAAAAGACCGTATACATAACGAGGTTATTAGAAACAAATTAGGAGTGGCATCAATAGAGGATAAAATGAGAGAACATCGTTTAAGATGGTTTGGACATATAGAAAGAAGATCAAAAGAAGAACCTGTAAGAAGGTTAGAAAAACTAAATTTGGAAAGTATTAAAAGAGGTAGAGGACTACCACAAAAGTGTTGGAAAGAAACAATAAAGAATGATCTAGTTTATTGGGAGTTAACTGCTAACATGGCACACGATAGGGATCTGTGGAAACAAAGAATCCATGTAGCCAACCCCGTCTAGTATGGGAAAAGGCTTAGTTGTTGTTGTTGTTTGTTGTAAGGTATGCTTTGCAATGGCATTCCATTGATGGACAAGATGGAAAGAGGAGTTAGCAGAAAACATGAATTATAGAGAGAAACCTAACAATTAAAGGATTTTCTAACATAGTATAACAAAGAAAGAACATATCATATGAAACTCATATTTTGGCCAATATGAGGGGCACAAAGTTAAAATTAGAAGAAAAAATCCCAGAAAGGTACTTTTAAATACTTAGAGTCAATGCTGCAATATGACAGGATAGTCAATAGAGACATCACATGTAAATAACAAGACAAAGGTGAACATTATAAGATAAGAGCAAAAATAGTTTTTGGCGCCAATTGTTGAACACTCAACCATAATGCATGCTCAATAGGAATGGAGATGTTGAACTGGGTGTGTGGCAATAGAAGACAAGAAAATTATTGACGAGATGAATTAGAGAAAAAGGTTTGCATGATACCATGAGAATATGAAAATGGGAGAAACATTTAAAGTGGTTTGAACATTTCAAGAAGACTATAGATAGAGCTCTTGTGATAAGATATGAGATTAGATGGTACACTTCAAAAGAGGTAGGACAAGTCTTAAAAGTATTGGAATGAGATAATATAGAACATGGGCATGGTTTTTTGGAGTAAAATGTGAATATGCCATGGGTTCTTAGTAAGAATCCATGTATTCAGACCCACTTTGTATGGGAAGAAGGCTTGGTTTTGGTTGGTGAAGAAAACATAGTAAACAAAAATTATATGCATGAAGTGTCACATTGTCTATGTCAGATACGAGTAATATTAGTTGGTGTAAATTTCTGTTGTAGGGCATTGATGTAATTTCACCTATCTCACGGAAACAATGTAATTACATTTAGGTGTCCTTTTGTCTTTTAGAATGTAATTAGGTATAACATTGTAATGTTTTTACTTTTGTTTTATTGTTTCCTTATCTCTTTGAAGTTGTCTTTTAGGTTATGATGGTATTAGAGCTGGATTCAAAATTTTTGGCATGCATTGTGTTGCATGCTTAGTTATCAATAGCGTGCCATAGCATCCACTATATTGAATTAGGTCCAGATCAAGTGTTATAATAGCTTGAACTTAATGGCCATCCTTTGGCGCTAATAGTGCCGTTAAAAGCGATATAGTCATCTGCTATATTCACCATAGCGGACTGGGTCGGGTCGATCCAATGGACCCGATCCAAATCAAAAGAAAACCTAAAGGCTCGCCCCCTGCATCTCTCTCTCTCTCTCTCTCTCTCTCTCTCTCTCTCACACACACACACACACACACACAACAAGCAATGGCTAGTATTATAATAACTCTCTCTATTCATAAAGCAATGGCTCACCCTGTTAAAAGATTCAATTCAGTTTCTAATCTAGACGTGTGCAGATCCAAACGTACATCATGTTAAATCTACATTAAACATTACTTAGTGTGGGCATTTTAGTCTTTCAAGTTAGATTAGTGTATAAATAGCTATTAGGGTAACTCATGGATTAAGATAGACAACCGTCCCCCAAGAAGGGGCACATATATCAATGTGAAAGGGAGCAAATCCCTAAAATCTGTAATTTTCTGTAAGTCTCTTCTTCAATACAATAATTTGTATTTGTTAACATGGTATCAAAGCCTCAAAGTCAGTAATCGTGCAATCAACCTACACTTCTGCGATAAGAAGAAATCTCCTATCGTGCAGCCGATTCCTTCATTACTTTGACTCTTCTGTGGTCAATGTAGACTATCAACCAACTTTGATTGTTGCAGTTAAGATCCAATCGGGTAACTAATTTCATCTTTCTATGGCTGACAAAGGAAAGTCTCCCGAAATTCTCCTTTTTCATCATATCTGAATGTGAATGACAAAATTGATGCATTTCAAATCACAAACATCAAGTTAGATGGTCGAAATTTTTTAGAATGGTCTCGCTCTATGAAATTGACAATCTTAGCAAGGGGAGACTACCTTATCTCACGGGACAACAACCATGCCCTCCTATTCATGATCTATCATACCCTAAGTGGTGGAAAGAATATGCCATTGTCTCATCCTAGATGTTAAAATCAATGCAACCAACCATTAGTCGTACATTTATGTATCTAGATTCAGCCTAAGATATCTGAAAAGCAGTAAGTGAAGCATACTCCAAACACAAAAATATAATAAAAGATTATGAGCTTCTTGAGAAAATCAAAAAATACAAATAAGGCTCACAACTTATAAGTGACTATTACTCGGAGATAAGAGGCTTATGAGATGAACTACAGTTTTATACCTCGATTAAATGTTCCTCGTGTTCGCGGGAAAGAAATGCAGAATCTAAAAAAAGAAAAGTATTTGGTCTTCTCTGGGACATTAATAATGAATATGAAGTAGTCAAGGTTAACATCCTTAGCCGAGAGGAAGTTCCTCCCCTTGGAACAGTGTATTCATTATTACTTCGTGAGGAAGATCGACGAAATCTAGAGAAGGAAACTACTCCATCCTTGGAGCAAAATCCATTGCTTGGTAAAACAAATTTTAAAGTTGTTCGTGGGAGAGGAGGATCTCAAGGAAGAGGTTGTGGAAGACCTCCAGTTGAAAGAGATAAGTTACATTGTACACATTGTGAAAAATCATGCCACACTAAAGAATTCTGCTGGGATGACCAGATTATTCTAAAGGTCGTGGCAGTTATGCCAATACTACAGAACATAAAGTGACTGGTTGAGATCATCTTTAGGCCCAGATCAAGAGAGTTGAAGGCCTTGAAACTCGATTGTGTGACAGTAATCCCTCAACTTCTAAAGCTACCATGACACACCACTCTTTCTCAAATTTGGGTAAAATTTTCTCTACTCCTGTCTGGGTTATAGATTCTGGAGCCACCGATCATATGATAGGAGATCACTCTTATTTTTTAGAGTACCAATCATTACAAAATAGGACATCAATCAAACTTCCATATGGATCTTACACATGTACAGTTGGTAAAGGTGGTTTAAAGACCCCATTTACTACCTTGATTTATGTCATACATGTTCTCAATTTTCCTATTAATCTCCTCTCATTTAGCTCTTTTACTATCTCTTTAAATTGTTCTATTACTTTTTCTCCTTATGGTTGTACTTTTCATCCGAACACGGGGAAGGTCTTTGGTCATGGTAGCATGCGTGGTGTCCTTTATCTGATGGATAATTTTTCAACTGGCTACAACTCCACTTCTACTTCAGTGACATCTCTATATGCAGCAAACGTCGGACTTTGGCATGCGCACCTTGGAGATCTACTACCTTCTAAAATGGGTCTGGTCATACTGAATTTAGTTGTTGATTCCTCTAATATGATTATCCAATGTGATGTTTGTTAGTTAGCAAAACATCAAAGAGTACCTTACCCTCTAAGTGAGTCTAAAACAACTAAACCATTTGAATTGTTACATTCTAATATTTTGGGGTCCTAGTCCTGTCACCAGTCTCTTGGGTCATAAGTACTTTATTTCTTTTATTGATGATTATATGTGTCTTTCCATTATTAATAAAATCAAAAGTTGAAGTTTCAACTATATTTCCTATTGTCCACAAGCTTATCCATACTGAGTTTAATTCTTCTATCAAAATTCTTCATTTTAATAATGGGAGAGAATTTATGAGTGGGCAATTCAAAGAATACCTGAGTATACATGGTATTATTCATCAAACCATGTGCCTGAATATATCCTAGCAAAATGGGATAGATGAAAGGAAAAATAAACATATTTTTGAAGTAGCTTATGCCCTTCTTATAGAGAGCAATACTCCAAAATCATTTTGGGGTGATGTAGTTTTACCTGTAGTCTATATGATAAATCGATTGTCTAGCACAATTCTAATTGGTGCTAGTCCCATGAAAATCCTATTTTCAGAGTCAAAAATATTTCAAGTACTTTCTAGAGTTTTTTGATGCGCATGTTTTATTCATATTCATGGTCCAAGACGGAATAAACTTGACCCCATGGCTGTTAGATGTATATTATTAGGTTACTTAAATTCTCAAAAGGGGTGTAAGTGTTATGACCTGATTCATAGGAAATTTTATACTTCCATAGATGTCACGTTCTTTGAGTCTAACTCATACTATCAACCCAAGGGGGAGCATGTGCACTCTAAAGAGATAGAAGTGAAGGAAAATAGAGTCGTTGTTCTTCCTCTATGCCTTGTAGAAGAATAAGAGAAAGATGACAGTCAGGAAGAAGTGACAACAATGCCAAAGAAAATGCTAGTATACAAGAGAGGGCCATGGAATGTGCTTATGCTACTAGATCAATCAGCAACTACCGAAACCAAAGTACCTTCTTCCAATTCATATCTAATTTGGAGGAACCCATTGTCATTCGAAAAGGTAAAAGACCTTGTACTCAATATCTTATTTCTCACTATGTTTCTTATAAGTGTTCAACTTAAATTTATCAAAAATTTGTCATGAATGCTGAGAGATATATGGTTCCTATAAGCTTTGAAGAAGCACAGAAAAACTTACAGTAGAGAAATACTATGGAAGATGAATTGAATGCTCTTACCAAAAATAATACATGGTCTATTACTAAATTGCCTCCTAACAAAAAACCAGTTAGTTGCAAATGGGTATACATGATTAAATACAAAGCATACGGGACACTTGAAAGGTATAAAGCAAGGTTAGTTACTAAAGGGTACAGCCAATCATTTGGTATAGATTATAATAAAACTTTTGCACCTGTTGCAAAAATAACCTCTACCTGTGTGATTTTAAGTCTTGCTGCAATGAAACATTGGGACTTAAGGCAGCTAGATGTTAAGAATATGTTCTGGTAAGGAGATCTAAATAAGAAAATCTATATGGAGTTGCCTACTGGATTACATGTTAATTCATACCAAAAGAAAGTATGTAAACTAAACAAAGCCATTTATGGTCTTAAAACAATAAACAAGAGCCTGGTTTGAGAAATTCAACGAAGCAGTATACAGTTTAGGATATCATAGAAGTCTTAATTATCATACTATTTTCCTTAAGAAAGGGACGAAATTATCTCTTTTAATAGTACAACAACAATAACAATTAAACCTTTTTCCATACTAGACGGGGTCAGCTACATGGATTCTTTGTTTCCACAGATCCCTATCGTGTGCCATGTTAGCAGTTAACTCACAATAAGCTAGATCATTTTTTATTGTTTCTTTCCAACACTTTTATGGTAGTTGATATTGTTGTCACAGGGGATGACATTCAAGAAATATCACGCTTGAAAGATTGTTTTCAGTGACTATTTTATTTAAAAGATCTGGGCATACTTCACTATTTTTTGGAGATCGAAGTATTACATTCTATGAAAGGTATATTTCTAACAGAAAGGAAATATACAATGGATATACTAAAAGAGACAAATATGACAGATTGAAAGAAATGTGACTCCTGTTAAAGTAAATCATAAATTACATTTTGGTGATAACACTTCTTTTAGAGATGTAACCAAATATCATAAATTGGTTGGAAAACTTATCTATTTAACAATCACAAGGTCAGATATCTCTTATGTAATTGGAGTGGTGAGTCGGTTTATGTATTCTCTCACTAAAAATCATATGGATGTTGTCTACCAAATATTGAGATACCTAAAGTCAACTCCTGGAACACGTCTTCTATATTCTAAATCAGTAACACTAAAGCTCACAGTGTATTCTAATGTAGATTGGGTTGGTTCTCTAGATGAATGTGGATCTACTTCAGGGTACCTAACCTTGCTTGGAGGTAATTTGATTTCTTGAAAAAATAAGAAACAATGCTAAAGCTTAATACAAGGTGGCTGCTCAAGCTATGTGTGAGGGTGAATGGCTAGCCTATTTGATACTTGAATTGGGGTTCTCTGTGATGTCCCCATCTCATTATATTGTGCAATTCAAATGGCATCCAATCCAGTGCAACATGAGGACAAAATATATTTAGATAGATTGTCACTTCATAAGAGAAAAATTAGCATCTTAAGAGTTCGAGCTAATTCATGTAAAATCAGAAGACCAGCAAGCTGATTTTCTTAATAAAGAAATAACTCATAACAACCTTGTGGATGCTTTGGCCAAGTTGAGTGTTATGAACATCTTTCACTTAACTTGAGGGGGAGTGTTAAATATTCATTCGGGTCCTAATCTGGATGCGTGAAAACCCAAATATACATCACGTTAAATCTACATTAAACACTACTTAGTGTGGGTATTTTAGTCTTTCAATGTGAAAGGGAGCAAATCCCTAAAAGCTACAATTTTCTTTAAGTCTTCTTCGATACAATAAATTTATGTTTGTTAACACACACCCCTTTATGAAGAGCAAGAGGATCTAGAAGAACAAGGGTCTTCGTATGAAAATGAACATGATTAGTTTCTTATAGAATGTAAAATATATAGCTTTTTTGGTTTATCTTAACAATTAAGTTTATATTGTAATCATATGGATGTTTTGGACTTGTTAGTTGCTAAGTTGTTAGTTGTTATATTTGATGCATGTTACAGTTGTTACTTCAAAAGTATTACAAATATTTTGGTCATGGTGGATATTAATTTTGATTCTTGAGCCTATAATTTTTTAGTGAGTGTTATATTTTCTTGTGCATATTGAAGATTTTTTCATATTTTAAGAGCATTTATTTCTCCATCCTAATCTTATTCTATTCTTTTTATAGGTAAGTATAATCTATTTTATTGCCCAAATTAGATTGGACCATAGTCACCATACTTGAGCATATAAGTATAATATATTAGTGCTTACTACTTAGAATCGGTTGCATTTATGTTTTTGTTTTTAACTTAAGTTTAACAAGTCAATATGCATATGCCACATGAAATTTATTATTTGTCTTCTTAGAATTTGTTTATTTAGTTTTATTCATATTTATGAATGTGTTGGTTATGTGTTTCTTGATATTTTTTAGAAATTAGAGAATCCATTATATATATTATTTTTTAATTATAAATGAAAGTATATCACTATATTAGGGTCAACTGTTAATAACCAACTAACCGCTATTGATAACATAGGTTGCATGCCAAGAACAAAACCTCCTTGTTTGTGGCTGATCATTCTTGGAGGTTGTTGCTTACATGATTCTTCAAGATTGTAGTTGATCTTCATCATGCATTCATCCAGTGGAACGCTTTTTAGGTACTTTTGTGATGTTTTTTACAGCATTTAAGGTTAGTACACATTCTTTATAGCCATGGAAGATAAAAGGTTTATCATTTGTTTCACAAACACAACGAGCACAACTAATAGAAAATTATCTCTATGTCAAAAAGTTCCACAGCTATATAAGTGGGACAAAAGTGAAGCCCGCAATAACACTACACGAGCAAAAAGGCAAATATGAAGAATGTCACAGGACTGTTTTATGTGTTCTCGTGGACAATATAAGAGACCATGTATGTGATAACTTATCTGACTTCACCAATAGTAAAGATGTATGTGAATATCTAAGGAATGCACATGCACAAGGAATAGACCTTCAAAACAAAGTATCCTCATTAAAGCTAGGAAACAAAGGTGTGAACGAGTTCTTTAGTAATTCTCAATCATTTGGAATTAACTTCATAGATACGAGAAAAATGCATATATTGCTTGATGTTCGATAATGTCAATCAATTTATTTTGGGGTTAAGGAAAGAGTTTGAGAGTGTTGGTATTCCTTGATGCAAATATTGCTTGATGTTCGATAATGTCAATCAATTTATTTAAACTAAATGGTTGAACCTCAAAAGCGAGAAAGAAGATATATTTAAACAAAAAGTCTTTCAAGGAGATGTTTGGAATTATGTTGGTACACCGTATGATATGTGGAACAATATGGGTATACATATTAGGAAAGTGGCGAAAGATGTGTTAGGTGTATCTAAGGGAGGTGTACCGGCACAAAAAAAAACTTGGTGATGAAGTGAAGTAGTGGATAAAGAAGTTAGTCCCGCTACATTGCCGCCCAAATGTAGTGAATATTTTTTAGAGAGGGTCTCCAAATTTTGAATATGGACGGATACGGGGGGTAAGAAAGCTAGTACAAGATAATAAGATTCGTATTGGTTCTTGGAATATCAGAATATTATCCGATAAGCTAATGGAGCTGGTAGATACTATGATTCGGAGAAATATTCATATTCTATATTTACAAGAGACAAAATGGGTTAGAGAAAAAGCAAAGGAGATAAAAGATATAAGTTTTAAATTATGGTACTCAGGTAAAGAAAAGGCTCAAAACGGAGTTGGTATTATCATAAATAAAGATTTAAAGGATAGTGTAGTAGACATACAACGATATGGTGACCGAATCATGATGTTGAAATTAGTGTTAGGAGCAGAGGTTTTGAATATAGTTTGTGCTTACGCACCCCAAGTAGGACTAAAAGATAGTATAAAGAGAGCTTTTTAGGAAGAGTTAGATAAAGTGACTCAAAAGATTCCACAAAGGGAAATGATTTGTTTAGGAGGAGACTTAAATGGACATATCGGTAAAGAGGCATTAGGATATCAAGGTATTCATGGAAACTTTGGTTTGGGAGATATAAATGAGGAAGGTAAGGAGATTTTAAATTTTGCTATGGCATTTGATCTCTTTATAGCCAATACAATTTTCAAAAAATGAGATAAACATTTAATTACTTATAAGAGTGGATTATCACAAACACAAATTGATTATTTTATTTGTAGAAAAAAAGATAGAGCGTGTTGTAAAGATTGCAAGGTAATTCCAGGATAAAGCTTAACCACCCAACATCGACTTTTAGTTATGGATTTACAAATAAAAAAACAGACAAAGAAGAAAATAGTGCATCGAGCTATTCAGACTAAATGGTGGAACCTCAAAAGCAAGAAAAAATATATATTTAAACAGAAAGTCCTTCAAGGACATGTTTGGAATTATGTTGGTATACCTTGTAATATGTGGAACAATATGGGTATACATATTAGGAAAGTGGCGAAAGATGTGTTAGGTGTATCTAAGGGAGGTGTACCGGCACAAAAAAAAGCTTGGTGATGGAGTGAAGTAGTGCAAAATAAAATCAAAGGAAGGAGGGCATGTTACAAATTACATTATGCTAAGAAAACTAGTGAAACTTTAAAGGCTTACAAGAAAGCAAAGAAGGAAGCGAAAAAGGCCATAATGAAAGCAAAAGCTAAAATTTGGAAAGATTTATATAAAAAAACTCAACTTAAAAGAGGGTGAAAGAGATATTTTTAGGATAGTTAAGGCGAGAGATAAGAAAACTAAAAATCTTAGTTATGTTAGATGCATCAAGGACGAGGATGAAAAAATTATAGTAGCAAATGATGATATAAGAAATAGATGGAAAAACTATTTTTATAAGCTTTTTAATGAAAATAAAGATGTTAGTATTAGCTTAGCAAAGTTAGCCAAATCAGGAAAGTATATAAACCATAATATTACTGACGTATTCAAAAGAATGAAGTCAAAGAGGCTCTTAGACATATGAAGGGTGGTAAATCGATAGGACCAGACAATATTCCTATAGAAGTTTGGAAAATACTAGAAGAAATAGGAATCACTTGGCTCACAACACTATTTAATCAAATATGGAAAAACCAAAAGATGCCCGAAGAATGGAGAGCAAGTACACTTATACCCATATATAAGAACAAGGGAGACATTCAAAATTGTGCAAATTATCGAGGTATCAAGTTAATGAGTCATACTATGAAATTATGGGAAAGAATTATTGAACATAGGTTAAGACAAGTATCAAGTACAACTGAGAACCAAATTGGGTTCATGCCAAGCAGATCTACTATTGAAGCGATTCAACTTTTGAGACGTCTTATGGAACATTTTAGAGCAAAAAAGAAAGACCTTCACATGATATTTATTGATCTAGAAAAAGCATACGAATGATAAGATACCGAAGGAGATTCTTTAGAGAACCTTAGAAAAAATAGGTATCCCATTGACATACATTAACCTTATAAGAGACATGTACGATGGTATAAAAACATGTGTGAGAACTCATAAAGGAATGACAGACTTCTTTGAAGTTAATATTGGGTTATATAAAGGATCAACTTTAAGTCCATACTTATTTATAATGGTGATTGATGAGTTAACGAAATATATTCAAGATGAAGTACCTTGGTGTATGTTATTTGCAGATGACATTGTGTTAGTGGAGGAGTCTAAGGAAAAAGTTAATAGAAAATTGGAACTATGGAGAGAAACATTAGAAAGCAAAGGTCTTCGACTTAGTAGAACAAAGATAGAATATATGAAATGTAAGTTTGATCATTTGGTTACTTCAGAGGACTGAAATTAAAATTGGCACACATTGCATCTCCCAAAAGGAAAGTTTTAAATATCTAGGGTTAATTTTTCAGAGTGACGGAAGAATTGAGAGAGATGTTACGTATAGAATTAATGCAGGTTGGTTAAAATAGAGAGGAGCATCTGGTATTCTTTGTGATAAGAAGATACCATTAAAGTTAAAAGGTAAATATTATAGAGCAGCAATTAGGTCTATCATGTTTCATGGTTCTAAGTGTTGGGCAGTTAATCATTAACATGTACAAAAGATGTCTGTGACAAAAATGAAGATGTTGAGATGGATGAGTGGTCATACAAGAAAAGACCGTATACATAATGAGGTTATTAGAAACAAATTAGGGGTGGCACCAATAGAGGATAAAATGAGAGAATATCATTTAAGATGGTTTGGACATATAGAAAGAAGATCAAAAGAAGAACCTGTGAGAAGGTATGAAAAACTAAATTTGGAAAGTATTAAAAAGGTAGAGGACGACCACAAAAGTGTTAGAAAGAAACAATAAAGAATGATCTAGCTTATTGTAAGTTAACTGCTAACATGGCACACGATAGGGATCTGTGGAAATAAAGAATCTATGTAGCCGACCCCGTCTAGTATGGGAAAAGGCTTAGTTGTTGTTGTTGTAGAAGAATGGTCGTGGCTTAATGGTAGGATGTGCTTTGTGTGTGGAAGTAAGTGTAGAGTTTGACTTTTGTTGTGTGTATTTTGTGACTTATATATTAGGTATATATAGGCATTCTTGTGTTTCCGGTCACAAGAACCGTCTTGGCCGAACAATATAAGGTTATCATTTTCAACTAAGTATAGAGGGTTCGAGTTGCATGGGCCGCATTTATGGTTTTTCAAAAAAACACTTTTTAAATCGGTTTTGGGATGGTTTCAGATATGAAACCAAAACCATCCTAAAACTGGCAGTTACGATTCCAGGTTTCGGGTATAACCTGGAACTGAACACATCTAGGTAAAATTACATAAATGCTCTAAGGTGGATATTTATACTTTAACAATATTGTGTTAGACATGGATATTTGGCTTCCTACAAGGATGTAGGTAACATAGATATGGATCTTATAGTAAAGCTATGCCTTTACTATCTTGAGATAAAGTATATTGCAAGTTTGTGTATTTGTATATGTATAAAGACAGTGTGTATGAAAAATCAATAGAATGTAGTGCATACTCTTTGTGGATTGATGCCAGCTGCAGCAACATACATGTCAAGCTTCCCAATAGGTATACCAATGCCTTGCACTCCAAGATCTCCAAGGCCAAGAATACGACTACCATCAGTTACTACTATCAAGTCCACCTACAATTTTCAAGAGTTATCAGGACAAAGTAGTTTGCATACATTCTACATTTCCTGATTTAATTAAACTAGTAAAAAGAAAAAGTAAAGAAGGGCCATCTTACAGGGGAAGAGATAGACAAGCAAGAGAGAGAAAGAGAGTACCCTATGCAGTAAATAAAGTTGCAGTACATTTTCTAGAGGAACATTTAAAAGTATACCTCAGTAAATGGCATTAAAAAAGAGTACCAACATGTGGTGTTAAATATGCAAGAAATCAGTGAAATCTCAAAAATACACCTTGTTGTATTACCGAAAATGCACCTGATGTTCCTTTAGATTAATCAATTATCAAAGTGATCTGTGGACTAACTTTGGATGAGTATGTCATCATGCATGAAAAGTTATGACTATACTCAAAAAATTATGTGGAAAAATACTTAACCTGTCACAGAAAAGTGGTAGAAATATTAAATTTATAAACTGTCATCAAACATGTGGAAAGCTATAGCTTTACCTAAAATTTTGTGACAGTTCACTTAACCTATCATGGAAAACTCGCAGAGGATAAACTCATTAAGAAAGCAAGTTCACAGTTATCTAAGTCCATTCCATAAGAATCTTAACTCGACTTGACAAATTCAGAAGCAGCTTCTGAACCTTATTATTCTTTTATTGAGATTAGAAATCACTAACAAAGTAGAAAATGTGCAAGCATTTACATTTATAAACAACTACTTATCTGTTGTACGGATACAGACACGATAAACTGAATAGCACTTACCTGTTTTGAAGGCCAATTATAGATCATGGACATGATCTCTCCTTTATCCGTAGCACTGAAATACATTCCACGAGGGCGTCTAAACAAGCCTCCATAGTTTTGACAGACTAATCCTACTGTTGGTGTATATATTATTGGAGCAAAGTCTTTGATGTTATCGATCAGTACCTATGGCAGACATAAAACACACATTAACTAAGAAAGTTTCCAGGTCTAGAAACTCTAAGCATGCTGCATGTCATGCATGTACAATAGTCCAGAACATTCTTTGCATACCCTGTAGTACAGCGTCTCATTTCGGTCATGTAGTCTGTTCAGAATCCTCCACTTTGCTAAGGCAGCCACATCTGGATCTTCTTCCTGAATATTGTGCTCCAGGGATTGAAAGGAACGCACTGCAAAGACAAGCAAAACAAAAGGTTAAAACAAGAAAATTTCCCCAAATGATGAACAGCAAGAAAAATCTAAACTGAAAGAGCATCACACAACCAAAACATAAACAAAAGAACTAACATAACTATATGTGATGAAATAATTACTTATGCACATACGTCAATCTAATTTCAATAGGAAATAAAACGGGACTAAGTCTAAAGTACGTGGCTTAATTTTACTAGGATTAGAGAATTGTGAAATAGACAAAACTATAAAAGAATGTGAACTGCTTGAACTCACTGAAGCGATCATATTGTTGTTCAAATGAGATCACACGAGGTGGAAGGAGCCCCCGGAGACCAAGGCGATCCCTCTCTGTCAATGGAAACGCTGTGTCCTAGCCAAACAACATATTGCAACAAATCAAAGGGCCTAAATGGTTGCAGCAGACTAAACTATGAAAAGAACAATTCTACAATAATATCCACACAGATTAACGAAATAAATTCATTATGGAAAGAAACAAGATGCATTATATGGTGAAATCAACTGGTATATAGCTTTTCTTCAAGTCATCTAATCTCTTCAAAGATTATGTCACCTACTCTAATGATTTAAAAGTCTCGCAAGTAAGTTTTTTTTGTGATAAGAAGATACCATTAAAGTTAAAAGGTAAATATTATAGAGCAGCAATTAGGCCTGCCATGTTTTATGGTTCTGACTTCTGAGTGTTGGGTAGTTAATCATCAACATGTACAAAAGATGTCTGTGACAAAAATGAAGATGTTGAGATGGATGAATGGTCATACAAGAAAAGACCGTATGCATAATAAGGTTATTAGAAACAAATTAGGAGTGGCACCAATAGAGGATAAAATGAGAGAATATCGTTTAAGATGGTTTGGACATATAAAAAGAAGATCAAAAGAAGAACCTGTAAGAAGGTATGAAAAACTAAATTTGGAAAGTATTAAAAGAGCTAGAGGATGACCACAAAAGTGTTGGAAAGAAACAATAAAGAATGATCTAGCTTATTGTGAGTTAACTGCTAACATGGCACATGATAGGGATCTGTGGAAACAAAGAATCCATGTAGCCGACCCTGTCTATTATGGGAAAAGGCTTAGTTGTTGTTGTTGTTGTTGTTGTCTCCCAAGTAAGTTCCAGACCACATCCAATCGGGTTTGCATGACTCATCCATGTGGTTGGCACTCCAAGAATGAATATGGGAATAGAATATTAAAAAGTATAAACAACAACAACAACAACTAAGCCTTTTCCCATGCTAGATGGGGTTGGAAATAAAAGAGTTTAAAGCATTGATAATTTTAGTTTCTAGAACTCTTAATGACTATATGGAAAGGCTTCTTAATGATGGTGAGAGCTCCCTCTATTACAATCTTGAGACATGAAGATGGTCAAAATTTTCATCACTTTTACCATGTTCACATGGATGATAATCAGCGGGCTTCTTAATGATGGTGACAATCACTGCACTTAATGGTGGCGGGAGCTACCTTTAGTGCAACTCTGGACAATTTTGAGATAGTTAAAAGTTTCATCACTTCTGGCACAAGCGTAAGACGGGGTATAAAAAGTCAACTGCATGTTGCGGAATTCTAGTTGACAATCTGCGGGCTTGATGGTGACAGCTTCTTTATTAACACATTAAACTCAACGATATTATATACAAAAACAAGCCAAAGCTTTTAGATGACGCAAAGATTGAATTTTTATGCTTTTGGTAACCACGTTACTGTACATAAATCTTTACAATCAAACATGTGATAGAATTCGGTAAAATTCTGCAGGACTCTATAGTTAGTTGCAAATGAAATATGAATTTCACTGACGTTTGTGTAGTCCACCACAAATATATTCTAAATCAGTGCCTGAACCTACAATAGAGAAAGAATTCTTAAAAATTCTGGCAGGCCCATACCAAGGCCAAGCACGTTTTCTCCATGGCTTGATAATTTCTTTCATAAGCCAATAGAGTTTTCAAAATGTAGTAAATAGCATACTCTTTACGGGTATCATCCTCATATTGAGCTAATAAAGCACCCAATGCATTCATATGCACAGAAATGTAAAGTAAAAGTGGTTTTCCTTGCTTTGGAGGTTTTAAAACCGGAGAATTAACCAAATACGCTTTTAATCTTTCGAAAGATTTTTGGCAATCATCGTCCCATACAAACTTTACCCCTTTTCTCAAAAGCTTGTTGAAAGGTTCACATCTCGTTGCTCTTAAGAAACATAATATTCAATAATGAAATTCACAGTCAACTTGCAAGAAGATGCAGATTAGAGGCATTCCTCCAATCTGCTCCTGCGGCTCCACTTGGGCAGCCGTCCCTCAGCTTCACTTCTTATTAAGAAACTTAACCCTAATGACTTACTTATACCCTATCTAACTTAACTTCCTAATCTACCCCTAATAAGTATTAACTATAACAAAAGAGACCTAAGACATACAGAACACGACTTTATTTAACATCCTTAACACTCCCCCTCAAGTTGAGAGGAAAATATTGGTGACACCCAACTTGGACAAGGTTTCTTTTAATAGTTTGCCGGTAGTAGCTTTAGTCAAGAAATCAGTCCTCTGTTTGATAGAATGAACATACTCCAGCTGGAATTCTTTATTAGAAATCTTCTCCCTGATAAAGTGACAGTCAATTTCTATATGCTTAGTCCTTTCGTGATATACTGGATTTGATGCCATCTGAATTGTTACACTGCTGTCACTATATAGAGGTATAGGGTGGTTAACAGAATAACCCAATTCACTAATCAATGATGATATCCATTTTCTGCTGTAGATCTTGCAACCACAGTCTACTTTTTACTCTTCCAAGATATAATATTCCCCCCAAGTAAAGTAACATAGCCTGTAGTTGAC
Source organism: Brasenia schreberi (assembly GCA_036023115.1). Lineage (NCBI taxonomy): Eukaryota > Viridiplantae > Streptophyta > Magnoliopsida > Nymphaeales > Cabombaceae > Brasenia > Brasenia schreberi. The sequence continues at coordinate 509,365 of JAYKKT010000038.1, forward strand.
TTTCTGTCATCATAAGAACCAGCCCAGTCAGCATCAGAATAAAGTTCAATGTCCAACTTTGATGATTTCGAATAAAGTAAACCCATTCCTGAAGTTGATTTCAGATAACGAAGAATTCTATACACTGCATCCATCTGATTTTTTGTTGGAGAGTGCATATATCTACTCACAATTCCAACTGCATAAGCAATGTCTGGTCGGGTAATTGTCAAATATATGAGCTTTCCAACTAGTTTTTGATATTTGTGGATGTCCTTGAACCCTTCACTGTCACCATTAAAGAATTTCTGGTTTACCTCCATAGGAGTGTCACTAAGTTTGCATTCAAGCATTTGAGTTTCTTCAAGAAGATCCATTAGGTACTTCCGTTGAGTTAAGAAGATGTCTTTGTTAGAGTAGAGAACTTCTATGCCCAAGAAGTAGTGAAGTATGCCCAAGTCCTTAATATCGAATAATTTATGAAGATTCTTTTTCAACTTTGATATTTCTTCAAGATCATCTCCTGTAACAATAATGTCATCGACATAAACTGCAAGAATAGATATTTTTGTCCCTTTCTTGAAGAATATTGTATGATCATTGAGACTTCTACTGTATCCCAGACTGCATACTGCTTTACTGAATTTATCAAACCAAGCTCTAGGAGACTGTTTCAACCCATATATTGCTTTATTGAGTTTACACACTCTAGTAGAAGGTGATAACTGTATGCTCATTCCGGGAGGTATTTCCATGTACACTTCTTTATTTAAGTCTCCCTGTAAGAAAGTATTTTTAACATCCAATTGCCATAGATTCCATCCCAAGTTTGCTGCCATACTGAGAAGTATTCTGATTGCAGTAAGTTTAGCCACTGGTGCGAAAGTTTCTGTATAATCAATGCCATATGACTGATTGTATCCCTTAGCAACCAATCTTGCTTTATATCCCTCCACTGTTCCATCTGCCTTGTATTTAATAGTAAAGACCCACTTGCATCCTACAGTATTCCTATCAGAGGGCAACTGAGTGATGATCCAGGTATTGTTTCTTTCCAGTGCATTCAGTTCTTCTTCAATCGCAGCTTTCCATAAGGGGCACTTGATTGCTTCTTCAAACTTCGAAAGAATCTTATGTTTTTCAGCATTCATAATGAAGTTCTGATAACTCTGAGAAGTGTTGGCATATGAAATATAATTAGAGATTGGATATCTTGCACATGTACGCCTACCTTTGTGAGCTGTAATAGGAATCTCAAGGTCACTGTCCATTTGCATTTGAGGATCTCATTCAGGAGAAATCTCTTTAGCACATGGTTCTTCATGAGAGTAAACAATATTCCGCTGTCCTTTCTTGTATGTCAGAATCTCTTTCGACGGTTGTGTGGTCTCACTCCGAGGATCAACTATCTCAGGATACTCCCCCTCACTAGGAACTAGTGGAAGGATGCAGGAAGGAGGTGGAGTAGAGTCCAGGATAGGAGAATAATAAGGAGTATGTTCAAAGAAAGTGACATCCACTGAGACATATAGTTTTTTAAGCACTGGATCATAGCATTTGTATCCCTTGCTAGAGGGCGAATAGCCAAGAAAGATGCACTTATTGGACTTGGCATCGAGTTTGTCACGGTGGGAAGGAGGTAGATGAACGAAGCAGGTACACCCAAAGACACGAGGAACAATATGAAATGGTTTCGAGGGTTTACTAAGATGATGAAGAGGACTCTCCCCCTGAATGGTATTACTGGGCATTCGATTGATAAGATAAATAGCAGTGAGGACAGCATCGCCCCAATAGGATTTGGGAACATGACTCTGAAGAAGAAGTGTGCGAGCGACTTCTAGAATATGACGATTCTTTCTTTCAGCAAGGCCATTTTGCTGAGGGGTATATGGACATGTCGTCTGATGAGCAATCCCCTGTGTTTGTAAATAAGTAGCCAATGGAGTCCTAATGTACTCTCCCCCATTACCTGACCGAAGAATCTTAACCGATGTATTGAATTGAGTACAGATAAATTTATGCACAATGGGAAAAATAGAGGCAACTTTAGACTTTGTTTTCATTAAATAAACAATGGTAAGACGAGTACAATCATCAATGAACGAGACAAAATACAAAGGAGGAATAAATAATGGTAAGACGAGTACAATCATCAAGATTCTGCCGATCTTCTTCTCGAATTAATAAGGAATAAACAGTGCCCAAAGGAGGAAGCTCCTCTCTGCCCAAGATGTTCACTTTGATGGATTCAAATTCTGGATTGACACCCCACAATAAATCAAACACTTTCTTCTTTTCAAGTTCAGCGGTGCACTCACGATGGCAAGCAGAACACTTGATAGTTGTATAGTACAATAATTCATCCCAAAGGCCGCGTAGATCTACATAATATTCACTGATAGACCGATGTGCTTGAATGCACTTTCGGATTCTCACCTGAATCTCATATTCTTTGGCAACATTCTTTTTTCTGGAATAAGCTTCTTCTACGGCACACCAAATCTCATGAGCGGATTCTAAAAACATAAAAGTTTTAGCAACGGAGGGAAGCATGGACTGTAGCAACCACGAGGAGATTAATGCATCTTCGCGTTTCCAGGTAGAATAATGACTATCTTGAGGTTCTGGAATTGACGTGTGACCCATTAAATGAGCCCATCTCCCCCTTGCGATAATAGCAAGTTCCACAGAGCGAGCCCATTCCATGTAATTTCTGCCATCGAATTTCGTGGAGGTAATCTGAAGATTTTCGGATTTTTCAAACAATCCAGAATGGTCGCCCGTAGGAAATAAGCTGTCAATGGCTTTACCTTTGCTAGCCATGGAGGCGAAAAAGTGGTAAGACAAAAAACGGAAGCTAGGTGGCGTGGGAGAAGACAGGTAGGTTGTCGATCAAAGGCAGTCACTGAGAGGTTGTCGTGCGGAAGAATCAACCTTATACGATTACTTGCTCAACCCAAAGAAGTACATCCCTGTGACGAGAATGGTTTTCCCTGGTCTGAAGAAGCCTCAAGAACGTGCTGACCTGATCGCGTATCTCAAAGAATCAACTGCATGATTCCTAACAGAGACTTTATTTTTTGTTTTTTACCTCACCTTTTGCAGCTAGCAGAAATATTGTGGATTCTGAGAAACTATTTTTTGTAATAAGTCCACCTTGGCCTGTTATTCTCCCAAATGATTCAGCTATCCTCCGTCTTCTGGTTAGATAACTCCAGATATGCATGCATTGCACAAAAAAACTTCTGAACATGCGCTGTGTACAAGAGGTCTGTCGAGGGAAGAGACGACGCCAAGGATGCAAAAAAAACGCCTCTCACAAGGTGAAGAAGCCGAAAGAATCGTGGACTTATGATACCATCTTAAGAAACATAATCTTCAATAATGAAATTCACAGTCAACTTACAAGAAGATGCAGATTGGAGGCATTCCTCCAATCTGCTCCTGCGGCTCCACTTGGGCAGTCGTCCCTCAGCTTCACTTCTTATTAAGAAACTTAACCCTAATGACTTACTTATACCCTATCTAACTTAACTTCCTAATCTTTTTTTTTTAATTCTTAAGAAACATAATCTTCAATAATGAAATTCACAGTCAACTTACAAGAAGATGCAGATTGGAGGCATTCCTCCAATCTGCTCCTGCGGCTCCACTTGGGCAGCCGTCCCTCAGCTTTACTTCTTATTAAGAAACTTAACCCTAATGACTTACTTATACCCTATCTAACTTAACTTCCTAATCTACCCCTAATAAGTATTAACTATAACAAAAGAGACCTAAGACATACAGAACATGACTTTATTTAACATCCTTAACAGTTGCGAGGTTTGAAATAAACCTTCTAATCGATTGGAGGCGACCTTGGAGGCTTCGGATTTGAGTTAAGTTGGAGGGTGGAGACATGTCTATGATGGCTCGACACTTAGAGAGGTCGACTTCAATGCCCCTTTGGCTTACCATAAAACCTAAAAGCTTACCAGATTCCACTCCGAAAACACACTTTTGAGGGTTTAGTTTTACTTTGTAAAGCCTTAGTCTTTCGAAAACTTTTTGCAAAGATTCGATGTGTGTGCATCATGTTTTTGATTTCACCAAGAGATCATCCACATATACTTCTAAGAGCTCGTGAATTTGATCATGAAAAATGGTAGTCATAGCTCTTTGGTATGTGGCACTGACGTTTTTCAATCCAAATGGCATAACTGTGTAACAGTACATGCCACAAGGTGTGGTAAAAGCAGTTTTAGCCTGATCTCTTGGGGCTAACTTGATTTGATTATAACTCGAGTAGCCATCCATAAAAAAACATCTCATGATTTGCAGTGTTGTCCACTATCAAATCAATGTTTGGCAAAGGGAAATTATCTTTTGGAGTGGCTTTGTTCAGATTTCTAAAATCGATGCAAGTTCGAATTTTCTCATTGGATTTTCGAACTACAACTATTTGAAAGTCAATCAGAATACGCAATGGGTTTTATAAATCCAGCTTTTAGAAGATCTTCTAAACCCTCTTTTACTTGAGAGTGTATGTTCGGATGGATTTTTCTAAGCTTTTGTTTTATAGGTTTTGCATCTAGTTCTAGGGGAAGACAATGCTCTACAATTTTTGGGTCTAGACACGGCATGTCTTCGTAGGTCCATGTAAACACATCTATTTAGGCTTTCAGAAATGCAATGAATGATGTTTTTTCATGCTCATGCAGACATGTGCCTATCTTAATACGCTTTGGATTTGACTCGTTCCCTAGGCCGATTTATATAAAATCCCCTCCTACAAAATTTGAAGGTTTTTCTAAGTCAAGGATTTTGTGAAACTCGGGAAGCTCGGAGGTTTGATCCTCCTCAGGGAAGAGGGGATCCTCCTCCATGCTTTGATCATTCTCGAGAATTTTGAATCCTAGGGAAGTTGGAGTTGATGCATGCTTTTCAGAAACACCTGGTTTTGGTTTTGAAATTTTTGCAAGTTTTGAAGATTTCGGGCCTTTTATAAAGACGACTTTTTTTCAAATTTCTTGGCATTTTCCAAATTTTCACCAAGAGCTACACGACTTTTTTTTTGGTATTTTCTTGTTTTTCCATTTTTTTGGTTTTTTTAAAGACAAGACATTGGGAGAAATGCAAATTACACTTTTTTTGGTTTTTTCGTAATTTTCTAATGTTTTTGGATTTTGAGGTTTTTCCAATTGTTTTTGGATTTTGAAAATTTATTATTTTTTTAGCTTTTTGGTTAAGGAGGGACATCATACCTACAAAGAAAACGCCATCAATCAGTCTCTAAATAAGAGATCTAAGCCATAGGTTTCAGATTTAGTAGGTTCCAGGGCATCCTTCAAGAAACTCGTCTCTGATGGAGCAAATGCAAAACGTTTAAGGACGAATGTCTACTGAACATTTTAGTGATAAGATATGAAAATTTTGCTATATGTCCCCAAACATAAGAAATTGCAAATTAAGGAGAAATTCAAACCATATTACTGAAATCATTTCAAGCAAGAGGTTTCTGTTTCAGAACTCGAAAAATTTAGAACAGTTATCGACAAAAGACACAAATAATCAATTCAAGAGAAAACTTCTCAAAAATCATTCAACAGAAGGAGAGGAAACAATCTAACTCAGTGGAAATTGAGTTCCGATCTGCAAAATTGAGTACCAAAACTCATCCGATCCGCATATCATCGCAAAAACGCGTCTTAGATAAACCGAACCAAAAAAGGCTAAAAGAATCAACAATTCTAGTACCTTATTGAACCAAGGATCGTGAAGAATATCGGCGCCTCGCTTGTGAACAATGTAGGGGCTCGGAATGGCGGTGGAGAATAAACAATTCTGCCGCGCTCTAATGGCTGACCTGCGAACGACGCTCCACATGTTCCCCGCAGACGGAGAAAGCGGAGGAAAGCGGCGGGATGAAGGACGTGGAAGATGATACCGAGTAAAAACACGATAGAAAAAGGAATGAACAAATCGAAGGAGATGAATTGCAGACTGACGAGAGTGCTTGCTTTTATAGCGGAAGACGCCCTGACTGTTGGGAGCTCGGATCTTGAGATAAGTGGCTGCTCGACGTGTGGCGAATCTGCCCGAAGCGGGCGGGCAGCATGGGGTGGAATTCTCGTTCACGGAGATTTATGCTTCTGCCGTCGTATCTGGCTTAAAATTTACGGAACTACCACATTCCTTGGTTTGTCCTACGAGACATATCGGGTTATTGGGTCGTGTTCGGATCAACTTCGGCGGTGGACACAAAATATATGTAGAACACTGTATATACATAATCATGTTCAGGTTCATTTCAGGTCGTGTATAGGTTGACCTGAATTTTACAGTGCCAGTTTTCATGACCCGAAAATTGTCAGGTCTGTGTCGAGTTTGATTCAAAATATCTTTTTTGCTCCTGAATTAGAACATCCGTTTTCCTCTTTTCAAAGATGAAGTACAGCAGCAACTGCTAATGAGCCAAAGAACCAAATTGTGTTGCTCATGTTGGCTCGTTATCTCGATGAATTCATTTATGTTTGCATACTATATTACAACTATTACTAAGCCCTTTCTCATATTAGATAGGGATCGGGTATACGATTAACTCAACATAAGCTAGATCATTCTTTATTGTTTGCTTTCAACATGTCTTACTCCTTTTTTTAAACTTTTTCATTCTAGTTTCTCACACCTTCTTACTAGATCTTCATTTGGTCTCCTCTCCCTCATTATATCGTTTAGCTTCCCACACCTTCTAATACTTATTGTGTTTGTATATTTACTAAGTCTTAGTTGTTTGTTTTACATCGAGCGAGTTCAAGCATTATTAGCTCAGTGTTAAGTCATTTGAACCCATTTGTGCTGAACTTATATAGGTGTTACAATTTGGCTCGTGTTCAAAACCATACTTTGGTATTTGCCTAGAATTGCATACATGTACATATCACCTTTAAAGTTCTACTACAACCATTACAGGTCCAAGAAGAAGCAGTAAAGGCTTACACGAGAGTTCAGGATGAACAAGCCTGGAACGAGGCAAGCCCGGACCGATTTATGAACATATCTGCTCGTTTACCAAGCCCTCCCTAATTGTCTCCTATCAAAAGATGTGGGTCTTGGATAATACAGGTGCCCCTTTATGTGCTGGTTTTGATGCCTGTAGTTGCTCTTTGATAATAAATAGGGTACCGTTTTCAGGTTTATAGCATCGAATACTAGAGACTCTCTCTTGTATTTCGTGTCCGTTTAAGACACAGCAGACGTTATATTTATCCCATTTAGTTATATGGGTGTGTATGTCTACAATGGTGTAAAACATTTTGTTATAGTACGTAATAAGTAAATTTTAACATACGAAAAGTAGTTTCATTTCTTCTGATTTTGAGCTTTTCAAGCTTCATGAACCAGCCGGGTGTTGTGCTCGTGCTGGTCGCATCTCAGGCCAATATGGGCATGGCTCGTCTTAAGCTACAAGTAAGTCAAACCTCGTACAAGCAGCAACTTAGACATGGCCGGTTCGGAACTGGTCCAGTGGTTTCAACCGGAACCGAAGTGGGCCAAGAATTGGTGACAACCCAATTCAGTTCCAATTAAATGAACTGATGGTTTCAAATGGTTCTGGAATTTTTTTATTTTGTTTCTTTCAAATTTTTAATATTTTTTGCCTGTTTTAGACATTTTGAGACTCAAACCAGAACCAAAACCGGCCTTAGGCTGGTTCGGTTCTGATTCCAGATTGTGGGATAACCGGAGCAGGTGATTTAAAACCTCCAACCGGCCATGTCTAGAGCAACCTAGTGAGATAAGTCAATAAACAGGCTCAGCTAGTTCGGCCCTTGCTGCGGCCAAGATCGATGGTCCTTTTGTTATTTTGATTTGTTACGGGGTGATCTGAAAAAGAATAGCCTTCTTTTACCTTCTTTTATCTGTAACAAAGACAAATAATGCTGCCCGGAAAAGACGGGCTGTTTGTTCTCTGTAAAAGGGAAATAAATCATGTGGGAGTGAAGAGCCTTAGCCTTCCACACGCCGTGTTAGGGCGTGCAAACAAGTCGAACGCATCGAACGACCTGTCCGCTTGACTTCTCTTTTTTTTCCCATTCTATCTTAAAAAGGGGATTACTATCCACATACTACACACCCTAATTTTAAAAATACCAAAATTATTTATAATTTTTTTTATTATTTTTTAAGGTTTTGAGACATTGGTTCTTAAAAATATTTTTATATTTTATCCGTTTATGTTGTTTTTATGTTTTTTCTCATTTTTATTGATGTTTCATGATTTAGGTTAAAAGATTCACTCGCGAAATTTTCAATTCAAAACGTGATATATGAGTGTTTTTGGAAAAATGTCTCTCTTAAGGTGGGACATAGTTAAGTCAGGTCTCCATCAAGCAAGAGATGTGCTTGAGCCACGTTTGTCATGTTATATGTGTATATATATATATATGCTTCGAACCTTATATCTCTTTATATATTACAAAATAATAAATAACTTAAGTGAAAATACTTATAGTGGAATAGATTTTAAGAGAAGATGACTGATTAAAATATTTATTATACCGATAATATAGAGATTGAAAGTGATTATAGTACATCAGATGTTTGACTAATTCACTATTGAAGTAACAGAAACATTTGTTAGTTGTTGACTATTTACTTATGTTTGCAACTGAGGAATGTTTAGCAGTTGTAATGAGCTTCTTGAGTATATAAGAAACGTTGGGAGAAGTATGATATTTTTATTGTTATTTTTCTTTTGAAAAGTAAAGGCATAACAAGCAAAATATGACTTGGGTATGAAAGGATGAGTACAAATATTGATGTTGAAAATAATAAGTGGATGGACACTAAAAAGGTTGAGTTCATTTTATTGACATGAAAGGATGCAATAGATCGTTATTTTAAGTTGAATGTGGTGAACATGAGACATAATACCATCTAGGTTTGTACCTTCAAGGGCATGCTTTTGTAAGGAGATTGAGTGAATCTAAGTATAGTGTGACAAATGACCTTATAAAAAGTCATTGCAAAACAAAGTATATTTTAACACATTTGAAGTGGGTTGATGAAGCAAATATTAGTATAGCAAGACATATATAATGCACGAATAAAAAAATAAAAAGAAAGATAGGGTTTTCGAAGTGTTATACAACAACTAGTACATCTACATTCTCACTAATATCATATATGAGATCGTAAAGTCTTCAATATGGATATTGTCAGTAACATTGTATTTGCACATCATCATTCAGTGCAACTATTACATGTATTTCAAACATGTAAGAGTTTCATTTCACTCTTTTATATTGATTTGTATATAGTGTATAATGGTTATATATACTTTATATTTTATAGGTATAAGATGACTCTTCTTGAGATTGTGAGGTTCACATCTACCTCCAAAAAAATTTCTATAGCTTTTGCTTTTATAAGTACAGAAAAATAAGAGAATTATGTTTGATATTGAGGTGTATGAGAGAGTTATGTATTTGAAACAACTTTCCACATTTAATCTGTAATAATTGTGATTTCGTGTTAGTGAATGTCATTTACATCATATTTTCAAATACGACTCACTTTTCTGTAGATAGCATATAGCGAAAAATATTGAGGTATTTATTATAAAGTTAAAGAATAAAGAGATGATATGTGTATGTGGTATATATTAGAGGAAGGTCATTCACTAACCAAATGAAATCAATTTGAAGGAGATAGTGGAGGTAATAGAATTTAAGAAAAAATGTATACTCTACTCTCTTATGTTAAAGAGTAGTGGTTAGACCCATATAATGAGATAATTATCTTGTATAGACAGATAGGGTGATTCATTATAGTACTCATACAAACTAATAGGTATGTAAAATTAGTTGTTAATGCATATATATATATATATATATATATATATATATATATATATATATATATATATATATATTGTCTATTTATTTTGAATCTTATAATGATTATTTATTAATGGTTGTTAGAGTGAAAAGTGAGCATGCAAGGTTGAAAGAGTTATTTGGTAGCTTAAGTGTGAGATTTGATGCAATTTGGAGACAACGACATTTTTTATAGAGTCGCAGATTATAGAATTGAAGAAGTTTTCTAAAAAATTATGAATTATCACATGGAATTACATTGATATAACAGAAGATATTTTAGCAATCCTCTAGAGAAGAGTATCATACATGTTCTTCACTTAATTGTAAACGAGTATAATTGTGTGGAGATAGTAGGTTTAGATCCAACTATATATCATTGTATATTGCGACATTTACATGGATTATTATGTGCTCATGAGAAATCTCTTCTTCTTACATGTGTTGAATGGATATAATTGTTAGTAGCTAATCCATTTTGGAGTAAGCTAGACAAGGAGGAGGACATGTCATATATTACCGATCGCGAATGAGAGGATATAAAAACATTTATGATGAAGACCATTTAAAAGAAGTTAAAGCACTACCCACATTAAGACATATTTGTTAAGATATTAAATGATTAGTTGTGTCTTGAGTTCATTACTCTAAAGAAGTCACCTATTAGCCATCTTATAGAGAGACCATGTAACATATTTATAAAGAAAGGTATGTTAACTTAGGAGTATGAAGATCGAAATGCCTCTCTTAGAAGGATAGCATAAATGGACGAACACATGGTCGAAGGTGTGAGGCCTCTCCAAGAGTAGGTTGTTCCTCTTTAGAGAGTTGTAATCTTATTTCAAATATCGACTTCCTTGGTTCTTATATTTGATCTCTTTTTTATCAGAACATTTTAAAGCGGCTAGACTTTGAACGGGCATATGAGATGATGATATCATTTTCAGAGGTATTTTATAAATGCTTAAGTAAATATTATTGGAGATGAAAATTATGGGTATCGAGTCATTAACACACTTTTGGATGGAGAGAGAAGTGGTGCTATGAAGCTTGCAGGGAGTACTTTAAGAAAGTGATATGTAAGCAAGATATATATTCACGAGTTTTTATAGAGGATGTTGATGCTAATTTTGTTATTTGTCATATTTTATATAAGCATGAACCATGTCATAGTGATTATTGAATGTTTATGCTAGATATGGATTTGGTCATCACTAGTTAATGGAACATTGCATTAGTACTCTTTTCTATGAGAGGATCAAAGATATTTCTATCGCTACTATTGGACGATGAGCAACCAATTTTGTGGGATGTGTGGTACATACACTATCATCATGGTACATGGTATTTTCTAATAATAATCACAATATTTTATATATATTTATGTTATTTAGGTAATCAATTTATCCAATTTGTGATTTATTTTCTATTGTGCTCTTATTTTTTTGGAAATACACATTGTCGATAACTCTCCAATGCCTCATATCTTTCCATATTGACAACGATACCGACATAAAAGTGTCAAAAATTGAAATTGATTGTTTTATGAACGTATTGATATGTATATACAAATTAGAGGATCAAGAAATAATATTATACACAAGAGTGAGGGTGATGATTAGATGTTATTTATATTTTGTAATATAATTATTTTTAATTGAAAAAAATCATTATTTTATAGCAGTTGTATATATTAAGAGCAAAGAGTGATAAATTAAAATGTCATTCATTACAAACACCAGTTAGATATACATGTAATGAATAATATAAAAGAATATGTCAAATAAAAGATGTAAATTCATATATAATATAATGTCCTAGCACATAGATTATTTGCAATACCTAGCTTATGCATCAACACCATCATCCTTGAATATAATCAATCGATGTCCTCATTGGCAATATTATTCGTGTCTCTAAAAACTCTAACAACGTAGGGTCACCCAACAATAACAGTGGCATACGTTCTAAATGTACTAAATCTAGTGTTAGTATGTCACGTATTGTAGTAAGATGCTAGTATAAGAAAGTAATTATGAAAAGTTATTATTATAATCAAATCAATAGAAAGTTAAAGACCATGCTAATATTGACAAATATTTATTTACCTAAATAAAAAATGATGTATCATATTGTTTAGTTGGAGGAGGATGAGTCGGATGCAACTGACTAATAAAATATTTTAAAATAAATTGATACATCATAGGAATGTACCACTTCATGTACAACTCGTCACACTTATAAAGATACACTATTGGGATGCCAAATTGCTAAAGCTCAAAAATAATGTGAGTGTTATGCCTCTCAAGTAGCTTAAGTAGCTCATATTATACCTTATAAGCATGGACTTTGTAGGTCTATTTACAATTGAGGGCCTTATCGATGCAATTAGGATGCCTTAACGATAGTCAAATTGTCGAACTATATGATCTGATATATATTGTTCCACAATATCCAAACACAAAATGCATCTATGGTATCTCGATAACTTATATGTATTACGATTTAAGTAGTTTAAAGAATTATATAGCTATCAGTCAATCTACAGTGCATAAAATAAAAGATAAGAATGTATAATATCTTAGGTTATGTTTAATAAAAATATATATATTTATAATTTATAAATGACTTTCTTTGTCGTCATCAAATCCAATTGCTTACGATACTCAGTAAGCTAAACGGTAAGAGTTTGCTTGTGACAAACATTTTTCATCCATCGGTTTGCTTGTGATTTTCCATTTAGCCAAACATTCTAGTCACATGCTAATTCTAAAGACTGAAAAATACTAATAAATCCATGTCTACAATAAAAACATATAATTTAGTTATTCAATTACAAAAAATGATTCTATGAATGATATTGTAGCAAACAATAATAGTACAAATTCTTACATAAAGTAAAGAAGTATGTGTATAAGTTGTTCCTCTATCCGAAATGTCTTTTCCAACTGCATGAACAAGTAGGCTAATGTTGTTGTACCCAAGTATAACTACCAACTCTCTAACTTTGGACTTATTTTGATATATGAAAACGTACACTGTTTCATCAATGTTCATCTCAACATATCACTCAAAATGTCTTTCTTATTATGAGACAATAAATTATCCCTCTATTGGAAGACTAAGTATCTCGTGGACATTATAAAGTATGATAGTCATCTCACCCCATAGCATGTGAAAGTTGTTTGTGTTTGTCTATCAATGATCCATAAAAGCAATCAACAACGTATAACCTATAACTTTATACAAAAAACCTTCATTTTCAATCAACTCACTCCTATCTGCAATCTCAACCTAATTATTGGGGTTCACATCCGTTTTCTTCACTAACCATGCTCAACCAATAGTACACCTTGTATGGGTTGTTACTTTTCGTATTATTTACATATTTATATTTATATAGTCAATTAAAATAGTGAGTAATGATATTTAATATACAATTTCACTAAGGTTAGAAATTAATTATTCATGTCGTATCTTATAAGCAATGTGACCTTCAAAACTAGAGAGTAATCCCGATATATCAGGAAATCTCTCATCCTCACTTTCTCTACATTATCAATCTCAGTCTATGAGCTATCTACATACTCTTCATAATGTAAGTGCCCGACCTCATCAATATTTGTATCTACCAAAATTATTTCTTCTCCTCATTGTTGTATGCATGATTGTCTCCTTTATGATATGGTGTTACATCTTTTAGATGAAGCAATGACATTATATCCTTCTACTCATATATTATAAATTATATGTGCATATTAAAAAAAACCAGTTAGTCAAATAAGGGTTACTCGAAATAAGAGAGACACAATGCATACACATCTCCCCTAAGCGGAAGACCCAATTGCGTCTTCCACCAAGAGAGACCCAAGCACTAGGAACGTCTCCCGCATAGAGGAGACACACCTATACTGCACCTCAAAGCAAAAATTCAATGGGTTTCTTTGGTAGGATTTCAATCAAAACAATAAAAATGAAAAAAAACTAAACTAAATCAATGATATACCTTAAAAAATTACTTAATCTCTCTTCAAATCAACTTCTTATTTCTTATTTTCTTTTTAACCTCTTTTTTTTTCTTCTTATTTCTTCTTCTTCCTTTCCAACCGATTTCGTTGAGTTGCTTGGCTACAAAATTATGTAAATCAATCAATTGGGCGGCTGAAGGAGGGTCGTTTAAAATGAATTTGTTGGGTGATAGTGGTTCACATAAAAGGAGAGAGGGAGTTTTCACATAAAAAAAGATACCCTAGTAATTACCAAAATTTACGAAGGGTATTTTGAGAAATATATGAAAATAGGTGTGTAGATGATAAAAAGAGTGTATGTGTATCAATCCTATTTCAAAAAGCAGGCAAAAGGTTGAAAATTTTAATTTAGTCCATTACTATATATAAAAAATAAAAATGTTTTGTAAACGTGAAATACAAATGAACCTCACTCTAAATAAATTCATGAGCCCGTGACCACTCACAAGACTACAAGAATGAAACTCATCGCAATTGAAGAGAGAGCTTTGGAGTATGTGATCTAGCTAAAGCCAAAGCGAGAGGAAATGAGAAAGAAGATAACTGGAGTCTTGGGGAATGTAAGCATAAAAGGTTAGCTCCAAAATGAATTACTCGTATGGGGAATGTTCTCTCTCTCTATTGGCGGATTTACATTGAGCCAAGGTGAAACATTCGTCCCACCCAACAAATTTAGTGAAGCAACTTAAAGTCTATAGCTCATGGTGGGATCGATGAGCTATAATAGATATCTCACCCTACCCTAAACCATTCAAGGGACTACTTGTCCTACCTTAAAATACTCTCTCTCTCTCTCTCTCGACTCCACCACAATTCAGCTTCATACATCCAAGACGAGGAGGACCCCTGATGTGTTGTGGCAATTCTCGGCTCATCTAGATCGTTACTTGTATCTTAGATAAGGAAAAATCATAACCAGAAGACGTTATCGAGATTTTCGGTAACACTCTAGACAACGCTGCAGATGAGGGAAGCCGTAGAAAGAAAATCCTAGAAGAGGGGGGAGCATGTTGGCTATTTAAAAGAAGCAGCTAATATAGAATAGAATACTGAAAAATAGTCTGAAAAAGGGAAAACAAGCCGAGTTCCTCTCTCGGGAAACCCCTATGTGAAAACCTCAAACACAATCACAAAATCAATTTCCGTTGCACACTCTCCAGGTGAACAGACGCTACAGGCCGGAAGAGAACTGAAGCACGTCGTCGGAAGTAAGTAATTTCCAACATTTGGTATCAGGGCCTCGTCATTGACCTTGCAAAAAAATCGCTCAGGTAAAAAGGATTTTCAGTGAACAAAAAAAAAAAAAAGAGGAGAGAAAATAAAGAGAGAAGTGAAGAGGAAGGAAAGAGGAGGCATCAAATGGAAGAGAAGGCAGGAAAGCCAAAAACGGCCAAAGCCGACCACGACTAGAAGGCAGGAAAGCCCGAAAGGCCAAAGTTGCCCACGATCAGAAGACAGGAAAGTCGGAAAGGCCAAAGCTGCTCACGACCAGAAAGCAGAAAAGCTAGAATAGGCCGAAGCCTCTAGCGGCCTTAAGGCAGGCCACCAAGATTAGGCCAAAAACTGCCGCCGCAGATTGAAACACACAAAAAAAGGGAGAACCACGACAACCTCTCTTTGTGTGTCTCTCTCTCCACTCCCGTTGTAACTTCTCATCGGAAAAACCAGGGAAACACTGGCGGTCGACAGTCAATCGCCCCTCCCTCTCCCTCTCTCTCTCCATGTCTTTCTCGATCTTTCCTTCTCTCTTCTCCTTTAATACCGGGACAAAAAACCACCAAGCGATTTCAGAAAACCGCGGGCCAAAACCGATGGTTTCCCGAAACTGCCCACGGTTTTGGAAATCGCCTTGGGCAATTGACTAAAAAGTTGAAAAATTAACCTTTGAAGACTACAAATGAACCTCACTCTAAATAATTTTATTTTATTTTATTTCAAAAGGCGGGCAAAAGGTTGAAAAATTTAATTTAGTCCATTACTATATATATAAAAAATAAAAATGTTTTGTAAACGTGAAATACAAATGAACCTCACTCTAAATAAATTCATGAGCCCATGACCACTCATAAGACTACAAGAATGAAACTCATCGCAATTGAAGAGAGAGCTTTGGAGTATGTGATCTAGCTAAAGCCAAAGCGAGAGGAAATGAGAAAGAAGATCACTGGAGTCTTGGGGAATGTAAGCATAAAAGGTTAGCTCCAAAATGAATTACTCGTATGGGGAATGTTCTCTCTCTCTATTGGCGGATTTACATTGAGCCAAGGTGAAACATTCGTCCCACCCAACAAATTTAGTGAAGCAACTTAAAGTCTAGCTCATGGTGGGATCGATGAGCTATAATAGATATCTCACCCTACCCTAAACCATTCAAGGGACTACTTGTCCTACCTTAAAATAGTCTCTCTCTCTCTCTCTCGACTCCACCACAATTCAGCTTCATACATCCAAGACGAGGAGGACCCCTGATGTGTTGTGGCAATTCTCGGCTCATCTAGCACAGGTAACGACTGGACTGACCATTCAGACCGTTACCTGTATCTTAGATAAGGAAAGATCATAACCAAAAAACGTTATCGAGATTTTCGGTAACACTTTGGATAGCGCTGCAGATGAGGGAAGCCGTAGAAAGAAAATCCGAGAAGAGGGAAGTCGTAGAAAGAAAATCCGAGAAGAAAGCCCGAAAGGCCAAAGCCGCCCACAATCAGAAGGCAGGAAAGTCGAAAAGGCCAAAGCTGCCCACGACCAGAAAGCAGGAAAGCTATAATAGGCCGAAGCCTCTAGCGGCCTTAAGGCAGGCCACCAAGATTAGGCCAAAAACCGCCGCCGCAGATCGAAACACAAAAAAAAAGGGAAAACCACGACAACCTCTCTTTGTGTCTCTCTCTCTCCCTTCCCGTTGTAACTTCTCATCGAAAAAACCAGGGAAACACCGACGATCGGTAGTCAATCGCCCCTCCCTCTCCCTCTCTCTCTCCATGTCTTTCTCAATCTTTCCTTCTCTCTTCTCCTTTAATACCGGGACAAAAAACCGCCAAGCGGTTTCAGAAAACCACGGGCCAAAACCGACGGTTTCCCGAAACCGCCCACGGTTTTGGAAACCGCCTTGGGCAATGGACTAAAAAGTTTGTTCTGTCCCGACCAATTTTCATTATTTACAGTTTTACCACTGGGCAAAATTACGGAATTGTCTAGATATTTTTGGGTAAAAAGACTATTTTGCCCTTACTATATAAAAAGTTTGTTTTATCCTCTAGCAGTTTGTAAAAATTACGAAATATCAAAATGTCATTTTACGTTTATGCCCTTCTCAGTTGAGATAATTTCAGTTTTACTATTTAGTCAAAAGACAGGATTGCCCCTATACTTTTGAAGTTATTACAGATTCGGCCTGAGGGTTAAAAATACAGTTTTAACCTCGACCAGTCACGAATTTTATAGAAATACCAAAGAGTAATTTGACAAGTTTGTCCTTAGGCTTTTTAAAAAATTTCAAAAGAAGATAGATAGTTAAAATTATGGTTTTGCCCTTGGTATTATTTAAGAGGTACAAAGGCATAAATTCTTTGGGAACATTCCAAATTTGTCCCAAGGAGCTTATGAAATTATCGTTGGTTTACTTTTATGATATTATGCAACATTCTAACATGATTCTTACTATGTGTGCTATTTGTTTTATATTTGTTTCTTTTTTAGACCGTTTAATTGTTGTTATTGTCAAACACATAAAAATGAGCTTTAGGATATGTGTGTCTGAGTTGGCAAAAGCTTTCAGAGGAGGATTGATGGAGATGTTACGTATAGAATTAATGTTGGTTGGTTCAAATTGCATCCCTGAAAAGGAAAGTTAAAATGAAATGAAGAATTGATGGAGATGTTGGCACACATTGCATCCTTGAAAAGGAAAGTTTTAAATACCTAGGGTCAAATTTTCAGAGTGATGAAAGAATTGATGGAGATGTCATGCATATAATTAATGTTGGAAAGAAACAATAAAGAATGATCTAGCTTATTGTAAGTTAACTGCTACACATGATAGGGTTATGTAGAAACAAAGAATCCATGTAGCCGACCCCGTCTAGTATGGGAAAAGGCTTAGTTGTTGTTGTAATAGTTTAGAAAAAGCTAAAGCCTCAAATAATAAAAAATGAAAGGGGCATATGTGACTTCAAATCTACAAATGTTTGGGGACTAAAATGATAAAACTAAAAATAGTAGAGCCAGAACGATAGAGTTGATGACGTTGCTTAGTTTCGTATTATCGAACTTACCCGTGTAAAAATGTTAACTTGTTCTTGTAGCAGAAATTAATGAATTTTGCATGCTCCACGACTTGGACAGGTAATCCCCAATAACATGCCATTTTGGAAAGCCCTGTTTTGGGGATAACGGTTAGCGATTAGAGTACCACTGTAAGGTTCCACTACATATTTTCAGTATTAGGTTCTTGGATAAAGTGAGAGAGAGAGAGAGGTTGAGAATGCATGTTCTAAAATATTATAATTGCAAGGGGTCCTCCACGACTAAGTTATTGGTTATATTCCTATTGGAAATGAAGTTGCATGAAAGTATGTTCATTTACATTACATTTACGAACCGCTGCTTTTTTTAGTTTAACAAATAAGAAGAAAATATGTCCAAGTTTCTAATTAACAAGTACCAAAAGAGAGGTAGTTTGGTATATATGATACACTACGCATGGGAATTGAACTCCTTTCTTCTTTAGTTTGAAGTTGTTGAGGTGGAGCCTATGTTACCTTGTAGCTACCGATATGGAAGGAAATCTCCATTACGTTCACAACTTACATCTATTTTTACCATGTCTGTGAAAGTTCATAAAGTCAGATTGTTACTGTGCAACTGCATATTGTCAAACTACTTGGATTTAGGAAAAAAGTTCAGTGAGCACAATTTTAGTAAGGATTCTTCTAAAAAAACCTTTTGCCTTTTGTTTGTTTGCGGATGGGATCAAATAGTGAACTTTTGTTCTTGTTACGCCTTTGTTATCGCTATGGTGTTTCTAAGTTGGTTGGGGGTGATTGCATAATTTTACAATAAGACAGTGCAGTGGTGTTGATTAGATGCACAGATTAGAGATTAAAAGAGAAATATCATTTGATTCGTGGATCATGAGAAAATAAATATGCAAAGTTTCTTCTTTGAGCAAGAAATAAAAAATCAATAGAAAACTATAATCCCCACGATGGTGCACTTATATGTGTTCATCAATGGTTTATCTTTTACCAGAAGACTTGGAGCTAACTATCAAATAGAGATGTCAAAATGGGCTTGGGCCTGACCCTAGGGGCCGGCTTGTATGGCCACATGCCCGTTGTTTATTGGATCTGGTTTATGAGGCCGATTGTTTAAAAAGGAAAGGTGGCGGGATGAAAATACTTAAATTTAAGTCATTAAGGTGTAAATTTTAAAAACTTTATCAGATATGACCCAACAACAAAGATATCCAAATTCAAACTTGAAAAAGTTGGGTTTACAGGAGATTTATGTAAGGCAGCAACTCACCTCTGACTGCAATCTACACGATGGACAGACAACATGCTGTGTGGATAATGCTCCCCAAAACCGTCACTATTTTGTTGTTTTGGTAGTTGGCGTCGTCTCCTCTCTATTTCTCTCTAATTTCCTAACTTTGGCATTTTGAATCCCGTTGCTGGTGAATTAACATATGTGAATGGAAACACAAAACATTGTGATTTATCGGAGAAATTCTTATTTTTCCTAATTATCACATCATATTCTTTCTTTTGTTGGGGATCTTGTCGTCTTGACCTTTCCTTTTAGATTTCTGTCATGTACTACTAGAAAAGGCTGCAACAATTGGTTCCAACGAATCACACACTAGCGATAGCATTTCTATCATACTAAAAGAGATGAGCAAGTCTTATTATTAAACCAAGAAAGCAAACGATAAAACAATGACAACTAAGCCTTTTCTCATACTAGACGGGGTCGGCTACATAGATTCTTTGTTTCCACAAATCCCTATCATGTGTCATGTTAGCAGTTAACTCACAATAAGCTAGATCATTCTTTATTGTTTCTTTCTAACACTTTTGTGGTCGTCCTCTACCTCTTTTAATACTTTATAAATTTAGTTTTTCTAACCTTCTTACATGTTCTTCTTTCTATATGTTCAAACCATCTTAAATGATGTTCTCTCATTTTATCCTCTATTGATGCCACTCCTATTTTGTTTCTAATAACCTCATTATGTATACGGTCTTTTCTTGTATGACCACTCATCCATCTCAACATCTTCATTTCTGTCACAAACATCTTTTGTACATGTTGATGATTAACTGCCCAACACTCAGAACCATAAAACATGGCATGCCTAATTGCCACTCTATAATATTTACCTTTTAATTTTAATGGTATATTCTTATCACAAAGAATACCTAATGCTCCTCTTTATTTTAACCAACCATCATTAATTCTGTGTAACATCTCCATCAATTCTTCCATCACTCTGAACAATTGACCCTAGGTATTTAAAACTTTTCTTTGAGGTAACAAAATGATCAAACTTACATTCCATATATTCTGTCTTTATTCTACTAAGTCGGAGGCCTTTGCTTTCTAATATTTTTCTCCATAGTTTCAATTTTCTATTAACTTTTTCCATAGACTCCTCCACTAATACAATGTCATCTGCAAATAACATACACCAAGGTACTTCATCTTGAATATGTTTTGTTAACTCATCCATCACTATTATAAATAAGTATGGACTTAAAGTTGATCCTTGATGTAACCTAATATTAACTTCAAAGAAGTCTATCGTTCCTTCATGAGTCCTCACACATGTTTTTGCACTATCACACATGTCTCTTATAAGGTTAATATATGTCAATGGGATACCTCTTTTTTCCAAGGTTCTCCAAAGAACCTCCCTCGATACCTTATTGTCAACTTTTTCTAGATTAATAAATATCATTTGAAGGTCTTTCTTTTTTGCTCAAAAATATTCCATAAGACGTCTCAAAAGGTGAATCGCTTCAATAGTAGATCTGCGTAGCATGAATCCAAATTGGTTCTCTATCTTAACCTACATTCGATAATTCTTTCCCATAATTTCATAGTATAGCTCATTAACTTGATACATCGATAATTTGCACAATTTTGAATGTCTCTCTTGTTCTTATATATGGGTATAAGTGTACTTGTTCTCCATTCCTCGAGGCATCTCCTGGTTTTTCCATATTTTATTAAATAGTTTTGTGAGCCAAGTGATTCCTATTTCTCCTAGTATTTTCCAAACTTCTATAGGAATATTATCTGGTCCTACCGATTTACCACACTAATACTAATATCTTTATTTTCATTAAAAAGATTATAAAAATAGTTTTTTCATCTATTTCTTATATATCATTTGCCACTAAAATTTTTTCATGATCGTCTTTTATGCATCTAACATAATTAAGATCTTTAGTTTTCTTATTTGTAGCTCTAACTATCCTAAAAATATCTCTTTCACCCTATTTTGAGTTGAGTTTTTTATATAAGTCCTCCCAAATCTTAGATTTTGCTTCACTAACGGCCTTTTTCGCTTTCTTCTTTTCTTTCTTATAAGCTTCTAAAGTTTCACTAGTTTTCTTAGCATAATGTAATTTGTAGCATGCCCTCTTTGCTTTGATTTTATTTTGTACTACTTCACTCCACCACCAAGCTTCTTTTTGTGCCGGTACACCTCCCTTAGATGCCCCTAACACATCTTTCGCCACTTTCTTAATATGTATAGCCATATTGTTCCACATATCACACGGTGTACCAACATAGTTCCAAACATCTCCTTGAAGGACTTTCTGTTTAAATATATCTTCTTTATCACTTTTGAGGTTCCACCATTTAGTCCGAACAGCTCGATGCACTCTTTTCTTCTTTGTCCATTTTTTTATTTGTAAATCAATAACTAAAAGTCGATGTTGGGTGGTTAAGGTTTCTCCTGGAATTACCTTACAATCTTGACAAGACACTCTATCCTTTTTCCTACAAATAAAGTAATCAATTTGTGTTTGTGATAAGCTACTCTTATAAGCTATAAACAAAATCAAGTTCTTGCAAACAAAAACAAAATATATCCAGCAATAATAGACTTGTTTGTGTTTGGGCCATTTTGAAAGTCTACCTTGAGCCTTCTCATTTTAATTGATAACATCCAAATTATTAAATGTTACATTTTCAATTTTTTCCCTTTAAAGAGAAAGGACTTCAATGAGAAGGAAGATATATATTTCTGAAAAAAGGTTCCTGTGCATTGTTAGCTCGATGCCGGCCCATATTGACATCTCTATTATCAAGAGATTCATTATATTTGTTACCACCGGGCCACAAGTCATTCCCTGATTCTATTTATTTCTGTTCGTTGAGGAGACCTCTTTCATTCTGTACGAGGCGGCAACTGGTCATTTGGAACTGCTATCGGGGCACTTCTATACTCTATTCGTCCATGAGTCGCTAGTTTCGAGTTCGTCAACGCGGGACAAAGCAGTTTTATTCAACAAAATCTGGTTTTACCAGATAGGCGTTGCCCTAATTGCCAAAAATTGATCCTTATTGCCATTATACTTCTCAACTTCGTTGATGCTTGGTAAACGCTTCTTTTGCACAGACATGCTTCCGCACCCCCCGACAAGCAGGCTGAATGATTTAGATCTCCTAAGATGATTGCGCGACTTCCAAGAGCCGGATGATCTAAGGTAGTCTGAAGTGTTTGACATTATTACAAAAATAGAGGTCATAGATTCTTTCTTGTATTTTGGGGGCAAAAGCAAACGGATGCAGCGTTGCATGCCTATAGGATCTGCGTCCGACCCACCCAATCCCAGGGTGAAATTTCCTGCTCTGTTCTGGATGTGCGGAAGGACCTCCAGATGCACCAATCTGGATGACATAGTCTTTTTGGCCAACACCTCTCTTATCATTGCATCATTAAATCTGTCAAATTCATTTGGAATTTGTTGTTGTGTTAGCAGAGTCTGTGGATGTTTGATGCTTTTCTTTACGTGAAGGCTGAAACCTCATCCCTGAAGATAGATCACTTGATTGTTGACTTGAGCATTTGGTAGTGTTCTGCGAGGTTCGCTCCTTCTGCAGGCCTGATGTTGACTCCACAGGAAGAGAGAATGGATGTAAGCAGTTCTTCTTTGGGCAGGATGCTGCTAGAAGAGATATCACCTGTCGTCATGGTTCTTCAGACTCCTCTTGTTGATGAAATATGCCAAAAGAACAAGTTGAGCCTCGTTAAGATTCTCCAGCCATATTGTTCTTTCGACAAAATTGATGGTGGGCACCTCAACTGCGTTGAAGTCTTGTCATTGTTGAAGAATTTCATTGCATTACCGAGATAGAAGCTTCTCTTAATGAATTTCATCCTTTCAGTGCCTGTTCGTACTGCAAGTGATCAGCCATACAGGTTACAAATGTTCAAGTTGCGGTTGTTTTATGCTTCAAAGATCTCTCAAGCTAATGCTGAGGTATTCTGTTTCTCTCACGCACACAGACAATAAGTTTTCTTTTGGATCAACAACAACAACAAAACTGGTTACATGAATTGTTTGTTTCTATAGAGCTCGATCATGTTCCATGCTAACAGTTAATTCAACATAAGCTAAATCATCCTTTATTGTTTCCTTCCAACACTTTTCTTACCTTTCTCTTTAACATTTTCACAATCTAGTTTCTCATGCCTTCTTACTTGAGCTTCCTTTGATCGTCTTTCTACGTGTCTAAACCATCTTAAATGATTTTTCCTCATTTTATAATATATTAGTGCCACTCCCAATTTATTTTTAATAATCAAATTATGTATACCGTCTTTTCTTGTGTGACCACTCATCGATCTCGACATTGTTATTTTTGCCATGGACATCTTTTGTACATATTGATAATTAACTACCCAACACTCAGACCCATGAAACAATAGTAGGTCGAATTACTACTCTATAATATTCATCTTTTAACTTTAATAGTATATTCTTGTCACATAAAATACCTGATGCACATCTCCACTTTAACCAATAATTCTACGTGTAACATCTTGATCAATTTTTCCATCACCCTGAAAAACTGATATTAGGCATTTTAAACTTTGTTTACAAGAGATATGATGCGTGCCAATCTTAATTTCTGTCATTTGAAGTAACGAAATGACCAAACTTGCATTTTATATATTCTACCTTTGTTCTGCTAAGTTGAAAGCCTTTACTTTTTTTTGATGTAGTAGATTATGGTAGTTACCTAAAAGGTTTTCTACTAAATCACTTTTTCTTTAGCAGACTGCCGCAGAACATCTCAAGGAAGTCATCAGTAATACAAGTGAGAATGGAGTCGGTGGTATTTCAGGAGGCCATCAACCATATGAAATTGATTCAGCTAGTAAGATACTTCTTCATTTCAAATGCAACATTCATCTTTAATTATTTATTTCAAATGCAGTATTCATCTGTCCGTGTAAACATTAGAATATATAATCATTCACCAAATCTACAAAGGGATGCTCTAACAGGACAGACATGTTCTCTTTCAATTCCTGGTTGCTTTAATGGGTCAAGGGTGTGTTCAACTTGTGGCCGCAAGGCAATCTGGACATATGGAGGTCATGGTGTTCATTAATATGCTGTATTAAGTTCTGATTAATATGTTGACTTGTGATGAACTTGGTCTTGTTGCTGTATGTACTAAAGTGGTTCTTTCTGTCTGCTGCCCGTTGTTATCAACTCTTTGCATAAAGATCTTAAAAGAAATGGTATTTCAATGAGGTTTCATTTTTATTCATTCAATATTCATGCCTCTTACGATGATAGTTTTGAGAAGATGAAATGGAATTATGGGGTAGACTTTTGAAATAGTCAGTTTTGTATTATATCAACTCCGTGCAACAACAGAAGGCAATGGTTTATGAGGAGTTGGTAGTTGAAAGCAGGTTATTTTGATTGATTTTATTTATTAATTAAGTATTGATGCATTAATGAAGTTTTTGTGTGTTATTTTCAGTGGATGATCATGCATATATGTTATCATTGTTTCAAGACTTTAACAGAGAGATCTTGCATACTCTTTCCTTCTCAGAACATGAAGCCTTTGATCATCCAGTTGCTTGTAGGTTCACATTTTTTCTTACCTATACCATTATTTTTCTCTTTTTCTCGATCATTACATTTACAACTTAGTGCAACTTTTCTTACAGATCATTAATAAGAATTATAATGGTTGATTCATTCTCTAAATGTGCAGGCTTACTGGTTGTGTCCTCAAAAGATGAGCAACCTATCAGTAAATTTGTAGATATTTTTGACACAGATCACTTGCCATCTCTTCTTAATGAAGGTGCAATGGACCCAAAGATTCTTAAGTATTATTTGTTAATACATGATAAACAAGAAAGGACACCTGAGAGGTATCATTTTGTTCTTTCTTACTATGAGAAACTATTTGTTTCTAACTGTTGTTTAGGATTCTGGATGGATTGCTGTTATCAACATTGCTGATGTATTCATCTGTCATTTTGTTAAACTTGATTATACTTGTCAGAGGAAGCTTGGTTTTTGTTTAATAAATACTCGTTGCCTTATTCATGTGTATGACTTTTATTCCATCAAAGGATAGCAGTGGATGTGCTAAAGGTGACATAGTTGGATTGAAGCTACAAAAACTTTTACAAGTTATCAATTCTTTTGTTATTGCATCTGCACAGTTGTGATTCTTAAGCCACAATATTATACTTTTGATAACGTGCTATCTTGATGAGTTGCATTAGATATATCTTATTATCCAAAAAGTTAATGGCTATTAGTTTGGGTTCGTCAATAAGCTAGAAATAAGAACATAGGCAACTATGAATATGCAATATGATTTGTGTAGCCAATGTGGTTGGTTTAGAAAAGTTTGTAAATTCGACAAACATGAGGTAAATTGTCTAGTCCGAACATTCTACAAGAAAGCTAAACTCTTTATTGTATATGTTGTAAAAATATCACCAATATCTTGACAAAGTAATCCACAAACTCAAACACAAGCAATCACAAAGGATCCTCAACAAGCCAAATCACAAAATGAATCACCAAACACTTGGTGTAAAAGCCAAACTGAATATCAGACAAAGTTACAAGTGAGAAGAGAGAGAGAGAGAGAGAGAGAGAGAGAGAGAGAGAGAGAGAGAGAGAGAGAGAGAGAGAGAGAGAGAGAGAGAGAGAGAGAGAGTAGCTCATAGGAGCAACTGGGGAGTTCCCAACGGTCAGTAGAGTAGCCATTGGGGTGTGACTATGGTGCCTGTGCTAGGGACTTGCTGGACCCTAGTGGCCCTGTCCTATTACAATTTAACACTCCTCCTCAAACGGTGAATGGATATCTATCATTCTCGGCTTGCCGATGCGTCTTGGCAGTCTATAGGTAGTTCCTTAGTTAATACATACGCAGTAGTATCTCGAAGGTATGTATGTTATGGCTATGAGTCCACTATCCAACTTCTCCTTGATAAAGTATCGGTCTATCTCAATGTGTTTTGCCTATTCATGTTGGAAACGGAACATGCGCTGATAGCTAATGGGCTAATTTGTTATGCATAAAGCAGGTTTCATAGGCGCGTTTCATGCTTTAGTCTTCTAGAGTCATCTAATATGATTTTCATGTGTAGCAACTTACAAACTCCTTAACGCCATGGCTCGGTCGACACGCATCTTGTTTGTACTTGACCACTGCCGTTACTGTTTCTTACTTCTCCGTATGTTACTAGATTTCTACCTTGAGAAACAAACTAACGCTAATATTGACCTCTTACAATCGATGCGGTGAACCTACATGAGTCGGCATCAAAGTGTCTGTACACTTCCGGGGATAAGTTTCCTTCATTTCTAAATAAGAATCCTCTTCTAGAAAGCAATGGTTTAAGATATTGTAGAATCTGATCCAAAGCTGCTTGCCATGTGTCTCTCTTGCGGATCATGCATGAATTGGCCCTAACAATATTGTGAGGAATACGTTAACAATATCTAGGACTTGGTGATAGTGCTAGATATATCAAGGTTTCCAACAACTGAGTGCGATACAATATTAGACTCTGTCGGACCTTAGGGTTCTTTTCATCACCGACGTCGTGTGAATTATGTTCCTCTTGGTACTCTCTTTATCAGTTCAATTATATCGACACGATCTCTACTTATGGGTACACGGTAAGTCTTACACTTCGAGCTTTTTGGTATTTTTGAGATAGTATTCCTTTTTCATGAAATTAAGATACCTTGCTTGGGTAGGCACCCTTCAATACTTAGAAAACGAAAGTACTTAAGGAGTCTTCAAGATCTTTCATTTCAAATTCTCAATTACTTATTTCTCCTTAAGGAGTTTTCATCAACTAAGTCATCATCACGGTAATAATGATGTCATCAACATACAAGAAGTAGACTATGAGTTTACCTACGTGTGAATGTTTAAAAAGAGGAGTATGATCCACCTTGACTTTGTTTACGTATCACAGGGACACCATTGTTTTTGTGAATCCTTCTCAAACCAAGCATACGAGGCTTGTTTCCCAGCCCATATGAGGCAAGCCTTCTTTAACCTACACCTTGTTCCTTCCACTAATTGAATCGTATCAGGGAAGAATTTCCATATAAACTTCCTCCTCTTCGAGTCTCCATGGAGAAAGACATTTTTAACATCCAATTGATATATATCTCATTCTTTAATTGCACAAATAGAAATTAAAATACGAAGAGAAGTCATATGTGCAACCAGTGCAAATATTTCCTCATAATCAATTCCATATTTTTGGGAGTACCCCTTAGCCACAAGTCTAGTTTTATTAACCATCGCTATGAATTTTCACTTTATAGACCCATCTACATCCAATAATTTTCTTTTCCTTGGGTTTTATAACAATATCCTAAGTACAATTTCTTTATACACCTTCTAACTCAACGTTCATAGCTTTCCTCCATTCTAAGTTATTTTTTGCTTGTTAATAATTGTTGAGTTCAATAATACTTGATATGATAGCTATTTGATTTCTATGTTGTGGTTGAAATAATTCATAAGATACAAATCTTTGAGGGAATTTTATGATTCTTTTGCTAGGAGGATTATCATTTTCTCTATTCCTTCTTACATAATGATGTTTAAAGGTCTTAAACCATTTTATCTTGTTTTAAGGTTTCTAGATTCTTCTAGCTGAACCATGCTATCCTCTTATACTTCCTCATTCTCATATAACCTTTTATCAAATATTTCATCCAAAAATGTATAACTATTTTGTGTGCTTTGAGATTCATTTTCGTAATAACATTCATCTTCAATGAATTTGACATCTCTAAACACATAGAGTTTATCGTCTTTTGGGTCATAACACCTATACCCCTTTTTATCGATACCATATCCAAGAAAAACACATTCAGTGGCTTTAGAACTTAACTTATCATTCTTATCGGTATAAATATAACATTTACACCCAAAAACTTTCAATTGATCATAACTAGGTTTATTAAAAAACAATTTTTTGTTGAGAGAACAATTTTAAAGTTTGGATGCTATTTATCAAATATACGGATGTTAGAGCGGCTTCGGCCCACAAGTGTTTGGAAATTTTACTAGCTAATAACAAAGTTCTAATTGTTTCAATAATATATGTGTTTTTTTTGTTTAAACCATTTTGTTGTAGGGTTTTGGTGCAAGATTTTTTATAGCAAATTCTATTTTCTTGAAGATAGCTTTTGAAGTCATTTGAGAGATATTCACCCCCGGAATCGGTTCTTAGGATTTTGATATTAGTTTCAAATTGGGTGTTGATCATATTGTAAAAATTCAAGAAATATTTAAAAATTTCTGATTTATATTTCAAGAAATATATCTAGTGTGTCGAGTGAAGTCATCTACAAAAATAATATAATGGGTCACTCCTCCTTTTGAGATAATGGGAGCGGGTCCCCAAACATTGGAGTGTACTAATTCAAAGGCCTTCTTTGTGATAAAAGTTTCTATCGCCAAATGATGAATAATGTGTTTTGTCAAAAATACAATCTTTACAAATGAAATCATTCTTTTCATTAATCTTTATCCATGGATAGTTGTTAATTTTGTTTACATAATCTTTTGTGCCAAAGGCCAAAATCATTACAAGTAATCTCATAAGTTTGAAAATTTGACGTAATTAAATTATCCATGTCGTAGAGACCTTGTTCTCTATGTCATTGCCCAATCACCTTCTTCGATAGATGATTCTGTACCATACATCTATTTGGTGAGAAGGTAACAATGCAACCATTATCACAAATTTGAGAAACCGAGAGAAGATTAAGTTAAGATTTAATTTTGGTATAAAACGTACTTGGGATATTTTAAAGGAATTACTTTGTAAATTTTCAATTTCTTTAATATAAAGTTTAGTTCCATCGGCCATAAATACTTGTGCTCTACTTGGTGTGTGTTTGTCTAATAATTTATATTCATTAGTCATATAAAAGAAGCACCAGAATCTAAAAATCAAGACATACCTTGACTTTTGAAAGAAGATGATAGTGTTGACCTGGAGATGCTTGCCTTTTCCTTAAGTATTTTTTAAGCATTGATCTTAGATGGTAACATTTCCTCCTTGTGATAAATGGTCGCAACATGCAGAAATTTCCTCACTAATAAAGGACACAAAGTCTTGTAGAATGCTATGAAAAATTTCAACTGAGTCTATGACAATCACGTAGAATGCTCCTCAAATAAGAATTTTATTCTATGGGTTCTTCAAAGCTGTGTAGACTTCTCCATAATTAGTTTCCTCCATAAAACTTGTAGTTGGATCTTGGGTTGGGCTGACTGGTCCACTTCTGGGTGTACACACGTTGTCTCGTCCCTTCTATCAGTGACACGCTCTTGGCCTTAACTGGCCAGGTCGTGCCTCCGGTGTTGTTACAACAACAACTAAGCCTTTTCCCATATTAGATGGGCTCAACTTCATGGATTCTTTATTTTCACATGACCCTATTATCATGTGCCATACTAGTAGTTAACTCAATATAAACTAGATGATTCTTTATTGTTCTTTCCAACACTTTTGTGGTCTTTCACTTGTCTTTTAACATTTTCACAATCTAGTTTTTCATATCTTCTTACAGAAACGTCTTTGAGTCATCTTTATATATGTCCAAACCATCTTAAATGATTTTTCCTCGTTTTATCCTCTATTAGTGTTTTTAATGTATTAATGTAATACGAGACAAATCATTAGGATCCATTGGTCTTGGACTAACTGGCCTGGTCACTAGTGTTTGAATAAGGGCTGCTGCCCGCCTCATGGCCAATAACCCAACTGCCAATACACTAGCCGGGGGTGAGGGGTGATGATCCTCTTTTTTCCTCTCTTTCCTCTTTCCTACTCTCTCTTTCTATTTCATTCTACCTTCCTTTGTCTATAGGTACCTCCTTTACCTTTCTTTGTATATAGATACCTCTTCTTCACTCTTATAATGTCAAAGTCATGTGGTTTTACCTTGATAATAAAGTGTTATTTCTTCAAAGTGTTTATGTTGTGCAATTTGGTGCTTAATATATAGTTGGATTGATTCTTAGTAAGGTGCTTAAGGCACTTCGTGTGGTTATCAAGATTGGGTGAGGCTGATCTTCATTATATGATATAAGAGTCTCGTTGAGGATGATTGATCTAGAAAAGGAGATCTCGAGAAGCATGTTAAGAAGGTTTTAATCTAGTGGACTGCTCGTCTCTTCAACTAAGACATTTATTGATTATTTGTTTTTGATAATGGAAGATAAAGGGTTTTGTTTCCGTCCTAACAAATACCAATTATAAGACATGGGTACAAATCATGAAAAATTATTTATGTTTTAAGAAATTATGGGGTTATGTTAGCGGAACAAAAAGCGAACCTTCCATTGATTCAAGTTTAGAACAAATAGAAGAATATGAGGGAGGACATAGAACCGTTTTATGAATTCTCATGAACAATGTTAATAAGCATGTAAGAGACTAACAAATTTTATAAATGCTAGAGAAGCGTGAGATTATCTCAAAAGAAGCCATATACAGAGTGTTGTAGCTCAGAGAAAAAAACATTAGTGAATTTTACATGAAGTTTTCTAATATTTGAAATCAACTTCGTGAATATGAGAAAAAGTATACACATTGTCTTATAATCTATAGGCTCCTTTGACTTAGGTCTTTCTACTAATTTCTAAGTTTGGGCTTTGTTTAATGCTTCTAACTCCTCATTCATAGCATCTACCAAATGAGGAAAAGATTGCGCTTTTCTAAAGTTTTTAGGTTCCTTAAAAATAGACAAAGTAGTTAGCAAGGCTGTATGAGTAGGAGAAAATGTATCATAAGAACAAAACCTCTCTCGATGTCTTGATTCTCTAGTAGATCTCTTTGGAGGAGTTTCAGTAGATCTACGAGTATAGTATCGATCAAAAGGAGAAATGATATGTCTATATTCTTTTTGTTCTTGGTTTTTTAGAATATCGTATCATTATTATAGTCATCGTTTTAATTACCATAGTAAAATTCATTTTCATAAAAGTGAATATTTTGAGACACATAAAGCTTATCATTCTTAAGATCATAACATCTATGCTCTTTTTTTGTTATATCATACCTTACGAATATACACTCAATGGTACATGAAGAAAGTTTATCATTATTATCAGTTTGCATTCAAAAATTCTAAGATAAGAGTAATTAGGGGTAACTTTCCACAATTTTTCTATGGGTGAGACATTTTGTAGAACTAATGAAGGCATTCTGTTTATAAGAAAAACCGATGTCATAATAGATTCATCCCAAAGATTCTTTGGAACATTACTAGATATTAATAAGGTTCAAGTAGTTTCAACTATGTGTCTATGCTTTTGTTGAGCAATACCATTTTACTGAGGAATTATTTCATTTTTTTAAAGATAGTTTTCAAAATCTCTTAAATAAATTCACCATCTAAACACTTTTATGTTAACGTCAAATTGAGTTTTAATCAAATTATGAAAAATCATAAAAATTTTAAACACTTCAAACTTAGCTTTCAGAAGATACACCCATGTATATCTGGTAAAGCCATCTATGAAAATAACATAGTAGGATACCCCACCTTTTAACAAGATTGGGGAGGTCCCCAAACATTAGAATGGATTATTTCAAAAGAAAACAGAAGACATTTAATTTTTCCAAACGAACAATCCTTGCAAAAAAAAAGTTTGTAACATTTTTAGTTCTAATAGAATGTCATTCATACAATTTTTGAACATTCAAACAACCTCTTATGCCATAAAAGAACATCTTTAGATAAAACATTATATTGTCCAAGATTTTGATCATGCAAATAGTCAAAGTCCTCCTTCTCTACGGCCATATCCAATCACCTTTTTCATTAGGTAATCTTGTATAATGCAACCATTTGATGAGAAACTAACTACACAACTATTATCAAATATTTGTAAAACTGCAAAATGATTTAAATTTAACTTTGGAACCAAACTTATTTTTGAAACTAAAAAAATTTATTTTAAAGATCTTTGATTTTATCAACACTCGTTCTATCGACTATAAACACATATGAATCCTTTTTTTTGTGTAATTCCTTAAAGGTTTTTCTTCACATGTTATATGAAAAGAAGCTCCAAAATAGAGTAACCAAGATTTCGTACCTACGATTCCGTTAAAACTGGTAGAACAAACTGCTCCAATAGATGTGCTTCCTTTTGTTTGTTCTTCAAGTTACTTTATTTTGTTTTGGAGTTCATGGAGAATAAGAGTTTCTTTTCTTTCTCCCTCGTTCGTAGCAACTTTGTTCTTTAACTTTGGACAACATTTAAATGCATGACCTAATTCCTTACAATAACAAACAACAACAACAACAACAACAACTAAGCCTTTTCCCATACTAGACGGGGTCGACTACATGGATTCTTTGTTTCCACATATCCCTATCGTGTGCCATGTTAGCAGTTAACTCACAATAAGCTAGATCATTCTTTATTGTTTCTTTCTAACACTTTTGTGGTCGTCCTCTAGCTCTTTTAATACTTTCCAAATTTAGTTTTTCATACCTTCTTACAGGTTCTTCTTTTGGTCTTCTTTCTATATGTCCAAACCATCTTAAACGATATTCTCTCATTTTATCCTCTATTTGGTGCCACTCCTAATTTGTTTCTAATAACCTCATTATGTATACGGTCTTTTATGACCACTCATCCATCTCAACATCTTCATTTCTGTCACAAACATCTTTTGTACGTGTTGATGATTAACTGCCCAACACTCAGAACCATAAAACATGGCAAGCCTAATTGCTGCTCTATAATATTTACCTTTTAACTTTAATGGTATCTTCTTATCACAAAGAATACCTCATGCCCCTCTTCATTTTAACCAACCAGCATTAATTCTATGTGTAACATCTCCATAAATTCTTCCATCAATTTGAAAAATTAACCCAGGTATTTAAAACTTTCCTTTTGGGGGATGCTATGTGTGCCAATTTTAATTTCTATGCCCTACATTCCATATATTCTGTCTTTGTTCTACTGAGTCGGAGGCTTTTGCTTTCTAATGTTTCTCTCCATATTTCCAATTTTCTATTAACTTTTTCCTTAAACTCCTCCTGCAAATAACATACACCAAGGTACTTCATCTTGAATATGTTTTGTTAACTCATCAATCACCATTATAAATAAGTATGGACTTAAAGCTCATCCTTGATGTAACCCAATATTAACTTCAAAGAAGTCTGTCATTCCTTCGTGAGTCCTCACACTTGTTTTTGCACCATCATACATGTCTCTTATAAGGTTAATGTATGTTAATGGGATACCTCTTTTTTCCAAAGTTCTCCAAAGAACCTCCCTCGGTACCCTATCATAAGCTTTTTCTAGATCATAAATATCATGTGAAGGTCTTTCTTTTTTGCTCTAAAATGTTCCATAAGACGTCTCAAAAGGTGAATCGCTTCAATAGTAGATTTGCCTGGGATGAATCCAAATCGGTTCTCTGTTGTGCTTGATACTTGTCTTAACCTACGTTCGATAATTCTTTCCCACAATTTCATAGTATGGCTCATTAACTTGATACCTCGATAATTCACACAATTTTGAATGTCTTCCTTGTTCTTATATATGGGTATGAGTGTACTTGCTCTCCATTCCTCAGGCATCTTTTGGTTTTTCCACATTTCATTAAATAGTTTTGTGAGTCGAGTGATTCCTATTTCTCCTAGTATTTTTCAAACTTCTATAAGAATATTATCTGGTCCTACCGATTTACCACACTTCATATGTTTAAGAGCCTCTTTGACTTCATTCTTTTGAATACGTCGGTAGAAATTGTGATTTATATACTTTTCTGATTTGGCTAACTCTCTTAAGCGAATACTAACATGTTTATTTTCATTAAAAAGCTTATAAAAATAGTTTTTCCATCTATTTCTTATATCATCATTTGCTACTAGAATTTTTTCATCCTCGGCTTTGATACATCTAACATAATTAAGATCTTTAGTTTTCTTATCTCTAGCCCTACCTATTTTAAAAATATCTCTTTCACCCTCTTTTGAGTTGAGTTTTTTATATAAGTCCTCCCAAATTTTAGCTTTTGCTTTACTCACGGCCTTTTTCGCTTCCTTCTTTG
Organism: Brasenia schreberi; assembly: GCA_036023115.1. Lineage (NCBI taxonomy): Eukaryota > Viridiplantae > Streptophyta > Magnoliopsida > Nymphaeales > Cabombaceae > Brasenia > Brasenia schreberi. The sequence goes on from JAYKKT010000038.1 coordinate 543,870, forward strand.
CGTTCTTATAAGCCTCTAAAGTTTCATTAATTTTCTTAGCATAATGTAATTTGTAGGATGCCCTCTTTGCCTTGATTTTATTTTGCACTACCTCACTCCACCATGAAGCTTCTTTTTGTGCCGGTACACCTCCCTTAGATACACCTAACACATCTTTCGCCATTTTCTTAATATGTATAGCCATATTGTTCCACATCACACGGTGTACCAACATAATTCCAAACATCTCCTTGAAGGACTTTTTGTTTAAATATATCTTCTTTCTCGCTTTTGAGGTTCAACCATTTAGTCTAAATAGCTCGATGCACTCTTTTCTTCTTTTTCCATTTTTTTATTTATAAATCGATAACTAAAAGTCGATGTTGGGTGGTTTAGCTTTCTCCTGGAATTACGTTGCAATCTTTACAACACGCTCTATCTTTTTTTCTATAAATAAAGTAATCAATTTGTGTTTGTGATACGCCACTCTTATAAGTAATTAAATATTCATCTCGATTTTTGAAGATTGTATTGACTATAAAGAGATCAAATGCCATAGCAAAATTTAAAATCTCCCTACTTTCCTCATTTATTTATCCAAAACAAAAGTTTCTATGAATCCCTTGATATCCTAATGACTCTTTACCGACATGTCCATTTAAGTCTCCTCCTAAAAAAATCATCGCCCTTTGTGGAATCTTTTGAATCACCTTATCTAACTCTTCCCAAAAAACTGTCTTTATATTATCTTGTAGTCTTACTTGGGGTGCGTGAGTACAAACTATATTCAAAACCTCTGCTCCTAACACTAATTTCAACGTCATGATTCGGTCACCATATCATTGTATGTCTACTACACTATCCTTTAAATCTTTATTTATGATAATACCAACTCCGTTTCGAGCCTTTTATTTACCTGAGTAACATAATTTAAAACTCCTCTATCTCCTTTGCTTTTTCTCCAACCCATTTTTGTCTCTTTATAAATATAGAATATGAATCTTTCTTCGAATCATAGTATCTACCACCTCCATTAGCTTACCGGATAATGTTCCGATATTTTAAGAACCAATACGAATCTTATTATCTAGGACTAGCTTCCTTACCCCCCGCATCTGTCCATATTCAAAATGCGGAGACCTTCTTTAAAAATTATTCACTACATTTGGGCGAAAATATAGTGGCCCTTGCTTACTTATTACTGCATTCGGGCTGTGCAGCAAGTCGCTCGGCGGGGCGCCCCAAAGAAATGCTCATAATTTTTGTAATCAATGTTATAAAAATCTGACAAAGTTTTACGTTGGTTGTCGGAAGCCTAACACAACCCTCCTCCTGGGCTTGGGATCGGCAATGCAAGGGTAGTCCCTTAAATGGGCGGAGTTGACCTACTTCCTTACAATAAAGACAAATTACCTCCTTTGTAGTAGGTTGTCCATCTGTCTTAAAATGTGGAGGTTGATAGAGCTTCACATTTGCTCCTGGTCTAGATGTAGCTAGTACCGAGTCCCTTTGAGTTTTTGCTTTCTTTAGCCTGATTTCTGTCATTTGTAAATCGGTCAATATGTCTTTTTTCTGAAGGGAATGGTTTAATATAAATGACACTTGCTCTCACTCCTTTGAATTCTTCTCTCAAACTTCTAAGAAACTGATAGACAAAGTCCTCATTTTGTTCTCATTACCTTATGTCAAGACAGTAAATAGGGGCACTAAGTGCTCACTATGGTAAACTTGCAAGGATCTGAATGACAAATAGGTCACCTAGTTACAGTTATATAATCAGGATGGAGAAAATGGCAAACTATGGACAATTCAACCCTCTATGTTTTTGAAATTGTGCCAATTCTAAGTTCCAACATGCACTTTGAACAATCAATTTCACGCCTTAAGATGTATTTCCTTTTCTTTATTTGCTTAAAGTGTGCCAATTTAGAACTCCAACATGCACTTTCAACAATTAGTTCAGGTCATCAGATGTATTTCTATCGCTTTCTTACGACAAGTTTAAGGCAATGTCTACTAAGAATTTGTTTTACCAAAAAAGAAAATAAATAAATAATTTGGTGAAACCTTATTTACAAAGCAGATATGATTCTTTTTAACAAACCAGAATCGAAAGAGCATTTGGATGAAAGCTATCATATAAACTGGTAGGTCGTGCAGGATTGTTGTGATGGATTTATAAAATAAAAACAAAGAGTGATGGAATACTAGAAATATAGAAAGCACGTTTAGTTGCCATAGGATATACTCATGAATATGGTATAGATTATGATGAAACCTTTGCTGCCGTAGGCAGAATTACAACAGTAAGAACCCTTATTATTAATACCATAAAAAATTGGAATGTTTTTCAAATGGATGTCAAAAATGCTTTCTTAAATGGTGTGTTAAAAGAAGAAGTGCATATGGAATCTCCACCTGGTCTAGTTATTTCCAACAATCAAATTCTTCGGTTAAAAAAGGTTTTATATGGTTTGAAAGATGCTCCTAAAGCTTGATTTGATAAGTTTAGTGAGTTATGATTAACCATCGTTTTCTTACATGTTATATTGATCCTGCCCTATTTGTGAGAAGAAATACAAAAGGTATTATGATCCTTTTATTATATTTGGATGATATTATTATCACTGGTGTTAATATCGGTATTCAAAACATTAAAAATGAGTTTCATAAAGAATTTGATATGAAGGATCTTGGCTTCTTACATTATTTTCTTGGTATTGAAGTAACTCTAATGATAACATGTCTTTTTGTTATAAACAAAGTTTGCTCGTGATATTGTTAACAGATCAGGATTATCTGATACGAAGGATCTTGGCTTCTTGCATTATTTTCTTGGTATTGAAGTAACTCGTAATGATAAAATATCTTTTTGTCACAAACAAAGTTTGCTCGTGATATTGTTAATAGATGAGGATTATCTGATGACAAATTTGTAGAAACTCCTGAAGTATTTAGATAGAAAATAAGGCTTAGAGATGGAGAACTACTTCAGGACCTCACTCCATATCGGAAAATGATTGGTGCTTTAACGGTTTAACCTATGTGACTATTACTTGACCTGATATTATGCATGCTATAGATAGGGTTAGTCAATTTCAACATGCACCCACTGCTGTCCACATGTGTGCAGTCATGAGAATAGTCAGATATGTCAAACACACCATAAAAAATAGAGTTTTCTTACTTTTCTCGTCTTCTTTAAAATTAATTGCTTATATTTACGTTGATTCGGGAGGTGATATCAGTGATGAACACTTAACCACATGTTTTTGTGTGTTTTTAGGTGACTCTTATCTCATGAAAGTTTAAAAAGCAACAAAAGTTCTCACACTTATCTAAAGAGGCCGAATATAGAGCAATGACAACAACAACAATATAACTAATAAGACCTACACATACATTTGGAGTCTCCGCCTGAGATGTAGTGCGATAATAAGAGTGTCATAATCATTGCACACAACATCTTTCACGAGTGTACAAAGCACATTGAAATGAATTATCACTATGTCATAGAAGAATATCTATAAAAAAATCTTAATCTCTAGAATGTTCAGACTGAGTATCAACTTGTATATATATTCACTAAAGCTCTTTCAACACCTCAGTTTAAAGAACTTACGAGCAAACTCTCAGTTGTTCCTCTATCAGTTTGAGGGAGGGTGTTAGAAGAAGGAATGCTGCCAGCCACTTGCTGTCAGGTGTTGGGCCAGCCATTGCAGCCAATAAGCCAGCCAACATGCCAACAACTCAACGACTAGATTTTCTAGCCGTTGGGCCAAGCCAACACCCAACGACCAACACATTAGCAATTGGGTGCTGACCCTCTTTCTTCCTCTCTTTCTTCTTTCTTACTCTCTTCCTATTGTATTATACTTCTTTTGTCAATAAATACCTCCTCCTCACTTTTGTAACATCAAGCGGTGGGGCTTTGCCTTATAATAAAGTGTTCTTTCTTCAAAGTGTTTATGTTGTGTAATTTGGTGCTTGAGGTACAACTGGATTGATTCTTGGTATAGTACTTAAGGCACTTCGTGTGGCTATCGAGATCGGCTGAAGCCGATCTTCATTACAACTGGGGCTAGGGCTACTTTGAAGTACCGACCCCAAACTAGTCATTGGGAGCCAGCTGTTGGCCCCCAATAATTAGTTCAAGTAGCCGTTGGGGATCTCCCCCTTCTCTCTAGCTCTATAAATAGAGCATTCTTATACTGTTTTGTAATACTTTGGATATTTGGTTTGACTTCTTGAGTGTTTGATTACTTGACTTACTTTGAGTATTGGAACACTGAGCATTTGGTGGATTGGTCTCCTTGCGTTTCTTTGATTATATAATTGGTGATTGACTAGGATTCCTAAAGTGAATTGAAGAATCATATTCTTACAGGTGTTACTCCCAATTTGTTTCTAATAACCTCATTATGTATACTGTCTTTCCTTATGTGACCGCTCATCCATCTCAACATCTTCGTTTCTGCTATAGACATCTTTTGCACATGTTGATGATTAACTGCCCAACACTTAGAAGCATAAAACATAGCAGGTCCGATTGTTGTTCTATAATATTTAGCTTTCAACTTCATTGATATCTTCTTAACACATATAATACCTGATGCCCCTCTTTATTTTAATGAACCAACATTAATTATATGCGTAACATCTCCCTTAATTTTTCCATCATTTTGATTTAAAACTTTTCTTGTGAGGTATGTAATGTGTGCCGATTTCTATGTCCTCTAAAGTACTCAAATGATCAAACTTACATTTCATATATTCCGTGTTTTTTCTTCTAATTCTAAGTCGGAAGCCTTTACTTTCTAACCTTTCTTTCCATAGTTCTAATTTCTTTTTAACTTTTTCCTTAAACTCATCCACTAATACAATGTTATATGCAAATAACATACACCAATGTACTTCATCTTGAATATGTTTTGGTAACTCATCAATAACCAATATAAATAAATATGGACTTAAAGTTGATTCCTGATGTTACCCAATACTAACTTCAAAGGAGTTTGTTGTTCTTTCATGAGTGTTTTTGCACCATCGTACATGTATCTTATAAGATTTATGGATATCAATAGGATACCTCACTTTTCCAAGGTTGTCCAAAAACATCGTACATGTATCTTTGAATATCAATTGGTTCTCTATTGTACTCGATACTTGTTTGTCTCCGATGCTGTTACTTTGAAGAAATTAGAGTGTACTCGATACTTGTTTGTCTTCGATGCTGTTACTTTGAAGAAATTAGAGTGCTCAAAGCAAGCCTATGCTATGCATACATTATCATGGGATAACATCATAGGATTTCGATCCTATTGTGTTGGCCTTTAGGATGAGAGTAATGATTAAGATGGATAGTCAGGGGTGAAATTCTTGGATTTATGAAAGACGAACAATTGCGGAAGCATTTGCCAAGGATGTTTTCATTATTCAAGAACGAAAGTTGGGGGCTCGAAGATGATCTGATGCCGTCCTAGTCTCAACCATAAACGATGTCGATTAGGGATCGACGAATGCTGCTCTTAGTACTCTGCCAGCACCTTATGAGAAAGCAAAGTCTTTGGGGGTTCTGGGAAAGTAGTCGCAAGGCAAAAACTTAAAGGAATTGATGGAAGTTCACCACCAGGAGTGGAGCGTGTGGCTTTATTTGACTCAATACGGGGAAACTTACCAGGTCTAAACATAGTAAGGATTGACATACTGAGAGCTCTTTCTTGATTCTATGGGTGGTGGTGCATGACCATTCTTAGTTGTTGGAGCGATTTGTTTGGTTAATTTTGTTAACGAACGAGACCTCAACCTGCGAACTAGTTATGTGGAGGTACCCCTCCACTTCCAACTTCTTAGAGGGACTATGGCCGTTTAGGCCACGAAAGTTTGAGGCTATAACAAGTATGAGATGCCCTTAGATGTTCTGGGGTGCACACGCGCTACATTGATGTATTCAATGAGTTTATAGCCTTGGCCGACATGCTCGGGTAATATTGGGAAACTACATTGGGATGGAGATAGACCATTGCATTTGGTGGTCTTCAACGTGGAATTCCTAGTAAGCGTGAGTGATGAGTTCGCGTTGACTACGTCCCTGCCCTTTGTACACATCGCTCGTCGCTCCTACCGATTGAATGGTCCGATGAAGTGTTCGGATCGCGGCAACGGAGGTGGTTCGATGCCTATGATGTTGCGAGAAGTTCGTAGAACCTTATCATTTAGACGAAGAAGTCGTAAAAAGGTTTTCGTAGGTGAACTTGTGGAAGGATCATTGCCAATCTTGATCGACACACCCGCGAACACGTTATCTTCACCTGTCGTCGGATCACCCCCATCTCCGAGCGGGCGTCCACCAACCGGTCACCACGCTCCCCATCCCCGCGCCGCCCTGAGCCATGCCCCCGGGTCCTGGTGGGGGGCATGCGTGGTGGGGATGCCGTTGCAGCCCGAAATGACTCGCGACAACGGATATCTTTGGCTCTAGTAATGATGAAGAATGTAGCGAAATGCAATACTTGATGTAAATTGCAGAATCCCGTGAATCATCGAGTCTTTGAATGCAAGTTGCGGCCGAGGCCATCTGGTCGAGGGCACACCTTCCTAGGTGTCACGTGATGTGTCGCTCTTTGCTCCTTATGGAGTGATGTTGAATTCCAGACCTTGCTGAATTCCCAATGCCTCACCCATTTTACCATTCTCCACCTCCCCTATGGGCATGATTATGGCATACTTAACTGTTGGAGCTAATCTCTTATGACAATGCCTACCCCATTTCCACCATGTTCTCTAAGTGCGACATTTGTGCTCATGTTGAGTCATCCCATTGGCGGGGAAGCCACCCTTGGGTTGTTGGCAATGCATTCTTCAGAGACATCCCTAGCAATTCATTCTGGTTGTCCCCTTGAATCTCTTAATTTGATTATGGTTGGCCAAAAACTCATCAACTTACACTATAATGGTTTTCATTTTAATCTTTTGTGTTAGAAATGATTTGATTACACACTAGCCATATTCCATGAAGGTACACAAATTTTCCCTTTAGTCTCCATCCATTCATTCACCGGATAGCCCTTTTGTTGAAGACTTCCATGGCTGACTTTGTTTTGTAGCTAGAAGTCTTGCATCCAAATATAATCCTGAAAGGCGTGACCCATACCTTCATCACATCTTGGGCAAACCATTGGACATCAAAGTTCTCCTTTGGATAAAGAGTTTCTAACTAGTATGGAATTTTGAAGACTCCAACCAAAGTGATGAAATTTTGGTAGCACATTTTTCTTCTAGAGTTTTTTTCTTTATTTTGGCTTCCTCTACAAACCTGAATGAGGGTTCCTGTCCGCTTGTCATTTGCATAGGAGGTGCTCGTCTCTCTAATATTTGCACAGGAGGTGATATGCTATCTTGACCAAGTATTGATCATCTTGGGAAGCAGATCACATTCTCCCTATCATATATCGAGAGTGGGAGTTGCATTATCTCTTTAGCTTCAAATGTTAGGAAGATTCTATTGCTTTGCTCCCCCTTCCGCTATTTAGACTTTGTATTTAGACATGTCTCGTTCAGAACTGATCCCATGGTCTAATTGGAAGTGAACCGGGCCAGGAATTGGCGAAACCAGACCTGGAATTGGCGGTCCAAATTGTTGTTCGACTAATTTTTTTTCTTTTCAAGATTTTAGTTTGTTGATAATTGTTTAATGTTTTGGTTGGTTTATTACTCAAACTGGAATTGGAATAAAAATTGGTGGTTTCAAATTGAAATTGAAATCTGCTTCGTCATCAACAACAACAACAACTAAGCCTTTTTTCATACTAGACGGGGTCGGTTACATGGATTCTTTGTTTCCACAGAGCCCTACATGTGCCATGTTAGCAGTTAGCTCAGAATAAGCTAGATCATTCTTTATTGTTTCTTTTTAACACTTTTGTGGTCGTCCTCTATCTCTTTTAATACTTTCAAAATCTAGTTTTTCGTACCTTCTTAAAGGTTCTTTTAATCTTCTTTCTATATGTCCAAAGTCCAAACCACCTTAAACAATACTCTCATTTTATCCTCTATTGGTGCCACACATAATTTATTTCTAGCACCCTATTTTATACTATTTATTCTAACTTGAATGACTAATTTGCCCCTACTTAAGTATTGACCCTATATTACACATGAGGGGCATATTAGTCCATATACACGATACACAACATTTTTTAACACCACTTATCACCCAAAAGCTAGTATTCCCATTTGCTAAGGCTTTTGAAATTTCTTTTGTCAAATCTCATGGGATAAGTGATGATTGTCCTGCTACTTTGATTAGAGCCTTTACAACAACAACAACAATAACTAAGCCTTTTCCCGTACTAGACGGGGTGGGCTACATGGATTCTTTGTTTCCACATTGCCCTATCATGTGCCATGTTAGTAGTTAACTCACAATAAGCTAGATCATTCTTTGTTGTTTCTTTCCAACACTTTTGTGGTCATCCTCTACCTCTTTTAATACTTTCCAAATTTAGTTTTTCATACCTTCTTAGAGGTTCTTCTCTTGATCTTCTTTCTATATGTCCAGACCATCTTAAACGATATTCTCTCATTTTATCCTCTATTGGTACCACTCCTAATTTGTTTCTAATAACCTTATTATGTATAGGTCTTTTCTTGTATGATCATTCATCCATCTCAACATCTTCATTTCTGTCACAGACATCTTTTGTACATGTTGATGATTAATTGCCCAACACTCACAACCATAAAACATGGCAGGCCTAATTGCTTCTCTATAATATTTACCTTGCCCAACACTCAGAACCATAAAACATGGTAGGCCTAATTGCTGCTCTATAATATTTACCTTTTAACTTTAATGGTATCTTCTAGGCCTAATTGTTGCTCTATAATATTTCTCTATAATATTTACCTTTTAACTTTAATTGTATCTTCTTATCACAAAGAATACCTGATGCTCCTCTCCATTTTAACCAACTAGCATTAATTCTATGCGTAACATCTCCGTCAATTCTTCTATCACTCTGTAAAATTGACCCCAGGTATTTAAAACTTTCCTTTTGGGTGATGCAATCTGTGCCAATTTTAATTTCTATATCCTTTGAGGTAACCAAATGATCAAACATACATTCCATATATTTTGTCTTTGTTCTACTAAGTCGGAGGCTTTTGCTTTCTAATGTCTCTCCATAGTTCCAATTTTGTATTAACTTTTTCCTTAGACTCCTCCACTAATACAATGTCATCTGCAAATAACATACACCAAGGTACTTCATCTTGAATATGTTTTGTTAACTCATCAGTCACCATTATAAATAAGTATGGACTTAAAGCTCATCCTTGATGTAACCCAATATTAACTTCAAAGAAGTCTTGTTAAGGAAAGTCGTGTCTTGTTATGGAATAAGAGTCTAGTCATGTAAAAGAGTCGTGTAATGTCAGTTTGTCATTTTGAGTCTTATGTCGTCTTAGAAATAGTTAATTCTTAATAGGGGTAGATTAGGAAATTAAGTTAGATAGGGTATTAATAGGTGATTAGGGTTAGATAGAAAGAATTAAGAAAATAGAGGAGGATGGTTGAAGTAGTGGGGTAGTTTTTGGTCTTGACGCAGATTGGAGGAATGCCTCCAATCTGCATAATAATGAAGTTTATTGTATGTTGAATAAGATGAAGTTTATTCACAAGATGGTATCACATGTTAGGCGTGTTTCTTTGCAATTTCTACACACATGACTCCTCGCACTCAGATTTGGTTGCTCCCTTTCTTCCCCATCGTGGACTGCACACCAGGTTTTATTTCTTGGCATTGAATAACTTGCGCCACTCACCCTCTTGTCATTTTCTTGCCTGCCCCATCTATTAGTTATTTCTTTCTACACGTTGTCTGCGCTGTCCACAAGAAATCAGTTTTTTTTCCTCTTGACAGTCGTCATCTTCAGATTGTTTTTTTGATTCAGCCAGGACGTCAGTTGTGGTTGATAAAGTAGTGCGCAGACTATGTTGGTCCCATTATCAGATTCTTGCCCTGGTATTTCCTCATCGTGTGATCCATTTTGCCACTGATTCCTCACCTTCATCTGCCATTCTACCGTCCAGCCTTGGCCTCACTGCGTCTTGCTATTTTTTCCATTATCAATTAGTCCTAAATGGCTTCAAAGGGTAAAGGCCTTGACCTTTCCTCTTCTTCAACCGATCCCTCTGGTTTCTTTGAAAAAAGAGACCATATTCAGATTACCACCACTAAACTGGATGGACGTAATTACATGGAATGGGCACGCTCTGTGGAACTTGCCATTGTAGCAAGGGGGAGATGGAAACATTTGATGGGTCAGTCTTCAATTCCAGCTCCACATTAAAGCCTTTATTCTACTTGAAAAATAGAAGATGCCTTAATCTCATCGTGGTTGCTTCAATCTATGATTCCATCCATTGCTAAGACTTTTATGTTTTTAGAATCCGCCCATGCCATTTGGTGTGCCGTCGCAGAGGCTTATTCCCGGAAAAAGAATGTCGCCAAAGAATATGAGATTCTGGAGCGCATCAGAAAATGTAAACAAGCAAATCGCTCTATCAGCACATACTATGCAGATCTCCGCGGTCTTTGGGATGAACTCTTCTATTATACGAATATTCAGTGTTCCAGTTGTTATAATGAATGACAGGCTGCGATTGAAAAGAAGAAAGTCTTTGATTTATTGTGGGGTGTGTATCCAGAATTTGAATCAGTCAAACTGAATATCTTGGGCAGAAACGAGCTTCCGTCTTTGGGCACTGTTTACTCATTATTAATCCGAGAAGAAGATCGCAGGAATCTTGAAAAAGATCAAGTTGTTACTCCAGAACAGCATGCACTTCAAGTCAGAGACGACAATTCATCTTTTCGTGGTAGAGTGGGACTCCAGAATCGTGGCCGTGGCCGTGGTCGATTTTCTTCTAAAGACAGAAATAAACTTATCTGCTCCCATTGTGGAAAATCGCGTCATACCAGAGATCATTGTTGGGAATTGCATGGTAAACCAGATTCCTATCGACATCGCAACCCCTCAGTCCATTCTGCAGACAGTTCTACTCCCAACACTGATGGCATTCAGGAGATTCTCAAACGAATAGAAAGTCTTGAACAGAGATTCACTGAAAAACCTTCTGCTTCCCCAAACTATGCTACCATCGCTCAGGCTATACACACTGTAACGGGTAATCCCTTCTCTCTTTCAACTTCAAAAACTTGGATAATTGATTCAGGGGCTACGGATCATATGGTTGGAGACTTCTCATCCTTTGCAACTTACAAGACTCTTACAGACAAGGCACCTATTAAATTGGCAGATGGTTCCTTAACTTATATGATTGGACAGGGCATTGTATCTACATGTCTTTCAGATTTACCATCGGTCTATCATGTTCTCAGTTTTCCGCTCAATCTTCTTACAGTAAGCTCCTTAACTCGTACATTGAATTATTTTGTGACTTTTCATCATTTTGGTTGTGTATTTCAGGATCTGAAGACGGGGAAAATCTTTGGACATAGTAAATTACAGAATTGATTATACATTCTTGAAGACTTATCTCAGCCTTCCACCTTATACAGTGCTTCTGCTACACCTTCTCCGGATGCAGCTCTTCGTCTTTGGCATTATCGTCTCGGTCATCTTCCAGCGTCCAAAATTCCTTATGTTGTTCCTCGTTTTAGAGTCCCGTCCAATAAATTTCCGTTTGAATGTGAAGTTTGTCACCTTGGGAAACACCAATGGGCATCTTATCCTTTGAGTGATTCTTGCAGATCTTAGCCTTTTGAACTTATTCACTCGGATGTATGGGGTCCCAGTCCAGTCAACTCTTTGTTTGGTCATAAATATTTTGTATCCTTCATTGATGATTGTACTCGTCTTACCACCGTTTACTTAATGAAATCGAAGTCTGAAGTTGCGTCTATTTTTCCCATTGTACATAAATTTATTTCTACTCAATTCAATGCCACGGTTAAAATTCTTCGGTCTGATAATGGAGGTGAATACGTTGGGACACAATTAGCAACTTATCTCCAAACCCACGGCATTGTTTATCAGACTACCTGTCCTTACACATCGCAACAGAATGGTCTTGCTGAACGAAAGAATCGTAATATTCTGGAAGTTGCCAGAACCCTTCTATTTCAGAGTAATGTTTCCAAATTCTATTGGGGCGAAGCTGTCCTTACTGTTGTTTACCTTATAAATCGCATGTCCAGTCATACTCTTCAGGGGGAGAGTCCTATTCATACTCTTAATAAAGCAACCAAACCTTTCCATCTAATCCCTCGTATCTTTGGGTGTACCTGTTTTGTACATATTCCTCTTCTCACTCGTGATAAACTTGATGCCAAGTCTGATAAGTGTATTTTTCTGGGATACTCGACCTCTCTAAAAGGATATAAATGCTATGATCCATTGCGTCAAAAACTATATGTTTCCAAGGATGTCACCTTCTTTGAATTCACCCCTTATTATTCTCCTACACTAGACTATCCTCAAACTCCTAGCTGTGTACTACCACTAGTTTCTAGTGAGGGGGAGTATCATGAGATAGAGCCAGCATGAGAACAAACAACAATCAAAAGCGATTCTGATGTACAAGAAAGGACAGTGGAAGATTGTGTATACTCGAGAAGAACCATGTACTAAAGAGATTTCCCCTGAATCAGATCCTCAAGGGTAAGTAGACAGTGACCTAGAGCTTCCTATTGCCGTTCGCAAAGGTAAGCGTGCATGTACAAGATATCCAATTTCTAATTATGTCTCATATGTCAATACTTCTCAGAGTTATCAAACCTTCATTATGAATGCTGAAAAACAAAAGATTCCTTCAAAGTTTGAAGAAGCAATCAAGTGCCCCTTATGGAAAGCTGCAATTGAAGAAGAATTGAATGCCCTGGTTAAAAATAATACATGGACCATCACACAGTTGCCTTCTGATAGGCAAACAATAGGATGTAAGTGGGTGTTTACTATTAAATATAAGACGGATGGAACAGTGGAAAGATATAAAGCTAGATTGGTTGCTAAAGGATACAGTCAGTCATATGACATTGATTATATAGAAACCTTTGCACCGGTGGCTAAACTTACATCAATCAGAATACTTTTTAGTATGACAACAAATTTGGGATGGGACCTATGGCAATTGGATGTTAAGAATGCTTTCTTACAATGAGACTTAATGAAGAAGTATACATGGAACTACCTCCAGGACTGCCCAGAAATTTGTCATCTTCTAATAGAGTATGTAAACTGAATAAAGCGATATATGGGTTGAAACAGTCTCCAAGAACTTGGTTTGATAAATTCAGTAAAGCAGTGTGTAGTTTGGGATACTGCAGAAGCCTCAATGATCATACAATATTCTTCAAGAAAGGGACAAAAATATCGATTGCAGTTTATGTTGATGACATTATTGTTACAGGAGATGACCTTGAAGAAATATCAAAATTGAAAATGAGCCTTCATAAATTATTTGACATTAAGGATCTGGGCAAACTTCATTATTTCTTGGGAATAAAAGTTCTTTATTCTGACAAAGGTATCTACTTGACTCAGCGGAAATACCTAATGGATCTCCTTGAAGAAACTCAAATGCTTGAATGTAAACTTAAGGATATTCCAATGGAGGTAAATCAGAATTTTTTTAATGGAGACAGTGAAGAGTTAAAAGACATCCATAAATATCAGAAGCTAGTGGGTAAGCTCATATATTTAACCATTACTCGACCAGACATTGCATATGCAGTTGGGATTGTGAGCAGATATATGCATTCACCAACTAAAAATCAGATGGATGCTGTGTATAGAATTCTCCGATATCTCAAATCAACTTCAGGAATGGGTTTACTTTACTCGAAATCATCGAATTTGGATATTGAACTTTATTCTGATGCTGACTGGGCAGGTTCTTATGATGACCGAAAGTCAACTACTGGCTATGTTACTTTACTTGAGGGTAATATTATATCTTGAAAAAATAAAAAACAGACAGTTGTTGTAAGATATACGGCAGAAGCTGAATATAGAGCTATAGCACAAGCGATGTGTGAAGGAAAATGGATATCTTCATTGATCACTGAATTGGGTTATTCACTTAACCATCCTATACCCTTATATTGTGATAGCAGTGCAGCAATTCAGATGGCATCTATCCAGTATATCATGGAAGTACCAAGCATATAGAGATTGACTGTCACTTCATCAAGGAGAAGATATCCAATAAAGAATTCCAGTTGGAGTATTTTCATTCTTTCAAACAGAGGACTGATTTTTTAACTAAAGCTATTACCAGCAAACTATTAAAGGAGACCTTATCCAAGTTGGGTGTCATCAACATTTTCCACCCAACTTGAGGGGGAGTATTAAGGAAAATCGTGTCTTGTTATGGAATAAGAGTCTAATCGTGTAAAAGAGTCATGTGTAATGTCAGATTGTCATTTTAAGTCTTATGTCGTCTTAGAAATAGTTAATTCTTAATAGGGATAGATTAGGAAATTAAAATAGGGTATTAATAGGTGATTAGGGTTAGATAGAAAGAATTAAGAAAATAGAGGAGGACGGCTGAAGTAGTGGGGCAGTTTTTGGTCTTGACGCAGATTGGAGGAATGCCTCCAATCTGCAGTATAATGAAGTTTATTGTATGTTGAATAAGATGAAGTTTATTCACCTTCGCGAGTCCTCACACATGTTTTTGCACCATCGTACATGTCGTTTATGTATGTCAATGGGATACCTATCTTTATCAAGATTCTCCAAAGAACATCTCTTAGCACCTTATCGTAAGCTTTTTCTAGATAAATAAATATCATGAAGGTTCTTTTTTGCTCTAAAATATTCTATAAGACGTCTCAAAAGGTGAATCGCTTTAACAATAGATCTGCCTGGCATGAATCCAAATTGGTTCTCAGTACTCGATACTTTTCTTAACCTACGTTCAATAATTCTTTCCCATAATTTCATAGTATGGCTCATTAACTTGATACCTCATGCACAATTTTGAATGTCTTCTTTGTTCTTATATATGGGCATAAGTGTACTCGCTCTCCATTCCTCGGGCATATTTTGATTTCTCCATATTTCATTAAATAGTCTTGTGAGCCTAGTGATTCCTATTTCTCCTAGTATTTTCCAAACTTCTACAGGAATATAGTCTGGTCCTATCGATTTACCACCCTTCATATGTTAAAAAGAAGAAGAAGAAGATTAGAGCTTTTAATGGCATTAAAATGTTGATTGCCAGTGTTGCACATACAACCACACGGTCTTAGTGTTGATTAAATTATAAATTATAAATGTTGTTGCAGTAGCAGTTCCTCTTTTGAGATTCCTCTTAGCGTGATATCTATTTTATTTACTATTTTTTTAGTTTGCTTCAAGCATAATAACAGTTTTCATTATCCTGAGCAGAATGATAAATATTTGTCAATGTAAATATCAATGGCTGTCTTTTGATGTATTTCTCCCTTTTTTTGCTGTAAGAGCAATTGAGATTTTGGCCGATATGAGAGCTACATTTGGGCCAAGCAGCTGTCAGTTGCTCTGCATAAACTCAGGGCTTGATGGAGATGCATGCGAAAACAAACCTTGGACTTCTAAGGTAAAATGTGGAGCTCTATTTTAATGTTATAACTTATTTCAGATTTAGGTGCTCATATGTTTTGTTGTTGACTGATGCTTTTTGATGATTGCAACAGGATGTTGATGCTTCATGTGCCCATGATGTTGGTTGCTTCCTTAACTCCGAAGATCTCATTGAGGTTGTGACTAACTGGCCTCCAAGTTGCTGAAATAACCATGTTTCACTGAACAATGTCTTCATGTTCTCTTTAAGATCCTTTTACTTGTAGTGCCATCAGTGTACATGTCTCTTCATTTTAGCTTTACATTTTCCAATGTTGCAAATATTTTGTATATTTTGTTGCAGTGCCATCAGCGTACACGTCTCTCTTCATTTTAGCTTTACATTTTCCAACATTGCCAATATTTTGTATATTTCGTTGCATCTAAGAGCTTATAATGTGCTAATACATGATTACGTACTGTGAACACTTATTCAATTCTGTAGTTACTTATCTGTTGAACTGTGTGCAGCCCTGAGGTTGTATCTGAAAATGAATACAATAGTTGGTAATTTAAGAATACCAATGTTTTTACAAAGCGTATCGGAGCCCGTAAATACGCGATAAACGCACTGTATGGTACGATATGGTGCATTTATTTATTTATTTATTTGATGATTTCAAAAAACAAATATTAATAAATCCATTTTATGGAAAAATCAAAATTAACGAATGTAAGATATCTAATTCTAACACAATCAACACTAAACAAAATTGAATCCAAAAGCTTGATTAGAATCAACAATCTTACGAAGATTAAAAATGATCAGGAAGAGAGATTAGAGAATGAATTGGTAAGCAACTTCCATCATCACTAATTAGATAGAAAGCAAAAAGTTACGAAGCATGAACTACATGAAATTAAACTACTTAATGAAAGTCTAAAACCATAAATTCTAATAGAACCATCATCCACTCAAATGTGAAAATTACAATAATTTGTCATTGATTTCTTACACAAAACGTGGATCACAATCAACAAAAGCATTATAATCATTATAGTCAAGGTTGCTAACATCATTATAACCGTCACCACCATCACCATCATCTCCCTTTTCCTCCTCTGCAGTTGGATCCTCAAATCCAACAGCTTCCACATCATCGTCTCCAATTTTTTCTTCTGCTTTTGCTTCCATCACCCTCCAGTTTTCATTCTCTAAATTGATAAGAAGTTCCTCCTCTTCGACCCAATCATTAAGAATATCAATATTTTCGTAACTCAATGGGTCACATGGCACCTTCCTTGCCCTTCTTGCATCTCTTTGTATTTGTCTAAAAAGAAAACAAAAGATACAATATAACTTTAAGGTAACATTATATTTTCTTATTAATTATTATTAATATAAGAACTTAAGAAAAGAACTAAGGAGCAATAGTCATATTTTTAAATAATTAAATCAAGTTACCTTTGTATTAACTTTATATTCTATGCTATATAGACCAAATGATGAAGACATGCATGCTCTAGTATGTTTTTCTTCTTCACGTGAATGCATTAAAAAAACTCCAATTTCTTTTGCATTCACTAGAACTACATGTTTTGCTTAATATATGTTAAGCAAACCTCGACAAGTTTGGTGCATCTATACCAAAGCGAGTCCACCATTCATCTAAAATAAATACAATAATAAGAAACACTTAAAATCAATCAATTTAGAATCAAATGAAATAATTGATAACTTATCAGATATCAATAAAAAACAAATCATACCTAGCCGCATTTGGGAGCGGAGTTGTATTGCAATTGACCTTCTAAAGTCTCCAACACTATGTATATACTTGCTTAACTCTAAATGAATATTGCAACGAACAAATAAATCTTGCACAAGATCAATTGCATTTAATATCCCCTTTTTAACTTCTTCTTTTTCTAATAACAACAACAACAACGACAACTAAGCCTTTTCCCATACTAGACGGGGTTGGCTACATGGATTCTTTGTTTCCACATATCCCTATCGTGTGCCATGTTAGGAGTTAACTCACAATAAGCTAGATCATTCTTTATTGTTTCTTTCCAACACTTTTGTGGTCGTCCTCTAGCTCTTTTAATACTTTCCAAATTTAGTTTTTCATACCTTCTTACAGGTTCTTCTTTTGATCTTCTTTCTATATGTCCAAACCATCTTAAACGATATTCTCTCATTTTATCCTCTATTGGTGCCACTCCTAATTTGTTTCTAATAACCTCATTATGTATACGGTCTTTTCTTGTATGACCACTTATCCATCTCAACATCTTCATTTCTGTCACAGACATCTTTTGTACATGTTGATGATTAACTGCCCAACACTCAGAACCATAAAACATGGCAGGCCTAATTGCTGCTCTATAATATTTACCTTTTAACTTTAATGGTATCTTCTTATCACAAAGAATACCTGATGCTCCTCTCCATTTTAACCAATGAGCATTAATTCTATGCGTAACATCTCCATCAATTCTTCCATCACTCTGAAAAATTGACCCTAGGTATTTAAAACTTTCCTTTTGGGGGATGCAATGTGTGCCAATTTTAATTTCTATGTCTTTTGAGGTAACCAAATGATCAAACTTACATTCCATATATTTTGTCTTTGTTCTACTAAGTTGGAGGCCTTTGCTTTCTAATGTTTCTCTCCATAGTTCCAATTTTCAATTAACGTTTTCCTTAGACTCCTCCACTAATACAATGTCATCTCCAAATAACATACACCAAGGTACTTCATCTTGAATATGTTTTGTTAACTCATTAATCACTATTATAAATAAGTATGGATTTAAAATTGATCCTTGATGTAACCCAATATTAACTTCAAAGAAGTATGTCATTCCTTCATGAGTCCTCACACATGTTTTTGCACCATCATACATGTCTCTTATAAGGTTAATATATGTCAATGGGATACCTCTTTTTTCCAAAGTTCTCCAAAGAACCTCCCTCAGTACCTGATCATAAGCTTTTTCTAGATCAATAAATATCATGTGAAGGTCTTTCTTTTTTGCTCTAAAATGTTCCATAAGACTTGTCAAAAGGTGAATCGCTTCAATAATAGATCCGCGTGGCATGAATCCAAATTGGTTCTCTGTTGTACTTTATACTTGTCTTAACCTACATTCGATAATTCTTTCTTATAATTTCATAGTATGGCTCATTAACTTGATACATCGATAATTCGCACAATTTTGAATGTCTCCCTTGTTCTTATATATAGGTATAAGTGTACTTGCTATCCATTACTCGGGCATCTTTTGGTTTTTCCATATTTCATTAAATTGTCTTGTGAGCCAAGTGATTCCTATTTCTCTTAGTATTTTCCAAACTTCTATAAGAATATTATTTGGTCCTACCGATTTACCACCCTTCATATGTTTAAGAGCCTCTTTGACTTCATTCTTTTGAATACGTCGGTAGAAATTGTGGTTTATATACTTTTCTGATTTGGCTAACTCTCCTAAGCTAATACTAACATCTTTATTTTCATTAAAAAGATTATAAAAATAGTTTTTCCATCTATTTCTTATATCATTATTTGCCACTAGAATTTTTTCATCCTCGTCTTTGATACATCTAACATAATTAAGATCTTTAGTTTTCTTATCTCTAGCCCTACCTTTTTTAAAAATATCTCTTTCACCCTCTTTTGAGTTGAGTTTTTTATATAAGTCCTCCCAAATTTTAGCTTTTGCTTTACTCACGGCCTTTTTCGCTTCCTTCTTTGCTTTCTTATAAGCCTCTAAAGTTTCACTAGTTTTCTTAGCATAATGTAATTTTTAGCATGCCCTCTTTGCCTTGATTTTATTTTGCACTACCTCACTCCACCACAAAGCTTCTTTTTGTGCCGGTACACCTCCCTTAGATACACCTAACACATCTTTCGCCATTTTCTTAATATGTATAGCCATATTGTTCCACATATCACACGGTGTACCAACATAATTTCAAACGTCTCCTTAAAGGACTTTTTGTTTAAATATATCTTCTTTCTCGCTTTTGAGGTTCAACCATTTAGTCTAAATAGCTCGATGCACTCTTTTCTTCTTTGTCCATTTTTTATTTGTAAATCCATAACTAAAAGTCGATGTTGGGTGGTTAAGCTTTCTCTTGGAATTACGTTGCAATCTTTACAACACGCTCTATCAAGTAATCAATTTGTATTTGTGACAAGCCACCCTTATAAGTAATTAAATGTTCATCTCTTTTTTTGAAGATTGTATTGACTATAAAGAGATCAAATGCCATAGCAAAATTTAAAATCTCCTTACCTTCCTCATGTATATACCCAAAACCAAAGTTTACATGAATCCCTTGATATCCTAATGCCTCTTTACCGACTTATCGATTTAAGTCTCCTCCTAAACAAATCATCTCCCTTTGTGGAATCTTTTGAATCACCTTATCTAACTCTTCCCAAATTGTTGTCTTTATACTATCTTGTAGTCCTACTTGGGGTGCGTAAGCACAAACTATATTCAAAACCTCTGCTCCTAACACTAATTTCAACGTCATGATTCGGTCACCATATCATTGTATGTCTACTACCCTATCCTTTAAATATTTTGTTTATGATAATACCAACTCTGTTTCAAGCCTTTTCTTTACCTGAATACCATAATTTAAAACCTGTATCTTCTATCTCCTTTGCTTTTCCTTCAACCTATTTTGTCTCTTGTAAACATAGAATATGAATCGTTCTTTGAATCATAGTATCTACCACCTCCATTTACTTACCTGATAATGTTTCAATATTCCAAGAACCAATACGAATCTTATTATTTAGGACTAGCTTCCTTACGCCCCGCATCTGTCCATTTTTAAAATGCGGAGACCCTCTCTGAAAATTATTTACTACATTCAGACGGTAATGAAGCAGGACTAACTTCTTTACCCACACCCGTCCATGATGTGGGAACCCTCTCTGCAATTGATTCACTATATTCAGGCGAAAATGTGGTAGCCCTTGCTTTCTTATTACTTCATTCGGGCTCTGCAGCACGTCGCTGGGCGAGTACGCTCTAAAGCAATGCTCATAATTTTTGTAGTCAATGTTATAAAAATCCGACGAAGTTTTTCGCTGGCTGTTGGAAGCCTAACACAACCCTCCTTCTTTATCCGAGCTTGGAACCTGCAATGCAAGGGTGATCCCTTACATGGGCGGAGTTCTTTGTTTTTCTAATAAGTTAGGAGAAAATGTAATGGAGGGGTTAAGAAAATAAGCAACCGCTTGCAAATCATGATGTATTTGTCGGTTCCATTGTACATCAATACACTTCGAAACCTTCTTCAATATTGATCGTTTGCGGTTAAGGTTTGCTTGTATTTCTAATTTGGCCTTGTCCATTACATTATATATAAAAGGCATAACGTACATATCTTTAGTGTATAGAATTCTCATTGCCTTAACCAAAGGTACATTCATCCTTAAAAACTTAAAACATCTACTGCAACAATCTTCTCCCTTTTTTTCGACAAACTAATAGAGTCCCATTCAACAAATGAAAACATATTTTTCAATACATTTTTATGTATGACAAGACTTTGAACAATAATAACATTAATAGCAAATCTTGTTAATGAAGGCCTAATCAACTCCCTTTCACTAGTGTGGATTCTCATCAAATGTAATACAAAAGAGTGATTATAAATAAACTTTGTAACATTTCTCCATGCATTAATTGCCCTTTATTTTCATCCATTGCACTTAAATCCTGAAGCATTAAGTCTCTGCAATGTGCAATACATGGGGTCCAAACTAAAGATGGATGGTTCGACTCAAGCATCTTACCAATTGCTATGAAATTTACAGCATTGTCAGTAATGAATTGCACAACATTTATAACACACACTTCTTCAATAACTTTTTTAAAAATAGGGAGTAAATTATCTGTAATTTTGTTAATATGCAACAAGTTACATGATTTCAAAAACAATGTTCCGTGAGGACAATAGACCAAAAACTTTACTAATGATTTACGCTAACCATCTGTCCATGTCCAACCATCATCAGCCATAATGGAACAACCCGTAAGCTTCCATGACTCCTTAAATTCATAACTCCATTCATGCACAATATCAACCCAATTTTGCAACAATTTACAAGCATGATATATAGGAACTCTATAACATGATCTCACTCTAGCAATAACATCTGTCATGCTTTAAAAGGAAAAGGAATTTGCAACAATAAAGGAAGGTAATTTTCGTAAAAAAATCCAGTACACTTCATATTTACTTTTTGAATTACCTCTTTTAAAGCTATAGCCGATCCTATTCATACAATGATCTCTAAGAGTCGTACATGAAAAAAAATGAATGTTTCTCACTACCTCTACCTCTTCTACTACCCCTCGTAGTCATCGGATCGGATGAGTAAGAGCTTTTTAGTGGAACAAAAACAAACTCTACTCCTATTACCCCATAACCTACACTCTTTCCCTTAGCTTGCCTTCTTACCTCCTCGTTGACTCTTCTTCCTCTTCGGATGCTTCATGAAATTTTGCACTAAACATCTAGCATCATCTTTTGCCCTCTCTCAATCGTAATTTTTCTCTCCTTTCTAATCTCCAATACTTGCTCAATTTCAAACTTTACTGTTTCGAACACCCGAAGACAAGCACTATCAACCAAGATGTGCTTTATACGAGAAATACCTCCATGCTTAACTTCATTGCAAAAAATACATTTCTTCACTAGCCTATTACCTTCGTACACTGGAGTGCAATACTTCCATACTTGATCGGCTTGATCGGAAGCCGAGATAAACAATAAGAAGAAAGAAGCATTTGAAAGGTCAACACTCACGAAATCTATAAAACCTCAAATTTTTTAGTGAAAATTTCGGTGGAATATCAAGAAAGGGATTATGTTACGGATTTGACAAAAACCTAGAAATGGAGAAAGGGATTGAGTGAAAAAACTCGATAATCTTGAGATTTCTCCACAAAATCAACAAAAGCAATTTGAGAACAAAGGATTGGAATGAAATAGGGTTTGTCATGAAATTTAAATTTTGGGAACTCGGATCCTCGGTTCTTATACCCATAAAAATTGGTATAGACTCGTATGATACAGGTCGTATAGTATGATACGACCTAATAAATGGCACAATGCGATACACGTGCCACAGTGCCAGTATCGTGTCGTATTCTTATATGATACACGATAAAATTGTATCGTACGATACAATACAATTTTAATAACATTGAAGAATACAGTCCATAATCATATTCTAGAAAGAAAATGTGTCAAATTCTCAGCATTGTATAAAATTCAGAAAAAAATCAAAGTACTACTACTGCTCTGACATAGTTCATTGAGGTAAATGTTATACTTGTGTGTGGATGCGTATTCTTATGAAATAGGTGCTTGTTTTCTCACCATGATTTCAGACCACAAGCAAAAATCTTAAATCACAAGAAAAATATTCATGTTGGTAGTGATAAATATGCTCTTCACGGGAACTCCTTTAAAGGAAAATTTTGAAAATATAATGAATACTTAATTCAGCGCTTCTTTGTTATATTACCTGAAACCATGTAACAGTAGTTTGCTTTGTCCTAGAAGTTTTCCTTTTTGTAAATATTTGTGCTTTGGAAGTTTTGACCTAGTATGTGTTGCTGAAATTTTTCCAAGATTATTTAGATAACGTTAGATACAAAATAGATTTGCTTTCTATGCAAAATTGCCACAAGTAGATTCTAGAAATGCATAAACTCCTCTCCGTCTGCTATTGCCTTGTCGCCACTCAATTAGCTTTCAACATTGGCGGTCATACAAAATATATCTCATATTATTCTGTGATATATTTCAAAATCAGATAAGAAATTTCATGCAAGATTTGACCTCAAAGCATATAATTCCATATATGGAGCAGAAGATACGATCTCTCAACCAACAGGTGCATTTTGTTTTCTACGCTCTTCTCAATTTCCACATTTTCCCTTACATTGTTGGTATGATTTCTGATTCTTGAATGCTGACTAATCTCACATGTTTTCTTTTCCATTTTAAAAACTTTATCTCTTTTAGGTTTCAGCAACAAGGAAGGGTTTTAGAAACCAGATAAAAAACTTATGGTGGAGGAAAGGAAAAGAAGATGCCTCAGATGCTTCAAGTGGCTCCATGTCTGTCTACAAATATACATAGTTTCCTTAGCATGTTTGTTTAGCTTTTCGGTTTTTCTTTTCATCTCCATCAAATTTGTTTTGATATTACGTGTTCAAGGTACTCATTTAGCTCTCTTGAGTCGCAAATAAGAGTTTTGGGGGACTATGCATTCATGTTGCGAGACTATGAACTTGCCCTGTCAAGTTACAGATTGCTGTCTACTGACTACAAACTCGACAAAGCATGGAAAAGATATGCTGGTGTGCAGGTACTTTTAAATGTTTTCTTTCTGTCATGATATACTTTAACTGCTATAAAGTTAATGTTCATGCAGTTCATGCCCATGTGAATGAACTTGGTTGGGCTCACAGACCATGCCTTGTTCAGTGAGTTCTCTTGAAACTGTCAACCAGGTGAACCAATTTCCAACATGGTTTTGTGAAGACCAGGAAGCTTAATAGCCCAGAATATGCCGATTTCAGACATGTGTCATTGCCATATTCATGCTTGCAACCTGTTCTTGGAAGAAGAACAATCAAATGGTTCCAATAAGGAGGCAACCAAATGGCTAACGACATCTTTAATCACCATTATCAATTACAACAAAATCATAAAATAGTTGATGGAAGGAAAGTTGGGGAAACATTTTTAAGCCATTACCAGCTGAATATTATGAAACTTGCATGTAATATCCTCCTCTTCTGGATGCTGTAGAAATTAGAATACCTCGGCTTTTCAGTTTTTTGGGACCCAGACATCATCTCTCATCACCCTCAAGTGTCGTGGTTAGCTGTTGTTAGTGATTAATGCTGCTCCGCTGGAGTTTTTCTTTTCCAGGGTAGGGTACGTGGTGTATGATATTAATGGTCAAACACTTACGTTTAAAAAAGGAAGATGAAGAGACTCTGGGGCCGGTATAACATGAAGGGTTAAATATGAGAATAAGTCATATTCAACAGGAAAATATCCTCCTCTTCTGGATGCTGTAGAAATTAGAATACCTCGACTTTTCAGTTTTTTTGGGACCAGACTGTTGAAATTAATCAGTAACAAACTTTTTTATTCATGAAAGCCGAATACAAGAAGAAGACACTGAGGTGCTGGTCGGCCTATCCTTGCCGCCACCCTCTAATTCTCGTTAAAACCTAATGGCAACCCTAATGACTACTTATATGGCTGATCTAACTTGAAAGACCCTAGTAAGTGACTACTGGATTAGGACCTGTATTACAAAATACCATATTATACATGACTCAGACTTACCTATGACTCTACGTATACATCTATAACTAAATAGTAACACTAATTAATCATGACATGTAATTCTCAGCTGATGGAGAGCTTTCTGAAATCCTCTGACTGAACCAGGTTTTGTGAAAATATCCGCCAATTGGTCTTCTGAGCATACATGAATAAGATTGAAGATACTTTGTGTAATCATTTCTCTGATGAAGTGACAATCTATCTCAATATGCTTCGTTCATTCATGAAAAACAGGATCTAAGGCAATCTGGAGAGCTGTTCTACTATCGTTGTAAAAGGTAACCGGTGTATCCACTTTGAAGCCAAGTTCTCTTAAGAGGGATAAAACCCATATTCCTTCACACATGCCCGAAGCAATTGCACGATATTCTGCTTCTGCACTCGATCTGTACACAACTGATTGTTTCTTGCTTTTCCAAGATATAATGTTTCCTCCCAAACATACTACATACTCAGTGGTTGATTTTCTGTCTGTCTTCGAACCTGCTCAATCAGCATCTGAATATATCTTTAGATCCAAGGATGAATTTGCCGTGTACAATAAACCATGGATTAGTGTAGATTTAAATATCTGATAATATGAAAGACTGTACTCATATGATATTTGGAAGGATTATGCATCCATCTGCTCACATAGCCAACAACAAAACTGATATCAGGACGTGTAATAGTGACGTATATTAGCTTCTCCACTAATTTCTGGTACCTTCCGATATCCTCATATGGTTCTGCATTATTATTATCCTCCTCCTTGGAAGACTCCATAGGAATTGAGCATACACAACAGTCTTCCATTTTTGTTTCCTTCAAAAAGTCCATAATATATTTCTTTTGACTCAAGAATAATGCATTGTTGCTATGAATCACCTCTATACCGAGAAAGTAATTTAATCTTCCCCAATCTTTCAAGTCAAATAAAATATTGAGTTGTTTCTTTAGCTCACCAATACCTGCAGTATCATCTCCTGTAATAATGATATCATCAACGTACACCAGTAACATAATTGTTCTCTGGCCTTGCTTAATGAATAGTGTATGATCGTGGATACATTGTTTAAACCCCAGAGTCCGAATTCCATCACTAAATTTCTCAAACCATGCCCGTGGGGATTGTTTCAATTCATAAATTGATTTCTTTAGTTTGCATACTTTCTCTTGTTCGTTTCCATTAAAGTATCCTGGTGGCAAGTCTATATAAATGTCTTCCCTGAGATCACCCTGAATGAATGCATTCTTCACGTCCAGCTGCCATAATTCCCATCTTTTATTAACTGCCAAGCTTAACAAGATTCTGATGGTGTTCATCTTGGCTATTGGAGCAAATGTCTCTGTGTAATCTATGCTGTAGGATTGACTATATCCTTTTGCAACTAATCTTGCCTTATATCTTTCTATATTCCTATCTGCCTTATATTTGACTCAGAATAACCACTTACATCCTACAATCTTCATTTCTGATGGTAGATTTGTAAATTCCCAGGTATGATTTCGTACTAAAGTTGAAATTTCCTCTTCCATGGCCGCTTTCCATTCTGGATGCATGGCCGCTTTCCATTCTGGATGTACTTTAGCCTCTTCATAGGTCCTTGGTACAAAAATATTCTCTGTATTCATCATAAATAGTTGATATTCCCTAGGATAATGAGAGAATGATACCATTTTATCCAATGCATATTTTGCAGCTGCACGCTTTCATTTTCTAATTGCAATAGGTAAATCATCCATTTCGATATCCGAATTATGAGAGGTTATCTGAAGAGGTGAATCTGATTCACTTTAGAAATTTTGATCTCGGGTGACAGTCTGATCTGGAAAGACAATCTCTCGGTTTCCTCTGTTATATACTTGCCATTCACCTGCATTTTCATGAGTAGATGTAATTTCAGTTGGAGGAAGTGGGATCACTTGAGTAGATTGTAATTCTGACGAAGGTTCTTCCAGCACTCCATAAAATGGAATGTCCTCATGAAAGGTGACATCCATTGTAACATAAAACCTCTTTTTGGAAGGATCATAACACTTATAACCTTTTTGAGTTGTCGAATATCCCAAGAAGATGCACTTATATCCCAAGAAGATGCACTTGATTGATCTTGCATCAAGTTTATCTCTGGCACCTTGATAAATATGAACAAAGCATGTACAACCAAAGATTCTTGGTAATAAATGGAATTGTTTCTAAGAAGGACATAGGGAATGAAATTGAGTATTACCACTAAGCACCCTGCTTGGCATGCGATTTATAAGAAAAACTGATGTTAAGACTGCTTCACCCCAATAATATTTTGGTGCATTGCATCCAATTAAGAGAGTCCTTGCAACTTCTAAAATATGCCGATTCTTCCTTTCAGCTACACCATTTTGTTGAGGAGAGTGAGAACATGAGGTCTGGTGTAAGATGTCATGTTATAGAAAATATGAATGAATGGACCGTGACATAAATTCTCCACTATTATCACTGCGAAAAATCTTAATGGTACTCTGAAATTGCGTCTGTACAAACTGACAGTATACAGGAAGAATTTTCTTCACTTCATCTTTAGATTTCATAAGGTAAATTATAGTAAACCTAGTGCAATCATCAATAAATGATACAAAATACTTATATCCTTGCATAGAAGTTGTCGAACTATGGCCCCAAATATTAGAATGCACAATATCAAAAGGAATGGAAGATCTTTCTTCATTTAAAGGAAATGAAATACGATGGTGTTTTGCCTTTTGGCAAGTTTCACAATTGAAGTTCAAATCATTACAATCACTAAATTCAGGTAATAACATCTTTATTTTGGAAAATGGTAAATGGCCTAGCTGCTGGTACCAACGAGGTACATGCTCCTTCTGTCTCTCAGTAATAATTGTTGATTGTAGTGGAGCACCTTTATTGTCCTCGCAAAAGTAGAGGCCTATCCTCACATTACCCTGACCAATGATCTTCCCCGTCTTCAGTTCCTGAAAGACACATCCAGTGGAATCAAAGATTATACGCCATTTTAAATCTTAAGTCATAGCAAAGATAGATAATAGGTTTACTGATATGTTTGGAACATGTAAAATATTTTTCAATGTGCCAAAAAATGTGATATTACTTTCTTTTCCCACTATTGGCGTAAGAGATCCATCTGCCAATCTAATATTGATTTGTGCCACTGTCAATTCATAGTTATCAAAGAAATCTCTTCTGCTGATCATGTGATTTGTAGCACCTGAATCAATAACCCATATCCTTCAATAAGAAGAATTTATATTACTTTGAGTTAGGAATGAGAAAGGATAGGCAATAGATGCTTGTGATTCGCTGTGAGAGGATGAAGAAGGTTGTTGCGGATTAGTTAAATGTGCCTTCAACAATTCAATTTCCTTTCTCATATTAGCTAAAGAAGGTACACTTTCCTCGGTCTTCTGCTTTTCATTCTGATCACTACTAAAGTATGCTCTGTTGTTTCTATTTGAAAAATAGGTAGGTTTTCTAACTAACTCCCAGCAAGTTTCTTTGGTGTGTCGTGGTTTCTCATAGTGAGAGCAATTGATCTTATCTTTCTCTTCAGGTGTCTGTCCAGATCTACCTCTGCCTCTGTCATAACCTCCTCTTCCTCTAGCGAAAGGAGGAACATAAGTATTTTTCCCTACAAATGCTGAGGTCTCAGAATTAATTTTGGTTTCTTTTTCAAGAAGCTTCCTATCTTCTTCTCTAAGGAGGAGTAAATATACTATACTCAAAGATGGAAGTTATTCCCTACTTAGGATGCTATTCTTTACAGATTCATATTCTAATGATATATCCCATATAAGATCAAACACTTTACGCTCTTTAAACTCCTCATTCCGTTCTAGTGTGCAAGTCTGACATTTAGTCTTAAAGTACAGATGTAGTTCTTCCTACAGACCTCTGAGCTCTGTATAATACTCATTAACTGACCTTCTTCCTTGTCTGCATTTTCAAATATTCTCTATAAAATCATATTTCTTCGTAATATTTTTTCTTTAGGCATAAGCTTCATGAACTGCCAGTCAGATATCCCTAGCAGTGTCCAAAAACATAAAAGTACTGCCGATGGAGGGAGTCATGGATTGTATTAGCTAAGCACTTACTAATGCATTTTCTCTGCACCACCGAGAATAGGAAGGATCTGAAATTGGGGGTCGAGGAAGATCACCTGTCAAATAATCCCATCGCCCCCTTGCCATAATAGCCAGCTCAATAGATCTGACCCATTGTAAATAATTCTTGCCATCAAGTTTCAAATTTGTGATTTGAAAACCTTCACTTTTGTCTCACGAGAGTTCATTACTTTCTACCATCTTTGCTCTTTCTATATTCGGATTGATATCTCACTGAAGGAATACCTTTAAATCTGTCTCAATCGGTTGACCACTGAAAAATCGAATTTTTTAAATGAAACAACTGTCTCACTTCCTCTTGGACATTTCATCAAACAGTTGTAGTGCATCACTTGTAGATTACGAAAGCAGATGCTCACGGTGAGAGGTAATGAATCTAACAACGATTTTGTAATGAAATTACTCAAATACCAATTTGAAAGAACAAGAAAGAGAAAAACTTGTCCTTCGGTTCTTCACTGTGCCCACGACTTTTTTTTGTTGATTTCCTTCGATGCTTGATGCTAAACGGCCACAAGAGGCTCTGATACCATGTTGAAATTAATCAACAACATAAACCTTTTTATTGATGAGAGCCGAATACAAGAAGAAGACACTGAGGTGCTGGTCGACCTATCCTTGCCGCCACCCTCTAATTTTCGTTAAAACCTAATGGCAGCCCTAATGACTACTTATATGGTTGATCTAACTTGAAAAACTATAATACCCCTAGTAAGTGACTACTGGATTACGGTTTCTTAGGACCCATATTACAAAATACCATAATATACATGACTCAAACTTACCTATGACTCTATGTATACATTTATAACTAAATAGTAACACTAATTAATCAAGATTTAACTTGATCTTCAACACAGACATCATCTCTCATCACCCTAAGTGTCGTGGTTAGCTGCTGTTAGTGATTGATGCTGCTCCGCTGGAGTTTTTCTTTTCCAGGGTAGGGTACATGGTGGATGATATTAATGATCAAACACTTACGTTTTAAAAAGGAAGATGAAGGGACTCTGGGGCCTGTATAACATGAAGGGTTAAATATGAGAATAAGTCATATTCAACAGGAAAAAACATTCAAGATGACATATGTATACCCTTTGTTGGAAAGTGTTATGTTACAATTGTGTTTGTGCATGAAAACAAATAGATTGTGAAAATTACAGTTCAGAACATCTTCAAGCTTCTCCTGACTGTCAACATTTTGTCATTCTAAATTACACTAAAGCACGAAAGTGCTGACTTGAATATCATTGTGCAGCCCAAATCATTGTCATTTCATTGAGAGAAAATCAATCAGGTTGTTGAAATCATTTGTTCTCTGAATGGCGGTGCACAGCTTTTATCAATAGATGAAACTTATAAGACATTAAACATTTATACAATGAATTACTTTGTCACTTCAGATTGGTCACCTGATTTGTGCAGGAATGGTGAGACACAAAGATTAACAGAAAAAATAAACAAACCTTCTGGGCCAGATTTAGCATGAAACCTGAGGTAGTGGTGTGTGGAATTGCACTGCCTAAACACACTCCCTCAAACTTAATGGTTTTAACGTTTTTGGGACTTTCCTTGCATTATACACCTTACTCCTTTCATAAAGTTGGTCTTTAGTAATTGAAATAATGTTAATTGAAATCCTTTGATGCAAGCGAGCTTTATATCCTACAGTGAAATGTGTTCATAGCCTTAATTTCGTCATCCATTAGATTTCTGTCAATCTTCTTCTTCATTAAGTTCATAGAAGTATCTATGAAACATATGATGGACGGCCAACTGGAAACAGATCTCTTGAAGATCTTCAAATAGTTTGGAGATGACTCTCCAGAGTTTCTTCTATGATTTTCCTTCTTAAGTTTCATATGCCCATCTTTTATACTAGTTCAGTACAATCATAATATTATCTATTCGCTACATTTAATTCAAAACAACTCGCTGATAGGGTGGCAAAGAGGCTGCTAATAATTAACTTCTTGTTTTTCCTTGTATTTAAAAAGGCTTTAATAACTGCTGAGATTCATCCAGAATTCATCTCATTTTTAGGCTCAATTTTCTTCTCAAATAAAGTTCCATCCTCTTTATAACAGGCTCAAAAAGTATTTCTTCAATGTTGTACTTTTGGGTCCCCAAAATGAGATGAAAGCATAAAGATGATATTGTCCATTTGGATTTGAGTGCAGGTATCTTCCAGTACACTACATAGACTAGAATGGGGACTAGGAATTGATGTAGCCAACCCGCCTATGAGCGATAAAATTTGGTTTTAGTTGAGTCCCCAAATAAAACCCATCCTACTTGATATCATTATGAGAAACATCTCAATCGCTATGCAAAATTACTTGTTAAATCAACGTGACTGGGGATATAAACTGTGCCATCTCTTGGATTACATGAAAGGAAAATTGCAACTTAGCAGTGATTACAAGCCTTCGATCTTATGTCTATTAAATATCGAACAAATTTCCTTAAAAAACGTTCTGCAGCTTTAGTTTTACATGTGTCAACTATTTGGGATTACTTTTATTGTTGATGCAGGAGATGGCTGGTCTTTGTCTTTTTATGCTAGATCAATCAAGAAAGGAAGCAGAGTACTACATGGAAAATGCTTTTAGTACATACTTGGTACGCTGATCTTCCTTGCCTCTGAAAGTGATTTTGCTATGATAAGGGTTGTGCTTCTTGAGCCACAAGGCCTTACAGTTTTCTACTTTAGTTTGCTTAAAGGATCGAAGTTGAAGGATTCCATGAGTTTGAAATGTGGGTTGTGCTTCTTCTTTTGGGAGGGATTAAGGTGAGCTTGGGAGTTTATTGATGGAGTCCAGCAGTAAGAGCCAAACTGCGTTTTCCATGACACGGCCATAAAAAGTGTCGTGGATCAACTTTGTTTCCCTACGTTTTGTTGACTTACATGAGCTTGAAGTTTTATATTTTGAAGCATTCATTGGTAATGGAAATTCCCATCATAAAGTAAACATTCTTTAGATATCCTCAAGAAGTTTTTGGGAATTTCGAGATGCCAAGAATCATTAAAGAAGCATCACATCTACAACGTTATAAGTTATATATACTGACTGTTGCCGTTTCTGAAATGGCATAAATAAGCAATAGTGAACATGAAAAACAGTCTCCTTCCATGAATTTCATCAAATTGCCTAACACATTAAGTATGCCTAGTCCAAGTGAAATTTTATTTTTGTCCCTGATATATCAAAGTGTAAAAAGTGCTATGTTTAACAACAAAAACAACCAAGCATTTTCCTACACTAGGTAGGGTCGGCTACTTGGATTCTTTGATGCCATAGCGCTCGATCTTGGTATGGCATACCAATAGTTATCTCTAAAAAGCCATATCATGTTTATTAGTTTTCTTTCAGGACTTCTACGGTCTTCCTCTCTATTAAACTATTCATTTAGTTTCTCAAACCTTTTTACCAAGAGTTTCCTTTGGTTATCTCTCTACATGTCCAGGCCATCTTAAACATATCCCTTTATCTTATCTTCTATTGGTGCTACCCTAACTTTTTCTCTAATAACCTCATTATTTGTATGGCCTTTCCTTGTCTGATCACACATCTACCTCAACATTTTCATTTCTGCCAAACATCTTTTGCACATGAAGGTTTACTACCCAACATTCAACACCATATAATATTACTACTGATGCATAATATTTATCTTTCAACTAGTGGTATCCTCTTATCATATAAAACGCCTGGTGCATCCCTCCATTTTAGCTAATATGTATTGATTCTATGTATATATCTTCATCAACTTTTCCATCGTTTTGAAAGACTAGCCTAAGTACTTAAAGTTAAAAATGCTATAAACTTTATCCTTGTTCCAATCATTCTAGGTGTTAGATCCTTTGTTTAAAGTACTTGAGTATGTTGTTGTTGTATCTAAAAGTCTAAAATGTTGACCTAGTGGCTTCTCTTAGTCAACTGAATTAACCTTAAATAATTGACTAAATCTGAACATATCTGTCTTCAGCTTTTTGGTTTCAGTGATCTGCCTCATATATAGATATTATGATTATGAAGATGGAGGTTTTGTTTATGTTACTTTAATGAACTTTTATGATACATTATTCTTGTCCGTGAATTGCTATATTTACTGCTTTCAATTTTCATATTATTCCACTTATATATATATGGTATGTATGTTCCCTTCGTAGTTCATATAGTTTATGTGTCAGACGTCCTATATCATATGAACTTGCAGGCCAGAGAGAATGGATGAGAAAATCCATATGGCTACGACTTTGTGTTATGCTCTGTAGAACAGCTGTGTTACTAGACTTGACTGTATCGGATCACATCTTTTTCTATGTTGGATTAACTGTTTGAACTTTGTTCTTAATGTTATAAGGAGTGCAACGATATCTCAAGAGTCTTTATCTAATGAAATGGTCAAATCTAAAAAATGAGCAAGAAAGGAGAAAGTACTTCAAGGAGATTCTTGTCATTTTGAAGGCATTGCTTGCAAGATAATGCGAAACTGTGACAATGAATATAAAAAACTGATAAAGTGAACTTAAATGAGGCATTTGATAGCAAAAAGGAGGCCTGGTGATAGAGTAAAACAATTCAAGATAAAATTAGTGGAAAGAGTGTGCTTAAAGTATATAATAAAAGTAAAGCGTAGAAGAGTTGGAAAGATTATCGTAATGCAAAGGAAGAAAGAAAAGTGTTGGTGAAGTAAATCCATAGCTTGAGAAGATTTGTGTTAGCTTAATTCAGAAGAAGGTAAAAACAATATTTTAAAGTTAGCTAAGGTTAAAGATGGAAAAACAAAAACCTTACTCGATTTAGATATATCTAAAATAAGGAAGAGAAGGTTCTTGTGGCAAGCAAGAGTTTGGGATGAAATGGAATAAATATCTACATAAGCTTTTTTAATGAGGGTACAAGTGTTTAAACTTAAGAGAGCTAACTAGCTCAGTAGCATAATCAAATAGTGTCATCTACCTGTGTTTGTAAAGGAATGAAATCCAAAAGGTCCTTAAACTTATCAAATCTAAAAGTCTATGAAACATTGTTCCCATAGAGCTATCAAAACGAATAGGGGAGATCTGAATCGCTTGGTTTATAAGATTATGTAATGTCTTGTGGAAGAACAAAGATGTCCAAAAACTGGAGGAAGAGTGTAATGATATCCATATATAAAACAAAAAATATTTGAAATTGTGTCAAGTTGGATGAGGATCTATACCTCAAACCACCAATTTGGATTTATGTTGTGGAGTTCTATTAACGTTATTCACTTATTACATCTAAAGAAGGACAAAAAGAAGAACCTCAACATGATATTCATGGATTAGAGAAGGCCTATGTCTTGATACAAAGAGATTTTCTTTGGATAATCTAGGAGAGAAAAGGAGTACCTCTCATATATATCAACCTTATAAATGACAGTTGTGATGAACTCATAAAGGAATGATCATCAATTTTTCTTATCTTAATACCAGATTGCCCCCAGGGGTCAGCATCACTTTATTTATCTTTACTTTGGTTATGGACAGAACTTACAAACCACATTCAAGATGAAGTGCCTTGTACATGTTATCTGCAATTGACATTGCGCTCATGGACATGACGAGGGAAAGAGTTGACAAAAAACTTAGCTCTAGAAAACCTCAAAAGCAAAGATATTTTCACTTACTGGACTAAAGAGTGAAATATATGCAGTGCAAGTACAATATCTTAATTTGGAAAAGGTGAATAGAAGTTAAAATTGATACATTTTATATTCCACAAAAGGACAATTTTAATTACTTAAAGTCAATATTATAAAAATATGACAAAAAAGGATGTAGATGTCACTCGGAAGTAATGTGGGTTGCGGCTAAAAGGGACAGGTGCATTAGGTACTTTATATGATAAGAAGATACTACTGAGATTTAAGGGTAAATATGATAAGTCGAGAGATAGATCATCAATACCCTACAATGACAATTGGCAGTCAAACCATCAATATTTGCATAAGATGTGCTTTGTAGATGTTCAAGATGGAAATGTTGAGGTAGATATGTGGTCATAAGGCTTGATAGGTAACAATTTTATTAGGGAAAGAGTTGGGTATAAACGATAAGAGAAGATAAAAACAGAGATATAGATAAAGTGGTTCAAACATTTGGAGAGATAACATGGATTCAAATGTAGATGTCTGAACGTTAGATGGTGTGAACTAAAAGAGGGAGAAGTGTTGAAGATTGAATTAATATTTATGTTTCTGCATTGTTTTTTATGTTTTTGTAATTAGAATTATGTAAGTGGGTCGTATGGATCCCAATGGATTAGAATCTGATCCATTGGGAGCCGAGTATAATTAGTGTCACTAATCAATGATAGTTTAGCCTTTAAAGTTAGAAACCTGTATAAATAATGCCCGAAGTGTACTTAGTGTGTTAAGCAAAGAAATAAAGAGAGGTTGCGGCAACCATGGTGGCGCCGATTCCTTGTTTCAAAGATTTCGTCCATTGATGAATGTGTTAATGATTTTTCAGGTATGTGGGTTAATTTTGTATATGGTATCAAAGACTAATCACGTGAATTAGTGTGTGTTTAAGCAAGATTCAAGCCTAGCATCATCTAGGGTTAGTGTATTTTACTGTTTCAAGCATTGTTCGTGTTCTAAAAAACCAAAAAAATAGGAGGTTACGATCAACCCTAGAGAAAAGAGATAAATCTGATCATGACAAATAAAGGAAAGATGGGAGATAGCTGAGTGTGAATAGTTTCTCAGACAAGGGCGAGGTGTTTCAACTTTCAAATCACAAACCTTAAGTTAGATGACAATAACTACCTTCAATGGACCAGATCCATTCAACTAGCTGTGATGGCAAGGGGGCGTTAGGATTATCTAACTAGAGAATTCCCCAACTCCCTACAACAGATCCTCTTTATTCATGATGGCGCAGAGAAAATGTATTAGTTAGTGCTTGACTTATACAATCAACGGTGCCATCGATTGACAGCACATTCATGTTTCTAAAATCAGCAAAAGACATTTAGTTGGCAATTCAGGAGGTCTATGCTCAAAGAAAAAATATAGCAAAGAAATATGATATCATTGAGAGGATTTAGAAGTGTAGACAATGAGGTAGATCCATAAGTGAGTATTATGCAGAACTTAGAGGTTTATGGGAGGAATTACAACTTTATTCTAAGGCAAAATGTCAAAGTTGTATGCAAGAGCGCAATGAGGAATTTGAAGAGCGGAAAGTGTTTAATCTTTTATGGGGATCTCACCTAAATATGAGGCTGTGAAAAATAACATCCTTAGTAGAGAATAACTTCCCTCCTTGATCACAATGTATTCTCTTTTACTGCAGGAACAAGATAGGAAGTACCTTGAGAAAGAAACCAAGATTAATTCAGAGACCACTGCTTTTATAGGTAAAAATACTTCTAACTCCCCATTCTCGTGGTAGAGGATATGGAGGATATGAACGTGAGAGAGGTAGATCATTACTTACTTCTGAAGAAAGAGAAACTGACTTGATCTCATTGTGGAAAATCACGACATACAAAGGAGATATGCTGGGAACTCGTGGATAGACATACTTATTATCATAATAGGCCCAATAAAGCCTACTTCTACAGTGACCAAAGTGAAAAACAAAATACTTAAAGCAGAGCAAATTCATTGATCGACATGAAAAAAGAGATTGAGATGCTTAAGGCTCGTCTGATTGATTCGCAAACTGCATCCACATTCTCTAATGTTGATTCTCAAGCTATTGTGGCATATCCATTCTCATTCATGGCTAAGGGTAAGGTAATAATTTTACATTTCAGGATATGGGTCATTCACTCTGGTGCTACAGATCATATGGTTGGTAGATGAGATTTCTTTGATGAATATGAGTTAACTCTAGGAAAAATTAATATTAGGTTGGCCGATGGATCCCATACTCCCATCGTTGGAAAAGAAAGTATCATTACACATTTTGGAATATTGAAAAATGTCTTACATGTTCCAAACATTTTAGTTAATTTATTGTCAGTTTTTGCCATGACACAAGATCTAAAATGTCGTGTAATCTTTGTTTTTACTGGATGTTTCTTTCAGGAACTGAGAACATGGAGGATCTTTGGTCAGGATAGCATGAGGCGAGGTCTATATATCTATGAGGAAGCCAAAGGAAGAACTACCTTTATGACACTAGAGATTAGGACATTTACCTTTAGGATGTTATTGCCTTAATTTTTCTATTGTAATGGCTTACAATTGAACTGTGAAGCCTGCTAGAAGGCAAAACACCGTCGTGTTTCATTTCCTTTGAATGAAGAAAAATCCTCTAAACCTTTTGAGATTGTTTATTCTGATGTTTGGGACCCATGTTTTATTACTTCTCTATCTGGTTACAAATATTTTATTTCATTCATTAACGATTGTACTAGGTTCACCATGATTTATCTCATGAAAATTAAGGATGAGGTGAAAAATATTCTAACCATATATTATCAGTTTGTGCGTACCCAATTTCATTGCACCGTTAAAACATTTCGGAGTGATAATGGAGGGGAATTTATGTCTCAATCACTACATTCATATTTCTTAGACCATGAATTTTGCACCAAATCGCATATTCTTATTCTCCACACCAAAATGGTGTTTAAAAAAAAACAGACACATTCTAGAGGTGGCTAGAACTCTTTTGATTGGTTATGATGTTCCAAAATTTTATTGAGGAGAAACAGTGTTAACAACAATTTTTCTTATAAACCGTATGCCTAGGAGGGTTCTAAATGGTAATACTCCATTTCACTCCTTATGTCCTTCTCAGAAACAGTTTCATCTACCACCAAAAGTGTTTGGGTGTACTTGTTTTGTTCATATACACAGTGGCTTGAGAGATAAATTAGATGCGAGGGTTGTTAAATGTATCTTCTTAGGATATTCCTCTACTAAAAAAGGATATAAATGTTATGACCCTGAAAAAATATCATATGTTACGATGAATGTTACATTTAATGAAGATACACCTTTTTATGGTAAGCAGAAAGTTCAATCATTAGATATTCATTCACTTAATGTGATTCCTCTTCCACCAATCGAAGATCAACGAGAGCTTGGAAGAGAAGAGAAGATGCAATCTTTTCAAGAAAAGAAATGACAGATTTATACTAGAGGTGAAAAGAAATGACACCTTTTAAGAATTAATATTTATGTTTCTGAATTGTTTTTTTATGTTTCTGTAATTAAAATTATGTAAGTGGGTCATATGGATCCCAATGGATAGGGAACCGAGTATAATTAGTGTCACTAATCAAGGGCAGTTTAGTCTTTCAAGTTAGAAACTTGTATAAAGAATGCCCTAGTGTGTTAACCAAAGAAATAAAGAGAGAGAGAGGCTGCGGCGGCCATGGTGGCGCCGACTCCCTGTTTCAAAGATTTCGTCCATTGATGAATGTGTTAATGATTTTCCAGGTATGTGAGTTAATTTTCTACAATAAGAAGTCCCGAAAGTGTTCATAGGAAACAATGAATCATGATCTTATCCTATTGGAGTTCAATGCTAATTTGACACACGATCAAGCTGAATAGTAACAAAAAGTCCATATCGCTGATCCAACTTAGTGTCGGAAAAGGCTTGGTTTCTGTTGAACTAACTATTTGCCTTTGCTTATCCGACATGGCTAGATGTTGCATAATAAGCTTCTGTACTCTTGTATGTCAAGAAGGTACATATAAATATGTGTACTCGGCTAACACATAGGACATGAATAATGTGCAAATATTTTGCCGGTGACATGAAACTGTTGTGTCTGGATCATGAAAAAATGAATAGTGAAGAAATGACATACAAATAATAATGGAATTATAGAATAACATGATTATCATGGTTACTAGAAGCAATGAGAAAAATAAGATAACGCTAATATATTCACACTCAGTGTTTGTACCATATCATATCGTGTATTGTATCGTACAATTTTAATTAAAAAATAGTTTATATATATATATATATAAAGCAAATAAATTTCTAAATGATTATTATGAATCAAAATCAGTAAGGATAAGTTTGAAAATTATATCAAAACAGTAATACATGACTTATTTAAATTATTTAATATGGTATCAAGCTCCTTCATTGACTCACAATAATTTCTTGGTTTGAGAATGTGTTTCCTAATAACTCATACTTGACTACAACAAAACAACAACAACTAAGCCTTTTCCCATACTAGACGGGGTCGGCTACATGGATTCTTTGTTTCCACAGATCTCTATCGTGTGCCATGTTAGCAGTTAACTCCCAATAAGCTAGATCATTCTTTATTGTTTCTTTCCAACACTTTTGTGGTCGTCCTCTACATCTTTTAATACTTTCCAAATTTAGTTTTTCTAACCTTCTTACAGGTTCTTCTTTTGATCTTCTTTCTATATGTCCAAACCATCTTAAACGATGTTCTCTCATTTTATCCTCTATTGGTGCCACTCCTAATTTGTTTCTAATAACCTCATTATGTATACGGTCTTTTCTTGTATGACCACTCATCCATCTCAACATCTTCATTTCTGTCACAGACATCTTTTGTACATGTTGATGATTAACTGCCCAACACTCAGAACCATAAAACATGGCAGGCCTAACTGCTGCTCTATAATATTTACCTTTTAATTTTAATGGTATCTTCTTATCACAAAGAATACCTGATGCTCCTCTCCATTTTAACCAACCCGCATTAATTCTATGTGTAACATCTCCATCAACTCTTCCATCACTTTGAAAAATTGACCCAAAGAGGTTGAAAGGAATTACGTAGACAGGGATTCTCTACAATAACACAGTACAACAATTGAAAGGAATTTTTATACTTCTGTAACCAAAGATAAATAAATGAACAAACAGATGTTGGAAAAGTGGCTCAAAGGAAACGCCGTCTGTGGGATACCATACTTGACTACCATCAATAAATGTGTGCAACTCTTACTCTTAGAATTCAAACAGTTAATAAATCCGTGCTTGAGACTCTAATAGTTAATAACTCCTTGTAAAGAAAATAATCTTTATTGAAGTGAATCAATCAATACAATTGTCAGAGTTACTCCCAAGCAATCAACCCTACTGACCACATAATGGTTGGTGCTTGTTTCTTCTCTCTCTCTCTCTCTCTCTTTCACACACATTAGGTTTTAAAATCCTTATTATTTTAGAGTCTTATAACTTGAAAGACTCTTTTATCCTTATGCTAAACAAAGATTAAAAACATTAGTAAATGTTAAAAACGTAAGTAACTATTACTTATGAAGCTTGTGTAGGAGCCAAGCCTAACATTTCTCAACCTCCCCCTTAAGTTGGGAGAAAGATGTTTATAAATCCCAACTTGATAAGGATATGGACAAGATTTGATTTGACATCTACCGGTTGGAGATTGTTTTAGGTCGTATATTGCTTTGTTTAGTGTCTTCCCCATCTTGTTGCGGTACCCAGGAGTTAGTTCCATATATACTTCTTTGGTAAGAGTACCCTATAGAAAGACATTTTTGACATCTAGCTGCCACATATCCTATCTCCTATTTTCAGCAAGTCTTATGATCATTCTAATAGTAGTTAGTTTTGCAACTAGGTCGAAAGTTTCGGTGTAGTCTATGCCATACTATTGGTTGTACTCCTTTGCTACTAACCGTGCTTTATATCTCTCTAAGCTTCCATCAGCCATGCATTTGACAGTATACACCCATTTGCAGTCGACTGACTTTTATCCTTTTGATAAGATCACAATGTTCCATATAGGGTTCTTTTCTAGAGCTTGGAACCCACATGTCATGGCCCCTCTCCACCGAGAAGAAGTGGAAGTTTCTACAAAGTCTCTAGGAATAAAGTGTAAATCCATATTTTTCACAAACTGCTGATATTCTCGAGCGGTACTATGATAAGAAACAAACTTAGAAATAGAATATAGAGTGCACTGTCTCTTACCTTTTCTAAACCCAATGGGGAAATCAAGATCATTCTCTCCTGACTTGATTGTATCTACACTTATGGAAGATCCATTGTCCGTGATCGCCCGAGGGTTGTGCATCACTACATGCCGTTCTCCACGCATATAGACTTGTATTTCTTTTGTGGTTGGGTTATTTCGAGTATCTTCCCTTAAAACAAGTTCAATAATGGTAGGGTTGATGGATAGAATCAGTGAAAAAACACTTCGGACCTAATCTTTAGATGAATAGAAGTAAGGAGTGATTCAAAGAATGTAACATCTAGAGAGACATAAGTTTTTTTTATTAATGAGATCATAACAATAGGAAAATTAGGAAGGAACACTTAGATTTCTCGTTGTTAGATCCTGAAATGTATAGCAAGAAGTAGGAAATATTACTTAGCACTTATGTGATTTTGTCAGAGAGCTAATTGATAATAAATTCACTAAAAAATTAGGAACATGAAGTATGGATGATAAGAAAAAAATTGGGTCTTCTTGCTGCCCTTGTGAGTAATATGGGTGCTAAATCTATGTGCTAATTGAACGTGTTGTTGGTTAGGGAAACAACGATAGTTGGAGAGGCCATTTTTACTCCCAACCATATGATTAGTGGCACTTGAGTCAATAATCCAAGATCTAGAGAGAATAGAGTTAAAGTCATAGAAGTAGAAGCAATTGTTGTTGCATGTGATTTAGAGGTATAGGGCAAATCTGGAAGCCGAGATTCCAATCCCTCAATACGCTTTAACAACTTCGAGATAGTGTTCGTTTAAGCATTCTCTAAAGCATCCGTATAGTAAGACTTGTTCTGGTATGTTAAGGGTCTACCAATTAAGTCCCAACATTGTTATTTGGTGTGACTGGTTTTGCTATAATGAGAGCGTTTGATTTCTCCTTTTCATCATTAGAATTAGGACCTCTCCCCATACCATAGTTGTTGTAATTTCCTCTTTCTCTACTTTGTTGACTGTGAGTCTTCTCATAGAAGGCATTTTTTCTGGATTAGAAATATCTGCTTTTTCTAATCTTGTTATGTTTTTTTCCCTAAGAAGCAGGGAATAGATTGTGCCCAATGATGGTAACTCTTCTCTGCCCAATATATTTACTTTAATTGCCTCATAGTTAGAAGAAACTCTCCATAGGGGATAAAAGACTTCTCTTTTTCATTTTTTCATTCCATTCTTTAGAACACGTTGTACACTTGATTCAAGTAAAAAATTGGAACTCATCCCATAGTCCCCTCAGCCCTCCATAGTAGTGACTAATAGATTGTTCTCTTGTCTCTTTTTCAACACACTTCATAATCACACACTAAATGCCTTTTTCAGACAAATAGGCATAGTTTTCTATCACCCAAAAAAACTCGCCTGTATGGATATATAGGTTTTGATACCATGTAGAGAAAATAATTTTTATTGAGGTGAATCAATCAATACAATTGTCGGAGTTACTCCCAAGCAATCAACCCTAAACTGGCCACATGACTGTTGCTTGTTTCTTCTCTCTCTCTCTTTCGCACATATATTAGGTTTTCTAATCCTTATTATATTAGAGTTTTCTAACTTGAAAGACTCTTTTACCGTTATACT
Organism: Brasenia schreberi; assembly: GCA_036023115.1. NCBI lineage: Eukaryota > Viridiplantae > Streptophyta > Magnoliopsida > Nymphaeales > Cabombaceae > Brasenia > Brasenia schreberi. Next base: position 586,481 of record JAYKKT010000038.1, read on the forward strand.
AAAGAAAGATTAAAAACATAAGTAAAGGTTAAAAATGTATGTAGCTACACTTATGGAACCTGTGTAGGACCCGAACATAATATTTTTCAATACTCCTATCATTGAAACTCTATAAATAATAACTAATACTATCAATAAATTTGTGTTGGGTCTCTAACAGGTAATAACTCCTACCCTTAGAATTCTAACAGTTAAGGTAATAACTCCTACCGTTGGAATTCTAACAGTTAATAAATATGTGCTTGGGACTCTCATTTAATAACTCCTATCGTTGGAACTCTATAAATAATAACTAATACCATCAATAAATATGTGCTTGGGACTCTAACAAGTAATAACTCATACCCTTAGAATTCTAATAGTTAATAAATTATACTTGGTTCTCTAATAGTTAATAACTCCTATCATTGAAATTCTATAAATAATAATTAAGAGCATATCACACGTATCGTATGATAAATGCGATAAGCTCTCGGTTCTTATTGGATGATACGCCCCATATCATACGATACGGGCCGATACGGTTAACACTGTTCACACTAGAGCATAATGCAGGATTAGAGCAAGTATAAAGTGGAAATAAGATGATTTAAATGCTGCTTCTTCCTGTTTTCTGTTAGAAAGGACACAATAAAAATGGAACATTGACTTTGACAGTGTTCCTTGTGTTGAAGAATATGTTTATCCAGTGTCTTTGTGTTATATTTATATTTCTAGGTATTATTCGACAAACCCGAAACTGTAGGGGTATTTTGATAATTTTCTGTACTAAGGGTATTTTGATCAAATTCCGTTTCACAGCTCTCTATATAAGAGCTGGTACATGTATTTGAGAGTAAGAGGTTGTGTTGTAAGAGAGAGTGAAGAAGAGGAGGGGCAGCCTCCATTGGAGGTCTGCCCCTTCTTTCAACCTCTTATTTTTTCCTCCATAATATTAGTCTTATTTTGTGTGTTTGATCTCTTTCAATGTTTCCTTGAATTACAACATGGTATCAGAGCCTATAAGGTCAGTAAATCAGTGGTTTGTTTCTTGAAAAGAAGAAGTATTCGGCATGGAGTAGTGTTAAAAGTTTTTGGGAAGAATCCATACTGAAATCGATAGACTTCCACTTTTATGTGTGCTTGCAATTTCGCTGAAGAATTTCTCTTGGTCGACTGAAGAGTCACATTGTTCATTATCAGGTTCTTCAATGATTGATCTGCCATGAAGAAGGTTATTGGCCAACTTATCTTTTGGGACCATTATCACAATTTGGTGCTCACATTTACTGCTTTTTATGTATATGAGCAAATGGAGAAGGAAGGACTCTTGTTTCATCTACTGCCAATGCAATGCTTTGCATATGCCAAGCCCTGTCAGGCTTATTCCGATTCCTAGAGTGCAGAAAGCCGTTGATTATGAATCTACTTACTCCACCACTTTCATATGGCCTCTTCAGTATATAACTGATGTGGACGATGAGCTTGGGAGAGCTCTAGTGAATGACTCTTTGGTCTATGATATGGATTCTGAAGATGAAGAATGGCTTGGACAGTTGAACAGGAAGGATAGTCTCTATCAGAAAACTTGGTCCAGGCATGATCCAACAGATGTAGCATGTTGGTCCTGAGTACAGAGGATCAGGTGAAGTAATAAGTGAGAAAGATATAGTCCCTTCTTCTCATAACTGTGATGTTCCTCATGTTAATCGTACCGATTATCAGTTGATTGACATCTCTGAAGATGGTTTTGTGAGTCTTCTTATTGAAAATGGAAACACCAAAGATGATCTTAGACTCCCAACTGATGAGGCTCTGCTTGCCTAGATCAAAGATGGATTTGGTGAAGGAAAGGATCTTGTCGTAACTGTGATGACTGCTATGGGTGAGGAACAAATCTGCACTCTCAAGGATATCGGCCCGAAGTAGGTGCCAGTCTAATGTCTGTATTCCTGCATTTTTTTAAATTTTCAGTCAAGGATATTTATTAGAACATTATATTATGGCAAGCGTGAGACAAAGAAGAGGTGAACTGGTTATCTATTTAGGGTGAATCTTATCTCAGGGTGGCCGACCTCGACGTGGTTGTCTAGTGACTTATTGGAAAAAGGTAAAGTTGAGGTGATTTACAATTACTGGTTAAGCAAGATAAAGCAGTCTGGCAGATGCATTTAATGGATATGGCTGCATTTAATGGACTGTATTTACTGTATGGCAGCTGCATTTTGTAATTATTTTTTTTTTATTATGGAACTGCCATTTTGGATTCGGTGACTGCATTAATTGCTTATGGTGGCTGGCGTTATGACATATGGAGGCTGTATTGTGTATTCCCAAGGAAGTCGAAATGATAAAAGTAGTTGGTAGAGATTATGTGTCATTGATAATAGGACTCTATTGACTGCAACCTACCGTGTACGCATTGGGAATTATGACATTAAAGCTGGATATTACAGCAAGTGCTCATTAAATTACGCTAGCTGGAAAGGGACAAAACTTGAGTTTATCCAAAGTGATGCTACTAACAAGACTTGTAACGTGACTCTGACTGTACCAAAGAAAATGAAAGCACCTATATATGTCTACTACCAGCTGGATAACTCCTACCAGAACCACCGCAGGTATGTCAAGAGCAGGAATGACAAGCAATTAATGAGCAAGAAGTACGAATCTAGTACTGCTAATTGTGACCCTGAAAGTAAAGGCGCCTATTTCTTACTATTGTTCCATGCGGTCTGATAGCTTGGAACTTGTTCAATGACACTTATGTATTTTCAGTCAATAGCAAGGCAGTGGGGTTAGAACAAAAAAGAAGAACATACTTGGAAGAGTGATCGTGACCATAAATTTGGGAAAGATGTGTACCCCAAGAAATTTCAAAGAGGAACCCTCATCGGGGGTGCAAAACTTAACGAAAGCATACCTCTAAGTGAACAGGAGGACCTAATTGTCTGGATGCGAATAGCTGCACTGCCAACATTTAGAAAGTTGTATGGGAGGATAAATTGGGACCTATATGCAAATGATGAACTGCGTAGAGAACAACTACAACAAGTTATGCTACAATGCAGTTATGTTACAATGGGTTTCAGAACTGAAGCTAGAGGTGCACGTAATGCACTTGACAAATCTGATCTTAGTGGACGTGAATAAGAAGAACTGTTCTTCAGGGTTAAGATTGTGCCCATGTACAGATACTGGATGAAATGGGTGAAAAAGAGTATGTTAATTGTTTGATGGAATGAGAGATATTTACGTGCAGCATATCTAAGTGTTTGAGAAAATGTTTAAGAGAATTGGAAAATTCTTGTGTAAGTTAGCAGTCACGAGGACTGCTTTGTTGATTGTGACAGCCAGGATGGCTGCTTTATTGTTGTGACAGCCAGGATGACTGCTTTATTAATATGACAGCCAGGATGGCTGCTTTGATATTGTGATAGCCAGGATGGCTGCTTTAATGTTGTGACAGCTAGGATGGCTGCTTTGTTGTTGTGACAGCCAGGATGACTGCTTTGATGATATGACAGCCAGGATGCCTGCTTTGTTGTTGTGACAGCCATGATGGCTGCTTTGATGTTGTGACAACAATGATGCTGCTTTATTGATGTGACAGCCAGGATGGCTGCTTTGATGTTGTGACAGCCAGAATGGCTGCTTTGTTGATGTGACAGTCAGGATGGCTGCTTTGATGTTGTGATAGCTAGGATGGCTGTTTTGTTGATGTGACAATCAGGATGACTGCTTTTTTGTTGTGACAGCCAAGATGACTGCTTTGTTATTGTTACAGCCAAGAAGGTTGAGTTGATAGTGCAGCCAAAGATGCTGCTTGTGATGACAAGCCAGGAAGGTTAATATATTTTTCAGCCAAAGAAGTTGTTAAAGATCAAGATCAGTGATGAAGACAGATGAAGAACGTTGCAAGCAGATATGAAGATTTTTTGGCAAGTTTGGAGTTCGAAGTATCTCACTCCCAACTTGAGGAGGGGTGTTGAAGAATATGTTTATCCAGTGTCTTTGTGTTAGATTTATGTTTCTAGGTATTACTGGATTCGCCCGAAGCTGTAGGGGCATTTTGGTAATTTTCTGTATTAGGGGTATTTTGGTCAAATTCCGTTTTACACCTCTCTATATAAGAGCTGGTAGATGTATTTGAGAGTAAGAGGTTGTGTTGTAAGAGAGAGTGAAGAAGAGGAGGGGCGGCCTCCATTGGAGGTCCGCCCCTTCCTTCAACCTCTTATTTTTTCCTCCATAATATTAGTCTTATTTTGTGTGTTTGATCTCTTTCAATGTTTCCTTAATTACAACACCTTGGTCATTGAGGCTTGGCCAAATTGAACAAGGTCAAACTGATGTGCAGGCATTGCACTATGTCCAACAGTGTTGTTTGAGGTAACCTTTATCTCATTGGGTATATGCCCCAAAGTACATGCCAAGCAGCATAGGCTGTCTCTTTTTGGTTCTTCATACAATCCATGAAACTTGTTTTTTATCTTCTTATCTTGCTCTGTGGGAATGATATGTTTCTGTCAAGAGCAGATTCCCATGCATATTTCCTGCTTTTCTATTCTTAAAGAGGAGTTGTGGTTCGCTGCAGAAAACTGGGTCATTGGGACAAAGAAATGCTACACGGTGTGGTATCTGGTGGGCAGAAATGCTAAAAACCAGGGGCCAGTACAGGGATGCTGCAAATGTTTATTTGCGCATTTCAGATGAGGTAAGCATGGGACAACAGAAGAGTGTGTGCTTGACAGTAGAGAAATTTGACATGATACGTTCTCCAGGAACCTAGTTTACATGCAGCAGTTATTCTTGAGCAAGCTTCTTACTGCTACCTCCATGCAAGTCCGCCCATGTTGCGCAAGTATGGGTTCCATCGTGTTCTTGCTGGCAACCAGTATAATACCTGTTCCCAGGTACTTTCAGTAATATTCACATACCCTTTGGTGTGATGATGTTGTTTTCGACAAAGGTTTATATACATTTTAAATATTATGCATTGTAGAGGCAACTTGCTATCCGGGCATATACTAGTGCTCTTTCAGTGTACAGAAAATATGCATGGAGTTACATCTGCGACCATATTCATTACAATCTAGGGAGGTGAGTAACATTCATATGCATGAATTTCATTTCCATTTCCATATTTGTCATTGTGGAACCTGAAAACTATAATAGGTGGTATGCCATCGTTGGTACCTATGATGCTGCTGTGCAACATATGTTGGAGGTTCTTGCTTGTACTCATCAGTCTCTGGCAACCCAGAAACTATTTTTCGAAGACTTCCTCCATATTGTTCAGGTAAGTTGTACTTTCACATTTTTCTACATGTTACCTGCCACACACGCACACATTCTTTTCTTCTCTTGGGTGATTTGACCTGATCTTGTAGGTACCAGCGTTTCTTACACCTAGCCTTTTTGCAGGAACTTCAGAAACTTGGAAAGAAATTTGATGTGAATAGGCTGGACTTGCCATCTATCAATCTAAGCTCTTTAAGAATTTCATATGAGGACCACCGAACTTACGCATCACGTTCTGCTGTAAGCTGATCTGTTTCTCTTGCTGCACTATTGATTTGAGAAGGAAAGATTTATTAAACAAGTACTGTAATCATGTAGTGCTAGTGTTTGCACGTGCACGTGTGTGGACTTGGAGGCTCAATTCAGTCATTTCTCATGTTGAATTGTGCCTCCCTGTGTTCAGTTGTTGCCCTAATATTTTGTCTATGTACCGGAATGAGCAATGCTTATACTTTTGCTTTGCTGTTGCCAGCAGCAATATAGTAAGCACCACAATATATATTGCATCTTTTGGATCTCAATATGGTAGGCACTTCTGGACATGGGTCCATGCATATCAGTGTCTAGGTGCAACCTTGATATTCTGGAGACTCAAAGTGAGATATGCTCTAGTACATGCCTAAATTACAGGTGCAGGTGCTTTTTGTTTGTCTAGGTGCATGGGGGTAAACGTGTCAAAGGACAAGATGGTCTATCTTAGAAAAATAGGTTGAATCCATGCTAAATGAGGTCTGGTCTAAATAGTGCACTGGTGCGAGCATGAGTACGTCAACCTTTATGCGCAGATCATTTGCGTCTAAAGAAACTAAAAGGTGAAATCTTTAAAGTTTTCTTTCTTCACATAGGTCATTATTTGATGTTAGGAGTTAGGACTTCAGGTGCCTACTTCCAGTTGTTGTCAGGAGCTATGTAAGAAAATGCTTTATCGTTTCATATAATACTATAATATCGGTACAATTCAGTGAAAAAGGATACTATTTATCAATGCCTCCTTTGGGTTGATCTTTTTAGTTTATCTATAGTTGTTGCATAAAAGAGTATTTCTTATATAACGCCTATCAAAATTTCTAGGCCCGTATCAAGGAAAGCACCTGGCAGTCTTTGGAGGAGGAAATGGTTCCATCAATCTCATCAATTAGAACCAACTGGTTGGAGTCCCTACCGAAATCTTTCTCTGCAAAGAAGCGCATGGAATCACTTTTATGTGTGAGAGGAGGTAATATTCATGTGCTTCTCATGAAGCTGTGTTCACTGTATAGTGGGAATCAATGTAAATCTTTTCTTAGTGTTTACCTTTTCCTTTTCATTTATATGGATGATCAATGGATGTATTTGTCCAAAATTTGGAGTAGGTTACACAAAATGCATTGCACAAGGTTAATCAAGTTCCATCTTGTGTGGGTGTAGAAACCTTTTGGAGGTTTTCTTGCCACACTCATTGTTAAACAAATTGACATGGCACTTTGATGGCATGTATGGAGGAGATTAAAGTAGCTAGAATTCATCATGCATGGTTTGTAAAGTCATCTTTATATATATTACAATGTTCCCTTTATTTTTCCTTGTTTGAACCCCAAGAAGTCGTGCTTTGTCGGAAAGCCATCATCTTCCCTCTGTGTGGGATTTTATAGTTTTGATCAATGTTGTAAAACTCATACTGTATCGTACGATATAGTACGAGCTTATCACGTATTGCATGCTAGAACGACACAATATAGGTAAGTGTATCGTTTTCAATGATTTATCGTGGCGTATCATACATTATCATATGATACGGTTGTTTGAGAATGAAATCAGATCTTGGGTAGTTCCTAGTTCATATTTTGTACGTCTTGTGTTTCTTAATTAATAGTATGGTTAGTTTAGTTATTTAATTTAGAATCATAGTATAAAATGTAATTAGAGTTTACGTTTAACGAGGAAGTTGGGCGAATGCTAGAAAATAGAGTAAAGGAGTCGACTTTTGCAAGTGTGCAAACTCAAATGTTTTTCTTTAATTTGTAAGTTCTCTTTATTCTATTAATAAAATCAATGTTTTGAATATGGTATCAGAGCTTATAAGGTCTAAAATAATGCATTTTAAGAAGACAACCCTACTGCAAATTGCTGGGAGACGATTATAAAGAATTGATCATTGCAAACACACCAACTACCTCACCAAGCCTGATCTATATGCGGTTCCACAATCTCATAAGTCCACGTTACTGAAATCTGTTTTAGTACTTCTTCCAAATCGTTCGATTTCTTGACGCCCACCGTTTCTGATCGGGAAATGAAGCTCTAAATTTCGTGTTTCCGAAAATCTGTGAGACAACTAACAAATCTGGGTAGTTTAGTAATTTAATTTAGAATCATAGTATAAAATATAATTAGAGTTTACGTTTAACGAAGAAAGTTGGGTGGATGCTAGAAAATAGTGGAGTCGACTTCTGCAAGTGTGCAGACTCAAATATTTTTGTTTAATTTATAAGTTATCTTTATTTTATTAATAAAATCAATGTTTTGAACATGGTATCAGAGCTTATAAGGTCTAAAATCATGCATTTTGAGAAGACAACCCTGTTGCAAATCGATGGGAGACGATTATAAAGAAGTGTTCCTTGAAACACACCAACTACCTCACCAAGCCTGATCTATATGCTGTTCCACCATCCCATAAGTCCACGTTACTGAGATCTGTTTTAGTACTTCCTCCAAATCGTTCGATGTCTTGACGCCCATCGTTTTTAATCGAGAAATGAAGCCCCAAATTTCGTAGTTCCGAAAATCTGTGAGACGACTAACAAATCTGGGTAGTTTAGTTATTTAATTTAGAATCATAGTACAAAATGTAATTAGAGTTTATGTTTAACGAGGAAGTTTGGCGGATGCTAGAAAATAGTGTGAAGGAGTCGACTTTTGCAAGTGTGCAGACTCAAATGTTTTTCTTTAATTTGTAAGTTATCTTTATTTTATTAATAAAATCAATGTTTTGAACATGGTATCAGAGCCTATAAGGTCTAAAATCATGCATTTTGAGAAGACAATCCTGTTGCAAATCGTTGGGAGACGATTATAAAGAAGTGATCATTGGAAACACACTAACTACCTCACCAAGCCTGATCTATATGCGGTTCCACCATCACATAAGTCCACGTTACTGAGATCTGTTTTAGTACTTCCTCCAAATCGTTCGATCTCTTTACGACCATCGTTTCTGATCTCTAAATAAAGCCCTAAATTTCGAGGATCCAAAAATCTTTGAGACGACTAACAAATCTGGGTAGTTTAGTAATTTAATTTAGAATCATAGTATAAAATGTAATTAGAGTTTACATTTAACAAAGAAGTTGGTCGGATACTAGAAAATAGTGTGAAGGATTCGACTTTTGCAAGTGTGCAGACTCAAATGTTTTTCTTTAATTTATAAGTTTTCTTTATTCTATTAATAAAATCAATGTTTTGAACATGATATCAGAGCCAATAAGGCCTAAATTCATGCATTTTGAGAGGACAACCCTGTTGCAAATCGCTGAGAGACGATTATAAAGAAGTGTTCCTTGGAAACACACCAACTACCTCGCCAAGCCTCATCTTTATGCGGTTCCACAATCTCATAAGTCCACGTTACTGAGATTTGCTTTAATACTTCCTCCAAATCGTTCGATCTCTTGACGCCCACCGTTTCTGATCGGGAAATGAAGTCCTAAATTTCGTGGTTTCGAAAATCTGTGAGACGACTAACAAATCTGGGTAGTTTAGTAATTTAATTTAGAATCATAGTATAAAATGTAATTAGAGTTTACGTTTAACGAGGAAGTTGGGCGGATGCTAAAAAATAGTGTGAAGGTGTCGACTTTTGCAAGTCTGCGTACTCAAATTTTTTTCTTTAATTTGTAAGTTATCATTATTCTATTAAGAAAATCAATGTTTTAAACATGGTATCAGAGCCTATAAGGTCTAAAATCATTCATTTTGAGAAGACAACCCTGTTGCAAATCGCTGGGCGACGATTATAAAGAAGTGATCATTGGAAACATACCAACTACCTCACCAAGCCTGATCTATATGCGGTTCCACCATCACATAAGTCCACGTTACTGAGATCTGCTTTAGTACTTCCTCTAAATCGTTCGATTTCTTGATGCCCACCGTTTCTGATCGGGAAATGAAGCTATAAATTTTGTGTTTCTGAAAATCTGTGAGACAACTAACAAATCTGGGTAGTTTAGTAATTTAATTTAGAATCATAGTATAAAATATAATTAGAGTTTACGTTTAACGAAGAAAGTTGGTGGATGCTAGAAAATAGTGTCAAGGAGTCGACTTCTGCAAGTGTGCAGACTCAAATATTTTTGTTTAATTTGTAAGTTCTCTTTATTCTATTAATAAAATCAATGTTTTGAACATGGTATCAGAGCCTATAAGGCCTAAAATCATGCATTTTGAGAAGACAATCCTGTTGCAAATCGCTGGGAGACGATTATAAAGAAGTGATCATTGGAAACATACCAACTACCTCACCAATCTTGATGTATATGCGGTTCCACCATCACATAAGTCCACGTTACTGAGATCTGCTTTAGTACTTCCTCCAAATCGTTCGATTTCTTGATGCCCACCGTTTTTAATCGGGAAATGAAACCCCAAATTTTGTAGTTCCGAAAATCTTTGAGACGACTAACAAATTTGGTAGTTTAGTTATTTAATTTAGAATCATAGTACAAAATGTAATTAGAGTTTATGTTTAACGAGGAAGTTTGGCGGATGCTAGAAAATATTGTGAAGGAGTCGACTTTTGCAAGTATGCAGACTCAAATGTTTTTCTTTAATTTGTAAGTTATCTTTATTCTATTAATAAAATCAATGTTTTGAACATGGTATCAGAGCCTATAAGGTCTAAAATCACGTATTTTAAGAAGACAACCTTGTTACAAATCGCTGGAAGACGATTATAAAGAAGTGTTCTTTAGAAACACACCAACTACCTCATCAAGCCTGATCTATATGCGGTTCCACCATCACGTAAGTTTACGTTACTAAGTTCTGTTTTAGTACTTCCTCCAAATCGTTCGATCTCTTGACGCCCACCGTTTCTGATCTCTAAATGAAGCCCTAAATTTCGAGGTTCCGAAAATCTGTGAGACGACTAAAAAATCTGAGTAGTTTAGTAATTTAATTTAGAATCATAGTATAAAATGTAATTAGAGTTTACGTTTAACAAGGAAGTTGGGCGGATGATAGAAAATAGTGTGAAGGAGTCGACTTCTGCAAGTGTGCAGACTCAAATGTTTTTCTTTAATTTGTAAGTTCTCTTTATTCTATTAATAAAATCAATGTTTTGAACATGGTATCAGAGCCAATAGGGCCTAAAATCATGCATTTTAAGAGCACAACCCTGTTGCAAATCGCTGAAAGACGATTATAAAGAAGTGTTCCTTGAAAACACACCAACTGCCTCGCCAAGCCTCATATGTATGCGGTTCCACCATCATATAAGTCCACGTTACTGCTTTAGTACTTTCTCGAAATCGTTCGATCTCTTGACGCCCACCGTTTTTGATCGACAAATGAAGCCCTAATTTCGTGGTTTCGAAAATATGTTAGACGACTAACAAATCTGGGTAGTTTAGTAATTTAATTTAGAATTATAGTATAAAATGTAATTAGAGTTTACGTTTAACGAGGAAGTTGGTCGGATGCTAGAAAATAGTGTGAAGGAGTCGACTTCTGCAAGTGTGCATACTCAAATGTTTTTCTTTAATTTGTAAGTTCTCTTTATTCTATTATTGAATATGATATCAGAGCGTATAAGGTCTAAAATCATGCATTTTGAGAAGACAACCTTGCTGCAAATCGCTGGGAGACGATTATAAAGAAGTGATCATTGGAAACACACCAACTACCTCACCAAGCCTGATCTATATGCGGTTCCACCATCCCATAAGTCCACGTTACAGAGATATGCTTTAGTACTTCCTCAAAATCGTTCGATTTCTTGACGCCCACCGTTTCTAATCGGGAAATGAAGCCCTAAATTTCGTGTTTCCAAAAATTTGTGAGACAACTAACAAATCTGGGTAGTTTAGTAATTTAATTTAGAATCATAGTATAAAATGTAATTAGAGTTTACGTTTAACGAGGAAGTTGGGTGTATGCTAGAAAATAGTGGGAAGGAGTCAGCTTCTGCAAGTGTGCAAACTCAAATATTTTTGTTTAATTTGTAAGTTCTCTTTATTTTATTAATAAAATCAATGTTTTGAACATTGTATCAGAGCCTATAAGGTCTAAAATCATGCATTTTGAGAAGACAACCCTGTTGCAAATCGATGGGAGACGATTATAAAGAAGTCTTCCTTGGAAACACACCAACTACCTCACCAAGCCTGATCTATATGCTGTTCCACCATCCCACCACCATCCCATAAGTCCACGTTACTGAGATCTTCTTTAATACTTCCTCCAAATCGTTCGATCTCTTGACGCCCACCGTTTCTAATCGGGAAATGAAGTCCTAAATTTCGTGGTTCCGAAAATCTATGAGACGACTAACAAATCTGGGTAGTTTAGTAATTTAATTTAGAATCATAGTATAAAATGTAATTAGAGTTTACGTTTAACGAGGAAGTTGGGCGGATGCTAGAAAATATTGTGAAGGAGTCGACTTTTGCAAGTGTGCAGACTCAAATGTTTTTCTTTAATTTGTAAGTTATATTTATTTTATTAAGAAAATTAATGTTTTGAACATGGTATCAAGCCTATAAGGTCTAAAATCACGCATTTTGAGAAGATAACCCTGTTACAAATCGTTGGGAGACGATTATAAAGAAGTGTTCATTGGAAACACACCAACTAGCTCACCAAGCCTGATCTATATGCGGTTCCACCATCACATAAGTCCACGTTACTGAGATCTGTTTTAGTATTTCTCCAAATCGTTCGATCCTTGACGCCCACCGTTTCTGATCTCTAAATAAAGCCCTAAATTTCGAGGATCCAAAAATCTTTGAGACGACTAACAAATCTGGGTAGTTTAGTAATTTAATTTAGAATCATAGTATAAAATGTAATTAGAGTTTACATTTAACAAGGAAGTTGGTCGGATACTAGAAAATAGTGTGAAGGATTCGACTTTTGCATGTGTGCAGACTCAAATGTTTTTCTTTAATTTATAAGTTTTCTTTATTCTATTAATAAAATCAATGTTTTGAACATGATATCAGAGCCAATAAGGCCTAAATTCATGCATTTTGAGAGGACAACCCTGTTGCAAATCGCTGAGAGACGATTATAAAGAAGTGTTCCTTGGAAACACACCAACTACCTCGCCAAGCCTCATCTTTATGCGGTTCCACAATCTCATAAGTCCACGTTACTGAGATTTGCTTTAATACTTCCTCCAAATCGTTCGATCTCTTGACGCCCACCGTTTCTGATCGGGAAATGAAGTCCTAAATTTCGTGGTTTCGAAAATCTGTGAGACGACTAACAAATCTGGGTAGTTTAGTAATTTAATTTAGAATCATAGTATAAAATGTAATTAGAGTTTACGTTTAACGAGAAAGTTGGGCGGATGCTAGAAAATATTGTGAAGGAGTCGACTTTTGTAAGTGTGTAGACTCAAATATTTTTCTTTAATTTGTAAGTTATCTTTATTTTATTAATAAAATCAATGTTTTGAACATGGTATCAGAGCCTATAAGGTCTAAAATCACGCATTTTGAGAAGATAACCCTGTTACAAATCGTTGGGAGACGATTATAAAGAAGTGTTCCTTGAAAACACACCAACTACCTCACCAAGCCTGATCTATATGCGGTTCCACCATCACATAAGTCCACGTTACTGAGATATGTTTTAGTACTTCCTCCAAATCGTTCGATCTCTTTATGACCACCGTTTCTGATCGGGAAAGGAAGCCCTAAATTTCGTGGTTTCGAAAATCTATGAGACGACTAACAAATCTGGGTACTTTAGTCATTTAATTTAAAATCATATTATAAAATGTAATTAGAGTTTATATTTAGCGAGGAAGTTGGGCGGACACTAGAAAATAGTGTGAAGGATTCGACTTTTGCAAGTGTGCAGACTCAAATTTTTTTCTTTAATTTGTAAGTTATCTTTATTCTATTAATAAAATCAATGTTTTGAACACGGTATCAGAGCCTATAAGGTCTAAAATCATGCATTTTGAGAAGACAACCATGTTGCAAATCGCTGGGAGACGATTATAAAGAAGTGATCATTGGAAACATACCAACTACCTCACCAAGCTTGATCTATATGTGGTTCCACCATCTCATAAGTCTATGCTTTAGTACTTCTTCTAAATCATTTGATCTCTTGACGACCAAAGTTTCTGATCGGGAAAGGAAGCCCTAAATTTCGTGTTTCCGAAAAATCTGGGAGACGACTAACAAATCTGGGTAGTTTAGTTATTTAATTTAGAATTATAGTATAAAATGTAATTAGAGTTTACGTTTAACGAGGAAGTTGGACATGTGCTAGAAAATAGTGTGAAGGAGTCGACTTCTGCAAGTGTGCATACTCAAATATTTTTGTTTAATTTGTAAGTTCTCTTTATTCTATTAATAAAATCAATGTTTTGAACATGGTATCAGAGCCTATAAGGCCTAAAATCATGAATTTTGAGGAGACATCCTTGTTGAAAATCGCTGGGAGACGATTATAAAGAAGTGATCATTGGAAACACACCAACTACCTCACCAAGCCTGATCTATATGCGGTTCCACCATCACATAAGTTCACGTTATTGAGATATGCTTTAGTACTTCCTCAAAATCGTTCGATCTCTTAATGCCTACAGTTTCTGATCGGGAAACGTTGCCCTAAATTTCGTGGTTCGAAAAATCTGTGAGACGACTTACAAATCAAGTCTTGTGTTTTTGCTCGTGAGTGAATGTTCTCATTATAATATGAAGAGCAATTGATCTTAAGAGTCAAACCAAATGTTCGTATCTATACGGTTGAAAAAGGCAAAGGTATTGAGAGTTCCTTTATTGTTTTAGAAATTCTCACGAATGAGAACATAAAACCTTTCAGATTACTACAACAAGATTTGATGAACTTTTTTTTTGGAGTGGTCACGATCCGTGGAGTTGGCAGTGCTTACCAGGGGTAGATGGGCTCACCTAATTGGTTAAGTTCTCTCTCCAACCATTCATGACCCACGATACCCTAATTAAACAAGGGAAGATGTGTTAATCTCTTCGTGGCTTCTTCAATCCATGCAACCATCTATTGCTAGAAGATTCATATACCTTGAATCAACCACTGATATATGACATGCAATTTCTGAAGCGTATTCCATAAAAAAGAATGTGGCAAAGGAATGCGAAATATTAGAAAAGATTAGGAAATGTAAACTGGGCACACGCTTAATCAATAATTACTATGTTGATCTTCGTGGATTGTGAGGTGAACTTTAGTTCTATACAAACATTAAATGTTCAACCTAATTGATGATTAACTGCTCAACACTCAGAACCATAAAACATGGCAGGTCTAATTGTTGCTCTATAATATTTACCTTTTAACTTTAATGGTATCTTCTTATCACAAAGAATACCAGATGCTCCTCTCGATTTGAACCAACCAGCATTAATTCTATGCGTAACATCTCCATCAATTCTTCCATCACTCTGAAAATTTGACCCTAGGTATTTAAAACTTTCCTTGTGGGGATGCAATGTGTGTCAATCTTAATTTTTATGTCCTATAAAGTAACCAAATGATCAAACTTACATTCCATATATTTTGTCTTTGTTCTACTAAGTTGGAGGCCTTTGCTTTCTAATGCTTCTCTCCATAGTTCCAATTTTCTATTAACTTTTTCCTTAGACTCTTCTACTAACACAATGTCATCTACAAATAACATACACCATGGCACTTCATCTTGAATATGTTTTGTTAACTCATCCGTCACCATTATAAATAAGTATGGACTTAAAGTTGATCCTTGATTTAACCCACTATTAACTTCAAAGAAGTCTGTCATTCCTTCGTGAGTCCTCACACATGTTTTTGCACCATCTTACATGTCTCTTATAAGGTTAATGTATGTCAATAAGATACCTCTTTTTTCTAAGGTTCTCCAACGAACCTCCCTCGGTACCCTATCAAAAGTTTTTTCCAGATCAATAAATATCATGTGAAGGTCTTTTTTTTTTTTGCTCTAAAATGTTCCATAAGACATCTCAAAAGGTGAATCGCTTCAATAGTAGATCTGCCTGGCATGAGTCCAAATTGGTTCTCTGTTATACTTGATACTTGTTTTAACCTACATTTGATAATTCTTTCCCACTATTTCATAGTATGGCTCATTAACTTGATACCTTAAAAAATTTTGTCTAACAAAAAAAACATAAATCTCCAAAATCAAATCGCAACGAAATTCCCTTTGGCAGGATGTAGGTTAATTCATTTGTGCCATGTATAAAAGAGTATAAGTGTATGATACAAGCCGATAGCGTCTCAGGGGTCCCAAGCGATATACTTCTTCACTCTCTCTTCCCTAAAAGCCCATGGCTTATGATCAATTATTCCCGTCTCTTAATGCCCATGACAAAATGGAAACATAGCACCTACTCTGTCAAAACTACCGATATTAGGTCCTGACAATGGTTGCCCACTAAGCCCCAAAGAAAGAACCATTGGTATACTCATGTGCAAATGCTCCCATGTTGATAGATTATCTCGAATCCTTGTCTCAACATACCTTTGGCTACCAATATAATCAACTCTTTTGAGAACAAAAGGACGCTTCCCTTCTATATTCAATTTCATTCTTCATATGTAGACCTTGCCATTGCGAAGCATACTGAAAGTGAACAAGAGCCCAAAAAACATAATAGAGCAACACCGAAACAGAATTGACGCCTCACAATTAAATTAACTCCAAATTTTAGAAACCAACGAAGCAATTCATGGTTTCCATTCCAACCCAAAATGCAAGACAAACCAGAAACAAAACCAAGAAGATGGTTTACTCCAATTAAAAGTGGTTCCTTAATGAAAAACATTGATCATCTAGATAGGATTGTCAAATATAACAAATAATTTCATGAATCACAACAAACTCATGATATTATAAAAATGTCTTGGTATACCAAACAAGCTTTAAGGTTAAGCTCAATCCCGAGATTTAAGGACAAACTCGAATCCAAACAAGCTTTAGGGTTAAGTTAAAACCATCCAAATCAAACAAGCTTTAAGGCTAAGCTCAAACCATTCAAATCAATCAAATGCCAATGTCCTTAAATAACTCACAATCTCAAACATGATTCTGTGATTCCAAGAATAAGATAGATAATTTTTTTAAAATATATACGAAAAAATTTATAATCAACTTAATATTTTTTAAGAATCTTTTCAACATAAAATATTTGTCTCAAAAAATAAGAATTCTTTTAGTGCAATTTTTATCATTCAAGCAAAATGCTCAAAATATAGTAAGTGGCTAGTCAATACCCAAAGCAAAACTCTTATTATACATTATTTTCAAATACTTGTATCAAGCATAAACTTATTAAGATAACAATAAGTGCATTTTCAATATTGACTCATCTCCAACCAATTGCCAACAAGACGAAGCACCTTATTCACAAAGTTCTTTAACAAAAGGTTAATAAACGTGACATATAGCTAGAACACGGAGATCTTAATCACATGAAAATGCAACCTCAAAGTTATCAACATCACAAATTATCACATAACAATAAGTGCATCTTCAAACATTGACTAATCTCCAATCAATAGCCAACAACATCAAGCACCTTAATTACAAAGGTCTTCAACAAAAGGCAACAAAAGTGACATAGCAATTGATCCAACAAATGTTAAAAATAAACAAAGTTGGAAATATCACACTTGGATGGACTCGAATATAAATACCAGGCAAGGTCAAATCAAATCAAACAATCAGGTATGGATCTAGGTCCAACAAGAATTTGTTAGAATGTTGAGATCTGAATCGGGTCCCAAGATTGGATCCGTGCAGTTCTGTTTATGTTATAATAACCTATAAATTAAAATTAGGGTTGTCATTAAGGTCAGATCCCATTGAGAGAAATGTGCATATCTAAGAAATCTGTACCTTTATAAGTATGTTTTTCATATTCTTTTTATCATGGTATCAGAACCTTAAAATTTGAAAATCGTGATCGTGGTGGTGGGATCGATCTTGGCGGTGGTTGTGGTGGAACTACTGCACATCGTTGTGGATTACACGCCAGATATTACATGTTATCTTGATTCTGTTGTGAAGATCCTGCACACCTCGCTGTACATCTTGTTCATAAAGGTACAAATTGTTAAATAAAGCTTGTGCAAATATTGTGAAGTTCTCTTTATCCTATCAATAAAATCAATGTTTTGAATAATGGTGTTGTATCATATGAGTCGACACCAATTTTTTTTTGTTTTGTCTACTCTTAAACACTTTTTTACTCCCTCTATTTGCTCCTAAATTGTTTCCCTATCTACCATTTACTTGATTTCATGGAGAAATCACACATTTTTACTCTCAAACCCGTAAAAATCCATAGAGTTTTTGTCAAAGTCGTAGCATACTCTCTTCCTTTCGTCCCTAATACTTTCAAATATGATTTTTCACTTCAAAAATTTGAGATTTTCATAGATTCTAAGATTCCTCATGTTTGGAAAGCCTTTTTCTTATTGTGGTTTGTCTATGCTCGGCTTGATAGCATCCAAACGGACCGATTCTAAGAATGTGGGTAAACACTATCTTGTAGGAACCAAAAAGGATGCAAGTGTTTGTCATCGAGTGCCTGAGGCTGTAAAGTTTTAAATTCAACAAGTTTTGGAGGCTATAAAAGAAAAGAAAAGAAAAAGAAAGCAAAAATAGGGTGTTGGGATATGTCACAAGATGCTTGTCGAGAGATATATGGTGTAGAAATTCATGGTATGGCTTCAAAGGAGGTAATTGAGAAAGTAGTTCTGAAATATGGAGATTTTCTTTATGAAAATTGCCTCTCTTTTAATGTTGCAAATTCATTTTTCTTTTAAGGCATGATAGATGCTATTGCTAGTGTAGGATTAGGTTATAAGATCCCTACTTATCATACTTTGAGAGATAAATTACTACAAAAATGGGTTGATATTGTTTATGAATGAAGTTTTAAATTTGGAGAGCCGTGAAAGGTTATTGGTTGTTATATTATGGTCGATGGTTAGATAGATGACCATCATAGATCATTAGTGAACTTCTTAGTCTATTGTTTAAAAGGGATATTATTTTTGAAATCATGTGTTGTCTTATAATGATAAAATTACATATAATTTGCTCCTTATTTTTAGAGATTTTGTTGAGGGTGTTGGTGTTAAAAATGTTCATTTCATTATTGGTAATGTTGTAAATTTAGACCTAATGTGTTGCACAATGCATAGACTTAATGCTTGAGGATTTGAGTGCAATGAATGAAATCAAGGAAATAATTGATACAAATGTGACAAATTTTATTTATAATCACTCATTTATATTGCATTTGATGAGAATCCATGCTAGTGGTTAATTAGGCTTTTGTTGACAAGATTTGCTATGAATGTTATTACTAATCAAAACCTTGTAATTAAAAAAAATACATTGAAAAAGATGTTTGCATCTAATGAATAGGATTCTATCAGTTGGTTGAGAGAGATAAAGGGGATTACTGTAGTGTAGTGAATTTTATTTTTAATGCTAAATTTTGGGAGAAATGCAACATATTTTTTATGATGATTATGCATTTAGTTAAGGTAATGAGTATGGTAAACAGTAAAGATAGGCCTGCTATGGCTTATATATATGATGCTATGAATAAGGCGAAATCGGAAATACAAGCAAGCATTACTGCAAGCAATCACTTTTAAAGAAGGTTTAGAAGATAATTGATGCATACTCAAGCCGACAAATAGATCATGATTTCAATGCGGCTTTCCTCTATTAGATTTTCTTCCAACTTTGTAGTGGATGAAAAAGTTAAGAAAGGGATATTAAATGTGATTGACCTTGTACAAGATTAAGTTGTTTGGTGCAACATCCATTTAGAGCTAAGTATTTACATAGTGTTGGAGATTTTGGAAGGTCAATTGCAATACAACTTCGTTCATAGATGCGGCAAGATATGATTTGGTTTTTTGATAAATTATTATTACTTCTTCGTTTTTATGACTTGTATTGCTTCTTAAGTCTTAATCTTTTCGTTTATTATGCTTTATTATAAATGAATAGTGGGCTCGCTTTGCTGTAGATGCATTGAACTTGTCCATGTTTGTTTAACGCATATTAAGCCAAACATATAATTTGAGTGGATGCGAAAACACATTCACAGAAGAAGAGAAACAAATTGGAGCATGCTTATCTTTGTGATTTGGTATATGTTGAATATAATAAAGTTAAGCCAAAGGTAAAAAATTTAAAGAAAGTTATATGTTTGTTACTCCTTATTTATACTCATAACTTTTATATTATTTTGAATGATTTTCTAACTTTTAAGTACATAATATTATTTGTATTATTTTTTTTGTTTTCTTTATGGACAAATGCAAAGAGATGCAAAAAGGATAAAAAAAAGGTGCCGTATGACCCACTTAACTATGAAAATATTGATATTCTTGGTGATTGGGTCGAAGAAGAAGAACCTCTATCATTTTAAAGAATGAAAACTGGAGACTAATAGAGGCAGAAGCAGACATTGGAGATGACGATGTGGAAGACACTAGATTAGAGGACCCAATGACGATGTGAAAGGTGCTGGATGTTTCATAAACAGAAAATTCCTCCTCTACCCAGATGAGGCTCTTACTGAGCTGCACGCTCCTGACCAATGGAACTCTGATCATCTCATTGGATACCTTCCATTGTAGCTCTGGCCACTCCCTCCTCACTGCTGCAAAGGTGGAAATACTATGAAAGGTTAACCATAAGCAGTATAGATACTGTTGGAGGAAAACTAAGAGAGAGAGGCTCCATTTGCAATTTTATTTACTATTTAGTAAAAGAAAAGCATGCCTTCACATGCCTTGTTTTACTATGAAGATAGGGTTGCTTCAATTCTTCTGGCGGTTGTTGTATCGGAAAGACTAGTAAAACTAATGGAAACCTTAAAGAGAGAAAATTTTGTACTTCCAAAAACTTCCACATCAATGGGGGCCATGATGATGATTATCTTTTTTTCTTGATATTGAAAACTATATTCTTAAACAAATAGAGAATCCTGATTGTTTTCCAATGCATTCCCACTGCTGATACATCTTTATATGAATGCCAAGCATTTCAATCAGCTGGCTTTTTTAGATACCTTAGAAGCATATCCATCTGGTCCACCAAATGTCTTTTGTAGGTAGGTCCTGGTTTTGATTGTGATTAACTTAATGCGTCACTTGCTCCATGTGAATTTCATTTTTCACTTGAACTCATGCAGAAACAATTAGGGTGAATATTACCTTCAGAAATCCTCTTCAGATCCCCATTGATGTCAAGGGAGTCTCTCTTCTCTGTGGGTTCTCTTCAAGATCTCATGCTGAAGAATCAGGTTTTATGTTTTTGGTGGTGTTCATATATTTGCCTTCCTAGTTGCAGGGGCAGCATGCTGAATTAACAAACCTGTTTTCCCAGAGACTTTGAAACTTGCCAGTGATGAGGATAAGGTAACACCGAACACTTCAGCTCAGGATGATGGTGAGGTCGAAAATGCCACAAATGGCAGGTATTGGCCATCATTTGCAAATATGATTGGCCTTTTCTGTTGATGGAGTGTGCATGTATGCTTTTTGTGCTTTCATGCACCTGCACACATGCCAAGGAATAATGCCCAACTATGTTGCTCTTTGATGAGTTGTTCACTTGCTTCACGGGGTCCTTTTATAACTTTAAGCTTGTCGGCTGGACTTCTTTCTAGATATCATGCCTGCTGTTGGTTTCTGTTCATTGTCAGGGCATGATTGTTCATATAGGTTAATTTTTGGCAGGGAACATGCCGATCCACCATTCGCAACAACAGAGGTCGACTTTGTACTCAAGGGAAGTGATTCCATCACCGTGAGTTCCTTATACAGTGTTATCAATTAGAAATACTGTGTTGATTTTGTAATTTTTGAATGGCTTCTTGCGGAGTCTTGTGGGGGCACACTTTGTATTAGATGTGTCAAAGTTATTCTTCTGCTACTGTAAAAGTTGAAGTTGATTTC
This sequence comes from Brasenia schreberi, assembly GCA_036023115.1. Classification (NCBI taxonomy): domain Eukaryota; kingdom Viridiplantae; phylum Streptophyta; class Magnoliopsida; order Nymphaeales; family Cabombaceae; genus Brasenia; species Brasenia schreberi. The sequence continues at coordinate 607,949 of JAYKKT010000038.1, forward strand.
ATCCATTCTCATTGTGTTTTTTATACTGGACTGGCGTAAGTTACTGCTGTAGCTTCCTATGATCTCATGAGTTCAAGAATATCTTGCCGGAAGATCATGTGGAAGTATCATAAGAATATATATCTAGCTTAGAGGGGGCTTTTGGAATTTGGTCTATGTTATGAAGACATTTATATTCGAAGGGCTACCTCTGTCAGCATCACTAGGAAGAGGTTCAGTACTTGATATGTCTGAAAACTTGGTCAACAATGTTGGGTGCATTCAATGCAGCAGTCATCAGTTTTACTTTATAACTCTGTCTTGATTTGGATCACTTGTTACTTTGCAATATGACATGATGAAAATTGTTCTTGTCATCAAAACTTTGCTTTTGTTTTTTCAAGATTATTGTTTTTGTGAAACTCTATGTATAGATGGAGATTCGGAGAACATACAGCCTGCCAGCCGTGACATTTTACTCATGACTTTAGAAGCTGTAGTGATTGAATCTAAAGCAACAAACCGATGTGACATCAGTTGCTTAAGAGTTCACGTATCAGGTTCATCAAATCAAATCATGCTCAATTAGTTAACAAGATGGTGTTACCTGTGAAGCACATTAGATCTAAGATTCTAAATGTAATGAAAGAACACATCACAGTACTGAAACAAAGTATTGATCTAAACACGTTCAAAATAACACCTGGGAAAAAAGAAGAGGATTTCTCTAGAGGCTCAGGGCTGATCCTCCCCATAAAAGCTGGTATCGGGCAAAACATGTTCATGTATTCTACAAGTTTTTTACCAACTGAAGCTATATTGCAACTGAAAATAGGTTCTGTCATCTATCCAGAAGCCATGTTTATCTTTAAGGTGCCCTCGGATCTCAAGTGGAAGATTTAAACCAGATTTGTGCAAATGAAACTGTTGTTCCCTCCACCAGAAGATTTAATGATGGGATTCAGTTGATCCTAGAAAGATCCAACAAAAATTGGTGCTTCTTCAGGCCCATGGCAAACAATGGTAGCAATAGAGTGCTGATGAAAATTTTCTTGTGGTTTACAATATTTGGGATCCGTGTAGCTGTCCAGGCACCTGGCAGCAGCACTTTTCATGTTACCTGGATTCAGGAAGCATTCAGCAGCTTTTCTCACGTGCTTTGCTCTGTTATCATGTCCTGATGCAGAGGATCTTAAAGTAACACGTGTGGGGTGTGAAGCTTCATTAGTCAAAAAAAAAAGTTTGCGAGCAAATAGTTAATGATTACTCTTATCTGTTAAAAGAAATCTACGGAAAATCAAAAAGACAAACTGCTCTAAGGCAAGACAGACTGTAGCAGAAGTTAACAGGTACACTATAATAGTTTTTGAAGCTTCAAATGTGAGAAGCCACAAGTGCTGCTGCACTATATTGATTCTAGAACACTTGCCTTTCTATTTCTAAGTATGCTTTCTTGATTTGTAACAGGAGTTGCAGATTTAGATGTTTCTGCTTCTTTATACACACACAGTTGATGAGTATCTCCTATTTTTATCATCCTCAGGTGGAACTAAATGTAACTCCTACAGAGGCAGGGGTCCTTCAAATAATTGGCGTGAAATGGACCCTTTCAGGGTCGGTTGTGGGCTGCCACATGTTTTCTTCTGCACCGGAAAAGAAGAAAAAGAGCAAGATGAGGCAGAATTTAATTCCATGGGAACATAAATTAAAGTTCATTGTGCTTGAGGTGACAGAATGCATCATACTGATTAACTTCTTTCAGTACAGAGATTGACATACTCTTTTTCTATGTCAGAGTCTACCAAAGCTTGTTGGCTGTATCCACAGATTTCCTGAGAGAGCGCATATGGGAGAATTGCATCATCTCATCTTGGAGTTGTCAAATGTTTCAGAATCAGCTGTAAAAGTATGATTCAGTATTTTTCTTGGAGAAGTCCTTTTTTTCCATAGCTTTAACATTTTCAGATGTTACAGCATTTAAATGCTTCAGTGAATGTATCGTGATGAATGAATTTGACTTTCGAATCTCTTTATGAAGAAATTACGGTTGAGCATCAGCAATCCAAGGTTTCTCATTCCTGGAAGCAAGGAAGACATGAGCTTGGACTTCCCTTCCCGTCTTCAAGATTTAGTTGTCTCAAAAGGACATAATGGTACCGATATGTTCATGAATTCATCAAAGAATTCAGTTTTTATATTTCCAAAGGTGAGTTTTTGCTCATCTCTTTATAGTAAATTTGAAACCTGCCAACTGTTTCCATTATCATTTGCATAATATTGACCATGACCATTTGTATAACGTTGCATTCATTCTTCTTTATTGAAGGATGCCAAGATTGAAGGCATGAAAAGTTTTAGTTGGCCACTTTGGTTTCGCGCTGGCATGGTTGGAAGCATATGTTTGAACCTATCGGTTTATTATGAAATGGAAAGTCTGTCAGATGAAATGAGGTTTCGGACATTGCGGATGCATTATACATTGGAGGTCTGTTCTTATAAACTTTTCACTGCCTCACTTTTCTTTATAATAGATTACCTCATATGTTGGTTATAAAGTAGGTGTTGTATGGTATTTATCTGCTGGACTTTGTTTGCTATACTACTTGCATGCTTAAATGTTTCAAGTTTGAGGTATCTGGAGCTTCAGCAGGTACTGAAACTTTTCTTTGATCTAATTCAATTGATCTGTTGGATTTGAGCTAATGATGGTAGCATGCTTTCCTTCATTAGTTAATTGATAAAGGAGTTCAAAACAAATCATTAAAATATATCTTGGATTATAAATTTGTGTATTTATCGAAAGACGTGTCTTGTCAGGTGTAATAGACTTTAGTGACGTTGTTAGTATTCCAGAGTAGTAAACCAATTCTTTCTGATCTACTGTGCCAGAAACGTTATGATGGAGCTACTAATTCAAGTTCACTTATTTGCAGGTGCTTCCATCTTTAGATATATCATTGCAAATAACTCGTTTCCCAACAAGTTTACAGGAGTTTCTTGTTCGTATGGACATTACAAACAATAGTCATGCCAATGAATTCTTGCTTCGCCAAGTATCCATTCTTGGAGATCGTTTCTGTCTTTCTTCGATATCATCACATATTTTGGATAGTGAAAAGCGAGGTGGATCACTAAATGAATCTACTGAAGACAAGGCAGATATTTCTCACAGTACATCTGTCTGGGCCGGACAGATGTTACCTGCTGGTCAAAAGACATCACATTTGTTTAAGATTGCTGTACGTAGCATAATATTTCCCCACATTATCATGTTTGTGATTATTTATTGGATAGGAATTAGTTCATTTCACTCTAGTCTTGTCTTGTGCACCTTCGTTATGTGTTTTGCGCATAATTTGGCCATAATATCTGATTATTGACCTGATCAGATCAAGTCCTTAAACTAATCTCTCTTTAGCACTCAGAGAGTTAGCACACCTGGCAGGGCCCTTGACTCACGTGATGAAGGCTTTGAGTTGATTCCCAGGGCATACATACCTGGCTTCTCCCTCCCGTTATAACAAAAAAACTCTTTTTATGATTCAAACTTGTTTTCTTTATTAAATGCTTCCTGTATGTAATGTTGTAGAAAAGCATAAGTTTCCTTTCACATGGTGAACAATCAACAATCTTATGCCCTTGTTTAAGCAGTCTGCAATATTCTTTTAGAAAGTTTGGTTTCATGTCGCTTTTTGGTTATCTTATTTGTTGGGTTCTTGCTGTTCAGGAAATTAACAAATCTGCGCCAGGCAAGGCACAGGCTACCGGCTCTGGATCTCCTCACTGTGACAGTGAGCAACAAATATATGTATCTAGTTCACCTTTGTCTGAATTTCACCTTCAAGAGAGATCCAGCAAGGAAAATGAATCAATTAAGGTGCAAATCTTCTGTCTGCTGTGAAATTTTTGTTTACGCAGATAAAAATGACAAGCTTCATCCTCACACTGTTGAGTGTATTTTTGTTGGACACAATTGATAACAAGGATATGGGTGCTATTATCTAAAGGTGATAAATGTTTATGTGAAAAAAGATGTGAAGTTTATTGAAAATGAACTTGATTATAAGGTTAATGATGGAAATCTTTTGGAATATTCTTTTGTCGTTGACTTGTGATGTTGCTCAGAAGAGGGACTTAGAGACCCCAATTCGTTGCAACAAATTGTTGATGAACTTCATCAATAAACATCCATTGAGTGGCCCCATATGAAAAACATTATGTTATAAAAATAAGGAAAAACAAGAACATTCTGAAATTAAGTCTTATAATATACAAATTTTGTAATTTCCCCTTGTTTCTATGATTTCCCTATTTTCTACGTAATTTTTCATTTATTTTTGTGGTGGGACTGGGCGGACTAGCTCTTGGATCATCCAATGGCTAGTTGGATAGATGGTTAGGCTAGTCCATCTAGCTTCTTCCTGTTCTTTTCCTGTTTCTAAGTATAGGGGTATCTTCTTTATAAAACATGCTTGTCCAGCATCTATATCCAACAACAACAACAACTAAGCCTTTTCCTATACTAGACAGGGTCGGCTACATGGATTCTTTGTTTCCACAGATCCCTATCGTGTGTCATGTTAGCAGTTAACTCACAATAAACTAGATCATTCTTTATTGTTTCTTTCCAACACTTTTGTGGTCGTCCTCTACCCCTTTTAATACTTTCCAAATTTAGTTTTTCTAACCTTCTTACAGGGTCTTCTTTTGATCTTCTTTCTATATGTCCAAACCATCTTCAACGATATTCTCTCATTTTATCCTCTATTGGTGCCACTCCTAATTTGTTTCTAATAACCTCATTATGTATACGGTCTTTTCTTGTATGACCACTCATCCATCTCAACATCTTCATTTCTGTCACAGACATCTTTTGTACATGTTGATGATTAACTGCCCAACACTCAGAACCATAAAATATGGCAGGCCTAATTGCTCCTCTATGATATTTACCTTTTAACTTTAATGGTATCTTCTTATCACAAAGAATACCTGATGCTCCTCTCGATTTTAACCAACCAGCATTAATTCTATGTGTAACATCTCCATCAATTCTTCTAATGTTTCTCTCCATAGTTCCAATTTTCAATTAACTTTTTCCTTAGACTCCTCTACTAATACAATGTCATCTCCAAATAACATACACCAAGGTACTTATTCTTGAATATGTTTTGTTAACTCATCAATCACCATTATAAATAAGTATGGACTTAAAATTGATCCTTGATGTAACCCAATATTAACTTCAAAGAAGTATGTCATTCCTTCATGAGTCCTCACACATGTTTTTGCACCATCATACATGTCTCTTATAAGGTTAATATATGTCAATGGGATACCTCTTTTTTCCAAAGTTCTCCAAAGAACCTCCCTCGATACCCGATCATAAGCTTTTTCTAGATCAATAAATATCATGTGAAGGTCTTTCTTTTTTGCTCTAAAATGTTCCATAAGACTTGTCAAAAGGTGAATCGCTTCAATAATAGATCCGCGTGGCATGAATCCAAATTGGTTCTCTGTTGTACTTTATACTTGTCTTAACCTACGTTTGATAATTCTTTCTTATAATTTCATAGTATATAAACGAGGAAGGGAGGGAGATTTTAAATTTTGCTATGTCATTTGATCTCTTTATAGTCAATACAATCTTTAAAAAACGAGATGAACATTTAATTACTTATAAGAGTGGCTTATAACAAACACAAATTAATTACTTTATTTGTAGAAAAAAAGATAGAGCGCGTTGTAAAGATTGTAAGGTAATTCCAGGAGAAAGCTTAACCACCCAACATCGACTTTTAGTTATGGATTTACAAATAAAAAAATGGACAAATAAGAAAAGAGTGCATCGAGCTATTCGGACTAAATGGTGGAACCTCAAAAGCGAGAAAAAAGATATATTTAAACAGAAAGTACTTCAAGGAGATGTTTGGAATTATGTTGGCACACCGTGTGATATGTGGAACAATATGACTATACATATTAGGAAAATGGCGAAAGATGTGTTAGGGGTATCTAAGGGAGGTGTACCGGCACAAAAAGAAGCTTGGTGGTGGAGTGAAGTAGTACAAAATAAAATCAAGGCAAAGAGGGCATGTTACAAATTACATTATGCTAAGAAAACTAGTGAAACTTTAGAAGCTTATAAGAAAGCAAAGAAGGAAGCGAAAAAGGCCGTTAGTGAAGCAAAAGCTAAGATTTGAGATGACTTATATAAAAAACTCAACTCAAAAGAGGGTGAAAGAGATATTTTTATGATTGCTAGGGCTAGAGATAAGAAAACTAAAGATCTTAATTATGTTAGATGCATAAAAGACGATAATGAAAAAATTCTAGTGGCAAATGATGATATAAGAAATAGATTGAAAAACTATTTTTATAATCTTTTTAATGAAAATAAAGATGTTAGTATTAGTCTAGGAGATTTAGCCAAGTCAGAAAAGTATATAAACCACAATTTCTACCGACGTATTCAAAAGAATGAAGTCAAAGAGGCTCTTAAACATATGAAGAGTGGTAAATCGGTAGGACCAGATAATATTCCTATAGAAGTTTGGAAAATACTAGGAGAAATAGGAATCACTTAGCTCACAAGACTATTTAATGAAATATGGAAAAACCAAAAGATGCTCGAGGAATGGAGAGCAAGTACACTTATACCCATATATAAGAACAAGGGAGACATTCAAAATTGTGCGAATTATCGAGGTATCAAGTTAATGAGTCATACTATGAAATTATGGGAAAGAATTATCAAACGTAGGTTAAGACAAGTATCAAGTACAACAGAGAACCAATTTGGATTTATGCCAGGCAGATGTACTATTGAAGCGATTCACCTTTTGAGATGTCTTATGGAACATTTTAGAGCAAAAAAGGAAGACCTTCACATGATATTTATTGATATAGAAAAAGCTTATGATAGGGTACCGAGGGAGGTTCTTTGGAGAACTTTGGAAAAAAGAGGTATCCCATTGACATATATTAACCTTATAAGAGACATGTACGATGGTGCAAAAACATGTGTAAGGACTCATGAAGGAACGACAGACTTCTTTGAAGTTAATATTGGGTTACATCAAGGATCAACTTTAAGTCCATACTTATTTATAATGGTGATGTATGAGTTAACAAAACATATTCAAGATGAAGTACCTTGTGTATGTTATTTGCAGATGACATTGTGTTAGTAGAGGAGTCTAAGGAAAAAGTTAATAGAAAATTGGAACTATGGAGAGAAACATTGGAAAGCAAAGGCCTCCGACTTAGTAGAACAAGGACAGAATATATGGAATGTAAGTTTGACCATTTGGCTACTTCAGAGGACATAGAAATTAAAATTGACACACATTGCATTCCCCAAAAGGAAAGTTTTGAATACCTAGGGTCAATTTTTCAAAGTGATGGAAGAATTGATGGAGATATTACACATAGAATTAATGCTGGTTGGTTAAAATCGAGAGGAGCATCAGGTATTCTTTGTGATACGAAGATACCATTAAAATTAAAAGGTAAATATTATAGAGCAACAATTAGGCCTGCCATGTTTTATGGTTCTGAGTGTTGGGCAGTTAATCATCAACATGTATAAAAGATGTCTGCGACAGAAATGAAGATGTTGAGATGGATGAGTGGTCATACAAGAAAAGACCATATACATAATGAGGTTATTAGAAACAAATTAGGAGTGGCACCAATAGAGGATAAAATGAGAGAACATCGTTTAAGATGGTTTGGACATATAGAAAAAAGATCAAAAGAAGAACCTTTAAGAAGGTTAGAAAAACTAAATTTGGAAAGTATTAAAAGAGGTAGAGGACGACCAAGTATTGGAAAGAAACAATAAAGAATGATCTAGCTTATTGTGAGTTAACTGCTAACATGGCACACGATAGGGATCTGTGGAAACAAAGAATCCATGTAGCTGGCCCCGTCTAGTATGGGAAAAGGCTTTTTATTGTTGTTGTAATTTCATAGTATGGCTCATTAACTTGATACATCGATAATTCGCACAATTTTGAATGTCTCCCTTGTTCTTATATATGGGTATAAGTGTACTTGCTCTCCATTCCTCGGGCATCTTTTGGTTTTTCCATATTTCATTAAATAGTCTCGTGAGCCAAGTGATTCCTATTTCTCCTAGTATTTTTCAAACTTCTATAGGAATATTATTTGGTCCTACCGATTTACCACCATTCATATGTTTAAGAGCCTCTTTGACTTCATTCTTTTGAATACGTCGGTAGAAATTATGGTTTATATACTTTTCTAATTTGGCTAACTCTCCTAACCTAATACTAACATCTTTATTTTCATTAAAAAGATTATAAAAATAGTTTTTCCATCTATTTCTTATATCATCATTTGCCACTAGAATTTTTTCATCCTCGGCTTTGATACATCTAACATAATTAAGATCTTTAATTTTCTTATCTTTAGCCCTACCTATTTTAAAAATATCTCTTTCACCTTCTTTTGAGTTGAGTTTTTTATATAAGTCCTCCCAAATTTTAGCTTTTGCGTTACTCACGGTCTTTTTCGCTTCCTTCTTTGCTTTCTTATAAGCCTCGAAAGTTTCATTAGTTTTCTTAGCATAATGTAATTTGTAGCATGCCCTCTTTGCCTTGATTTTATTTTGCACTACCTCACTCCACCACGAAGCTTCTTTTTGTGCCGGTACACCTCCCTTAGATACACCTAACACATCTTTCGCCATTTTCTTAATATGTATAGCCATATTGTTCCACATATCACACGGTGTACCAACATAATTCCAAACATCTCCTTGAAGTACTTTTTGTTTAAATATATCTTCTTTCTCGCTTTTGAGGTTAAACCATTTAGTCTAAATAGCTCGATGCACTCTTTTCTTCTTTGTCCATTTTTTTATTTGTAAATCCATGACTAAAAGTCGATGTTGGGTGGTTAAGCTTTCTCCTGGAATTACCTTACAATCTTTACAACACGCTCTATCTTTTTTTCGACAAATAAAGTAATCAATTTGTGTTTGTGACAAGCTACCCTTATAAGTAATTAAATGTTCATCTCTTTTTTTGAAGATTGTATTGACTATAAAGAGATCAAATGCCATAGCAAAATTTAAAATCTCCCTACCTTCCTCATTTATATACCCAAAACCAAAGTTTCCATGAATCCCTTGATATCCTAATGCCTCTTTACCGACATGTCCATTTAAGTCTCCTCCTAAACAAATCATCTCTCTTTGTAGAATCTTTTGAATCACCTTATCTAACTCTTCCCAAAAAGCTGTTTTTATACTATCTTTTAGTCATACTTGGGGTGCGTAAGCACAAACTATATTCAAAACCTCTGCTGCTAACACTAATTTCAACGTCATAATTCGGTCACCATATCATTGTATGTCTACTACACTATCCTTTAAATCTTTATTTATGATAATACCAACTCCGTTTCGAGCCTTTTCTTTTCCTGAGTATCATAATTTAAAATCTGTATCCTCTATCTCCTTTGCTTTTTCTCCAACCCTTTTTGCCTCTTGTAAACATAGAATATGAATCTTTCTCCGAATCATAGTATCTACCACCTCCATTAGCTTATCGGATAATATTCCAATATTCCAAGAACCAATACGAATCTTATTATCTAGGACTAGTTTCCTTACCCCCCTGCATCCGTCCATAATAAAAATGAGGAGACCCTCTGTGAAAAATTTTCACTACATTCAGGCGGCAATGTAGCGGGACTAACTTCTTTACCCACACCCGTCCATGATGTGGAAACCCTCTCTGCAATTGATTCACTACATTCGGGCGAAAATGTAGTGGCCCTTGCTTACTTATTACTACATTCGGGCTCAGCAGCACATCGTTAGGCAGGGACACCCCAAAGCAATGCTCATAATTTTGTAATCCATGTTATAAAAATCCGACGAAGTTTTACACTAGCTGTCGAAAGCCTAAACAACCCTCCTCCTTTATTCGGCTTGGGACTGGCAATGCAAGGGTGATCCCTTACATGGGCGGAGTTCTTGTTCAGCATCTATATCCACTGAATATAATTTATCTTTATTTTTTAACCTGCCGACCTCATATTTGGTTCCTTTGCAACATCCCCACCACCACCCAGATTCTTGCCGAGTTTTTTAATTTCCAGAACTTACTATCTAACGATTACATGAAATATTTGATCTATGTAGTTATAAAACTAAATGTAAATGTGAGGTTTCCTTATGAAATGAAGCACCTAAATATGTGGGCTCAGATGGACGCTTGTAGTTTCATTTGGCGTAGTAGATAATTCTGGATCATATGGATTTGATACGGTTCAGCTCCATGATGCTGGCATGCGTATTTTCTTTTGGGTCGAACTTGTGTTCAACTCCTAGCTGCATCTAGGGTGAGGCAGCTGCATGGATTGGAAGCCTTCAAGCTTTGGGTGCAGGGTTGGGTCTGTCCAGTCACATCACAAAACTTCCATCCTCATGTGATTTCTGATTTCTAGCACTCCTATTTATTTTGCTTTAAATTTGTGCTTGCGTTGCTCTATACTTATTGACCATGCTAAACATGTTTTGCAAGGCTCTTGCACTTATATGTGGTGTGTGCACCCCTCAAGCTTGAAGCACCGTCTTATACTATGTGTAAACTGTTTATTTGGTTTCTCTTTCATTAAATATGGAAAAACCAAAAGATGCCCGAAGAATGGAGAGCAAGTACACTTATACCCATATATAAGAACAAGGGAGACATTCAAAATTGTGTGAATTATCGAGGTATCAAGTTAATGAGTCATACTATGAAATTATGGGAAAGAATTATCGAACATAGGTTAAGACAAGTATCAAGTACAACACAGAACCAATTTGGATTCATGCCAGGCATATCTACTATTGAAGCGATTCACCTTTTGAGACGTCTTATGGAACATTTTAGAGCAAAAAAGAAAGACCTTCACATGATATTTATTGATCTAGAAAAAGCTTATGATAGGGTACCGAGAAAGATTCTTTGGAGAACTTTGGAAAAAAGAGGTATCCCATTGACATATATTAACCTTATAAGAGACATGTATGATGGTGCAAAAACATGTGTGAGGACTCATGAAGGAACGACAAACTTCTTTCAAGTTAATATTGGGTTACATCAAGGATCAACTTTAAGTCCATACTTATTTATAATGGTGATGGATGAGTTAACAAAACATATTCAAGATGAAGTACCTTGGTGTATGTTATTTGCAGATGACATTGTATTAGTGGAGGAGTCTAAGGAAAAAGTTAATAGAAAATTGGAACTATGGAGAGAAACATTAGAAAGCAAAGGCCTCCGACTTAATAGAACAAAGACAGAATATATGGAATGTAAGTTTGATCATTTGGTTACTTCAGAGGACATAGAAATTAAAATTGGCACACGTTGCATTCCCCAAGAGGAAAGTTTTAAATATCTAGGGTGAATTTTTCAGAGTGATGGAAGAATTAATGGATATGTTACCCATAGAATTAATGCTGGTTGGTTAAAATGGAGAGGAGCATCCGGTATCCTTTGTGATAAGAATATACCATTAAAATTAAAAGGTAAATATTATAGAGCAGCAATTAGGCCTACCATGTTTTATGGTTCTGAGTGTTGGGCAGTTAATCAACATGTACAAAAGATGTCTGTGACAGAAATGAAGATGTTGAGATGGATGAGTGGTCATACAAGAAAAGACCATATACATAATGAGGTTATTAGAAACAAATTAGGAGTGGCACCAATAGAGGATAAAATGAGAGAACATCGTTTAAGATGGTTTGGACATATAGAAAGAAGATCAAAAGAAGAACCTGTAAGAAGGTTAGAAAATCTAAATTTGGAAAGTATTAAAAGAGGTAGAGGACGACCACAAAAGTGTTAGAAAGAAACAATAAAGAATGATCTAGCTTATTGGGAGTTAACTGCTAACATGACACACGATAGGGATTTGTGGAAACAAAGAATCCGTGTAGCCGACCCCGTCTAGTATGGGAAAAGGCTTAGTTGTTGTTTGTTGTTGTATTACCTAATAGTCTATGCTAACCTCTAGCAGCAAATGTCCTTATAAATTTCTTCTTGCAAAAGTGGTGATTTTTAATGCACTTACAAAAAGTAAATATGTTATCTTTTTTCTTTTAAAAAAAATGGATGCGTGTTTATGGAACAAACGTGCCAACGTAATTATGTTTCATGTTTGCCTTTTAATTTCAGTAGGAAGAGGAAAACGTTGCATAGTTCTGACACGTGTTTGGAAAAGAATCCATCATACAAAGCAACAACCTTTCTGTAGTCTATTCTACTGGTTTTTGTTGTATGCCTACTTACGATTAAGCTTTCATAGTTTAAATAGCTCGAGTGCGCTTGCAATCTGAAACTGAAGTACTACAAAACACCCTGTTGCCACTTTGACTTTTTGTGCAGTTAGAAGTTAAACAGTCACCAAAAAGAATTTTCTTAGTTCATCTGCTTCATTTATTGCCTTTATGACATGATTCCTTGATTCAGGAATTTCAAAATACAGTTGATTTTGTATTAATCTCCCAGCAAGTAAGAGACAGTTGTGGTGTAAAACCAGATGGGTTGTCAGATTCCTTGCCTTTATCCTCCCACCACATATGCAATTGCAGGCAAGATGGATTTCAGAAGTTCTGGTGTTTTAGCTCTCTGATGAGTTTTCCTTTTCTACTCCAGTAGCTTTATGATATATATGGCTCATACGTTTTCCCTTTTCTTCAGTGTTGATTCTATGTGCCCTATATCATGGTTGATGGAAGGTCCCCAAGATGTGATACATGATTTTGCTCAATCCTTTTGTGAAGTGAGATTCCAAGTAACTATCAGGAACTGTTCGGATGTTGTCGCGGCTGTTGGAATAGTCATGTTCAACCAGACGGAAAATGTCCAGTTTAGTGATGTTGGACAGGTGTCCGGCCCTGATCAAGGAGGTTGGCATGCTATATCATTGGGTAACAATGGAAAAATCCTCTCAGACCTCCTGGAAGAAAACACTCCATCCAGAAAACCGCATTCCTCTAAAAGCATCCCTCCCTTTGTCTGGACTTTGTCAGGTTCGGCGAAATTCAAGCTGGAACCACTGTCCTCGACTGTCGTTCCAATGAAGCTGTGCATTTTTTCTCCTGGAATATATGATCTATCAAACTACGAATTGCACTGGGACCTTACACCATGCAATGCTGGAGATGATGGATTCATTAGTGATTCAGCCAGAAAATATTCGGGTCAAAGTCCAGGGCACCCTTTGTATCTGACGGCTCTGCAATCCACCTACTGATTGACTTCTGGCTTATGAAGCTCCAAACACATACTGAATGATACCTGCTTCTAGTATCACCATTTTGATTTGGGATGACAACCACCGTAGGGGTAAAGCCATTATAACATACTCCCATCTGCATCCTGGGCATGGTGTGGTGAGTTTGAGACGTCCTTGAAGATTTGCTGGAGAAAGTTAGCTTCTGTTAGCTGTTGTTTTCTCGATTATTCAATTTTTGTTTAATTTTTTACATATATATGTGATTTGTTATGGGTAACATTCATCTAGTGATCTACTGATGCTTCCTTCAGTGGGAAGGCTGGCCTGTGAATGGAACGTTTGTATGCTATGGAGATTCTCATTATATTCTCAATGAGGATATCTTTTCTTTTTCACTTCTTCCCCACTAGACGTTGTTCATCGACAAGATAGGAACCATAAAGTGTTAAGCAACTTTGGTTATAGGGAAGTTCTACATTTGGCTGCTTAAATGATGGGACTTCATGCTTGACGGTGTCAAATATTTTCCTTCGGAACCTTCAAAGACGGTACAACTAGAGGTGTGCATTGGTCTGTTCGGTTCAATAACCAAAATAGAACCGAAATGTATAGGTAACCAAACCAAAATATTTCAGTTTAGTTTGATTATGTTATGCGGTTTATCCTATATGGCTGAATTCTATATATATTTGGTTTTTTTGGTTTATTCAGTTTTCAAACCTTAAGAACTGAACTGAACTAATAAACCGATTTTTTATAATAATGTAAATCGAGCCCAAACTGGTTTTTAGTAGAATCAAACTGAAATAAAAATTTGGTTCGGTTCAATTATTCTGCTCTAGATAATTACTTGTTCACCCTTATAGAACAGAAATCTTGACCAAGTCTTTTGTCCGCACTTGGTGGGGTTGGCTAGATGGTTGACTGCGAGTAATTGAATACATAATATGTAGTATTTTTAAACATAAATATGTGAGATATGCTTGACATTTTCTATAGTTGAAGTTCTTGATACATAGTATTTGAGTATTTATTGCTATATATAGAGAGAACTTGATATATGCTATTACATTTAGGTGCAAACAAATCCCAACCATTTACTGCTATATATAGAGAGAACTTGGTAAGTACTTTATTTGTATAGTATTTTTTGCTTTTAAATTCAAATTCTAGCACCTAAGTATTTTAACTTACACCAAGTTCTCTCTATATATATATACATAGAGAGAGTGATTGGGTTTTTCTCACATTGACATCTATTCATTTTTTGCTCACTCGTTGCTTTTCTAAAGTCCCTTAAAATTTTTGAAAATACACTCATTTCACCTAAAAGCGATGGTGGATAGGTGTCAAGGTAGAATCCATATATAGATAGATATGCATTCAAGTAGATTTGAGTTGATAGAGATGCAAATGTTTCCTACGAATGGAGTCTTGAGGAGACGAAAGCCTTTTGAAAAAGAGAAGACACACCACTTGTGCATCACCCTCAAAACAGAGACTCAAAGATCTCTTCAAACAGGAGGTGCATAGATATGTATCTACCCTTTAAATGAGATGCATAAATGTACATTTCCCTTTTGGGAGAAGCACTCACACACATACACACACGTATGTGTGCATGCAAGTATCATGAAGAAAGGATGGTTGGCTTTAGTAAACTGCTTGTATGGTCTTAAAGAAATATGAAAGACATTGTATTGGTGAATATACTTCCTTCTTTGTGTCAATATTCTCTCGTTATATTTAAAGTATTCTATAACAAGATAATATTGATACACAAAAAGAAAGTTTATTTACCAATACATTGTTCCCATCTTTCAAATTCTCCATGCAACACCATCTACTTTAAAAACCATTCCAAGTTATCTATTGAATGTAATGGTCCTTTCTTCGCAAATAAGGGAGTTAAAATATATTAATATAAATATATAAATATAGACATTATTGTTGTTACACCAATAATAACCCTAGATATACTTTCTTGCTTAGCATAAACATTTGCAACCAATGTGCCATTTGACATTGTGTCGAGCCAAGTCATTACATAGACAAGGGTTTCACTTTAGCAAACATTCACAAACATTCTACCAATATAAATATGCATACTATAAGTGTTTGTGAGAAGAGAATCACTAGTTATAGTAAAAAGCTTGTACAGTCTTAAAGTAGACGATGTATTAAAATTTAAAACATGGTAATTGTATCGGTAAAGAGACAATGTACTTTCATATTGATTTTGTAAGATATATCTACCTTCAAATCGCTCGTCAACTAGTAGAACAAATGAGCCGTAACTCCATAAAAGAAAAGGAGAAAAAGTGTTCCTCACACCTCGTGGATGGGGGGACAAGGCCTACCCACATCTCTGCCGACATGAGATGTAGTAAGGTCATGTCCCCTTTACAGGAAGAGATGTAACCGTATCTCCCTTGATAACCTTAAATGAGAGACCACAACCTTAATTGTCTCCTTTCAATGAGATATGGAGTGAAGCTTCATGCCCCCCTTGTAAGGGATCGTGCTTGAACTGCGTCTCTTGAAAAAAAGATACGTCCATACCAAGTGACGTGCAAAGAGGAGAGTATTAGGTACAAGATAGTTACCGAAAAATATAGAGCTCAAGTTGCTTGCTATTATAGAACTTAGGCATCCTATCATCCTACTTGTATGAGTGCATCACTTTAGGCTGGCTTAGCTTAGGCATCCATCTAGACTATGACATATGTGTATGAGACGGTGACACCTATAGTACGACAATTGGAGTAGCTTCCACACTCATTGTCACTTAATAATTAAATCATTGACCTCTTTGACTGGTGATGTTGATACATATATCACTTGACGATGTTGAGTGGCGTTCATCATAAGGACATTGGAGAGTAATCAGGGGTTTTCTATTAGTGCATGTATCCTCTGTTTTATAAACATTGATACTCGTGATGTAAAATGTTTATTTCTTTGTTAATGATAGTATATCTTGATATCTATATTGTGTATAGCAGGTGGTGAATAGAGTTAGTCGATAATATATGTGTGTCATAAAGCAAACAAAGCAAATCGACTCAATACACAACATAATTAATAAGTGATTTGAAATAAATTATAAATTTAAGTGAAGAAACAAAATACATGTGTTCCATCAAATGACAAAAGTACACAAACTAATCATCCTCAACACCATGATTGGTATTATCACCTAGTTTCAACTGCAAATATTGATAAGTATGTGCGTAGAATAGTAAATCCCAATTAACAATACTTTGATAATTGTAGTGTTCTCAAGTCAAAAAGATTGGTGTCACTAGAGATATGCAAAACAAATTAAGTATATGTATGCTACAATAAAGTACAATCTAAATGAAATATAGATATTATTCAGTAAGATTGAAGAGTGCCCTTACCCTAAAAAAATTGTTCTTCTTGATCGTCAAAATGCATATACCACACATCCCATATGAGTAATTGGTAGTAGTTTCACACTAATAGTAAGAATCTTGTCGACCCAACCTTGAAAACCAATACTAATGTAACATTCAATTGAGCAGTAGTGACTTGCTTGATCTCACACATTGACATCAAGTGGTAGGGTATATGAGTATTGTCCCCTAAGGTGCAATATAACAAAGAGCATTATCAACATCACTAGTGCGATACTATTGGACCTCAAACGCACATTCCCTATCAACTTGAGCCAAATATGACTCTTCATATCTCTAAAGCTTTTGAATGGCTCAATACCCACAATTCTCATCTCCTAGAACATTTACTCATCTAGTAATAGATGATACCATAAATCAAAGTATCTTGTCATCATACAACTTTTCGAAGTCTAATGCTCTAGATGATTTTTGGCACATGACAAGAGGTTTTTTGGTACATGGTAACTCCTGCAGGACAAGGGTCAAAAGTATCTAACAAGGATGATATGCCACTGCAACAAGATACAACATGTCCTCAACCGTGTCTTTAGCAATGATCACGGCTCACACATTATCATGAGTGGTCAACCTTGCTTTTAGACTTAGTTTCCTTCGCAGCATGACTCCCTTGTCGATAGACTTTTTAATGCTCAACGTCTTAGACTGAGAATAGGTTGTCCTTCAAATTCGTGAACTCGGGATTGAAACAATTGTGTAACATCTTATTAATAAAAAAGTTCCCCAATTGTTGAATCATTCAACTTAGTGTCCATCAATTCTTCAACATCACAGACGGGTACATTGGACCATTCCACCTCCATGTCAAGTTTTCTCTAAAATATTTCAAGTAATGATAATAGAATCAACTCAATTGTTATCATAAACAAGTTTATCTCATGACCACATGGTAACCATGTGAACATTGTAACACACACATGCAGTTGGGTCGAAACCAACTATTTTCCCATGGTAATCGAATTAAATGTGTGACTTGATACTCTTTTATTAAAATTCTTAACCAACTCAAAAACTATTTAAAGGTAATGTTTGCTGACAGTTCGAGTTTGTCAAGTGACTTCTTCAATTCCATAATTTGTAACTCGATTAATGGATGAAGTTGGCACTAGATCATGTTGAATCTCCCAATTGAGCTACCGATAAATCCTTTTGGCCTTGTATGCATGCTCCTGACCCTATAATGAGAACTAAATTAATACAGCCTTGAAAACCCATATATACATACGTGTACATAAAATGATATAAATTATATGTATACATACCTATTAGTTCTATACGTACCGTAGTTTCTAATTGGATCCATCCATGTTGGTGTCCTTTTTTATATAGATCCCATCATTGTTCTTTAATATAAAAAGCAGGACAATAAAACTTTTTCACTTTGCATCCATGATAGGCCATTTATTGTGCACACGTCTTCTCATCGACTAATTCAACAACTTTTTTCAATTAGTATCAAATGACATGACTATTTTCTTCTTTCTTATTAGTCGAATAATAAGTCCAATACTTTTTGTAACGTGACATGAGGTTAATCAACTTAAGAAAAATAATGTAAACTACATTCATCAATGCCAACTCAAGATCAGTACATACTAAACTAGGCAATATATTTTGGGTAAATAACTCTTTTGCACATTTCAATGCTTAAACATAATTTTTCTCGTTCTTTGCTCTAATAAAATCAAGCCCCACAAAAAAGTTTTTAACTGGTTGATGTAAAGTCCTTTAAAATGCACAAACAAAGCCTCTATCTCACTGATTTATATAGATTTGCTGATTAGAGCATGGCACATAGAATCCACCAATAGAATACGAATCAAATTATTCAATGTCCATATTTCCCTTCTCGGATACATTGTGTTATGTTTTGGTATACGTTATCATCAAGCCACATTATTCCGTTTGACGACTCATGCTAATTTTAAAGTGTTATTCTTTTTGGCATGTGGCTCCATCATTCATTCTGTGGAACCCGTTGTTGCTTATTCTCCACCAGAGAGCCACAGAATATGGTTCTTACAGTGGTAGAACCGAATATATGCCAAATGAACCTCGATCAGCTTCTGCCAGCTAGGCTTATCGGGAGGAGAATAAACACACACAAATACATATGTATATCCACACAGGTGAAATGGACTGACAGCGACAACTCCAAAATTATTTGTTCTATGCAAATCATATATCTCTATTATCCAAAAATGTGAAATGGAAAACTGTTTACGGGTTTTTCCTGCCGTTTGCAAGAAAAATCAAATAAGGTCCACCAACCTTTTAGGTCTGCTCTGTCTTACATCAATACACAGAACGTTACCGAGAGAGAGAGAGAGAGAGAGAGCATACTGTGAATACTGCTTTATTGGAGGTCTTTTAAGAACATTGTATTATACATTTGGCAGTTCACAAAAAAGGTGGAGGATGGACAACGGGAAGTAGCTAACCTGGTTAGAGGGTTGACTCACAAGTTGAAGGTCATGAGTTCAATACCCAAAGCGTGCATCTGGCTTGGGCCTCCTGATTGTATAGAAAAAACGATAAGGTGGAGGAATAAGGCTTCAATGTTCAATTGTATTGATGTATACTAAAATTACTTAGTTGCTAAGCTCATGGATACCAACCTCAGTAGCAAATACTCCATTTTCCCATGTTTCTGTGACTTCTTTGTGAATCCAACTAGGGGATATGTCGCTATGATCGATTACTCAAACACGTTTCCGATCACTGATTTCAAATGGAGTAAATTTTGCATGGCCGCCTTCACCATGGAGCACGAAAGGTATAGAAAGGCCTAACAAGGTGGGTTAAGTATAAACTCAAAAGTGCAACTTAAAACATGACATAACTTGTATCCTGGTTTACAAATAAGCACCATAAAGCTCGTCCAAAACTTCCCTTGTGAAAATGCAAGCATAATAAGACATTTAAAGCAGCTAAAAAAATACTCTCTCTCTCCATGATCCCGTATAGGGACCTAGAACTATGTTTTCTTGCAATGCCTGGCACAATCACCGAAGACGAGATCCTAACCTTGGATTATGATAGGTCGTGCCAACCCCTTGAAAGGCGGTTGCTCTGAGTTATTAATTAAGAAAAGGGACCTCTGGTGGCAGCATGATCCAAACACATATGTATACAAGAATATAACTAGTAACCTTTTCTTAAAGCACAATCTATCTCAGATATTACTTTGATTACTTCCTTACACGTCCATCTTAAAACTCTGTAAATACAATGCACAGCAGCTAAAGAAGTTCCGTGCAAAGATAGATGTGCACAAATATAACAATTTTTTTCGCTTACAAGAATAGGAACACTCACCCAGGCAGTTGATCAGATATACTGGATTGCTGGGTACTGATCCTCAAAAAGGAAACACCATTCTCTACAGTGTCTTCTATGCTCATTTCTTGCAAAGTATGCTCAATTGTCTCAACAATTCTTTTTCCTTCAGTATCTTCATCCGGCACGCTTACGTGAAAGGAAGTCACTCTCGTAAAGCCGTTTGTGATTTTCTCCGAAGCTTTCTTTTTCATATAGCTGTACATTTCCTGGTGAAACTGGTGTTCAAAAGAAAAGCAGCACGAAGTCTCGCTGTCACCATGCCTGGATGATCCAGATCCTTGTCTTGAAAAATGAGGAAGAGAATTATAGTCCATCACCTGTGATGATAAAGAAATATTCATGTACAGTTTCACAAAAGCAATCTGAAGAGAAGAATTTGATTCCCATCAACCTAGCTCAAAATAAATATATGGACTGGAGTTGGATTCAACCACTATGCATGAAGAACAGAGCAAGAAACATAAAAGAAAATGATAAGCCTAGGCAGCATCATGAGCTTTAATTAAGTCCCATGGATAAAGTCACATTCTTGTTCATCAGAACGATTCACAAGAGAAATAACTAGTAAAAAATCCCAAGACCATACCTTCAATAGATCTTCTCTTCCATTACCATTTAAGACTTGTATTTTTTTCCTAGTTCTTTCCTGCAGCATTGGCTTGACAACCTGACACATGATCAAGATTTATGCATTACTGCTGGCACTAAAATGCTAAACATGAAAAGGACTCAATTCTCTAGCATTAACAAATATCAGGAAATCCTCAGACTTTAGCATGCTTATTTTTGGCAGATTCTGTGTTTTGCTTCTAGAAAAAAGTCAACTGAAAAATCCATGATTTTGCCTACCAATTACACGTATCCAGATGAGCTTGCTTTCTGGTACTAAAACAAGGAATGAATACCTTACAGGCTAGATACTAATTAACATAAACTGCAAGTAATTTGCTGAGTTCTAGAAAACTTAAAACCAAAAGGAGAATTTCTGACTCAATCCAGATCCATTGTCAGTTGACAAGTTCCAACTGACACAGTTCTCTAGAAGCTGTGAATACCTAGTTAGAGCTTCATTATGGGTGAATTAAGCATTTGTCTGCCATGAAAGGGAGCTTAAATAGCACGATTGCAATAGAGCACCTCCCGTGGTAACAAAACTTTACCCTTTTTGAAGAACAGGGGAAATAGTGGCATCAGAAGCCGCTCTCATGCAGAAAGTGGCTTCCTTGCATTTGTTTTGCCTGGTGGCCTGGCTGAGATGCACTGAACCGGTGCCATTTCCAGGGGACAGCACAAACTTTCTCTGTCTTGTAAAGATTTTCCCTATAGGAAAACAGGCAAAAGGCCTAATTCCTTGCACAGTGTGCAAATACTACTTCACTGAGCTGCTTCCCTGGAAAAGATTATTCTTAGCAATACGTATTAAAAACTTCAGGTTTATAGGAAGCACAAGATACGTATATAAAAAATTGTTGTACGTAAAATATTACTAGCATAAAAATCAGGCTATTTGTGAGCATTTCAAACTCAAAGAGATGCAAGAAAATAACCTTCCCGCAGGCAGAAAATACAGAGGGAGCATTGACAATATAATACGTCTCTGTTTTCTCTGGATAATTCAAGTCGTCAACAGTAGAAATCATTTTCAAGATCTGCAAGCAAGCATTAAAGAATTACAATTATAACACAGAACGATTGGCAATTGGTTTCAGTGAGCTACATTTACCATGCACCTTTTTCCAAGGCATACCATGCAGAGTTTAGTTCAAATGTACTTCAGTAGACCACATTTTGATGTCACAACTCACAAGCACAAAAGTTGGCATGGTTAAGAAAACAAGATCCATAGTGTTGATTAGGTTAAACAGCCCTTTATTTGAATCATCCTAGTGAATGAGCTTCACAGCATGGGTTATGTTAGACTAGTCTACAACAACAACAACAACAACTAAGCCTTTTCCCATACTAGACGGGGTCGGCTACATGGATTCTTTGTTTCCACAGATCCCTATCGTGTGCCATGTTAGCAGTTAACTCCCAATAAGCTAGATCATTCTTTATTGTTTCTTTCCAATACTTTTGTGGTCGTCCTCTACCTCTTTTAATACTTTCCAAATTTAGTTTTTCTAACCTTCTTACAGGTTCTTCTTTTGATCTTCTTTTTATATGTCCAAACCATCTTAAACGATGTTCTCTCATTTTATCCTCTAATGGTGCCACCCCTAATTTGTTTCTAATAACCTCATTATGTATACGGTCTTTTCTTGTATGCCCACTCATCCATCTCAACATCTTCATTTCTGTCACATACATCTTTTGTACATGTTGATGATTAACTTACCAACACTCAGAACCATAAAACATGGCAGGCCTAATTGTTGCTTTATAATATTTACCTTTTAACTTTAATGGTATCTTCTTATCACAAAGAATACCTGATCCTCCTCTCCATTTTAACCAACCAGCATTAATTCTATGCGTAACATCTCCATCAATTCTTCTATCACTCTGAAAAATTAACTCTAGGTATTTAAAACTTCCCTTTTGGGGGATGCAATGTGTGCCAATTTTAATTTCTATGTCCTCTGAGGTAACCAAATGATCAAACTTACATTTCATATATTATGTCTTTGTTCTACTAAGTTGGAGGCCTTTGCTTTCTAATGTTTCTCTCCATACTTCTAATTTTCTATTAACTTTTTCCTTAGACTCGGCCACTAATACAATGTCATCTGCAAATAATATATACCAAGGTACTTCATCTTGAATATGTTTTGTTAACTCATCAATCACATTTATAAATAAGTATGGACTTAAAGTTGATCCTTGATGTAACCCAATATTAACTTCAAAGAAGTCTCTCATTCCTTCATGAGTCCTTACACATGTTTTTGCACCATCGTATATGTATCTAATAAGGTTAATGTATGTCAATGGGATACCTCTTTTTACCAAAGTTCTCCAAAGAACCTCCCTCGGTACCCTATCATAAGCTTTTTCTAGATCAATAAATATCATGTGAAGGTCTTTCTTTTTGCTCTAAAATGTTCCATAAGACGTCTCAAAAGGAGAATCGCTTCAATAGGAGATCTGCCTGGCATGAATCCAAATTGGTTCTTTGTTGTACTTGATACTTGTCTTAACCTACGTTCGATAATTCTTTCCCACAATTTCATAGTATGGCGCATTAACTTGATACCTCGATAATTCGCACAATTTTGATTGTCTCCCTTGTTTTTATATATGAGTATAAGTGTACTTGCTCTCCATTCCTCGGGCATCTTTTAGTTTTTCAATATTTCATTAAATAGTCTTCTGAGCAAGTGATTCTTTTTTCTCCTAGTATTTTCCAAACTTCTATAGGAATATCATATGGTCCTACCGATTTACCACCCTTCATATGTTTAAGAGCCTCTTTGACTTCATTCTTTTGAATACATCAGTAGAAATTGTGGTTTATATACTTTTCTGACTTCGCTAAATCTCCTAAACTAATACTAACATCTTTATTTTCATTAAAAAGATTATAAAATAGTTGTTCCATCTATTTCTTATATCATCATTTGCCACTAGAATTTTTTCATCCTCGTCTTTTATGCATCTAACATAATTAAGATCTTTAGTTTTCTTATCTCTAGCCCTAGCTATCCTAAAAATATCTCTTTCACCCTCTTTTGAGTTGAGTTTTTTATATAAGTCCTCCCAAATCTTAGCTTTTGCTTCACTAACGGCCTTTTTCGCTTCCTTCTTTGCTTTCTTATAAGCTTCTAAAGTTTCACTAGTTTTCTTGGCATAATGTAATTTGTAACATGCCCTCTTTGCCTTGATTATGTTAGACTAGTCTAAGCTTGTAAAATGTAAATACACATCTGTGTACATGCATACACATATAGAGGGAGAGAGTTGAGAGAGAATGAGGTTAACATGTCCACCAAACCTTTCCAGCATTCATTATCACAAATAGAGAGAATGTGGTACTTAATCGGTCCACATCATACGATAGGGCTTATACGTATAGCTTCATAGGGATTTTCAATACAATATAGGGTTTGTATTGATCAATGCTATGTATCAGCCTGTTATACAAAACATGCCCATATTATACAATACATGACATATCGCCCGTATCATAATGATATGAGTGATACGTGTGGAAGAAGGAGGAGATATGCACGTTAAGATAGACTTTAAATATGATTACTTATTAAGGATATTTTAGTCTTTTAAGTTAGAAAGCCCATTATATATAAATGCTTATATTGTTGTAACTTTTTTAGGGTTTTGAAGATAGAAAACAGAAGAGAGAGAAGGTTGACTCCAACAAGAGGGTTGAAACAATAAAATTTCTTTTTTATTCAATCTCGCACAATACGCCCTTCATGTGAACTGAATCACACATTTTTTTGCAGGTTCAAGCTTGTAAAACTTTTCTTGCTTCATTCCTCTCCCATCTACACTTATGTAGGGAGAGATTTTGCCAGTTTCCTTGTAAAATGAAGCCTTATCAGCCTTGTGGGCATGATTTCTTTATGTTTTGAGGTATAAACTTTCTTTTTCATAGTTTTTGTTGTATTTCACGTGTGAAATCATCATTTTCCTTTAATACATACTCCTCTAAGCATATGTATATTATATATATAGGAGGAGATCTTGCTGGTTGCTTGGTCATTTGAAACTTTTTCAACCTTGTAACGATTTCTTTCCATTTCTTCAAATTTTGAGGTATGATGAACTATGAGGTGTTGTTTTCCTTTACTTTTCGAGCTTTTTGTTGCATTTGATGCATGCAGCACTGTTTTCCATTATGTTAAGTATTTGAGTTTATTATGTAGGATGGATGTTGGGACCTTCTCAACTTGGGGACATTTTGATGAGCCGAGTCAATAGTGGACTTCTTATGTTCTTAACTTATTAAATCTATGATATGCTATTCTCTTGATGCAATGCCAATGCTAGTCCTACTTGTTTTTGTTATTAACAATTCTTTAGTAAGGTTCTTTCTTCATTTTTTCTTGATTTTTCCAATTTTTAATAACTTTTTAGTTTAAAAAAAAATACTATGTTATGATAAGATACAGTTGTATTGTATCGTGGCCAAAAACAATTTGCGTCACAATACACTACATATAACACTGATTGATACAGAATATACTTAACAAGCGTATATCTTTTCAGACTTTGTAGATTGTGCTCTTTATTAAGTTCATAGAAATCATTGGTCAGTGATCTAAGAGTAGGGAAATTTTATTGGCATCCACTAGTCATAGAACAAGCTCGTTAATTTTTTTAGAGCAGTATCTGTTAAAACATTATGCTGACAGCAATGGTGAGAAGAGAAAAAATGTTCGTGATAGTGAACAAAACCTTAATCCGGTTTAGTGAAGAAAGTTTCAGGCCTGTCATATCCAAAATTTTGAGACATGGGCCAACATATGTTCCCAACTCCCTGCTTACAGTTGGCTGCACAATGACAGATCACGGACCAAATAAATAAGCAGAGAAATTGCATCTAGTGACCAAATTAATACAATTATGTAATAGAAGAAGTTATCTACCAACAAAATTTGATCTCTGTACTCATTCATTTGTATGTGTGAGCGGATATACTTGTGCACCTAAAGAACCAGAGTTCATTTGTTAGAGTAGAAGATAAGAAAACCTCTCCATGACTAGGTGACAACATTAAGCAGTGAGAATCATCGAATCAACGGTTTCCATAGACGTTTCTGGTCTTATTAGTAAACAAAGTTTCAAATAAGAACAGAAAATACATCCAGGTTTCCTTGAACAAGTGATACAGGAAAACCTGATGAAATCTTGGGTATGATTTTCTTTTATGCAGGAAAATCTTAGGTAAGTTTTAGTAAACATGCATAAAAGTCAATAAAATTTCTACAGGCACATAACAATCAAATGATATTTAGCATTAAAATTGGAAAGTACAGTCCATAAAATTATATACTCTAATGCTGCTTCAAATATGACATTTATGATGAAACCTTAAAGAACTAAGCTACGGAACAAGTTACTAACAATAATACAATGGTCAGTTTATATGGAAAACAGTAGACAGCTGGTTGTGCCAGGGAACTTGATGTTTCTCTATTTATTATGCACAAAACATCAATGTGTTGTAAAGTTCTTGGTTAGTTGGTTTATTTTATGTAAGAGACGAGTGCTTCTACTGGTGCAGTTTGTTGAACAGGGTTAACTCCTAGTATTTTACTTCTCTTAGAAAAGACGTATGAGTGTGACCTTCCACAATTCTCCTTATCAGATGTGATCTGCAACACTAACCCACTTATGTGGGAGAAAGTCTTGATCTTGGTTCTGGTTTTGGTTGGATGTCTTGTGAGACGCTTAAGTAATACTCAACCAATACTCTGACATGAACCATGGAAATTGGATCGTCACTTACAGAAACTTAAATATTGTCCCCTACACGATATTGAATGGGCAGCACGGAACCGTAGGTCTCCAGGATAATGAAACATTATGGCAGATTTATAGCAAAGACAAATCTCTGTCATACACCTGCAGTTACAGAATATCGGATATAGCTATTCACATGAGTTATGCATAAATATTATGGGGAAATGGGGATAAAAAAGGTAATGGCAGTCACCAATATTATTGTCCAAAATATCTAGCAAAGTAGTCTTAAGAGCAATTTAAAAAGTAACACCGCTCTGAAGAACATAAACAAAAAATGGCAAGTTTATAATATAAAGAATATAAGAGACAGATCTACATAATTAGAAAAGGCAACAGCTCTTATTACCATCTATCTCATAAAAATTTTAGAAACTAGCATTTAGAAAAGGATTTTAAAATAAGCAACAATCAAAACCATATTCTAAAATTATGGATAAAAGTTTTGTTAGTATCACTATAATACAGTGATCTTGCCAGACTTTCATGGTTTTATTGGCCAAACTGAAATAAATATCAGTGATGCGGCGAATATGACAGTAACACTAAAATATATGAAAAATATAGCTGTAACTGAATAGCAACCAACCAAGAAGTTAACAAATCGGGCAAATCTGTCTAAGTAGGAAGACATTCTTCTGTGTGCTGCTTTTGACTAATATGAGGTATATAATGTTAGCCCTCATCTTTAGGGCCTTTTTGTCAACAATAAGGTGATTGAAATGTAGAGAGTAAAGAGGGGAAAGGGCATGATCAACCATCTCTCACTCTCTCTTTTCCAATTCTTATTCCTCTTCCTCTTTCTTCCTTCTTTCCTCCCTTATCTCTTCCATTTCTTTACTTTTTAACAGAATACACAGCTACAAAAAGGTCCACAAGCATCTAAGATGTTGAATAATAGCAACATGTGAACAGTAAATTTTGAGCAAAAAACAAGCTACTAAACTATTTGAAGGACTAAGGAGAGACAGTTGCTAAAAGTACTGGAACCATTACCGGTGCTTTGTCATATGGACTTAGGCCAACTCCAACGGCAAAAATAGGATGACCCTGTCAATAGACGATGTAAACTATTGGAGTTAGAAAGTTATGTACAGAAAAACATGATGCTAATTAAGACAAGAACAAAGTGTTTTAGCTAAAACAATCTCTACTAATGGCTTCCATAAGTGGTTCCCTCATTTGCAAGAAGCAATCTGAAAAAGCACTTCAACTAAACAATTTGTGTGGCAGCTTTCTGACTGGCTAATTTTCAAAGAGATCACTTGGGAATAAGAGCAAAAGATCCACGGAATATCGTTCACGTGATGGTGTTCTAGTTGCATAAAAGTTAGACTGAGATGAGTTTAGTTTGAATCTAAGGCAAAGCCTTCCAACTTGTTAGAGATCCTATGATATCAGGAAGTTATTTTGGTGCAAACTGGAAAGCAAGGGGAAACACCTGATTAAGAGTCATTGAAAAAGCAATGTTGTTTGTGCCCAATATTGAGAATCCCATGACATTCTCCAATAAGCCACCTTCAAATGGGCCATACGCACTGTGCAGCTACCTTAGTTTTCTAGTTAATGTTGCGAACTCCTATTACTACACTTATAAATATATCATGTCTTGAAACCTAATCATGCTTAAATAAGCACCAAATTTTAGCAAATAATGGCATGACAATCATGCTATCCAGTAAAAGAAAGAAAGAAAATAAATGCTCTGCAATGCCTCCATGTGCTCAAGAGAGCTGATAGCAATACAAATTGACTAGGATATGTTTTTTCACCAATAAGAAGATCTCTGAGAGGCACAACTGGAAGTTTCCTTCCATGCATGGCTGTCGAACTACTGAAGTACTGTTTTCCTAATGTTCTCGCAGCTACAACTAGTTCATTTTCCGAAACCCAAAAATGAAGGTATAACATTCATAAAGAAAGGGAAACAGAACGCATGGAGCAGCTAGCTATTTTTTGCAAGGCATGGTTAAGTCACCAGGGATGTCATTGTTCAAAAATTCTAAATATAGATAATGTTATACCCAATGAAGATGAAGTATGTAGATGTGAAAACTTCTGAGAATATAAAACCTGCAACACTTTCCTTTTATTCCAAGAAACAGTGTAAGAAAAGTAAAGCTGTAACATAAGAAACATATAAACTATGTAAAAGGTGAAAAGTTCAGCAGAACATGAATAAATCACCTTTTTGCAGTATCCTGACATTCCAACTAGTTGTGATTCTCGAACTCTCTTGTATTCGATGGGCTCTATAGGTTTCTACATGAATAGAAACTGCTATTCACCAACATGAAATTTAAAATGTCAACTAGCACACATTTCAAACCGGAAAGAAACTAGCAGCACAACCAAGAAATCCAACTCATATTTTGTGTATAAAAAATAGAGGCCATTGTGAAGTTTACAGATAATTTTTCAGATGCATAAGCACATAATAGATACTTGCATGCACAACAGAAACTTAATTTCAAATTTTGTGGGCACATGTATATGCACGGGTTTAGTAATGTTATCCAAAAGTAAATTGACAGAGACTCTTTCTTGGACATTCAAACCCTTTTCCAAGCTTCTGAGTTTTCTAGGTAGCCCCTTTTCATAAATAGCGTTTCAGGATTTACAGATCACAAGAACTTGTTAATTGCTTGTGAAAATGTGAAATTATGTTTGCCTTCCCATTTCTACAATAGAAATGAACGTTTATATTTCAGGTTATAAAGTATATACAAATGTTTCTTGTTTCTTCCTAGTTAAAAGCAAGCAACTATTTCATTCTGGAAAATATCATGGAAGAGATGACTTTTCAACTCTACTAGCAATCATGCGATCATTACTTGAGAAACTATGTTGGTCAAAAATACTCAACATTCTCTTTGTTCGACGAGATCACATCAATGTGAACTTGGCAGACAACTGCATGGCTCTTTTGCCAAGGTAACACTGGAACTGAAAATAATATGCACAAAAGGAATAGGCTTCATGTTTACAAGCATACGTGCCCAGTAAGAAATTTTACAGCATATTCATAAGTTCTACTGTATACACAGCTGACGAACCTGCTCATTCTTTATAATATTCACACAGCATTTGAGAGAATAAAAATTTAACGGAGGAAGAAACAGTTTACTGATAAGATGTCATCTATTTCATTTTGCACCCTCCAATTCAGTGAGTCAATCAACTGCACCAAGAAATTATTTTATATGAGAATATTAGTTGAATTTATAATCCACCAATTTGAATTCATAGAAAGCAGTCAATATTGGAGACGTGTACCATTTTGTGTGCTTTGTCGACATTCCCTTCCCGTGCCTTTAGGAAGCGCTCAACAGTTTCTCTAGGATATCCTTGATGCAGAATCTGCAATCAAAGAAACATATTCCAATTAAAGAGTCACTCAATTAATGTAATGAAGACTACAAGTAAAATCTAGAATAGGTGGTGAACACTAGAAAACAATCACAGAGCCATAAAACAATTGAAATGCAATATATATAGAACAAAGAAATAAGAAAAAAAAATGCAGTAACAATGTCCATACCTCAAAGGATGTTTTCAGTCTTCCTTCTACTGATAGACCATAAAAAATGCAAGACAAGTGAGAATCAAATTAAGCTGGAAGCTGGGAGAAATGGCTTATTATCATTATCAACTAGTTTCCTCCGTACAGCACATCCTGCAAGTTAACTATATATGAAAAAGCAGTAGGCTAGTATCTTACGTTGGTCTGTCAAGGCAATCATTTGGTCTACGGATTCAGGATTGGTTGAATCCATCATCAGATAACCAAATTTGAAGCAGAACTAATCTTTAGCCAGTCTTCTCTAGTGTGTATACCTGAAAATGTGCAGAACGACTGTCTCATCATATTCAAGAAAGGGGGCAACCAAGAACCAAGCTATATAGAGAGTTTGCAGACTCTGGAGGTTAATCAAAGTGAATACAGTATCCGTGTCTGCAAAAAAGAGGCCACAGTTCAGCAAACAAACTGTTGCAGCCTCCAAAGGATATCAGTGAATGCATTGTACATCCACCTAAAGGTGACATGACTTTGAAAGAGCAAAAGGCATGACTTTATATGCACACGCATCTCCTTCTCATGCACATAAAATATGTTAAGAAGGCATTAGGATTTGCCAGTCTATCTGGTAAAGTGGGATGATTCCAGTATGTTGCCTGTGAACTAAGTATCCTGTTTCTACCAGGTCTAAACGTGTTTAACAACATATTTGATATTTTAACCAGTGTTATCCGTATCGCAATCGTATCATAGGAAGCCACGATATGATACCATATCGTACGATACGGCCCGTATCACCCGATACGCCCAATTTTTTTTTCAATTTTTTTTTTCAAAATTTTTTTAAATTTTTTTTTTGCAGGTTTCTGGCCTCTCTTCACTTCCCTATGCTTGTAATTTGGGTTTATAATTTTATTTATTAAATAAGAATAATTTATAAACAAATAAAAATTGTGACAAAATCATTTTCCTTTTTGTTGCCAACTTTTAGGTATATTTCTGCTAGTAGTTTCTAATTTCATGAGATCGCAAACAATTAAAAACATTTGGTTGTCTCGGTTCATTGAGTGGGCATTTCACAACTTCACTATTTTAGGGTTCACTTTACGTGACTTCCATTGAGTTGAACATGATCAACGTGTGTGAGGCTTAACTCAGTATGTGAAGTGAGAAATGAAGCTCAAGCATTAGTTAAAAAGCTAGTCTCTAGTAAGAGAAAAAGGGATATCATCAAGTAATAATATCACATCACTGAGATGTCATAGAGTCAATAATCAAAGAAATTGAGCTCATTGTTTTGCTCACATATGAAAATTAGCAAATATGACAACTACATGTACAAAGATAGCAGTTTGTTAATTTTGATATATTAGATGAGTGGATTATGGAAGATAACGAAGAAAATACACTCCAAACAGAAGAAGACATTGCATGAATTAATTTGAAGTGCAACAACATCACAAAGGAGATAAAGATTTTCATACGCAGAAGGTGATGAGAAACTTTGAATCTTTATTAAGTAGAAGATGAAGATTATTTAGTTAATAATCTTGATACAAATTCAAATATGTAAAATGTAAATGTATTTCATTTTTTGCTTCAAAATATGTAATTTTGGATCCAATTGTTCAATGTTGAATGTTCAATCTGTGCTAAACTTTGCATTATATGAATTTAAAGCAATTATCAGATTTTCTAGATTTTTTTCGGATTTTTACTAATTTTCTTGAATTTTTAAATAATTTTTGTATTATTTTAATATTAAAGTACGATACGATACGATATGCCCGTATCATAGAGCCCGGCGATACGCGATACGATACACATCAGACAACACTGATTTTAACTATGATAAAGTGGCTTTTAGCCCTAGAGAAAATGGCAAAGTTTAATATTCCTATCCAAAATATTCAATTAAGGGTCATTTTTATTCAACGAGTTGTAGTCTAAAATCTATATGACTGAATGAATTATCATAAAATGCGTGAATAGAAAATGGGAACTTTTATGGTGCAACAAACTATGTTTTGTAGCCCACGTGATCAACCATGGGCTTTACCTTTTTCATTAACTTTCCAAGTTTTGAGTGGGGAAGGCATCCCACCTTGACTGGAATTAGATCACCACTCACAAAATGTAGGGTGATATCACGAAAGTAGAAGAAACTAAGGAAAACCAGATTTTCAGAAATGGGTAAAGATGTATCAGGAAGATATTTGAAACATCCTTCTTTTGTTCCTCGATACACATTTCATGCATGAAAAAAACCTAACTTGAGACATCCAAGACAAAAACCACAACTACTAAGCTTTAACTAGAAAAGTTAATCTAAAATAGGTCATACAAACTAGGGGAAAATCATGCTAAGATATTGAAAAAGATGTGAGCAATAGTACAATATGTAGGACCCAAAAGATACTTTTGCAACAATTAGAAGAGAAAAAGAGTTACTGTGTGCGTAGAATAGAATTAATATTGACGGTGACAATTCAAGAGTTGATATATAAACTTTATGTCTACTTATTGTTCGAGCAAACAATCCAAAACGATTAATATAAACCTCCCGACTATGAAAAACTTGAAATATAGTGCAGAGCACTTGGTATAAAGGCCTAGAATAGCTCTATGACTAATATTGCACGAGTTAAATTAGGAATTCAAGCGCTGCACACGGGAAAAAGGTAAGTTTTCCTAAACTCAGAAAACAACGGCAAGCAGATTTTGTTTGTTCGCATCGCAACGTCACAAGCTGAAAATGTCTAATGTGCAATCCACATGAAATTTCAAAGTAAACTTGGCATATTTTGCTTGAACCTATGATTCCTGAACTTCCACAGCTTCCACTTTCACAAGTAAAAACAAATGAAAAAATAACTGGCAGCAATTCTTCAGCTCAATCTGAGAGTGCTGAACCCTCAAAAGCCGCGGTTTCAGCTCAGAGGAGAGGTGCTGTTATCGAAAAGCCCAGCTTCATAAATCACAGGCTTGATGACTCATATTAAAACATATACCTCCGGAACGATATAAACTCGCCATCAAAACATTCCAACTCTTCATAAGGGGTTAAACTAAGAATGTTAATTGAGCATGAGATATATGCTTACTAGATTGAAGGTAGATCGGTCTATAACTTCCAGTTATATCAATAACCAGAAGAACACAAAAATAATCGAGCCGAACCGAAAATACATACAACTTCGCCCAAAACACTGCAATTTACGAAAACATCGTGAGGAAATTTGAGGACAGCACCTCGGTTCCTAACAAGAGAGACGCCGAATGATCCGCATTGTCCACAATATTATAGAATGTTGATCGAAAATGCGAACGAAAATGAATAAAGGCGAAAGGATATTGGGAAAGGCAAAGGAAAAGAGAGAACGACAAACGAGACCGAAAGGAAACGATATTCAAAGCATACATTGACAAGGTGCACGGTCTATCTGAGATCGGATCCAACGGTTCAACGGTCATCCTCCAAAGATCCCCTTGAAATGCGATTGAGAATACGTCTCGCCGGCGTGTTTCGGCCGAGAGAGAGAGAGAGAGAGAGAGAGAGAGAGAGACCAGCAATGACTAAGACAGACAGAAATAGAGAGGGAGTTTCCGGCAATGACTAAGACAGAACAGAAATAGCGGGAGAGCACTGAGTAAGAGAGAAAAGGAGTGACGGAAGCCCGTCTCTTGTTTCTTATGCAGATCCGGATCCGAACTGCTTAACTGAATAGTGGTAGGGTTGCCAATTTGGCCCGACCCAACCCGACTGGGTTTGGGTTCGGAATGAAGAAAAACCTATCTTTGGCCGGCTATGGGACAGTTACGAGATAAGAAAATACCCAACTCATATCTGACCTAAACTATACCAATGTACATTTGATACAAATATATAAATATGACGTTGAATCTTTTAATTTTCATCCAACTGAACTTAGACTTTTAATTATTTGAATTAGATTAATTTGCAAATGATTTACTTTTTATTCAAAATGCTTTTAATTTCAGCAATTTTATTGGGATTGATGTTTGTTGTATGGGTCGCCTGTTAAAAATAATATCCGTGTCGGTCTCCATTAGGTAATGTGGCAGGTACAAGGCACAATGTCCCGGTCATAGAGCAGGGTACCCATACCTGACCTGCCCCATTGCCATACCCAGATGGTGGTACCATTAAGTCGGTTCAGATGAATGATAAATCTAGGAGTGAGATCTCTTACTATGAGAAGCAATTATCAGACTCGGATATGGTTCCAATCTAGTCTCGATTAGGTTCCGCTTATGATGAGCTCATTCATGTCCAGTTTGAGATCTAAACCAGTTGAAAATGCACTCACAATGCGATGCGAAATGGACATGAACAATATTGCATCTTTGTTTCAGCTCGGCCTGCATAAACTCGTTTATTAAGTGTATGAAAATTTACCTGTACAAACATACAGACATATACACACCCATATATGTATATATGTATATATATATGTATGTATGTATATATATATATGTATGTATGTATATATATATATATATATATATATATATATGTATGTATATATATATATATATGTGTGTGTGTGCGTGTATGTATGTGTGTATGTATATATATGTGTGTGTAATGTTGAATTCTTTCAATTGTACAGGAATATTGTGACATCTTTCAATTTTCAGTTGGAAAATAATTATTTTACTAAAAGTTGTATTTTTGAAAATATGTTTTTGACTCTAGCAAGCATCTCATGTTCAATTGATCAAATCGACTCACGATTTCTTCGACTTGACTCAAATGAGCTAATGAAATAAACATGAACAATTGATTGAACGAGCCATGAACTGCCGCAATGCCTTTCGATCTGCTCGTTAACGCCCCCATCTACTATGAAAAGAATACCGTATGCAAACCCAATAAGAAAATTATAAACCGTAAATAAAAGAATGTACAATTTTATCTGTTTGAACTGTTGGATCATACAAATGTACGTGAAGTCTCATGGTTGTCATGCTTCCCTATCATATGCGCATCTCCACACAGCATATTCGTATCTCCTGTCTATTGGATCTCTCTTTCTAGGCCCCAAGGATATTCTTTGTCTTCAAGAATTTTCCGTATTTGATGCGACTTGATTCAAGACATGAAAACCTTCCGAAAATTTATTGTGGTTTAGAATCACCATACATTATGGTGCAGTTATTCTTTTTTATATGGATTTAAGTGGCCGGTCTTACTAATTTAGTGCATTAGCCTAAAGCACTACACGATTCTCTTTTTCTTTTCTTTTTCGGAAGGCCGAAGCCCAACTCATGACCTTTGACTTGTGAGTTGAGCCCCTAGCCAAGTCAGCTGATACTCTCAGTTAAATATGTCCGGTTTCAGTTTTCCAAAAACCTTTAGTTGTAACCGAATCGGCCCAGGACCAGTTCCAATTTTGAGAACCGACAGTTTTGAAGCGATTTCAATTTAAATCTGGAACTGCTTAATTTCGTTCATTTTTAATTTTAAAGTATAGATTTTATTTTACAAAAACAGACTCATGATGCATGAGAATGTTAGCCTAAGCTAACAGGCTCATGGCGGGAATTGGGACAATTTAAACTGGAACCGAACTGCAAGTTTTTATACTGATTTTGATTTTGGTTTCCGGGTTGAACCATAACCAAATTGGGAGGTCTCTGGCCATTTACGGTTACGTGGTTGGTTCGGCTCCGGTTTGAACCATTGGCCGGTTTCGAACCATTCATGTCTACCCCCAGTGCCAAGATTCAATTTTATTATGCTCAATACTAGAATATTGTAACTAATGAAACATATACATGCTTTAAAATTTGCTTGGTTTCTCAGGTTCTAATCAAATTTAGTACATACACCTAACAAAAGGTCAATATATGGAAAGTTTCACAAAACTACTCTATGGTATACCTATTTGACACTTTGATAAATAAATTCCTTATGCAATAAAATGGAGATCTTAGGTTTTCTCCGTTAATAAAAAAAGGGTCTCTACCATAACAATGTCAATTTTTTTCTGACATAAGTGCCTATGTGGACATGCTAACATGGCACCTAAGCCACATCAACTTGTTATATATACATAATGTACATATATAGATATATAAAGTTTCAACTTAAGTCGCCACATCAAATATAATTAATATTGAATGCATATTAAACAAGTGTTATAATATATATATATATATATCATATTAACCAATTAAATACATATTAATTAATATTGTAAAATTAACTAGATATTAATTAGTATTCAATAAATATTACATAATATTTATTATGACTATATTATTATTTTAGTATTCAACGTATAACAATTTATATATATTAAAATATTATAATGGTTAATGTTATAATTAATTATGCATACATAGTAACTAGTGTTTATATTATGTAATTAAATATGCATAAAGCTACCTCATCCAGTCACCTCTTCCTCCTCTTATTCTTTCTTTCTTTCTTTGTGTGAAGTAGATACTATCATACTTTGTAAGATGAGAAACACGATTGACCCACATCTCCTCTTTGAAAAAGGCATGGCTGTCCATGTTTGTTTTTGTCGATACCAATGGACACCTAGGACCCTGCTTAGAGAATCACGACTCAATGGAGTTTCTCTATGAAGGGTGAAGCAGCCATGTTGCATCCCCTACTAAGGGCGACACACATCAGCCAAGTCTCCCTCTCATGAAGAGATGAGGCCAATCCACTTTGCCTCTCTTTTACACGCATATGTGTATGTATTCACATATAAACATGTATAAATGTACATACTATATACACATAAAGACATGAATTGATGCAATAATTATTGCTTTGTCTATTGCAAACTTCATTCCAATTTTTTGTTTTCACATTTTCCAATGAGATTTTTTGTGTATTTTGTAATAGGAGTTGGCCCATAAGCACATGAAACTGGCTAAGTAGAAGTCTCTAACTTGACTATATCATTGAGACAATGCAATGCTTTCAGGCCACCGCTGGTAGGGGATGATCATGGATCATCCTATGAATGAGCTCGGCTTCAGAATGTATTGTCTTCAAGGTGTTGTGATGATGACAATCCTTAAAAACATCATCATGACGCAGGTGCCAACCTATATTCTATAGAGGGTCATAACACCAACTTTCCCTTTATTCTAGAGTTTCTTCTTTGTTTTAGGTCACATTTTATAAATTGGGTAGTTTTGAATCTTTGTCAAAGGTAACATTGTATGTATAAATAAAAGATTCTTATATATAATCCATTACCTATAAATATATAGGCTATTGAATTGGTGAAGTTAAGTATACTTTTCTTTGGAGCAATATCTCGGTGCTAGGTAGTTAGAAGGATAATGTGTACTAGCTTGAGTTATTGAAACAAGGATGGTTGTTAATTTAGGTGTTGGAGCGATCATTGTTGAGCACCTCTATAGAACATTGGCAACTCAAATCCAATAACTTTTACATACTATGAGGTGAGATGACTATTACTCTATACAATGCCCTAACATCCTTGACTTTCCGATGGACAAACACCTTGTAGCTTTAACACGAGAGATGAAAAAGTTGGACAACATAAATATCATAGCTAAAATCAGGGGCATATATTATGATAAGGTGAAGTACAAATGAATCCAAGAGTTGTTAAGTTCAAGATGCTCTAGCTACATGTTTAGAGGATTAGGAATAAGGTATTATTTTTGTTATATTTAATTGGATGCGCTATATACTCAGATACGAAATAAGGTGTCAGTATTGTGTAGTTGTTGGTCAATGATATTTGAAGGGTTGTTGGTTATGCCTGGAGTGCGATGACATTTGGCTATTTGTACACACAACTAAGTAAAGTTTTACATATAAAGGCACACCAACTAAGTGACCACATTTATATTTATATTATATTATATTAATGTAGCAATCATTGGTTGATAACTTGTTGAGCAAGAAAGGTTGTTTGTATCATAGGCTTGGATTTACAAATACCTTTTAGCTTTTATTAAACAATCAAGTAGGATGGTTTGATTGACATACTTAAGTGGTCTTGTGGATGGTCAATGTTATTTATAGGGATTGTCATATTGTCTTAATAAGTTCATAAGGCACTTGAACTCTATGAAGATAAATAAGGCCCACAATTATTGATATAGGATATATTTGGATGAGATTTACTATAAACAATAAAACTATGACATTAATATTGATATTATTTCTCTTTTTTATCACAAATTACATGACAATCTTATTGCTAGAGAAATATGTAGACAAGACATGCCATTTGGCATGACTATACAAATGTATTTGACATCATAAAGCTTACATGATAAATCGAGTTACTCATCAATTCAGTTATCGTTAATAGATCTCGGTTGACCCATTGAGGCCCTATCAAGCATATAGGCATACAAAGCCACTTATCTACAAAATAGAGTATGGCCTACATGATGGCCTTTGGCAATAAAGAATTTTGTATTGCTTGCAACTACAATACCAATGCATTCAAGTAATGTATCCACATGAGTGTGATGATTTACATATTGGTTGGTATGTCACTCAAACTCATCATTATTTTCTACTATGATAACCCTTGTTACTTTGGACCATATTTACTATTCAAAATATATCTTGATTTGATATCTCTCTTGCAACCCTTACCTAAACAATGCTTTACCCTTAGATGTGTATGCTGCAACGAATACCTTCATCCCTTGTTGGATGCTTACCTTTCAACGTATGTGATGGCACATCAAGTAAAGTAGTGTTATATGTGTGTATAGGGTATGGCATGAAAGCTCGACATAAATATGAAGCTTGTTCATCTTCATGTCCACATAAAATAATGTGAAAAGTGTGCATTTTCTTAACAATAAGAAATTAGAACATAAAACACAAAACAATCAACAACATATATCAACTACAATGGAACAACTCAATTTTACTTTTAATGATTACCATATAAGATAAGTTATTCTTAAATTATTCAAAGATGTACAAGTTCAATTGGTTATATAATATTGAACAACTTATGAATACATTATAATGTAAATTGTTTGTAAATATACATACAAAGGTAGCTTGTGGTAGGGGAATGGACCTTCACTTGGTACCTATCATTCTTATGGAGACACGCATGTTGCATGTTATCCTTTAAGAGCGAGATGGGCATTGCATTGACTCCTCCTTAAATGATAATGCATCCCAATCTCTTCTCCATTCTTTGGGAATATATTTGAAGCTGACTCACCATCAAGGGTTCATTGCTCGCACACTTCACCTTTTCATCAGATAAATTTGCTTGTATGTGTGAGCAACTTTGCATAGAAAAAGATAGGGTAAGGATCTCAACTAAATGACAAATAAAATACAATTAAATTAAAAGTTAATTTATAATATGGAAGAAGATACTCCTCAATTATAATTAAATTAATAAGTCATTTTACAATTAAAGCTTAAAGTGAAACAAATGGAGAAATAAAGTCATTTAACAAACTAATTATCATGCACTTCATAAAGATTATTATTACCTCAGCCTCTCAAAGTAGATACATATCAATGTATTGAAGAAAAAATATATCCCAACAAGAGACACTTTCATGTTGATACCGCTTCTATGATGGAAAGATAAGTGATGTTATCTATCATAAGCATCTACACTAAAATATAACACAAAGCAAGAAATTACAAACTTGATAACACAAATTAAGCAATAACAAGTTAAGATATCTGACATACTAATAACGATTCCAACACTAAAAATGACTCATTTAATTATTATAAAACATATACCATACATTCCACAAAGTTGGTTGGTCGCCATCTAACACTAACAACAGGAAGATTGTTGACCCAATCCTATAGAGTTGTACTAGCGTAATATTTTACTAAGAAGCGATAAATCAACTAATAACTCACATCGACATCCAATAATCAAAGTCACGCTGATTGTTCTTTATGACTAAAATTTGAGAATAATATCTTCTATGAAAACATGAAAATATAGATCATGAGGGCATGCAACCTCTCTAAAATATCTTTTATCATCATAATACTACCATGTCTCCTCATTTTGAAAAAATATATTAAATGACTCCATACCTACAAATCCCATCCCTGCAACATTAGTCCATCTATTAGTTTATAGGATTATGAACCATGACATCTCATAAATATACTACTACCTAAAGTCTAATCTTCTAAATGTCTTTAGGGCGCATGGAGATACAATATGAGTAGCATTTCTTAGTCCTTCTTGAGTAACATTTCTTTTAGTATGCTCTCATGAAGACAACTCTCTTTTCATAGATTTGTTGTATGATTGACCTTTAACACAATAAAGAAGTGACTCCTCTAAGGTCATAAACTTATAATTCAAATGCTTGTTAATAACCAATTACTATTGTCATTCTCAAAGAGAATGACTTTTTAATTGTTAAAAAACTACCTCCAACTTAGTTATATCTTTTAGGTCATCATCATCATTGTTGGATGTGTAAGATATTTTTACTTTATGTCAAGCTTCTCCCATAATGGCTCAATTGATGATAATTTTGGCTCACCTATTTTAAAAAGAATGTTGATCTCTTGAACACATTATAACTCATGCAAATGTCACAATATGTATCCTGTAAAGGTAATGCATGTTGATAAACAATATCTCTCAAGTGACTTATTTAATTCTTTAATATGAAATTCAATCAATAAATGGAGGTGGATTCATATCATATCAAACCTTCTAATTGAGTTGTCGAGAAACTCTTTCAACCTTGTATTTACAGTGTTGACTATGTAGACCAACATGTTATAATCATTACAACTTGAAATTTAAAAACAATATATGTATGTTCTGACATTATATGCCTCTTAGTGATATGAGTATCATAATGTATCGAGCTATCAATCCATTCTAATTCTATCATTTTTTATATGGGCCCAACCATTGTTCTTTAACATATTAAAGCATAATAGAGAAATTTGTTCACTTCACCTTAATCATAATCTACTCATTAATATAAATACTCTCATTGTCCAACTCAACAATTATTCACCAACTCATACCAGATGTAGTAACCATTTGTTTCCTCATTAGTCAAACAATATATCTCTTAATACTTTTTGCAATATGACTTTTACAAAAGAAATGTACTGACTTTGAGGATACCATCTTAATTGCATCTTTCTGTGTCAACTCACAATTTGCAAATTACATGAGGAAATTTGTTTGGGGTAAATAATTCCTTTATATAGTTCGATGCCTAAATATAATTATACTCCTTTTCTACACCTATAAAAAGTAAATATTATAGAAAAACCTTTTTTAGTTAAGGTAAATCTCACCACCTCAACAAAGGTATCTTAGACATTTGAATGTCATAGTCAAATTCTTATTAGTTAATATAAATCTCATCATCTCAAAGAAAATTATCTTATTCCTATTTATCTTATATAAATAATCAAACTCCAACATATTTGAAAACACGCATAATAACTAAATTAAAGGAGGATGCATAAACACAATGTTGCTAATTCATACCCAAGTTGCTAGAGAATTATCCAACCACATATTTCCTCCTTTATAATTTGTATCTTCACATTATAAATATATCTTATCGTGCTAACATTTAAGTTATCAAATGATATAATATGGTTGGACTTGCAATTACTTTTTATTTGCTCCTTTGATATATAGTATAGTATTGATAATCAATCAATTTGCATGCAAATTCATATCATTCAAGATATAAACCTAAATGATGATTATGCATCCCATTAGCTATATCTGACATCTACGAATTCTTGTATCGATTCACTGACAACTTTCAATACCAACTTGTTTATTGTCTTTATATTCATCACCTAAACCAAACATTGCATCTTATACATTTATTTTTTAACGAATTCTTATGATAAGAATGTTGTATTTCCTTTAAACATCTCTTACATGCTAAATCAAATCGTTTTAACAACAAAATACTTCATCTATTGCAAATACTAGTGAATAATCAAGTCCGTTACTCTTGGAGTAAAAAATGTATCACCAAGTCCATCACTTTTGCTAGCAATAAATTCATCGTTCGGTTCACAACAATCAAATTCGCATTTACGATGTATGGAGAGTTTACTCACCATAATGAGTAATTTCATCACTTGTGGTATATCCAAAATCTATTACGACAAGTGATGAAATTATAAAATAATTTTGCAAGTGACAAAAAAAATGTTGAATTGAACAATTGTAAGTGTATGAGGTGACAAGCCGATTGAAAGGGTGATGCACTCGGTCCATGTCCCCATTCAACAAAAAAAGAGTCAAGCCACTCCACCCATCAAGAGCTAACGCGGCATAGTGACTTATTTCTTGAACAAGAGACATGACCCGGGTGTGACTCACCTTTAAGGATTGAGGTACCCGCCTTCTTTCCCTTCTCTCCTCCAACCTTGACACGCTCTAAATGAGTCTCTCTTATAAATGTCCCAACTCTCATTCATAGTCGTCCAACAATGAGAGGGAGGTCAAAAGAGAGATCCATGCCTCACTTATAGGATTTGATGGAAATCGATAGACATCAAATTAATAGATTGATAGAAAGTGATTAAGAGAGAGGTTAAAACAAGATGTATATGGAGATCAAGAGTGAGGATGAGAGATAGGAAGAAATCAACAGTGAGAGATATATGAAGATGGGGGTGGTTGCTGATTCGGTACATGAGGAGTTTAGGTAGAGTACATTAACGTGCTTAGGGAGAGAGGAGAGAGGAGAGAGAAGAGAGAAAACCTATGAGAAGGGTATTTTGGAAAAATTAAAAGAAGTGGATGTTAAGTAAAAAAAGAGTAAATGAAAAGTAATTATGATTTTTTTATGTTCTCAAAATTCAATATCTTTCTAAAGAATTGGCAGCAATAGTCAATCCCAAGGTTTTTGCACATGGAGCAAGCTCGTGTGGCAATGGAGTTAGACATGATCGGTTCGTAACTCACTGCAAGTTCAACCCATAACTAAACTGGGTTTTAAACCACTCAAACCTTAAGACTGAAACTGCAACCAAACCAGGAACTTACAAGGCTCGGTTACGTTTTATGATCTTGAGAAACTGCACAGAAACCATAATGGATACCAGTGGCTTTTAACCATCTAAAACTACATTTTTTCCATAGAAAACTGAACTTGAAACATAGGAATCAGCAGTTCCAAGCCAGACCCAACCAAAAAGTGGATGGTTCCATAATTGGAACCGAAGGGGTCCAAGTTTGATTACAGTTTGTAGCTCTGGGTAATCTAGGACTGCTGGTTTGGAACCGTCTGCACGGCTTACGAAGAACAGGCTATGTCTAGAGGTAGCCATCCCAAAAAAATTAACATGAAGGTCACAAGCTCAATACCCCAGGGGTGTGAAAAATCTGCTAAGGGTCTGCCTAATACCGCAGGTGCTTATAAAAGGAAAATAATTTCACGGTTTCTGTCCATAGAAATTGCTTTTACGAATACAACTGCTTTTTACGATAAATGTGTTCTATGCTATGCACTGCAAGGCACTAGACTTAATCTTTTTTTTTCTTGAGGGAAAAATAATACACGGTTAAATGATGGACTTTATAGTCCACGACATTTCTTTTGTTTCTCATTACCCAAAATTTGGATGAGAATGGACGCCACACCTTCCCTTACTGTAGATCCATCACCTGAAAAAGAAAACCTGTTTCACATACGCCACACATGTGTGTCTGCACCCACACCCACACATATATTATATATATAAAGAGAGAGAGAGAGAAGCTAGACTCCCATTGATCCTAGATTCTTTTTGACAATCTTATTTATTTATTGAATGGTCTACATCCAAATAAGAAAAAATAAAAGTAGTTTTTTTTTTAAGTAAAAAGTACAAAATAATTTTCAATTTTCTTTTTTCAATTGAAACCATCCACCAAAGAGATGAATCGTCCAAATTATAAAGAAGAGCCTAGCATTTCTCTCTCTCTCTCTCTCTCTCTCTCTCTCTCTCTCTCTCTCTCTCTCTCTCTCTCTCTATATATATATATATATATATATATATATATATATATATATATATATATAACGGGGAGGTTGTATTCCCCAGTATCAAACTCATCACCTCAAACTTGGATATCCATAATAGAAAAGAAGAAAAAATAGGTTGGCAATTAGCACCGTGAATTTGGGCGATGGACAAGGATAGCTACTCATGTGTGCCCACACTGAGAGAAAGCAATATGGTAGGACCTACAGTAGATTGCTGCTATCCACCACAGAAACTAGTGGAGGATGTAGGGAACTTTTTGGGGGTGAGGCCAATAGCCCAGTCGTAGCCACGTACTCAACCGTGGGATAAACGCTTTTCCTTTGACAAACAAAGCTGCGAAAGAGAAAGAAATCAAGGGCTGCTACTGCAGCCAGAGCGTTAGCTCACCGGTAGAGCTCTCTAACGTCCACTCGTAAGTGGTGAGTTTGATTCTCAGAGGTGCATGTGTCATAGGCTTAGTTTTTCCGTCGCAAAAAAAAAAGAAAGAAAGAAGAAAAGCCTTAGGCACTGGGTGATACAGATTACATAGGATGACCCCATGTTATACATTTTTGGTTATCTTTCTGAATTTTG
Source organism: Brasenia schreberi (assembly GCA_036023115.1). Lineage (NCBI taxonomy): Eukaryota > Viridiplantae > Streptophyta > Magnoliopsida > Nymphaeales > Cabombaceae > Brasenia > Brasenia schreberi. The sequence goes on from JAYKKT010000038.1 coordinate 652,524, forward strand.
GATGTGTGGATACCCTGCCTCAACTCTACGTAGATCCGCCATTGCTCGAGATGGATGGTTGTGATTTTTCACTTGAATTTGAGTAGACATGTCCTGTTCTAGTTTGCTTGGAACCATGAACCAAGAACTGAATTGCAGCCTGGCCGGTTTCGGTTACACTATGGAGCCATGGGCTCCTGTTCCAGTCCTGGTTCAAACCCAAAACTGGCTGAAACTTAAAGAATATTAACAATTTTGAAAAAGTTGAAAAAAATAAAAAGGGGCCTAGCTAGTGGTTTGTACCACCAGTTCTGATTCTGGTTTTAAAGGAGGAGGGGCCAAGACTTGCTTCCACATTCTGTGATACCGGAACCAGCGGTTGCAAACCATTGGTTTTTTATATTTTTTCGAAATTTCAATTTTTTAAATATTTTTCCTGTTTCAAATAGTTTATTACTCAAACTGGAACTGGTGCCAGCCCGGTCCTGATTCGGTTCTAGCTGGTTCTAGGAAAACCAGAACTAGCCATGTCTAGCTGAGATAGACTTTGGTGCACGAGATCATTAGCAGGTGCAATCTGATATAAGAGTAAACAAAACTACAAAATGGGTTTTTAACTACAACAATATTTTCTTATCTTTTGAGGGTTTGAGGTTTTGGGTCAGGTCAGGCACACCATATGCATGCTAGGCTCGAGAAAACAAGTTGCATCCAATATAGAGTACAACTAGGAATGGAAGTTCATGTTCGTGTCAGTATCATTTTGCGTTCTATCTGAAACAGGTCACACAAACAAGTCAATTGGGTCTCACATTTCTTCAACAAAAGAAACCAAAGGGAAGCTCATCTCCTTCACGATACTGTTTGTTTGCCAATGGTGTCAGTCGGATCATATGCTTACGCCTCGGGAAGCTTTTTTTAGGGTGGCCAATCAACGTTTTAGGCCATGATCGTGTCATTTCGTGTTAGAAACAGGTCAACCCAAACATAACCTGTTTTCTTTTCTTCTCATGCTATGGGCAGAAAACAGACCTTTCGGGTGGCGTTATGTCGGGTTTTTGTGGAAGGTGTTATATTATCAACCAGAATATGACCAGGCTTTTTCGTGTTACTTTGCATGGACATAAACACCGATCATTTTTGTCACATTTGTGTTGGGTATTCGTGTCGTGTCATATATTGCCAGTCTTACTTTATCCCTTAGTCCAAGGAGCTTCATGCACTTCTATGAAAGTGGAATCCAGAAGGGAATATACTAATATGGAATAGGGCTCAAGTTTGAAGCAGATGATTTACAGCTAAGCTCATCCGAAAATGAGCGAAACACAGACTTGAGTGCTCACTCAACTCTGGCTCGACTGTAACTGCCTATTGGTATTTCAAGGTAAAGATTTTTAGGGAAAGGAAAAGGCAGGACTTGACTCTGCAACTTACATTTTGAAAGAGAGCCTTAAGCAGGGGCTTTTCCTACTAAAGGCCTACCAATTTCATGGAGAAAGATCTTATTTCAAAAGGATAATGATGTATATTAAGAATGATATGGTCCTAGGTGTCTCAATCATCCATAAAAATGATCAAATGGTAGTCTTTTGAGAGTATACACTTTTGGAAGAATATGTTATGATTCCTATATATATACAAGAAAAACTAAATATTGTCCATCTGTGCTCATGATCACCCATTGCTTTTAGGGAGCATCAGTGTAATTTCAAATTTTTTAATGACCTTTAAAAAATATAAGGATATTTTTATTACATGCATGTCACCCAAAATCATTAAATGTGTTCATGGTGGGTACATTCAATCATTATATATATATATATATATATATATATATATATATATATATATATATATATATATATATATATATATAGAGAGAGAGAGAGAGAGAGAGAGAGGTCACTGCAAACTTGGCTGTCAAGAGCTCGATCAAGTCAGGTTCAACTGAACTTCTTGATGAGTTCGAACTTTAGCTTGAATTTGGCCCCAGGCACTTGGAACTCTACCAAATTGTGTGAAAACCAATACTTATTAAATTGAAAAGAGCCATTGGTAAGACATTAATATCTTAGACAAAAGGCTGAAAATAGTTGCTTTGTCTTGATGCGTTTCACATCACTTTGTTGCGCTACGGCTCTTTAGTTATCTTTCGCCGTATAAATGTGGGACTAAACTACTCGCTTAGATTCACAATCAACTTGAGCCGGGTAGTGCCCAGCCCAAACTGAGCAGTTTGCTTAGATGTCAAGCTTGAGTGGAGTTTGGGTTGAACTAGAAATGGCTGGTTTTGGTTACCCTGAAACCTTGAACAGTAACCAAAGCAGCCCGAGACCGAGTCAGGAACAGTTTCAATTTGAGTCCAGAATGCTAGAAACCCTGTAAAAATATTAAAATTTTAAAAATAAATAAAAAATAAAAAATGCCCGAACTGGCGGTTCCAAACCACCAGTTCCTGTTTCGTGAAAGGTGAAACCGGAAACGAACTGCGTGATCTCAGGTCCTGATTCCAGTTTTAGTTGGTTCCTGACCCAATTTGGTTCTTGTTAGAACCATAGTGCCGGTTTGAAACCTATCATGTCTAAGTTGAACTCAACAATTGTACTGGAGCTATACGATCTTGGTTCACTTGCATCACACACACACAACAAGCACACGTGCATTCACACACACACACACATAGATTTTAGGTACATAACCAGCCACACTAAAATAGGTGGTTGCATTTTGACGGCAATTAAAGAGTAGTCAAAAGAAATAGCTTGGTATTGGAGACCATGGGGCATCTAGTTTTCTGTTTAAAGATGTTTGGTGGATATTGTTGAGAACAAATAGCAGTATTAGTAGAAAAGTACTGTTTTCCACTAGACTTGCTCAATGTCTTCAAACTAAAATGACTTGCGGTGTAAGGAGCCATGGGTCTGCTGGCTAAGCGGTCGACTAAAAAAACCTTTAATTTAAAGGTCAAGAGTTCGACATTCAAGGTATGCATAACCAGCCACAAACCATATACTAAGCTTCTTTAATATGTATGACTTTCATGGACCCAATTAGGCCTTCACAGGATTATCCAAAAGTCATTTGATTAAAAGTAAATTAATTACATAACCAGCCACATTTAATTACTTATAAGAGTAGCTTATCACAAACACAAATTGATTACTTTATTTGTAGAAAAAAAGATAGAGCATGTTGTAAAGATTACAAGGTAATTTCAGGAGAAAGCTTAACCACCCAACATCGACTTTTAGTTATGGATTTACAAATAAAAAAATGGACAAAGAAGAAAAGAATGCATCGAGCTATTCAGACTAAATGGTGGAACCTCAAAAGAGAGAAATAAGATATATTTAAACAGAAAGTCCTTCAAGGAAATGTTTGGAATTATGTTGGTACACCCTGTGATATGTGGAACAATATGTCTATATATATTAGGAAAGTGGCGAAAGATGTGTTAGGTGTATCTAAGAGAGGTGTACCAGTACAAAAAGAAGCTTCGTAGTGAAGTGAAGTAATGCAAAATAAAATCAAGGCAAAGAGGGCATGTTACAAATTACACTATCCTAAGAAAACTAGTGAAACTTTATAGGCTTATAAGAAAGCAAAGAAAGAAGTGAAAAAGGCCTTGAGTGAAGCAAAAGCTAACATTTGGGAGGATTTATATACAAAACTCAACTCGAAAGAGGGTGAAAGAGATATTTTTAGGATAGCTAGGACTAGAGATAAGAAAAGTAAAGATCTTAATTATATTAGATGCATCAAGGACGAGGATTAAAAAATTCTAGTGGTAAATGATGATATAAGAAATAGATGAAAAAACTATTTTTATAAGCTTTTTAATGAAAATAAAGATGTTAATATTAGCTTACGAGAGTTAGCCAAATCAGAAAAGTATATAAACCACAATTTCTACGTATTCAAAAGAATGGAGTCAAAGAGGCTCTTAAACATATGAAGGGTGGTAAATCGGTAGGACCAGATGATATTCCTATAAAAGTTTGGAAAATACTAGGAGAAAAAAGAATCACTTGGAGAATAATTTGATTAAAGTCTTTGAAGAATTTTAGACCGCAAAAGAGTTGTTTGAATCGATAATAATCAAATATGATACAACAACTAAGTTACATGTTCAATTGTTGCTAAAAAAATATAACTCCTATAAAATAAAAGAAGGGGATAATGTAATAGAACACGTGAACCACATATTGATAATGACAAAGAGATTTAATTGTAGCCAAATGAGTCATTCCAAAACCTAAGCAGATATTCACAATACTAAATAGTCTTCTCTCATCATGAAACATAGTCACTACTGCACTTAGACTATGGCCTAAGACAAGCCTTTCTAAATTGCCCCTTAAGCTACCAATTGAACATGAGCGTATAAATAAAAATAAGAAGAAAAATTTGTTAGTAGTTTAAGACGAGATAGGATCTAGCTCTAAAGTCAACCAAAAGAGAAATAAACCAAATAAGAAGTTTGGTAAAAATAACAAAAAAAGTGGTCAATTTTTTAAGAAAACATAGGAAACAGCTTCCCGAGTTAAGTTCTTCAGTTGCGAAAAAATAGGACACTGAAAGACATTGCAGCAACAAGAAGAACAATGGAAACACCCATCAACGTAGACAATCAAAGAAGCAAGATATAATCTGTGTGATATCTGAATGATTATACCTGGATCACCCGGTGATTGACTGGTAGATTGATTGAGGAGCGACGAGACACATCTCAAAAAGAAAAGGGTCAATGTACATAAAAGAATATAAACCAAGAGAACATTGGGTATACATAGGAAATAACACTTTCTCAGATATTCTTCGAATTGAGTTCTTTAGAATTTATGTACAAGGTATGTAAGTTGTTCTATTTGATATTTTGATTGTACCAACTATAAGATGCAATATGGTTTCAGTCCCTACCTTGGTTAAAAAGGGCTTTGAGGTCACGTTTATTCTTGGAAAAGTGATTGTGGGAAAGCATAAGAGAATAGTTTTCGAACATGACTTATTCATATTTAATATTAATGAAACTAAGGATTCTTCTGCTTATATTGATTGTACATTTAACGTTGATGTGAATGTATGGCATAAACATCTAGGGCATATAAGTCTAAAAAAATTGAAGAAATTATTCAACTCTAACTTATTGTCAAACAACAGCTAAGCCTTTTTCCATACTAGACGGGGTCGACTACATGGATTCTTTGTTTCCACAAATCCCTATCATGTGTCATGTTAGCAACTAACTTATAATAAGCTAGATCATTCTTTATTGTTTTTTTCCAACACTTTTGTGGTCATCTTCTACCTCTTTTAATACTTTCCAAATTTAGTTTTTCGTACCATCTTATAGGTTTTTCTTTTCATCTTCTTTCTATATATCCAAACCATCTCATTTTACCCTCTATTGGCGTCACTCTTAATTTGTTTCTAATAACCTCATTATGTATATGGTCTTTTCTTGTCTGACCATTCATCCATCTCAACATCTTCATTTCGGTCACAGACATCTTTTGTACATGTTGATGATTAATTGTCCAACACTCAGAACCATAAAATGTGGCAGGCCTAATTGCTGCTTTATAATATTTACCTTTTAACTTTAACGGTATCTTCTTATCACAAAGAATACCTAATGCTCTTCTCCATTTTAACCATCCACCATTAATTCTATGCATAGCAACTCCATCAATTTTTCCATCACTCTAAAAATTTGACCCTAGGTATTTAAAACTTTCCTTTGGGGATGCAATGTGTGCAAATTTTAATTTCTATGTCCTCTGAAGTAACCAAATGATCAAACTTACATTCCTTATATTTTGTCTTTGTTCTACTAAGTCAGAGGCCTTTGCTTTCTAATGTTTATCTCCATAGTTCTAACTTCTCATTTTGTTTCCTCTACTTGACAACTTCCAATTAAGACTATATCATCATAGCAAAAAGCATTGCGATTGTGACGTAAAACTCTTGAATATGCGCGTGCTTAAGCACATCCAAGACCAAGGTAAAGATATAGACTGAAGAGTTGACCGTTGATGCGATCACATGGAGTTATAGAAAAATCTTCTATGACCCAGCTCTGTATCTCGCACTAGTTTTGGCCCATCTTTACATATCTTGGATTGCTTTCGAATATAAGCGTGTCTGAACTCTCTTTCTTCTCCGAAGCCTTCCACAGGGACCTCTCTCGGTACCGTATCATAAGCTTTTTCTAGATAAATAAATATCATGTGAAGGTCTTTCTTTTTCCTTTAAAATGTTTCATAAGACGTCTCAAAAGGTGAATCGTTTCAACAGTAGATCTGCCTAACATGGATCTAAATTGGTTCTCTCTTATACTTGATAATTATCTTAACCTACGTTCGATAATTCTTTCCCACAATTTCATATTATGGCTCATTAACTTGGTACCTAAATAATTCTTATACTTGCTCTCTATTCCTCGGGCATCTTTTGGTTTCTTCATATTTCATTAAATAGTCTTGTAAGCAAAGTGATTCCTATTTCTCCTAGTATTTTCCAAACTTTTATAGGAATATTGTCTGGTCCTACTGATTTACCACCCTTCATATGTTTAAAAGCCTCTTTGACTTCGTTCTTTTGAATACGTCGGTAGAAATTTGATTTATATATTTTTCTGATTTGGCTAACTCTCCTAATCTAATACTAACATCTTTATTTTCATTAAAAAACTTATAAAAATAGTTTTTCTATCTATTTCTTATATTATCATTTGTCACTAGAATTTTTTCATCCTCATCCTTGATGCATCTAACAAAATTAAGATCTTTAGTTTTCTTATCTCTAGTGCTAGTTATCCTAAAAATATCTCTTTTACCCTCTTTTGAGTTGAATTTTTTATATAAATCCTCCCAAATTTTAGCTTTTGCTATACTTATGGCCTTTTTCGCTTCCTTCTTTGCTTTCTTATAAGCCTCTAAAGTTTCATTAATTTTCTTAGCATAATATAATTTGTAACATGTCCTCTTTGCCTTGATTTTATTTTGCACTACTTCACTCCACCACCAAGCTTTTTTTTGTACCGGTACTCCTCCCTTAGATACACCTAACACATCTTTCGCCACTTTTCTAATATGTATAGCCACATTGTTCCATATATCACAAGATGTACTAACATAATTCCAAACATCTCCTTAAAGGACTTTTTGTTTAAATATATATTCTTTCTTGCTTTTGAGGTTCCACCATTAAATCCGAATAGCTCGATGCACTCTTTTCTTCTTTATCCATTTTTTTATTTGTAAATCCATAACTAAAAGTCGATGTAAGCTTTCTCGTGGAATTACTTTGCAATTTTTACAACACGCTCTATCTTTTTTTCTACAAATAAAGTAATCAATTTGTGTTTGTGATAAGCCACTCTTATAAGTAATTAAATATTTATCTCATTTTTTGAAGATTCTATTGACTAAAAAGAGATCAAATGCCATAGCAAAATTTAAAATCTCCCTACCTTCCTCATTTATATCCCCAAAACCAAAGTTTTCATGAATACCTTGATATCCTAATGCCTCTTTACCGACATGTCCATTTAAGTCTCCTCCTAAACAAATCATCTCCCTTTGTGAAATCTTTTGAATCACTTTATCTAACTCTTTCCAAAAAGTTGTCTTTATATTATCTTCTAGTCCTACTTAGGGTGCGTCAGTATCAACTATATTCAAAACCTCCGCTCTTGACACTAATTTCAATGTCATGATTCGGTCACCATATTATTGTATGTCTACTACACTATCCTTTAAATCTTTATTTATGATAATACCAACTCCGTTTCGAGCCTTTTCTTTACTTGAGTACCATAATTTAAAACATGTATTCTCTATCTCCTTTGCTTTTTCTCCAACCTATTTTGTCTCTTGTAAAAATAGAATATGAATCTTTCTCCGAATCATAGTATCTACCACCTCCATTAGCTTACCAGATAATGTTTCGATATTCCAAGAATCAATACGAATTTTATTATCTAGGACTAGCTTTCTTACCCGCCGCATTCGTCCATATTCAAAATGTGGGGACTCTATCTAAAAATTATTCACTACATTCGGGTGACAATGTAGCAGGACTAACTTCTTTACCCATACCCGTCCATGATATGAGAACCCTCTCTGCAATTGGTTTATTACGTTCAAGCAAAAATGTAGTGGCCCTTGCTTACTTATTACTGCATTTAGGCTCTATAGTGCGTCGCTAGGCAAGGAGGCCCCAAAACAATGCTCATAATTTTTGTAATCCATGTTATAAAAATTTGACGAATTTTTGTGCTAGCTGTCGGAAGCCTAACACAACCCTCCTCCTTTATCCGGGCTTGGAACCAGCAATGCAAAAGTGATCCCTTACATGGGCGGAGTTTATTACCAGAATTTAAGGAAAATACTTTAAGTTAGTATGAAACCTTTATATAAGGAAAAATATGAGGAAAATTTTTCCCAAAAAAACAAAGGGAAAAAACCCTCTTAAAAATTATTTACACTAATTTATGCAGTCCTTTTAGAGTAAGATCACATCGAGAAAGAGTCTATTTCATAACCTTTATTGATGATTGGTCGATATATATATATATATATATCTTAACACATAAATCTGAGGTACTTTAAACATTTAGAAAATATAAGCAGGAAATTGAAAATCAGATAGGACATACAATCAAAATCCTGAGATCAGTTAGAGGTGATGAGTACACCTCTGGAGAATTTCTAGAATTGTATAAAGACTTTGGTATTTCAAAGCAAAATGCAATTCCCATGACACTCCAACAGAATAGTATAAAAAAAGATATAAACTGAACCATAGTGAATGTGACAAGGTCTAATAAATGTCTCTACTAAAGGTATTTTTGGGAGATGTAGTAAGTACAATTGTCTATAACAAGGTCTTACAGAAAGTAGGGATGTTGAATTTCTAGAAGATATTAAGGACATCTTGAAAATGATGATGAGTTGACAAATAAAACCTTAAGTGAATATAAAAGACCTAGGGTCATATTGTCTTACTTAAAAGATTATGGCACTTACCTTTCACAAGAAGTATGCAATTTGGTGGATTTAGACAAGTTGACAAATAACCTGACTTATTGAGAGACTATTGACTCATATGAATCAACAGATTGGGAAAAAGTCATAGATGAGGAAATTGAATGAGTTGAGAAAAATCAAGTCTGAGAATTGACTGATTTACCAAAAAGAAGAAAAGTTGTAGGTTGTAAATAAGTTTTGAAAAATAAATATAAAGTTGATGGGTCTATCAGCAAGTTTAAGGTCAGGTTGATTGCAAAGGGTTTTTCGTGAAAAGAGGGGATAGATTATGTTGACACATATTCTCCTATTGTGAAATTTGCATCTATAAGAATAATCTTGATAATATCAACATATTATGATTTGGATCTACATCAGTTAGATGTAAAAATAGATTTTTAAATAGAGATTTAGATGAAATCATATATATACAACAACCTAAACGATACATAATTGAAGGCTAAGAAGAAAAGTATATAGGTTTAAAAAATCCATACATGGCCTCAAATAGTCACCTCATCAATAGTATTTGACCTTTCAAAATGTTATTTTTGAACTTAGGTTTGTAGCTAACAAACTTTACTACTGTGTTTATGTTTGAAATAGTGGAAGCTACTTTGTCATGTTGTCATTATATGTAAATGATATATTATTGACTGAGAATAACAATGAGATGATTGTCAAAACTAAGTTATAGTTAAACTTAAGGTTTGACATGGGAAGCATCCTATATCCTGAGTATGAAGATTTCTCGAGATAGAAAATCTAAACTTCTATACCTAAGTTAGCAAAAATATGTTGATTATATCCTCAAGAAGTTTAAAATAGGTGAAAACAAGTATGCATCTATACTTATTACGAAAGAAGTTAAATAAAGTAAGGTAGATTGTCTCGGTGAAAGAGATAAGCCTAGTGTTCTTAGTGTACAAGTTGTTGGTAGCTTGATATATGCTATGTTATATATAATACAACTTCATTGTGGGTCTTGTAAGTAGATATCAAAACAATCATGATTGGTAGCATTGGATAGATATGAAAGGGATTTTAAAATATCTTAAAGGAATAAGACTTGAAATTATGTTTTCAAGCAAATGAACTAAGAGTGGTAGGTTACTCAAATGCTGACTTTGTTGGGAGCAAAAATAGGATACTAATTTTGTTGGAAGAAAGGATGACAACAAATCAACCTCGATACAAATATTATTATTTGGAGGTGAAACTATTTCTTCGCATGTAAGAAATAAGGTTGTATAGCGACTTGTTGTGTGGTTGTAACTAGTGTCGTTTGGATAAGTTATTTTATACATGATATGAAGTTGAATAAAGCCAATGAGTATATTGTCATTTATTGTGACAACAATTTAACAATTACTCTAATAAAGAGTGGAGGTGACAACTCTAAAACAAGCATATGTTGATTAAATATCACTATTTTCATGATATAATTATGAGAAAGAAAATATTCATCACATATATGTTAACTTATGCTTTGTTGGCAGACTTCTTGATTAAAGACATAATGGAGGATTTTTTCTCAAATCATATTATAAATATAGGTTTAAGATACGCATGAATATTATGATCGTAACGAATGATTAAAAAAACCAACGAGTTTGTCAAACTACTTACGTGTGAGAGATGTAAAGATAATGACCATTCTCGGCATTCTCTTCCACGAAAAACGCTTTTCGTGGGATAGTGAGTAAGGGGTCCCAACGGAATCCAAAAGGATGGAGCAAGAGTAGCACGGTTTTCTTTTCCTCACTTTTCCGTCTCCTTTAGCACACTTCAGAGGTCATCCGCTTGGTGACGAGATCCGTCAAGATCTGTTGCAGAGATCCGGAGAGAGCTGCTATCCTCTTCTAGTGACTGGGGGATCTCAAGATGAAGCGAGGGTACAAGCTCCGCATCCTCTTCTAGTGGGACGGGAAGTCCCTTTTATCTCTTTTTCGTTTTTTCTTTTTCTTTTTCGCATTTTGGGGAAATGTCGACATTTGATTTGGGAGAGGTGAGGTTGACGGTGTGATATCTTCCGGATAAAGGTTTTCTGTGTTTCCTTCTTGTTGGTGGTATTATTTCTTGACTATGTGCGACTTAGAGGAATTCGTGGCGCATAGCTCGAATGTGAATTGCTTGAAGATCGGGAAGAAATCGTCGAGTCATTGTTACTGGCGGGAAGTATCACAAGGTTAACCTTTGGGCGATTGGCAAACCTAATTCCATCCTCATTGGTTCAATTCTCTTCTTTTTTCTTCTTTTTCCCTCTCTTTACGATGTTCTCTACTTTGTATGATTACGGGGTCAAAGTTGTATGATTTATAGACTAATTTTTGGGAAATGGGCTTCCGCCATTTTGAAATGTTATTAGACGCATAATACTTTATTTGGTGAATGTACGAATCTATGAATGGGCGTAGAATTTCGCAATGCTGGCTTCAGTAATTTTAATTTTGTAAAGGATGTTCAGTTTGTAGTTGGATTTCTTTTTCGGTAGTTTGACCAGATTCTGCTGAAATTTGTTTGAACTATTATGACTTTTTCCGCCAGTCGTATTATGATTTGATCAGCTTTGGTTTCTACCTGGTATGACTCTCAATTTTGTGAAGTTTTGATGTGGAGCGTTTTTACTAAGTGTTCAGGTAACTATTTCTGCTAAGCTTTTATTCCTGCGCCTTTGAACCTTTGCATTTGCTTTTAGTTTTAGCGTTTTAGGTTTGGCATGATTTGATATGGTTAGTTTCTGAGTAGGGACATGGTTGTTGCTGTTAGACTTGAGTGAGATGGCTCTGGTAGTTGCTTTGTTGGGTTTTGATAACAGAACTTTATGTTTTATTAGTATATATAAAACCTTATGAATTGGAGATTATGCGTCATTTGTCCAGTTTCATGTTGAGTTCCTTCTAGTATAACACCAAGGTGTAATATATTAACTAGGTGCACTAATTATGATTCTGCATTTACTGACATACGTAGCATGTTCTATATTTGTCTCTAAACAAGGGAGATTGTTCACTGGGAGTATGAATGTCACGCTACATTTAAGTGTCAGCATTCACAGTTTTACAATAATTGCAAATACAGGAACCTTCAGTGCATCACTATGATCTAAATTTAATCTTTTAGCATTTTATAATTTAGCTACTTGAGGGTAGGTATACAATCGGTAGATCATTTCTTTTTTGGTTTTAATAGGAGCATGATTTTGTTATTACTTGACATGCAGAGCCTTCAGCATGTCTTCCATCATCTCCCATGAAACTCCGTCAATGAACATAAAAAAAATATCTCAACGTGGACCTTCTTCACTTCCTTTTGTGTGGATATTTCACGCTTCAAAATCTGGTATTGATTTTGAAGTTTGGGTCTTTTTGGATAAATGGGATAGTGAAGATTGATTTGTGTATTATGATGAAATTAGTAGTTGTTTACCATTTATGTGTTTTGCTTTAATATAAAGTTGTATTTGTTATTGTCATATACTTATGTTAATTGATGTCTCACTTGTTGTAGCTTGAATATTATATATAATATATAATATTATATACTCTGGTCGTGTCGTCGCACCCAAAAATTTTGAAATTTGTCCTATCCCGCACCTGCACCCGTGTGACATAGGTGCAAACGTTGCCGCAAATATTGTATCACAAGGACAGTCTGGTATCAAAACTCACATCAAGGTTAAATATGCATGCGAGATTATCGCTTGAACTGATTCTCAGGCTTAGTTATCAATAGCGCGCTATAGCGGATCTGCAACCGCTATAGCGAGTCGTCCTTAGCGGGCGACCCGCTAAGGTGGAGTTAGCGCCGCTTACAGCGCTATTGCGGGCCGCTATAACGGCCCGCTATAGCGCTGTAAGCGAACAACACGTCGGATCCACTTTGGGTCGAGTCGATCCAGATCGACCCAACCCAAAGCATATAAAGGGTTTCGCGGAACCCTAATCAAACCCGCGACTCTCGCCTCTCCCTCTCCATCTTGTCGTCCGTGGCGCTCCCGCCTCTCGCCGCCACCATCTCCAGGTATGTCTCTCTCCCCTCTCTCTACCGCCACCATCTCCCGCCCCTCCCTCTTAATGAGTCAAGTTGAATCGAGCTTGCATTGTCATTAACCAAAAGAAGATGAAGTATCTGTAGAAGAAAAGGCAATAGAATCAAAAAGTGTATCACCAAAACATTATCCTATATGCTGCATGAAATAAAAATTAGAAATTCTAGCCAAATTTAATAATAAGATACCTGCATTGCATGTCGATGGAGTTGAATGGTATGCAAAGGATTGAATCCCATTCTGGTGCGTGAAAAGACTGTTAAAGACCCTTTTGCAACCATATGGAAAAGCCGCTCTAGTGAATCATCCTCAGTCAAACTCTGTGCAGCTGAAGGTTGATTCGCCAAAGCTTTCATAACATGCACAACAATTCCTTCAACCTATAAGAACATCAAATCCACAAGAGAGTCGTGTTATCAGAGACCAAGCCATACATCAAGCCAGCACATCTTAAAAACAGAAAGCAAATTCAGACCAGTGAATTTTGTGGACAAGGAGAGATGCTTTCCTATCAAACCGATTTCTTTGAATCTAACTTCACAATTCATCACGGGAATCTAGAAACATCCAGTGTGTGTGCATGAACTGTATGCAATCTACATGTACCAAAGTGAATTGGGAATGCAGGGATAAATGATTCCTTCCACGGTGATACTTCACACTTGGACTTCAGAGTCCAATAAAGGAATCCAAAAGTAGCCTTGTGAATATGACGCATTTACTTTACAAATCAGTGGGGAAGTCCAGCAGTAGGCATGGAGAATACTTTATTATCTGTCTATATATACCCCACATGTATTAGTATCACATATGTGGAAGAAACAGTGATGTTGACAATAATGGTTCTCAGCAATATATATATATATATATATATAAAACAAGTATTCTATGGACCAACTCAGAAGTCATGAAAAGGGGCATGTTCTCCAACAATGTGTAGCCTCAAGTAATTTGAAAAGTAAAAATCTACTAAAAATATTATATCACGCTTAACTAACTTAAACCCGGTAAATTGATGTGAACCATCATTATGGATTACCAATCAATTCTCAGTTTTGTAGTTGAAATGCATGACCTTGTCTTCTTAGCATTTCCTCTTTCAGTTTCTGCTTTCCTTATCATCGTGTTTCTTTTGATGATTATTCTGGTCTAACCTTTTTCATTAGTAATTGCTTCATGATCCATGCAACGATTCGTCTTCTTCCGTTCTTCAGTTTTTATTGTTCATTGGTATGTGATGGTTATCTGTTAACATCACATACCAATGAATGTTAATTATTTAATGTTCTATTTCTTGTATAAGGTTGGAAAACTGAAGCTGAGTCGTTATTCTTTTTTTGTTGTAGTGAGTATGGAATCATCAATAAGTGCAACTGCTTGTTCTCAAAGTGTCAGTGGCAGTGGTAGTTGTGGCACAGAGACTAGTAAAACAACTGGTATTAGGTTTTCAAATCCAGCATACAACTATAGACCCCTAGGTTCGAAGGATCCAGGATGGAATTGGGGTTTGACAAAATGTAAGACGGATAATATGTCAGTATTTTGTACATTATGTGGTCATATTTCTACCAGTGGAATAACGAGATACAAGGACCATTTAATGGAAAGAAGTGGAAATGTGACAGCTTGCAAGAATGCAACTGAAGAAATAAAGAAAACAATTTATGATTACGTGCACAGTACATCTAAGAAGAAGGCCGAAAAGATTTTATTTCCATATCAAGGAGAACTTTCTAGTATGGAAGGTAACATAGTGACAAGCACCCAATGTTCATCATCTTCATCGTTATTTGGCTCACGACCACCGCTTTCGAAGGGACCCATGGATTCATTTGTGCGTTCATCGCCAGACTCACTACGACAAGCTACATTGGAAAATCGATATAAGAAAGAAGAAAGAGAACGAGTATGCATATCCATTAGTAGGTGGATGTATCAAAATGGAATCCCTTTTAATGATGTGAGATCCCCTAGCTTTCAAGCGATGGTAAATGATACAGGGCAGTTTGGACCTGGAATGAAGGCTCCATCATATCATGAAGTAGGAAACATTCTTAGAGAAGGAAGTGGGAAGAGTAAGAGAGTTTACAAATGGATTTAGAAATCATTGGGTTACTTATGGATGTTCTATTATGTCAGATGGATGGACAGATAGAAAACAGAGAATACTAATAAATTTTTTAGTGCATTGTCCTCAAGGTACAATTTTTCTTAAGTCCATTGTTGCATCCCATTAAGTAAAGGATGCAAATAAATTGTATACATTGTTAAAAGAAGTAATCTTAGAGGTTGGAGAGAAGAATGTTGTGCAGGTGGTTACAGATAATGCAGCAAATTATGTTGCAGTTGGTAGAATGTTGATTGTTGAATTTAATCATTTGTTTTAGACACCATGTGCTGCACACTGTATAGATTTGATGCTTGAAGACATTGGAGAGACAAAAAGACTAAAAGACATCTTCAGCAGGGCAAAGAAGCTAGTGACATTTATGTATGCTCATGGTCAGATATTGCATATGATGAGACATTTTACAGGAGGAAAAGACATACATAGACTGGTTGTGACTTGTTTTGCTACTAGATTCTTAACTCTGGACAGCTTGTGGCAGTCAAAAGAAGCTCTAAGATCGATAGTTATTTCTGAACAATGGAAAAAATGTCCTTTATCTGATAGTATTGAAGGAAAGCAATCTAAGGCAATAATTTTGCAACTTAGATTTTGGAAGGGCATTAGTTTTTCACTTAGAGTAATGGGTCCTTTGGTAGATGTTTTACGTATGGTCGACAGTGATGAGAAACCAAGCATGGGCTACATCTATGAGAAGATGGATCGTGTAAAGGAACAAATAAAGGTGCGTAAATATTTCAATTTTATGTGTTATTTGTTAATCTTTACTTATTAATCTTATAAATTAATAACATTTAACTTCTTGTTTTATAGGTTAATATGAAAAACAAAGAAGAGCAATATGCTTTTATTTGGGAGATCATAGACAAAAGATGGGACAGGCAAATGCATAAGCCATTACATGTTGCTGCATTGTATCTTAATCCAGGGTTGTATTATGATTATGATGAGATAGAATCTAATGTTGAGATTAAAGGTGGTTTGTTTCAAGTTATAGCTATACTTGTACGAAGTAAGGAAGAACAACAACAAATCAGTCATCAACGTATAAGTTATCGAAGTGCAGCAAGTGGTTTTGGACTAGAATTAGCTATAAGTTCGAGGAAAACATGTGCACCAGGTAATTAATTCAAGAAACTTTGCTTTCTTTTAATTATTTCATTATTAAGATATGATTTAAGGTTTTTAAATATGATTAACTTATTATTTACACGTGATTTTTAACTTTTTGTAATAGCTGAATGGTGGATGACCTTTGGTTATGGATGCTCTGAATTGCAAAGTTTTGCTATACGGGTTTTGAGCCTTACTTGTAGTGCTACCCCATGTGAGTGCAATTGGAGTACCTTTGAAATTGTAAGAAATTAAGAATTATGCTTTTTATTTACACTATAAATAAATGAAAGTTTTTTTATTGAGTTAACAACTTACCTAAATTCTTTCTCTTATCTTAGATTCATACGAAGAAAAGGAATAGATTATTGCATCAAAAGCTTAACGATTTAGCTTTTGTGCAATATAACGAAAAGCTCAGAAGAAGGTACGAAGAAAGAAAATCTAATGGAGCAAATTTTGACCCCATCATGTTGGTATTGGTTGAAGATCACGATGAATATCCTACTGATGATGAGTTCGTTGGTGATGATGATTCCCTTGGCGAAATATCGATATGGCATCTGAAGCATCAAGAGCGAGTGCTACTGCTGTTTATACAAGGTCGAGGACACGAAAGCGACAAAGAAGGCAAAGCAAAGGAAAGGATAAGATGCCTATGGAAGATGAAGAATTTAATTTTGAAGAAATAGATAAAGAGGAAGAGGAAATAGAAGAATACAAATCTTTTTCTGAAAATGAGTGAACATGACCTAAACAATTAAGTGTGATACTGATTGTAAATTTGTAATTGAATTTTGATGGATGTTATATACTTTTTGAATTAGCTTATTGGCATTTATGTACTTTTGATGGATGCATAAGCATAACATTATGTACAATCTTTAAAGATGCTTTCTAAGGCTACTTTCGATGCTTTATTGCAAATTATTGTTCAATGAATTTGTCATTGTCTTTCATTAGTGGGTAAGTATGATCAAAATAATGTAATATGTTATATGTAGTTGCAACTTGCAAGTGATCGTGTTTTTTATAGTTTGTTATTCGACTTGTATTAAGCATTGAAAGTGATGGCACATTCGTTATCTTCTGTTGTAGGTGAACATCGAGTGGATATGGTTAATATATAGTTCGGACATTAAAGCAGAAAAGAAAGGCAAATCCGTTATATCCCCGCTATAAGGTATGTGGCATTCCTGCTTTACTACTTTTTCCTGTTCATTAGTGAGTGTTTTGCTCATTCACTTATTAAAGAACTGGTTATGTTTCTTGATATTTCTTAGAAGTTAGAAAACCTATTATATATATAATTTTTTAATCATAAATAAAAGTGTACCGCTAAATTCGCTATATCCCCTCTATATCCCCGCTACCGCTATATCAGGGTCAACCGCTAACAACCCGCTAACCGCTATTGACAACATAGTTATCAGGTATGTAGAATCTTTAGGGTTCTGCGATATTCTATGTTCAATAGTTGTACTAATGTCTCGTGCATAATTTTTTGTGATAGCATGCTAAAAGATTTTGTTTCTTAGTTTCTTGATAAACAATATGTTATTTCTGTTAGTGATTATTTACATGGCACTTCCAGCCATTTGTGAGATATATACAATGATTGTTGACATAAAACCAAGTTGCCATTAACCGCTCAGAAGATATAGTATACAGTATATATATGTCCATGTATGTGATAGGGAGAAAGAGTAAAAGAGGAAGGAAGAAGAAGTACAGTCAGGGGGAGGGAGGTTATGAAGAAAAAAGAGGATAGAGTGTACCCATGCCTGTTATCAGGCTTAAACATCTCAAATGATATGCTCATCTATACAGGTTTTGGTTCTTGCCTAGGTTGGCTTCTCCTTATACTCATGAGAAATAGAAGAAGGAGAAGAAATGAAAAAGAAAAAGATAACGAGAAGAAGCAACGATGTGAAGGGGTGTGTGTGCGCATGTGCGTGTGCATGCATGTTTGTGTGCTCGCACTTGGGTAGTGTACACCTTACTATCTTCTTATATTTCTTTGCATACTCGTGGATTTACATGTGAAGGTTTGCAACTGGTGCACCGACTTCTGATAACTAAATTTGTACCAAAGGAACATTGCAGCTGTGTGTGACTTCCGAGAACCCTTCAGCAAAATGGATAGGTAATGTTCTAAGTATTTTAGTTCCTTTGATAACCTAAATCTATAAGTATGTTTTTCGTGTCTTTTCACTTTTGTACAATTGGCAGAACCAAGTGTCCCCTTTAGGAGTGAGTTTAGTAAGAAACTTTTGAACTTCTATGCTAATTAGATCTACTATAGTGGATGTTGTAGAAATTCTATTATGATACCCTACACTTATAGAAATTAGAGAACTCATTATATATATATATATATATATATATATATATATATATATATATATATATATATATATTTTAATCGTAAATAAAAGTGTACCGCTAAATCTGCTATATCCCCGCTACCACTATATCAAGGTCAACCGCTAACAATCCGCTAACCGCTATTGATAACATAGTCTATGACTAATATTGCACGAGTTAAATTAGGAATTCAAGCGCTGCACACGAGAAAAAGGTAAGTTTTCCTAAACTCAGAAAACAACGGCAAGCAGATTTTGTTTGTTCGCATCGCAACGTCATAAGATGAAAATGTATAATCTACAATCCACATGAAATTTCAAAGTAAACTTGGCATATTTTGCTTGAACCTATGATTCCTGAACTTCCACAGCTTCCACTTTCACAAGTAAAAACAAATGAAAAAATAACTAGCAGCAATTCTTTAGCTATTGAACCCTCAAAAGCCGCAGTTTCAGCTCAGAGGAGAGGTGCTGTTATCGAAAAACCCAGCTTCATAAATCACAGACTTGATGACTCATATTAAAACATAGACCTCCGGAACGATATAAACTCGCCATCAAAACATTCCAACTCTTCATAAGGGGTCAAACTAAGAATGTTAATTGAGCATGAGATATATGCTTACTAGATTGACAGTAGATCGGTCTATAACTAAGAACACAAAAATAATTGAGCCGAACCGAAAATACACACAACTTCACCCAAAACACTACAATTTACTAAAACATCGTGAGGAAATTTGAGGAAAGCACCTTGGTTCCTAACAAGAGAGACGCCGAATGACCTGCATTGTCCACCATATTATAGAATGTGTAAGGTAATGATCATTCTCAGCAACCCCAACAGATAAACGGTTACACTGATCATCTAGTTGTTATTTATGGATGGAATATAGAAAAAATAGCCATAATGGCCACAAAAACCGAAACCGTCGTATTATTTCTGAATAAAACGATAACAGTTCGGATAAAAGGGCTCTATGATAGGAAAGCCTAGTGGAAAATCCGAGAAGAAATGGAGCACGCATTGCTCTATAAATTGAGAGCAACGTAGGCAAGAAAAATCATCGAAACACATAGAACTTCTCAGGTAAACTCCACTCATAGGAACAAAATCACATACCTTTGTCGTGATTTTTCTATTGCAGTGCACCTGAGCAACGAAGAGAAGAACCGGGAGGTCGACAGAAGCAGGAAACTGGCAAGAAGTCGATCGAAAAATCCAACATCTAGTATTAGGGCCTCATTTTTTACCCTGCAAATAGGTACGCGTTAGTTTTAAAAAAAAATCGAAAAGAGGTGAGCTTCTTCTGTTTTTTTAGAAATGGCAGAGAACTCCGTCTCAGTCGAGACAGGGCAGAGAGCAAACCCTGTCTGAGTCAAGACAGGGCAGAGATCAACCGTAAAAAAAAATGCTATAGGAAATCCTCGGCCAATAGGCTAGAGGACAGTCGCAACAAAACCAACGCCAAGGGCCGCGCATGGCTACAAGCCAGTTGGCTAGAAATAGCCACAACAGAACCAACGGCAGAGGGTCGCATGCTAGTAAGCGGAGCAGCCAGCCGCAACAGAACCAGCGATAGAGGGTCGCGAGGAACGACGGAAACCGCCCTCTCTCTCTCTCCTCTACGCTTTTAAAGTGCCTGAAAAACCGCTAGGTGGTTTAAGAAAATCGCGGGCGTAAACCGACAGTTTTCATAAAACTAACTCTAGCAACGGACTAAAAAGTTTGTTCTGCCCCGACCATTTTTTGAAAATAACATATTACCACTGAACAAAAGTACGAAAATATCAAGATATTTTTGGGTAAAGAGATTGGTTTGCCTTTGTAGAGGCGAAAAGTAAGTTTTACCCTTTGGCAGTTTATTAAAATTACAAAAAAACTGGATATTGATTTACGTTACTACCATTTTCGGTTAAGTTTATTATATTACTATCACTGTGTCAAAAAACATATTTGTCCTTGTTCTTTTAAAAAAATTATAGATTCGGACTGTGGGGCAAAATTATAAATTTACCCCCGATTAGTTACGAATTTTTCAAAAATATACTGTTTGGTGCTTGGTTTTTTCTGAAAATTACAAAACCGAGCATATAGATAAAATTACTATTCTACCCTTGGTATTTTGGGAAATTATCAAATGCAGAAATTTCTTGGAAAAATTATGAATTTATCCCAATTTGCTTCTATATTAAATGAGTATTTTCAACTCATTTTTGCATCGTGCTAACTAGATTAATGTCATGTGTGTTTTGTTGCTCGTTAAATATTTTTCTTTTAGACCGTCTAATTGTTATAATTGCCAAACACATAAAGATAACTATAGAATATGTGTGTCGAACTGACAAAAACTGAAAAGGTAAATGGTTTAAACTTTTAAACATGAAAGAGAAGGATACCACTTTGCTCTAACACTTAAAGGTTTAAAGTATGTATTAAAGAAAACTATGCATCTGCCACCATCAAATGCAACCAAGCAACATATATAAATGTATAAAACATTTCTAAAGAATGACACAATAGCAAGAATCGTCATGTTGACATCCATGAAGGATGACTTTATCAGGGTCTCAAAAAATTTGAGACCGTCGAGGAGTTGTTCACACTCTATAACATCCAAATATGATAACAATTGTCAAGCAACATGTCCAACTGCTACTGTAAAAATATAATTCCTTCAAAATGAAAGAAAGGGATAACATAGTAAAACATGTAAACCATATGCTAGTAATGGTTAGGGACCTAGTTGTGGCAAAATCAGTCAATCTAAGAATCGATGACATTAACAATATTGAATTGCCTCTCAAACTAGCAATAGAGCAAGAATATATGAGTAAAAACAAGAAGGAAAATTTGCTAGTGGTACGAGATAAGATAGGGTATAACTCCAAACCTAACCAAAGAAGAAATAAACAAAACAAAAAGTTTGACAAAAAATTTAAAAAAAAAATTATTCTTTTAAGAAAACGTAGGAAACCGCTTCTCGATCAAATGTTTTAGACATTATAAGAAGGATTTCCACAACAAAAAAATGTGGAAGAATCAACCCATAACACAGACAATGAAAGAAGCAGGAATAATCTATTCGTATCATAATGTTTCTATATTGGATTGACTCTCATATCTCGAACACCAAGGACAACAGATCTAAAGGAGTAAAAACCACAAGAACATCAGGTGTACATGAGAAATAATACTTTCTCGGATATTCTTGGTACTGGTCCTTTAGAATTTTTGTACATGGCACACGCATTGTAACGACTGACGTCGACATAAGCACTAAATCGGCAAGGAGTCGATCATAAATTCCAACATAATTTTGATCGAAAATGCGAACGAAAATTAATAAAGGCAAAGGATATTGGGAAAGGCAAAGGAAAAGAGAGAACGACATACGAGACCGAAAGGAAACGATATTCAAAGCATACAATGACAAGGCGCACGATCTATCTGAGATCGGATCCAACGGTTCAACGGTCATCCTCCAAAGATTCCCTTGAAATGCGATTGAGAATACGTCTCGCCGGCGAGTTTCCGTCGAAAGAGAGAGAGACCAGCAACGACTAAGACAGACAGCAATAGAGAGGAAGTTTCCGGCAATGAATAAGACAACAGAAATAGCGGGAGAGCACTGAATAAGAGAGAAAAGGAGTGACGGAAGCCCGTCTTTTGTTTCTTATGCAGATCCGGATCCGAACTGCTTAACTGAATAGTGGTAGGGTTGCCAATTTGGCCCGACCAACCCGGCTGGGTTTGGGTTCGGAATGAAGAAAAACCTATCTTTGGCCGGCTATGGGACAGTTGCGAGATAAGAAAATACCCAACCCATATCTGACCTAAACTATACAAATGTACATTTGATACAAATATATAAATATGATGTTGAATCTTTTAATTTTCATCCAACTGAACTTAGACTTTTAATTATTTGAATTAGATTAATTTGCAAATGATTTACTTTTGATTCAAAATGCTTTTAATTTCAGGAATTTTATTGGGATTGATGTTGTTGTATGGGTCGCCTGTTAAAAATAATATCTGTGTCGGTCTCCACTAGGTAATGTGGCAGGTACAAGGCAAAATGTCTCGGTCATAGAGCAGGGTACCCATACCTGCCCTGCCCCATTGCCATACCCAGACGGTGGTAGCATTAAGTCGGCTCGGAAAAAATATGAAACAGGTGGTTAAAGACAGTCAATTTTAATTTCGTTTGGAAGTTGGAAAAAAAAAACTATATATAAGCATATTCAAAAAAAAAATTATACAGGACTATAAATTCATTTAAGCATCCTAAATTTTATTACGGAAATCTTTTATACATATTGATGATTAATTATTCAACACTTAAAATAATATAATATAGTTGTTCTAATTGTTATTTTATAATATGTATCTTTTGTTCGATAACTTGAACCATCAAAGATGAACATGAACATGGTATGTTTTGCCTGATTAAGCTCTTGAAAGTTCAATAAACCGCTTCTAATTGCCAAAACCATAGTGGTATGATCGTTCGTTTCGAATAGAAAATAAGCCGAACCACAAATTAGTCAGGCTTGGTCAAGCCATGTCTTTATTCCGCTGTAAAACTGATTAGTTTACATCTTTGAGTAGTTCGACCTGAAACTGGATCTGGTTTCGGGTTTCAGCCTTGAAAACGTGCTCGGGTCATACACAATATGAGCTATCATGGTTGACATCCAACACTGGATACTGAGGTTTACAAATATAAGTTGTTGACATAGTCAAAGTCCTAAATACGGGTAATTAAATATGGCTGATTGAAGCTTACATCCTTATTTAATAATTCAAAATATTACATACGAAATGGATCTTCTGGCATAATCGGATCTAGATAAAACTTTAATTTTTCTCATCTTGTTTTGAATCCAAATCATTTTAAGCTAAGATCCAAGATACCTCATTGCTAGGATTCAACCCAAATCTGACCCATTGACATCTCCAATCCCAAAACAATAGGGTTCAAATGGAGTTACCCTATTACATGTGCTACCTCTAGATCTAAAATGCACTGGATTGAGGTAACCGACTTAATTTGAGATCCAATATTAGATTCAAATATGGTTATAACCCCAATTAATAAAAATGGGTCAAACCACAATGGTACTCAATACAAAGAAAACCATCATATACCAAACATCCTCAATTAAATCTTTTAGAGAAAATTTCAAGCTGACCCAAACCATAAACAGCTCCTCTCGTTTGGCAGCCACAATTGTGGTATCGTTCCAAGAATTTAGAAATCTCTCTCAAATAAAATTGTATCAATTCTCAGCGAATTTCCTTGGCTTAACCAAGAATACACGAGAAAAAGCAGTTAAAATTCTTCCCTTCTCCCTTGCATCACCAACATGGCAACAAGCACAAGAGGGAAAAAAAGAAGAAAAATCATATACAAGCAAAACCAGTGATTTTTACAATAATGAACAGTCTCATGCGGCTGCTCTTCACCTTTTCCCGGTGCCATTGCCGGACGAGCTCTTTAGCTTCTTCCTTCCTCTTTGACCGCCAGGCTTGCTGGTTTGTGATGCACGCCTCTTTGCAGGCCAACTTGGCTTAGTTACACCTTCAACAGGGTTCCTTTTTCTGAAGGAAGCATTTTCGTTTATCTTTTTTATGAATGAACGGGCTTCTCTCTTCTTTTTTATGGAACCAACACACTTCTTTTTTAAGAAAGGAACATCTTCATTACCCTTTTTTATGAAGAAAACATCTTCACCACTCTTCTTTATCACTGATGCATCCTCAATACTCTTATCATCACACCCTACTGGCACCATTTCGTTAGCAGCTATAACAGTGGATTGGCATCTTCTCGGACGAGCACTTCGGGGCTTTACTGGATTGGACGTTAGGTTCTTGAGAAGAACATCACTACCTTGATCCTTATCCATAAGTTCTCTGAACTTTTCAGTCACCAGCTTTTGCAAAGAGAGCTGAATTATACACGGATGTGTTCTTGCGGTAGTATACAAGTGCATTGTTCACTAACAGCAAAAGATCCCTCAGCATCTCCAAGCTTGTGGTGTACGATTTCTCATTTGTGAATCTCTGTATCATCTCCAGATCAATATGCTTCCTGATCAGTTTTCTGTAACAAGGTCTCCTCTGTTAATCAACAAGTGAATGTGAGATAAAATGCAGTTGTTAGTCCAGAACCTACATAGAGGTCAACGTAAAACACACAATTTTGAATCATGATATGATGATAATCAACAATTTGTAGATTAAAACTGATCAACAGCAGGAATCAATCTTTTACATATATATATATGTGTGTGTGTGTGTGTGTGTCTGTGTTGTTTGTTTGTGTGTGTGTACTGAAAGCAGCAGAATTTGATGAGCTGCGTTTATACTTTGAATGCCATCCTCATGTACAAGTCAATCTATCAGAGGCCGCCATGTAGATTTCGTAACTAGCAACCAAACTGAAGAGTAGGCATTGTTGCACCAAATCGATTACTCTTACCTGGCTGTCAAGCCTGCTACGAAAGACTCCTGCATCCCTGTGCCCGATGATGCAGTCTAGAAACTCCAGAGAGAGCCAATGCAAATTTAAGCCTGCATTTTTCTTGCATCCAGTGTCACTGTCAGCAACTTGGATGATCTTGTGACAATCTCTGCCCATTTCGCCGGTCTCCTTAGCATCAACGGTGTTAGCAGAGCTCAACACTTCACCTTCTCCTGTAATGCCACCATCTTCTGCCTCTATTCTGCGCACTTTCTGCCTTCTCCTCCCTCTTATCTTCTTCAGGGTCCAGCCTTTTGCCTTCATATCCTCTGCCAACTCCAACGTCATCTTTGCTCTGTCTGCCTCAGGATCCACCGCTGCAATAGCTGGAAGATGGAAAACTGGTGACGAATCCCTAATGATCCCCCATCCATGCACTCTGTGAAGCTACCAGATGATGATCCATCCTTGGACCTCTTTACCAGTAGATTCCCCACCATCGAAATTCTTGGCTGGTAATAAGGAATCCAGCCGGCATGTATCAGATTCAAAGTCATCTTGTTTCACAACTTTGAGAGTTTTGAGCTTCATCTGCAGAGATCTGCGAAACAGAGTTTTTGCAATCATCAAGGTCTGTTCTCCCTCATTCTCTCCTCCCTAATCCATTCTTGTTTTCATGGAGTAGAGCCAAATGCTAGGTAGAACAATCCCATTGTTCATGTACTATTTATTGTGTTAGAAAGTTAAATAAAGCTTAACTGCACTGTGAGACTTGATTTATAATGTGAACATCAACTGGCTCAGATTTATAAAGAAATGGATGCCTTAAAAGTGGCCGAAAGTTTCATGCTTTAACAACACATTAAGATAACAAAAATAGAAATGAAACACAACCACGAGGCTAGTTTCTGCAATCTTTAATTGATTGATGCAAAACATGAACATAATACCATAAGATATGGAGGTACCACATAATTGGCTGAAAAAAAAAAGCATGATAATTTACATATGATGCCCATTCCCAATATCTAGAAATTAACTACTAGCACACAATCCTTTGATAATTAGATCAGATTTATAAGGGTTTTCAAAAGTTAAACCCACTCAAGCTTTTTATAAAATTCTACCATTACATTGGAAAAAAGTGTGTAAGCAGTTTTCATCATTTTTTGGTATTCCAAGGACATAGGTCAGGTTAGCTTTCAAGAAAATTCACAAAAACTATAAGTTCCAGTACTAGTACATATTGCACTCAAGTTTATAATTACCTACAGAGCAAATTATATATATATATATATAGAGAGAGAGAGAGAGAGATACATACCAAAAAATAACATGGTTGTTTGAGCAATCGAAGAAGCACAGGATGAAGGTCACAGAGATGCTGAGGTCCGTGTATACATGCATCTCTAGCACAATGGAAAAGGTCTCCTCTTTAAAGTAATTCTCAAAAGACTGCTGTATTAGGGAAAGAATGAGAGCGTACAAGGCGGAGGCAGCGAGACTGAAAACAAAGCCAGTGACTTGTTCGCCGGCAGAGACGCCAGCCAGACACTCAGAGTTGGAGCGGACGGCGAGGAGGATAGAGGAGAATGTAAGGAGAACAAGCGAATTGAGGATCGGAGGAGTAAGTTTCTGTGAGTTGAGGAAGAAGGAAGTGAGTGAGTTGAAGGCCACCTGGGTGGCGCATAAGAGAGAGTAAGTCGAAACCGGGAGAAAGGCAACGCCGTTGCTGTGAAGCATATCGTCCGCGGCGATGAGGAGGCCGATGACGACGTAAATGAGGATGGTGGTGTATTTTGATATAACACAAACATAGATGCAACAAGCCTGTCCGACATACGCTTTTACCAATTATTTAGCTATTGAAACACATATAATAGACAAATAGGTGGTGCGAACAAGGGGTTGCAGCTCGTGAACAAAATTTGGTTATGATGTGTTAAGCATGACCCACAAGTAAGTACCTTGAGGCATGTAATGAAGATGCCTGAGAAAATGGTGCTAATACCTTCTGCTCATTACATGCCTCATGCAAAAGGTACTTACTTGTGGGTCATGTTTAACACATATGGTGACTCCTCATAAGTGGTGAGGCAAGGAGACCTAGTTGAGGGTTCCTCATCAAGAAGAAAGAAAGAAAAGGAATCTAATTGTCGTGTGCACGAACCCACTGGATGAGATGCTTTGTTAGTATTTTCAAATATAGCACTGCAGATATAATCCTATGATCTATACGAATTGGTTAGTTAAAATCAGGATTAGATTCACTAAATTTCAGTGTATATACAGTCCTTTTCAGAAAATTATAGAATTCAAACATCTCATGAAAATTTGATGATCGAATATAAACCTCCATAAAATACTCCACGCATGTGTATGTGACCAGAGAAATACTGACCCGATGGAATATTCTGTCTTCTCTATTTCCCTCTTTAACTCTCCAACCCAGACCTTCCTCAGTTCTTCCAATAGCGCTCTACAACCAAAAAATAATCAGATATCCAATGCTTAGCTTGTAGTTGTAAGCTATATATATATATACATATACATATACATATATATATATAACATTACCCTTCGTACTTTGTGGGAAACCCTTGAAACTTTTTAAATTATACTCGTACCACCACATCTTTTAAATTATACTCATGTGCTTTTAAAAAAGCAATGGGTGTGATGCCTTTTGGGCATTTTGAGCGATTAGCTTTTACTAAGAACGCATGTATGCATGAGTTTCAGCACACCAGATTTTTCACATGCAAATTGGCTGCAGAGCCTAGACTGGCCCATATAAATCTCTGAATATGGGGTTACTAATATTGAAACTGCTTGAGCAAAAGGAACAATATCTCAAGCTTCTGCTATTGCTATCAGCCTCATTTTTTATTCCCTTTTCTTTTATACTCTCCAATTTTTCTTCATCTTGTTCTTCATCTATCTTCTCTTCTTTTTTCTACCCTTCGCTCACATAATCAAGCATTTCTACTTTGAATTTGAGGCTTTTCTCCTCCATCCTAAAGCATCACGATATCATGACAGTATCACCGATACATTAGACACAACACTCATCAGGATACAAACCCGACCCGACCCGACCGCGATCTTCGCCAAGCAAAATTCGGCATTTGGACCGAATTTTGGGAATGGAAAATACCAGCGCTAGGAGAGCTGTACCCCAGTGGTGCCAACCCGACTGAACCCGGATTAGGCATTCAGGGTACCCGTTTTTAGAATGACACAAACAAAAATATCGGCGACGGTTTCGAATTTTACGGGTAAAAGCTGCACTATAACATCTGATAACTTAACGATAAAATAAATGTTTGTCATACTTACTCGCAGCCGTTGTAGCGTTCCTGCAACGCCTCGTGCCTGCCCTTGCACTCCTGCACAATGCCCAATAAATACACGTTTATTACAAGAATGCCATCAAGCGATACAACCCTATCCAGAACGTTCTAAATTACGGAAAAGGGCCTCCCTTTAGTGAAATGACTAAATTGACCTCCTTATTCATATGGTTAACAGCCGTTCGGGCAACCAACAAAAAAAAAACACAACAAAAGCGACAAACCCCTTTGTACCACCCGAAACAACAAACATCCAAAAGAAGTCTCGTGGCGTGAAGCTAAAGCAGCCTTGATTTTTGA
Organism: Brasenia schreberi; assembly: GCA_036023115.1. Classification (NCBI taxonomy): domain Eukaryota; kingdom Viridiplantae; phylum Streptophyta; class Magnoliopsida; order Nymphaeales; family Cabombaceae; genus Brasenia; species Brasenia schreberi. The sequence continues at coordinate 681,319 of JAYKKT010000038.1, forward strand.
TAGCTTCACGACATAAACAGACGAAACCCACACAGAACAAATAAATTAGCCTACCCGTCCCGTTCGGCTCGTCCTTACAAACGAACCGAGCCGTCACGTTCGGTTCGTCCCTATCTCGGTAAATCACATGAGCGACACATTAACGTAAGTATGTTCAGCTCGGCACCTAGAACGTTGCCTCAACTGGAAGGGCTCTTGGACTCTCACACACTGTCGTGGCGAGTTCGATTCCCAGGGTGCATGTCTGTGTGTCAGTCAGCTTATCAAAGCTCGCCAGATCGTACTTTTTAAAACTTTTACCAAGCCCATAGACAATTCGGCGAATGATTTTTTTTGTTAGGGGTAATTCGGTCATTTCAAAGCGGGTAACAGGTAATCCGTAGTTTTCTTTGGCGGATAAAACTCAATTTATTCAATAGGAAAAAAAGAACGAAAACGAAAAAATTTTATTTGCCGAAATGCGAAGAGGATGCTGTTTGGTTTTAGAAGAGAAGAAAGAGAGTTGAGACTTTACCTCGGGGTGAAAAGGTGGAGTAGGGTTGAGGTTCGGGTCTGGACCTCGGAGGCGATGGAGTCCCACGAGTCCAACCCGTGACGAAGAACCGCCGCGCCCAGGACGAGTTCCTCCCACGTCCCCAGCGTTTCGCCGACTCCGCCTCATCGTCCATCTCTCTTCCAATGGGCTCTCTCCGCGGCAGCCTCATGGCAGCGCATCGCTCATCACATCCTACGGAAAACCACTCTCCGGTGGAGGAAGATAACGAGGGGTGGTTTTGGCGGTTGGATTTCGTAAGAAAAAGGTAGTACTCGGTAGGATAGCGTGCGTTAAGCCGAGGGGAAAGGAGGATTTTTAGGTTTTTCTTCGACACCCCACCCTTCTCTCTCTCTTCGTTTTATACATCGACCTTGGAGACGATTCCTAAATGGGTGCTCCTACAAGCAGAAAATTACTATTGTATCCTCAAGCTAAATGGGACTTCCTAATCTCAAGCCAAGCTCTAGGTGGGTTCGATTTGTTCCAGTGGAAATCGAGTAGTTTGGTTCGACTAGACAAGCTAACCAAATTCTGGACTTGGACAAATGTGGACTCAAACTGATTACGCACAATGGGTAGGCTCACTTCGTCTATGCCCGTTGTGGGGTTCGGCCAAGTCTAAACGAGCTCACACCCATTTGAACATATAGTGATTTTTTAAACGAACATGTGAATGTGAGATAGCACCATCTCCTTCACTTCTATTCTGCGGCAAAATCACCCCAAAGAACCAAGCAATTCGGATTGATATGCGATCACTAGAACCCAGTTTGTTGCTCGTCTACTATGGTCTAAGCCGGAACGGCGTGGTTTGGAACTTGACCCAGTTCAGACCAAGTCTGCATCCTGTGTGACGAAGAGCAGGTCACGGCAACCAACCAAAACAAGACCGTTTCTGTGTAGCAACCACTACAGCAGTAAGGGTATTTTAGTCTTTACTCACATACTAATTTAGGTCAAGAATAAATTATTATTATTAAGACATTAAGTACAAGCCCTCTTTGTATAGCGTTTGCGATATGTAAAGTAAAAAACGTGAACGAGAGAATGTAGGTGGAACTTCCACCGTTTTTTCGTTCCTCATCACAGAATCCTCATTTATTATTAGGCTGACAATATTAGACCCGACATGAACCCGGTACAAACACGACTCGTTCAGCCGACACGATGCAGCACCATAAGATATTGAACCATGCTTGGGTTGACGCTTATTGATATGAACCGGAAATAACACAACATGAAAATGATCCAAGATACAAAATTACCAGCAATATTGTACCGAGTGTAAAAACCTGATTCTGACACGACTTAAAAATTTATTTTCCGTGTTCACCCAGAGTATCACAAGAAAGGATCAGTTTGTTTGAGTTGACCTATTTTTGACACAAGCGCGAACGACGCTGTACAAATTGACCCGAAACAGTTGCCAACTCTATTTATAGCTTTTGCATTTTATCTTCATTCATAGGATAAGTTCAGCTGCACTCAGGGCGTCAGCCCACTTGGCAGGGCTCTCAACTCGGGTGATGGCTAGCCGTGAGTTCGACTCACAGGGTGTGCATACCGGCTTTGGCCTCCTGCTCTACCAACAAAAAAAAGGATAAGTTAAGCTTTATTCAGGGAAGTAAATGAATTGGGCTTGGCCCGACCACAGTATATTGAACTTCAAATAAGATTCTAATACTTATTCATTTACGAACCAGAATTTTTATATTTTATATAAATTTCTTAATAATTCTAAGGAAATTTTTTGGATATAACCCATCTATTTGCAGTATTACCAATAAAAGTCATGCAAAATATCTGATTTTATCGTGATATTTTGCATTGCAAGTGTTTCACAAATAAAAGCCTGCATTTTTTAATGACGAGCATTTCTCTTACGCACCCATTTTTTTTTGGAACTTTTTTTCCTTTTTGTTTTGATGTTCTGAAGTAGATCCTTGATTTCCTTCTTAATTTGTTAGAGTTCATATTAACAATCATTTAAGGTGGTTTGGATATGTGAAAAAGCGACCAACAGGAGCTCCAATAAGGTATAAAAGGTTAGATGGTGAAAATATTAAAAGAAGCATACGAAGACCAAAAAAGTATTGGAAGGAAAGAATGAACAATGATCCAACTTTCGTTGAATTAACTGTTAGCATGACACATGATTAAGCTTTATGAAAACATATAATCCATATAGCTGACTTCACCTAGTATCATAAGAGGCTTAGTTGTTGTTGGTTGTTCATATTAACCATCATGAAACCGAGATTGAACGCATGTGTGCCCCTATCTTGCACTTGAGTGAACCCATTGATCGAGTAGTCGGATGTGAGCTAGCGGAAATTGAAATTAGTGACTTGTTCTTACCAGATTTAGATCATGAATCATAGAGCTCACTTTCTGACCTCTGAGTTGGATCTGATCCATACCCAAATTCAAAAAGTGTTATTACGCCTTTGGTGCTTGACGAACGATAAACTGATAATCTGATTTACTAAATGGGTTTTTCCAAATCTTACTCTACTTATCCACCCCTTAATTATTTTGGCTAATCTAGCATTTCTTTATCGAACACTTCAAAGGAGGCAGAGGAAGGCATCAAAAGTCTTCGAAAGACAAAAAGCATGATCTTACTTTCTGTAGTTAAATACTAATATTGCACAAGTATAGTAGTGACTAAGTACCCAGCTAGCTAATCCAAATTAATGCCCTGTTTTGAATTTTGTTCGGAAGCCACTTTTAGATTTCTGATGCTTTCAAGCCTAAAAGACTATACCAAGCATCATGAAACATCCCTTGTTTAGCTTTGCAATGAAGGAAAAAAAAGATTCAAACTATTAGGTTTTAATTTCCAGTCCTTTTCCCACTGGCCTTAAAATGCAACTCAAGTTGATTGTTCATTTTCAATTCCCATAAAATTTCAATGTTTTTTATATCCTAATCATGTGGTTCAATCCATTGATCTCAAATCAAAGGGCATAAGTTTCAACCATAACTTAGACTATAAAGAGTTGGCTTAAGAAGGTCAAAATCAACATCAAAGATGGTAATGGAAAAGGTATATTAAAACGTAATGACCTTTTTGAGATGGTATTAGACTGTTTATTCTAAGTGATACTTTCGGTCATTTTGTAGGTCCAGCGTTTCCAACCTGAACCAAACCGAGTCAGGAACCGGATGAACCTGAAACTAGGGACCACCCGGTTCGGCTCCAGTTTCACCTCTTATAAAACTGGAACCGAAGGTTGAAACTGCTGGTTCTAGTACTTTTTAAAAATCTGTCTTATAGTTTTCAATCTTTTTAATAAAAGCACCGGTTCCAAGCGATTTCAGACTTAAACAGGAACCGGCCCCAAACCACCAGTTTAGTTCTAGGTTCAAGGCTAACCAGAACTGGACATGTCTAGGGATGTTAGGACAGGACAGGTCCGAGACAGAGATGGATATTCTTATATATCTGGCCCTACACCTGAATCTCAATTTTGTGCCTCAGTACAACAAAAATTGAGGTTCGGGTATGGGGCCGAGAGGAGGTATTTCTGTTCCCGACCCATATGTTTGGGTCTTTTTTCCCCATACGTAACAGGGCGGGTATGGAGCTCTCACTACCCCTACTTTGTTATGAATAAAAATTCTTGAAATCAAAAGTATTTTGAACTAAAATGTTTTTTTGTAAATCCAATTCTAAAAAATTCTAATGTTTGGTGGTTAATTTTAGTTGGGATGGACTGGGTACTTCTTATCCCACGGGCACCACATACTCGACGAAAGATGTTCCTGTTTTTCTCGTACCCAAAGGTGAACACAGTGAAAGCAGATAAACTCCATTCCCTTTGCGTTAGATTGAGTTGGGTCCGGTCGGTATCGCCATTTCTGTCATTTTGCCCCTTTCTATCACTTAATTTCTTTTATTACTTAGGCTTACAAAAGGCCTTTCCTAGATTAGCAAAAAGGAGGAATTGATTCAAAATATCTACAAAGAGAGGGACATATAAGAAAATATAAGTAAAATTTGTTGATCCAAAAGTGAGAACTGATCCAAAACCGATTGATAACTGAATCTGTTTTAGTTACTGGATCCAACTAATCGAATTCATATTCTGGTCAGATTTAGGTCCGAATGCGAGTGATCGACATTAATATCTCCATCCGTGTAATTGTACGGATTGGTTGCTAAAAGGGGGACCTGACCGAGCAGTTCTCTTAAATATAGGCAACTTCTTTTAAAAGCTACAAAAGGTAAATTTATGATGAATTAAGCTCCTCAATTTTAACTTTTTGAGTAAACTTAACGTTACTGATTGGGGTTTAGTCCGAACTTTAAAAAATATCTAAAATATCTAGAAGGACTCTTATTGTTTTGATAGGCCTTTAGTGCTTCGGTCTTTTTTTTTTGATCTTTCACTATTGAGGTCTTATCCGAATTTTCAAAAATATCTAAAATCCCAAATCTGATTCAAACTTGTTTATTGCTTTCTCAATTTGATTAGGGTTGTTTTGTACCTATCGGTTTCCTAGATTTTCTTGTATTTCTCCCAAATATCCTCTACCACTTAGTTGTGATTTCTTCACAAAAAAACCATCAACATCAACTAAAGAATCACAACTTTCAGTCTGCCATTCTAAGATAAACATCTTGTGTATTTCTATTTCTCATTTATGTGTTTTGTTTGCAGGAAGAAATAGAAGTAGATTAAACAATTCTAGGACTCTTATTGTCTTAATGTCTTTTGCTTATGGACTTTGGTTTGAAGAAAAGTTTAGCTTGGTCGTGAGAATACTGAACGGTAAACCTCAACCCACATTTTTCGAACTCAATGTCGATGTGTGTCGGTTTGAATCACCTATAATTATAAGCATTTCTATTACTTTGTAAATCAAGCATCTTTTTACATATAATATGGTTGTGTTGTGATATATGACAGATTGATTCAATATGCAAATGCATTAGATGCTTGGATGTTGTTGTTCTGGGATTAAATGAGTACTAATTCAAATTTATCATGTTGTGATAATCAATTCAATTTTGGATGTTGTCGTGGGATTAAATGACATTCAAGCTTGTCATCTAGTCTTTATTGAACATGTCGGGCAAATTATCTAATCCAATTTTATTGTAGTATTTGATTCAACCTACAAATGCTTTAGATGCTTGAATGTTATTGTAATGGGATTAAAAATTTAAATGAGTATTCATGATTCATTCTACCTTGTCATCTGGTCTATGTGAACATATTGGCACCTTCGGTTTTCACTAGCTTGACAATTTGATAGCCGATTTGGTTGTTTAGTCTATCAATTAGACAATTTGACAGCTAGTTTGTGTTAACAATATGCTTAGTATTCATAATTCACTGCTTCATGTTTCTTCAATTGTGTATTTTGGTTTTTCATTGTTATAGATATGGAAAGATTTTTTAAAAGAAAATCGATCATGTCTTGGCCAGACGATTAAGTTTTGTTAATCAAATAAAAACAACATGGAGATATTAGATACAAACAAATCTTAGTTTAAATGGAAAGTAAAACATTTAATCTTGATCGTGGGTTGAGATCGTCAATTTCAGAATATGCGGACTCGACAAAAACTATAGGTAATGTAAAAAAAAATAGTTGTGTGTACCTTATATATATTTATTCTTGTTCTTTTAAAAGTTCCTTATACTTATGTTTCTTATTTAATGTATAGGGATTTGTAACTTGAGAAATATTTTGGTGCAATACTAATAAAATGAGTGTGCCGTACGTGTAAGGTTGTTCAAGTATATCAAAGATGCTCATTATTCATGATGGTTTTCTTTTTCTTGCCTATTTTAATATTTTTATGTTTTATTGATAATGCTTTAATGCAACTTCAAGTTGCAACTGAGGATCTTGGAATCTACTTTTACAAAGTGGATTTAGATATGTTGTGCAGTAGCAAAACTATACAATTTTTTATATTTTTTCTGGCCTTGCTATTTGCTAAGATTGTTGCCTACGGCTATTGGGTTGAGACAAGGTATTGACTTCTTTAATAATTTGTTTTTATTCCAAATATGGGGTACTTTGAAGTAGTTAGGAAAATTCATATAATACGATATTATGTATCTTTTGAGACTAATTTTTGCTACTCTCATATAGGACAACTTTAATGTTAATATTGACTAGACATATTGTCAGTGCTAGAATGATTGTTTTAGCTATTATGAGTATTTTCAAATTTCAATTGATTTTTTGATATAATTCATGTGTTGTAGCTTATGTAGATGTTAGTGTCATGTCAAACATGCATTAGAGGTATTACGTCAAACGCTATGCAAGGTATTAAATTAATGAGTTTCTGAAATCTCAATTCGTTATAGAAAGTGAAGAAATATTCGGTATATCATAGGCAGTGGCAGATCCAGAAACTTATTTCGGGTGGGTTGAAAAATAAAATACACAAAAAATGATAATTCTAAAATAAAAAAATATTGATTGCATTTCACTAAAGCTTGTAATATTCAACAATGACATAAGAAACAAATTCATCACAAAGTGTATGAGAACAAAATTTATATCTAAATCTTATTATTATAGTCATACCTACTTTTAGTAGATCATTGGTATAAACTATGGTACGTAGATATGCACAGAAATGGCACGTGAAGTACTTGAGGGAGTTCGATTTAAAACAAGTCTCTCTAAAATACCTATGGTATTATGAAAAGATACTTTACTATCTTACGATATCTTGAAAATCCATTGTAGTACCAAATTATTAATATAAATTAGTGTTTAACTAAATATTTTTAATTGAGGTTATTAATGTAAATTATAGTTTAAAAAACTTTATTCACATGTTTAAACATATGCTTAAAATTAATTTGTGCTAATAATTTTAATTTTAATTTAAATATTAAATATTAATTTACTCTAATAGGGTTTGTTTAAGCATTTATTTCTTAATTTGTACTAATAATTTTAATTTAAATTAATTTCTGTGTAGTAATTGGTAAGAGAATAAAGTTTATATTTTAATGGACATGAAAATTAGTATTAAAGTTGATGTTAAAGATTATTAATTTGATAGGCATGAAAGTTAAGTTGATGTTAAATACATGAAAATTAAGTTCCTAAATTGAATATTTGATAATTAATATTTAATGCCATGAAAATTAAGTTAATGTCTAAAAATAATTTTCCTTAAATTACTTATCACAAAAGACATACTTGTATATTAAATTTTATTTTTTTACATGCTTCTACAATATAAACAACACTCTCTACTACAATATTAGGGCTCCAACCACTAAGCATGAAAGTTAATGTTTTAATTAAGGTTATCATTACAATTTAATTTGAATATATTAATATAAAATATTATAGCATATTATTTTCATGTTTTCTAAAACTGATTACTTTATTTATAAATTAAGGTCATTAATGTAAATTGATATTTATATTATTGATTAAATGCTTAAATAAATTAAATTTAATAACTTAAATTAGTAATTAATATTTAAAATAAGGTTATTGTCACAAATTAATTTGAGAAACATGTTTGAACAACAAGTGACTTGGTTTATTTACCACTTCTGTTCAAAAGGAAAAAAGTAGCTTAATATAAGGGGCCAACAAAATATATTATAAAAGCTTAAAATGATAATTTATTGTCTTTCAGTATCTCCAAAAAAACAAGTTTTTATTTTTTATAAGCTTCAAAGCAACCGAGAAAGAATAATAAATAAATAAATTGTAAAACATAAAATGTGCAAGCTAAGTGTAATATGGAAAATAGGATATGTTTTATTGTAAATATCTTGTTAATAAAAGGGGCATACAGATCTCAATATCTCTTGATACACCAAAATAATTAATTGTCAATACTTTGGTTTTAAACAATTTTATAAATAAAAGGTGTTATAGATGGTGTAGCGTGAATATAGTGTGGCCCCCAAGGCCGGAAACTCAAAGATCAGGCCTGCGGGGTACTGGTTCAAGCCCTCAAGGCCAGAAACGTACGTCCTACATGCATGATGTGAACGCAAAACCAGCTGCACGAAGGCCTAATATGTCCAGCCGATTTGGCCGCGGTTTATTGGTCCAGCTTGGACTGGGAACACAAACGGGCCCCAGAGGGTCATACCACAACCACTATAGGGGCGACTTCCTAGCGCACTAGAAGTAAGTCCGCTGCTTAATACCACAGTGAATCTGGGTCTCACTTGTGTGTTTTTCTAGAGCCTTAAGGGTGTGTTTGATTCGTGGTGCCAGGTTTTTGGTGCTACAACTGTAGGCGTAGACTTTCATGAGCTCCTAAACATGGTTTCGAGGAACTATCATTTCATATTTGATTTGCAAGTGGTACTGACACTTGAATTTTCATGTAAAGCAAGATAGCATGAAGAGAGAGAAGGAAGCACATGGGTTTTTGTGCAAAGCCCCTGAGTCTAGTTCATGTTGCCTCTCTCTCTCTCTCTCTCTCTCTCTCTCTCTCTCTCTCTCTCTCCTGATGCCAAAGTTATTGATCAAATTAGGTTTCTGGAACAATAATTAAATGCTAGTGACAAGTTTTGCGTTACAACGACACTTAAAATTTTGAGCACCAAAAATCAATGTCCAATTTCCCTTAAGTATGCAATTTTTTTATGTACATTTATGACACAAACCATGTTAACCGAATGAATTGGGTGGGCGTTGAATGTAAACAAATAATGAAAGTATAACTTTTGCAAAATCTTATAAAAAATAAATTTTCAACTTAGTTTCTAAAGATTGTATGTGAAAATTATGTTTTTTACTTTAATGAGTAGCTTCTCTCTCTTGACTTTGACTTCTTTGTATTTTTGCTCCGCTTGCTAGCACCATGCCCTCACGGGTAGACCCACTTTAGGACGAGGTGAGACATGTGTCTTACCTGAAATCTGAAAAATATAACCCATTTTAGGACGAGGTAAGACGTGTGTCTTATCTGAAATCTAAAAAATATAGAAGAGGTACTATATACCACATTAACCGTCACCGGATGCATGTGTGTCACCCGAAATACAAATGTACCTCACCCCAAAAGAATTCGTAGGTTCGCCTCTACATCTCCTGCATACCATATTTCTCTGTCAATACCTGATGCAACGTGGAAGGTTAAGGACGAACACAAGGAAGAGATTGAATTTGCTAATTTGCTAAAGTATTGACTAGTACTAAACATGGCAGGTTCGGATAAACCGGAACAGAAACGGGACCGGGCCGGTCTCGATTCTAGTACAACAGAGTTAATTCCGGTTTGAGTTTTAAATTGTTTGGAACAAGAAAAACCATAAAAGTTTTGAAATTTTAAAAATAAAAAAATGGAACCTGCACTTTTGAACCTTTGGTTTCGGTTAACTTTCTGTTCCAATGGAGTTTCGATTCTATGGAAGGTGGAACCAGAACAGAACCAAATGGTTTCTGTTCATGGGTTCGGTTTCACTGGTGATTCATGGCCTGATTCCAAACCAGCCATGTCTAACTAGGGTCGTGACTTCAAGAAGCGGAACTCGCCCTGTGTAGGAAAAACAGTGCCCCTGTTTTTTTTTTTTTTGTGGTGTTTGTTCACGAACATGACTTAGAATGACTCGAAAGCGAATTCCCACTAAATCAGCTGCACCGAACATGATGGTCTAGCCCATTGGTCGCAAAACTTGTCGTAAAGGAGCACCTATACCAACCAGCATACAATCTTACAAGATTTTGGTGGATAAATACTACATATTCATGCGCACCATGATGAGATTTATGAAGCATAGAGTTCGTTTAGGCCAGCGATGGTCAGTTTATACACTTGGTTTTTTAACCATAACCTGATTATAGTCGGAACCTGTTGGGGAACAAACCTCAGCCTAGGCCAGGTCCTCTTTCATTGCCATAAATACAAGGCAATTGTTTTGCATTTTATCTAGTAAATGTAGAATATTGCCAAGACAATAAATGTCAAACTTAGAAGCTTGAAGCAAACCTATGCATGTTGAGCTGAGAAGAACAAGCAAACATGCACAAACACATACACCGGTCACTTTCCCTTACAAAACTTGTATTTTGTTGTGGTGGGATCCCAGAGTAATGGAGGTTTTACTAAAGGTCTATCATAGAAATTTTAGCAGATTTTGTTTGAGTTGAGTTCAGTTTTTAATGATTTTTTACTCATCCTCACCAATGTCTAAAATTTTTAAATTTTTTACTGGATGTTAATCAATCTGTATACAACTTTTAGACCAAATTTCATAATATTTCATCAAGATAAGAGGACTGAAAAATTTGAGGATCAAACAAGGTTATGCAGGATACTAAATTTACAGAGTTTATTTTGTAAAGGCTAATGATGCATCCAATTTAATCCTTAATATTTTAGTGATCATCCAAAGAAATTTAATTGATGACTTGTATTCGTTTAGGGAGGAACTCATCTACATATAAATCTCGAGCGCAATCTCTCCTTACACAATCTTATGGATATTTAATCTATTATGAGAGTGATCTACATACTCATACCATTGCATGTAGAATGTGGTTTTTAATGTCCTTTTTATAACTTCTTGAATTAATTTGGAGGCAATCACATCAATCAAGAAAGGGGAAGAAAAGATGATAATATACTTAAGCATAGGGAAGATGAGGAAGTATAAGATACGACTTATATTGAGGTAGAAAGAACTGAATATCAAACAAGGTCTTCTTATCGATAGCCTTTTATAAACATTAGCAATACTTCCTTGAGATTTACAAGAGATTGGAGAAATGGGCTCCAAAATATTACAATTGAATTAAATTGGGAAAACGAAGAAAAGGGGAAAACTTGGTCGGGTTTCTTCTTGGGTGAGCCTCTCTTGGCTGGCAACTCCTTGGGTTGATTTTCTTCTCCATACCTTCTTCTTCTTCCTATCTCTTTCCACTCTTTTATCTCCTTTCTTTGCTAACTTTTCTTCCCTAATTTTGTCTCTTTTGAAACCCAATCGAGGGCTAGTATTTATAGAATTCTTGAGAAGTCTCTTGGCCAAAAATATTCTTGGCATCTCCCTAGATGCCTTCCATGGTTGTGCTGATCCATGGCTAGTCAAAATTGGGTCCAATTCAACTTCATTTTGCTGGATACATGGGTGGTACATGTGTGATCCACATGGGGCATGACCATGGCTTCTCTTACAAACCCGCCTTGATGCACCTGCTTAAACTTGGTATGGTGCGGTCTAGGTGCAGTATGCTTTGGTTTGGTCTAGGTTGGTCACGTGTCATAGCTGACCTCCCTTGGTGCAACTCGACCTTCTTTGGTATAGCTCAACTATTTTTGGTGCAACTTGCCTTGGTTTGACTTGAATCGGTTAGCTCCTTTGACTTAGTTTGGGTTTGATTTGACCTTGATCATGTGCAACCCATTTGGACTTGATTTTGGGCTTGATTGTGTGCTCATCTTGACTTGATTTTGGACTTGATCATGTGCCCATCTTTTGATTTGATTTAGTTTGGGTTGGTTGCATCTGCAGTCCCCTTTCGATTTGGTTTGAGCTGGTTGCATGTGCAACCCTCTCGATTTGGTTTGGACTAGTTGCATGTGCAACCCCTCTCAATTTGGTTTGAGCTGGTTGCATGTGCAACCCCTCTTGACTTTGATTTGGGCTTGCCTCATGTGCAACCCATCTCGATTTTGGTTTGGGTTTGCCTCATGTGCAACCAATTCTTGAATTGATTTTTCATCTACTTAGAGTTTGCTTTCTCATCGTAGCAAGGATAGACTTTTGAGATCTTGCTCTACTTGATCTGATATCTTTTCAGGTAAAGTTTTATTTTATGGTTTTAAATGTTTTTTTTTATTCTTTAAAACTATTTCTTTTAAGACAATGAAATTTAACAATTGAGTCTCATCCCAATGTTGTTTGCATGAGTGAATTTCATGTTTTTCACTCCTTGAGTTAGTCATTTACCGTTTGAACTGCTTTAATCCTTGGATGGGTTTAAGGTCTCTTGGTATAGAAATATTCTTGATCTGCGAGTCTTTTGAAGTCATGTTTTGGATTTGTTTGTTTACTTGATCTTTTGAATTTCAAATATTTTTGTAAGTTTGTAAAATAGCATTTTGCAAATATTTCACAGTTTTGGTTCCCATTGTGTCGTCTTAGTTTTTTTAGTTCTTTCTTTGAAGAAAATCATTTGAAACAACAAATTTTTGCTTATTTGGCCTTGAAGGCAGAGTGATTATTTTTTGGTTTTTGTCAAAATTTATTTATTTTTATTGAGTTAAAAGTATCCTTATTTTGAGGTTCCTACAAAATTTTGGCATGAAAATTGGTTCATTTAATGTGTCTTTGTTGAAAAAACCTTAAAATACCTACAACCACAATTTTTCTTAAAAAGACAAAAAAATTAAAAATCTTTTGAAAATTTTTGGGTGTTCACAAATGCCCCTCTTTGTCATTAATCAAATTTATTTGGTTAATGACAAAGAATAATACCCATAAAAAAAATCTTTTTAATAGTAGAGTTGATTTGAGTTGAGCAAAGATTTTATAAACTTTCTCATTCTTTGTTAAGGGATTCACTTCTTGAACTTGAGCTTATCCTAGTTCTGATTGGGAAGAGAATTTTTAGCAAAAGGTGACTCAACTTTGATAGTAGTTGACCAAGGGTCACATATGAATAAGGTAATCTATGAATGTACATGAGCATGAGATGTGTAAGATGCAATGGATGAATCATGTGTGTTGGAGATCTTTATGATTTATTTAAGGAGATCTCATGAAAGCTGGCAGTCCTAAGTGGGATGACCTCAATATTCATTTGCTTGAGTGGGGATGAAACCTCTGAAAATCATCTCATTTGCTTCGCTTTGGTATTAGTGGTTCATTACTTAGGAGAGATTTTTATTGTTGAAAAAACTCAATAACATTTCAAAACTCTATTTTCTACACTACAAGGCTTAATCTTCAAACAAAATAAGATCCAAATTGGTAGGTTTTATTCATGCTTTAGGATTATAATGATAGACTTTTCTCTTTTGGGATAAGCTGTAGAGGTATAGGAAGAATTCCCATGATCCCTTCTTAAGCATCCCGTAATATAAATTGAGAAAATGCTCTTTGAGCTTTTGATTTTATTTATTTATTTATTTATTTTATAGGAAGATTTCTATATTAGAGGTTTATTTTCTTTCTTTTTTATTTTTTTCTATTTTGACTTTTAAGGTATTTTACTTTTGCCAATTTCTTGAGAGAGAATGAGATTGGGGAAAACAACTTATCCCTCTAGATACTCCATCTAATCAAGTATGGCCTATTTCATAACACATACTATTTGAAAATATTTTGCTATTTTGGACTAGGCCCTATCTTGTAAAACAAGGACTTTTGAAATGTTATTAATCAATTTTGAAAACACTCCACATTTCATAGAGCATTAATTTCTAGTTAGGACGCATATATTCAGCATGGTCACTTATTCAAGAAACTAAAAAAGATCCATTTGTGAATCATTTTAAAAGAATTGATGGTAGACACTAATCATAATATCTGGCAAGTATTTTGAAGTTATGTTTTGAATTTGTTTGTTTACTTGATCTTTTTGAATTTTAAATGTTTTTATAAGTTTGTAAAATGGACACTTTACAAACATTTTACAGGTTTGGTTCCCATTGTCTCATCTTAGCTCTTTTTAATTCTTTATTTGAAGAAAGTCATTTGAAATAACAAAATTTCACTTATTTGGCCTTAAGGGCAGAGTGATCATTTTTATTTTTTGTCAAAATTTGATTTTTTTCGATTGGGTTTAAAGTACCCTTATTTTGAAGTTCCAACTAAATTTTGCATGAAAATAGGTTCATTTAAAGTGTCTTTGATGAAAAAAACCTTAAAATACCCACAATCGTAATTTTTCTTGAAAAGACATAAATTATAAAAAGTCGTTTGAAAATTTTTGGGTCTTCACACTATTGCTCTGTATTAAGCTTATGCACTAGATCTAACAACAACGAATTATTTCTTTTTTTTCAAGATATAATATTACCTCCAAACATAGTTAGGTATCCTATAGTAGATTTTCTGTCTTCTAGTGAACATGCTCGGTGTACCTCTAACTCTAGGTGTCCATATTTAGCATGCATCACTCCATAACTCGAAGTCTTCTTTAAGTATCTAAGAATTTCATAAACAACTTTCATATGATATCTGGATGGTGTGTGCATGTATATGCTCACAATACCACTGTAAAAGTGATATCAGGTCGGGTGATAGTTAAATAAATTAGTTTTTCCACTGTTGTATAGTATTTACCAATATCTTCATATTTTTTTATCTTCATTCTAAGATAACTTTTTGTTCATTTTCATTGTTGTATCACATGGCTTGGAATCGGTCATCCTAGTGTCCTTTAATAGGTCTAACATATATTTTCTCTAAGAAATATATCTTGGCTTGGAATCGGTCATCCTAGTGTTCTTTAACAGGTCTAACGTATATTTTCTCTAAGAAATATATCTTTGCTCGAATAGAGAACTTCAACGCTCATAAAGTAGTGGAGTCTTCCTAAGTCTTTCAAGTCAAATATTATATAGAATTATTTTTTTTAGCTCTTCAATTTCCTCAACATCACATGTGATTATTATCATCAACATATACTACGAGGATAAAAATACATTTACCATGCTTTACAAACAATGTATGATCATTTGCACTATGGGAATAGCCAAGGCTTATAACCCCCTCACTTAAGCAGTTTTGCTACTAGTACAAATGTCTCAATATAATTCCAACCGTAGACTTCATTGTAGCCCTTTGCTACCAGTCTCACTTTGTATCTGTTGATGATTCTATATGCTCTTACTTTAATGGTGTAAACCCATTTACAACCCACAATTTTCCTTCTTAGTGGTAAGTCCACTATATCCCATGTTTGATTCCTTTTTAAGGTCTCAAGTTCTTGCTTCATAGCTAGCTGTCACTCAACATATTTATTAGCATCCTCAAAATTTCATGGAATGTAAGTAAAGTTCATATTTATAGCAAAACATTTATAACTAGGAGATGTATTTTCAAGGAAAATATACTTACTAATATGATAAGTACATGTTCTCTTACCTTTCTTTAGTGCAATGAGCAAGTTGAGATCATATTCTTCATCTTGCATATTGACATCTGAAGGACATGAGGGGGATATAACTTCTTCGGCCGTAGTAGTCTCTTCCATCGATAGAACTATTCTTCTCGTTCTTCTGACATATATCTTTAACTCTTTTTTTGGTTTACTATTCATCTCACTTCTCTTTACATGATCTTCAGTTTCTTTTTCACTGTTGTAATTTGGAATTATTGGCATAACCTATGACGATTCTTTAACGACCCATTTATTCACTTTCTCCATTTGATAGTAAAACTTACGCTCCTAAAAAGATACATCCATAGTAGTAGATAACAACGTATCCTTTGCAAAATGAGGTGTACCCAATAAATACACGCTTAACAACTTTGGAAAATAATTTAAATCTCGTTTGAGAATGAATATGCACATAGCAAACATACCCAAATATCTTAAGTTGAATATGGAAAACTTTATTAATAGGATGAAGCATCATAAATAGAGATTTATCATCTAAGAAAATAGATGGGGCTCTATTGATCAAGTACACTCCAGTAAGAACTCCCTCTCCTTATAGGTATTTAGGTGAATGGAAACCCAATGTCAAGGTTTTTGCAACCTACAAAATATATCGGCTCTTCCTTTCTGCCACTCAATTTTGTTGGGGAGAATTTGTAAATGTGGTTTGATGAATAATCTTCTTATTATTCAAATAATTCTTTACAGTAGAGGACATAAATTCACCCATTATCATACCTGAGAATCTTTACTTGAGTTTGAAATTTATTTTTAACTAATTTACGAAATGAAAGAAATAAGGGTTTAAACTCATTCTTAGATTTCATCAAATAAATCAATATAAATCTTAAATAATCATCAATAAAAATGACCTGTGATCAATACTAGCCAAAGTACAACATGGACCCCATTCATCATAATGAACTATTTCAAAAAGTTTCATTGCTCTAAAGTCATTTTTATGAAAAGAGTTTCTCACGTTGACACACATCACATTCAAGATTAATATTTCTCAATTTTTTATATATATCATGTAGGACAATTCTCAACCTAGATAAAGGTTAATGTCCTAATCTAGTATTCCAAAAGGCTAGATCTTCAAGTCTTCTATCTACCATGACACAATGTGCTTGCATACAATGATACTTTTCTTTTAGAAAGCATAACCCCTTCTTAAGACTACCACGTCCAAAGGTTTCCCCCATCTTGAGGTCTTGAAACATACAACCAGAAGATAGAAAGGCTATTGAGTAAATTCATTAAAATATCATGCATATGTAGATTCACTGGAATATCAAACTCCGCTTATGTAAGAGATCACCCTTGCATAGCCGGTCCTAAGCCCAGATAGTCGGTGTAAAACTTTATCAAACTTATTTACCATAGATTCTACAAATATAGATAGGGTTATGTAAAAACAAAAAATCCATATAATCGACTCCATCTAGTATGAAAAAAGGCTTAGTTGTTGTATCATGCATATGTAAAACCGGTATAACAGTTTCAAACATTCATTTCAACTTATTTTTCCTAGAATATAAGAGTTATATATCAATCGAACTTGTCCACGTTTAGACAGTTTTTCATATTCATAAATACCATAATTACTTCCTATCATACAATGTGAAGCCCTTCAATTAATTATCCAAACACGAAATTCAGAGAAACATGTTATCAAATTCGTAGTTAGAGTTTCTTTCTCTTGACATTACAACAACTAATCCTCATACTCAATAGATGTGATTTCCGTGTTGTTGAGTCAACTCTCTATTTCTTTCAATCTTTTCATCACAAGTGTGAGTGCTAAGTCATCCCCTTCTTTAGTTTTCTTTTTTGAGGTACCTACAACATAAGATTTGTTTTTAAATTGAGGAGGTTTACCAACAAGATTTCAACATTGTTCTAATGTATGCCTATTCTTCCCTACAATGAATGCATTTTAGCTTGTCCTTTTCATCTTCTTAGAGGGCACCACGTCCTCTTCCTCTTGTAGTAGGATATTTCCTATCTCTTCCACACTATGGAGCTCCTCTACTAGCAAAGGTTGTTTTGTCATTGCCTTTCGAATAAAATCTTTCAAGAGTCCTCACGTCTTCTTCTTGGATTAATAGTAAATATACAATAACTAGGGATAGTAGTTCATCTTTTCTTAATATATTGCTTTTTACATTATCGTATTCGGATGATACTCGCATAAGAAATCAAACACCTTTTTTTCAACTTCTACATTTTTGTCCTTAATACACATGATACACTTGTTTTCAAGTAGATGTTGCTTATTCCATAAACATCTTAATTGTGCATAATATTCTCCAATAGTTTTATCTCCATGTTTATATCTTTCGATTTTTTTCATAATTTTATATTTTTTGGCTATATTCTTTTTTCTAGAATATGCTTCTACTGCCGCCTTTCAAATTTCAGTAGTGTTGCCCATGAACATAAACGTTTTTCCAATGAAAAGAATTATTGATTGAGTTAACTAGATGTAGACTAAGGCATATCCTTTGTACATTTGTCATAAGAGAGAGTGTTTCTTGACTACCTATTTTTCCTCTTTCTCTTACTGTTAATTCAACTAATCTAGCTCACTCTCGGTAATTCTGACCATCTAGTTTAATATTAGTTATCTGAAATGATTCACTCTTCATCTCACTATTCTACCCTTAGTTATAAGCATATGTTTCCTTATATTTTTCTGTCATCTCCCCCTTAATCATAATCATCTTTTAACAAACAATTGGTGCGCAGACTTTTATACTTAACACAGCCCAACACGAGACAAAACACAAGAAAAAATGTGACTTGTTGGCTATACCTAAAACAACGTCCTCATGATTCCTGAGGATGGTTTTGTTCCTCAACAAATTTCTCAATCATTGACTTATTGCAATGACAATTGACTGTGCATAGTTGCAGTCCACTCCCATTGCATCAACCTTGATTTCATGCCATTAATGGCTTTGATACCATGTTATTTTTCATGGCTACCATACTTGATTCCCACACAATATTGACTAGAAGATGAACTCGGGTTGTCGTCCAACCACTTGTTGTACCGAACCTCTCTTTATATCTTTTATTATTATTATTATTGCTTAAAAAACTTTAAGATTAAAGCCCTAAGAGTTATAAATACATATAGCATATTACAAGTATGGCACTAATGAAATGAAAATACAACAACCTTTAAAAACAAATAACAATTGGTCATAGACAATTGTGGACTTTGACTGGAGCCAGCCAATCCTCTAAACAATAGCTCCTCATACCTAATCTTGGTGATCTCTCCCAAAGTTGTAAATATCATATCGAGCCCCATATTCTATTTAGCCCTCATATGCATATATCACAACAAATAACACAATATAGTATTACTTCACTTAATGAAAGAAGTAATTCACTTAAACCTTTTTGGAAACCAAAAAAAATGCAAAATCAATGATCTTGTACGATTTGATAACATCATACAATAGTCATATGCACCATATAGTACAACCTAATGCAACTCACCAAAAAATTGGTGAAAATGATTCATCGTACTAGGTACAATCTGGATACCAATATATGATATTATTATATTGTATAATATGATACTTATTGGTCTCTCACAAGCATTTTTACGAAGATCACATGCAACTCTTCACGACACTCTCTTTGAAATGACCTTGTTGCTGATTTTGAAATTATACTTGATTCTTGTGACACTCTATTCAATCTTTTTTGCTTTTCATGGAATTATATAAAAATGTCAAACAGGCAAATTAAAACAATTTAAATTTTACTCTTGTAAAAGATCATTGTTTACAAAAGATATATGTGACAAAAATGAAGATGTTGAGATGGATGAGTGGTCATACAAGAAAAGACCGTATACATAATGAGGTTATTAGAAACAAAGTAAGAGTGGCACCAATAGAGGATAAAATGAGAGAACATTGTTTAAGATGGTTTGGACATATAGAAAGAAGATCAAAAGAAGAACCTCTAAGAAGGTTAGAAAAACTAAATTTGAAAAGTATTACAAGAGGTAGAGGAGTTGGAAAGAAACAATAAAGAACGATCTAGCTTATTGGGAGTTAACTGCTAACATGGCACAAGATAGGGATCTGTGGAAACAAAGAATCCATGTAGCCGACCCCGTCTAGTATGGGAAAAGGCTTAGTTATTGTTGTTGTTGTAAAAGATCATTGTTACATGGCCGGTAACCGAATAAACAAGGGTTGTGGTAGGCTTCCGACAACTAGCGAAAAACTTTGTCAGACTTATCTACCACGGATTCTAGACATTATAAACATTTTATTGGAGTGTCCCCTCCTAACAAAGCATTCGTTGGAGTGTCCTCTCTTAACAACATATTGAAGAGTCTGAATACAGTGAAAATGAATATCACCTCTATGCCTTTACTCAAATGTAGTGAATCAATTGTAAATAAGGTTCCCACATCATGGATGGTTGTAACATTCCCATTTGAATGTAGTGAACAAAATGAAAAGAGGGTATTGTATTTTCAGCATGGATAAATACGGGATAAAGAAGCGAGTCCTAGATAATAAGATTCATGTTGGAACTTATAATATCGAGACATCGACTCGCAAGCTAATGAAGGTGATAGATATGTGAAAATTTTATATTCTATGTTTAGAAAAGACAAAGTGGGTTACATAAAAAACAAAAGAGATTTAGAACAAATGTTTAAAATTATGCTGTTGAGAAAAGGAGAATGCTTGAAATAAAGTTGATATTATTGTAAATAAAGATTTAAAAAATAGTGTAGTGCATAATGACTGAATTATGATAGTGAAATTAGTGCTAGGAATAGAGGATTTGAATATAGTTTGTGCTTATGCATCGTAAGTAAGATTAAAATATAGCATAAATAAGCCATTTTGGAAGGAGTCAGGTAAGGTAGTTCCAAGAATTCTCTAAAGAGAAATTTATTTGGGAGGAGATCTAAATTGATATGTAGATAAAGAAGCATTAGGATATCAAGATATTTCTGCAAACTATAATTTTTGAAGATTTAAATAAGAAAGGTAAGCAAATTTTTAAATTTGCTATAGCATATGATATCTTTATAGTCAATACAATTCTTAGAAAATGAGATGAACATTTAATTACTTATAAGAGTAGTTTGTCACAAACAAAATTGGTTATTTTGTCAGTAGGAAAAAAGATAGATCTTATTGTAATTATAAGGATTAAAAGGTAATTCCAAGAGCAAGCTTAACTATCTAATATCGACTTTTAGTTATGTATTTTCATATAAGAAAATTGACAAAAAAAACAAAGGGTATATAGAGTTAGGGAGACAAAAAAACAAAGGGTATATAGAGTTAGGGATGTTCATGGAGCAGGGCTCTCATGCTCCCCGTGGGCCCCCAGCCCGAGTGGGGTTTGAGGCTGGGGGAGTCAAGATGATCCCCGTGGAGATCGGAGTGGAGACTGGGGACGGGGACTCTAGGTCCCCGCCCTGTGGACCCACTTCCTCGCCCCGCGAACTGGCTTCGTAGACCCGCTCCAAAAACCCCATATCGCAAGAACTATGAAGGCCAAAACCCTAAGTTCCCCCACCGTGAGACCTCCTCTCAAGGGACTTACTGTGAGGCGTTTGGATCCTTTTCTGAGAGGCTTTCTGGTTCTTCTCGTTTCATCCTTGAGCACTAAGCGCAAGATAAGATTTTTCCTTCATGCTCTCTACGTTTTGCTCGTTTCATCTTTAAATAGATTTAGTGGTTGCTGCTTCAGTCAGAAATAGAATACCATTTGCCCATGGAGTAGGCTTAATTGAACAAAGATTTGATCTGCTCTCTACTTGTTTGTGTTTTTCACATAATAATATCTGATGTGTTTTGCTCTCTATTTTGTCCTAATTGTTCACATTCTTACTTGCTCCTGGTTCTTATTGTGTAAACTGTGATTTATCATATCCATTAACATCAATCTGGTTACCTCCATTTCAGCTAGCGGTTGTTGCGGCAAGCGATTAATTGTACCTTCCGTGCTCTTCTCACTTATCTTTTCTCTTTGTAAGGTCTTAGCATTTATCTTTCAGCTGTTCACTGCGGTGTAACATGGTTGTTCCTTTTCCAAACTCTGCAACTTTTCTGTTCTTATGCGGTATCTGGTCTAATCAATGTGTAGAGGAGCTGTTGTCTTTTTTTTTTTCTGGCAACATCATTCAGGGTACGCCTATGAGTGGACTGTGGAGTAACTGTTGGTGTATTACTAAATTTTTCGCTTTTAACTTGAATAGATGATCATTATTCTGGTCCTAGTTGGGGCTGTGTTGCTGATCTTCTTCATAAGAAAACTTGTTCCTTTACATTGTCAAGCATGTAGGTTAATGTGAATTTGCTTGCAGCTTGCTGATTTTATGCATTATGAACACTAAGGATACAATACTACTGATTTTACGCCTTGCAGCTTTCTTATAGAGATGATTAGTTTTGGGGACCCATGGGGAGAAACATGGCGGGGATGGAGGGTCCCTGTGGGGACCCATGGGGGATACTGGGGTGGGGATGGGGAAAACTTCCGGTCCCGTTGCAGGGATAGGGGAGGGGATTCCGCCCCATGATCTATCCCTATATAGAGCTACTCTACTAAATGGTAGAATCTAAAAAAATAAGAAAGAAACTATATTTAGGCAAAAGCTTTTTAAGGAGATGTTTGGAATAATGTAGGTACACTTTCTAATATGTATAATGATATAGCTAATCAGAAACTGACAAAAGATGACCGACATAAAAGGAATCTTGGTGATTGAATAAAATGACACAAGATAAAATCAAAGTGAAGAGAATATGTTACAAATTGTATTATACCAATAAGAGTAATGAAAGTTAGGAAGCTTGTCAGAAAGCAAAGGAAAAAGGAGAAAAGACTGTTAACAAAGAAAAAACCAAAATTTGTGATGATTTATATAAAAAAACTAACTCAAAATAAGGTGAAAGAGATATTTTTAAGATATATGACTAGAGATAAGAAAATTAAAGATCGTAATTTTGTTAGATGCATCTTTAATGTGGATGAAAAGATTCTAATGACAAGCAATGATATAAAAAATAACCAAAAAAAATATTTGTATAAGTTTTTCAACAAAAATTTAGGTATCAGTGTTAGTTTAGAAGAGCCAACCAGCTCAAAAGAGTATATAAACTGCGATTTCTACTTACGTGTCCAAATGAATGTAGTCAAAGAGACTCTTAAACCTATGAAGATTGGTAAATCTGTAGTGCAAAATATTCTTATGAAAGTATGAAAAATCGCAAGTGAGATGGGTATCACTTAGCTTATAAGATTACTTAATGAAATATGAAGAAATCAAAAAATGCTTAAAGAATGGAAGAAGAGTTCAGTTATACCCATATAGAAGAACAAGAGAGACCTTCAAAATTATGGAAATTATCAGGATATCAAGTTGATGAGTCATACTATGAAATTATGAAAAGAATTATTGAACACAGGTTGAGATAAGTATCAAGTAGAACACAAAATCAATTTGGATTCATGTTATGGAGACATACTATTGAGGTTATTCACCTATTGAGATGTCTTATATAATATTTTAAACACAAAAAGAAGAACCTTCAAATTGTATTTATTGGTTTAGAAAAAGCTTATAATAAGGTGTCAATAAATATTCTTTGAAAAACATTGACAAAAAGAGATAATCCCGTATCAATTTTATAAGAGACATGTATAATGGTGCACAAACATGTATGAGGATCCATGAAAGATAATTTTTTTGAAGTTAAAATTGATTACATCAAGGATCAACTTTAAGTCCATATTTATTTATATTGGTTATTGACGAGTTAAAAAATATATTCAAGATAAAGTACCTTGAGTGTAATTTGCAAATGATATTATATTAGTGAATGAGTCTAAGCAAAATGTTAATAGCAAATCGAAACAATGAAAAAACATTAGAAAGCAAAGGCTTCTGACATAATATATAGAGTGTAAATTTGATAATTTGATTACTTCAAATGATATAAAATTAAGATTTAAACACACTCAATCCCTATCCCTAATAAGAAAAGTTTTAAAAATCTAGAATCAATTTTTTAAAGCGAGAAAAAATTGATAGAGATGTTATACATAGAACTAATATACGTTGGTTAAAATATAGAGGCGCATCAAGTGACAAGAAGATATTATTAAAGTTGAAAGGTAAATATTATATAGTAATAAATAGACCAACTATTTTTTAATGATTTTGAGTGTTAGGCAGTTAATCATCAAAACGTATAAAAGATATTCGTGGCAAAAGTGAAGAAGCTGAAATGGATGTATGGTCACACAAAAAAAGACCATATACATAATGAGGTTATTAGTAGTGTTATGTGTATTACCCCATATCGTATCGTATCGTATCATATCATGAGAAATCACAATACAATATACACTACATTGTATCGTATGATACAGTGTATCGACCTGTTTCGTGCGATACATGTCATATCGCATAATATAAGTGTGTATTGCATGCATCATAGGATACAGGCGATACACTCCTAGCTTATAAAAATGTCCGTGTTTGTAATGTGTTTTTTTGTATTTTTTGCTTGAGTGCAGCTCTTGTACAAGGATTAATCTTATCTCATCCCCTTTAGCAAGAGAAACTCCTTGCCTTTAAGGGCGATCTCCTAAGAACAACAACAAAACTTATAAGAATAAAAACTTTTCAAAATTCTCACCAACGAGAAAGGTAATTAACTTAAGCAACTTACCAATTATGATCACGTCCAGTTTTAGTATGTTACCCAAAAAAATAAGCAGCTTCCAAAAGTTTTCAAAAACGAAACAGGTAATTTCTTTATATAACTTACCAATTATGACCACATCCTCCATTGATACCATGAATTAGGAAACTAGTATAACTTAGAATAGTTCTTGATTTTTACTATTTTATTATTTTTATTTTTAAAATATTTAAAAAATTTAAAAATTATGATACGATACACCCGTGCCATAGAGAAAAAGATACACTATACAATACGGTACAAACTACAAACAACACTAGTTATTAGAAACAAATTGGGAGTGATACTAATAGATTTTAAAATGAAAAAAAAATCATTTAAGATGGTTTGAAAACGTAGAAAGATGACCAAAGGAAGCTAAGTAAGAAGGTACGAGAAACTAGATAGTGAAAATATTAAGAGAGGAAGAGGAAGACCACAAAAGTGAAGAAAACAATAAAGAATAATTTAGCTTATGTTGTTCTTGTAGATAAATGAAAACAATTTCCTCTAATACCACAAAAACAAATGCCAAAATGCTCTTGTTGTGGAAGATGTTGCAGTAATTCTTGCTCAAGGCAACACCAAACAAAAGTTGAATAATCTCATCAGACATGAACTACACTACCAAGCTGTGGTGGATAATTATAATGAAATCAGTTTCTTGATGATTTCTCAATGACCTTGATGGTCCACACGAAGTGCCTTAAACACTTCCACAAAGACATCGGATTGCAAAAACCCTCAAACTCAATAGAAGTCAAAAGTTTATTGTTAAACAACCAAGAGCCTCAAAGGCTTGTTTTACAATGAAGCACCTTAGGTGCTTTTATAGAGGAGCATAGGAACATTGACCAGCATAACGACTAGAAGCGTAGCCATTGGATGCTGGTCAAGACCAGCTGGCTGGCCCCAATGGCTAGAAAAACTAGCCGTTGGGCCAGGTTGACCCTGACGGCCCGATGGGCCCTGGCTGGCCCAAGCGGTCCATGGTTGGTGGGCCTTCTGGGCCCTGACAGTCTCTCTTAACAATAATTAACCGAAAGTTCTCCGGAATCAACTGTTATGTTTATGTTCAACCTAGCATAAGCTACAAGTAGTGTGTTTTCTTTACAATAATGGTGTGCTTTTCGAAATATTTGTGCTGATCTAGAACTTTGTGTTATAAGAATATTGAAATGACTCAAAAGTTACTAGCACGCATGTGCCCTAGCAAAAGCTATCTTACACACCTCAAGCCCTGCAGATTCAATAAGTTCAAAGGCCTCCAGATCCCAAAACTTGACTGTTCTATCAGCAGAACCTATGCAACAAATTGATCATTAAAACAATAACGTCTTTTGATTCCTACTTCCATCCAAAATAAGGCAAGGTAATCGATAGATATGGCAAAGGCAAAACAAATTCATGAAGCATAATAACATCATCAGAAAATTTTAAAAAGCCAAAGGACTACAATTGTGAAAGGAACAAAAAAGAGGAACATGAACATCGTCCCACCCTGAACAACTACATCCAACAACTTTTAAAAAAGCAGTTGTAATTGTAAAATGATATCCTTTCAACATGTGCCTTCCTTCAGGACTAACAAAGACCTTGATATTTCCCATATTTCCTCAACAATAACTATGCAATCAAGTTACATCTGTTTTAAGAGTTCTATGGCAGTCAACTAACCACTTTATGGGAATTCTATGTCAAAGTACCAATCACTGTCACACAGATTTTCTGTAAAACTACAACACTAAATTGATAGGAGGAATTATTTGAATCTACACGGGATCATGTTCCCAAAAAGGTATATTCCAAAGTAGACTGTATGTAATTGAATGATGATATGATATTTGAATTTTGAAGTCATACAAGAGCAGTGACTCTTGAGATAATGAAGAGAAGCAGAAAACCAAGTTTATGGTTAAAACATGGATAATGGACACATCATACACAGCTACATAGAGGTCATCTCTGACAACTACTGCATTACGTCTGCAATATATAGATTAATAATAAAAAAATACTACCACTTCAAGTCGGGCAGTTTAAAAAGTACTACTATGAAGAATCTTCAAGTATTTGGGCAGTTATTGATTGTACATTCGTTCATATGAATATCAGAAGAAATGGTTATGGATCAAAATTAATTAGACTTAGTAAACAGCTTCATCCTATACAAAGGACTACAGTGGACATTTGAGAAACTCACCTGTTGCAAGGAGAAACTCATGAGGATGAAAGTCTATGCACTGTATTTGCCCTTCATGGGATTTAAAATCATGCAAGAGCTTTCCAGCAGTCAGATCTTATAACTATGCACATGTTAAGGCACAATACATGTCAACTGGTCATTTTCATTAAAAGTAAGTTTCTGACAGCAATGCATCTACAACAAGAAATATGAAAAAAACAGAAAAGGCCATTTGCCTACCTTTATAACATGATCTTCACCCCCCGAAACTACCTAACGACCATCTGGAGTGAACCTAATGGCGTTAACACCTCTACTGTGCCCCTTGTATGTATGAATGCACCCTTTTTTTCTCATATCCCATATCTTCAGATTTGTGTCCAGAGAACCAGAAGCAAAAAGCTCTCCAAAAGGATGGAAATCAACGGAGATACAATTTGATCTGTGACCAGTAAATGTTCGAACAACTGTCCACCAACATAGTAGCAAAAAAACAAATCAAGCATAACATCATTATAAAGGCCAATCACCAAATGGAGCAGGTAGACTCCACAAAGGACTCACTTTTTGCTTCTTCCAAATCCTATGGTGAGGTAACTCCGGTGGTCATCATGGGAGATAAGGTCACGAGTCGACTAAGAGTCTTCGGTTTCATAGTCTTCACAGATTACTCCCTCTTTGATCGGGTTCTGCAGGATAAATGCACCATAGATGGAAGAACCATGAGTTATAATTTTTTTTTTGTCATGCTGCACCGACACGGTGTCGGTATCAGTGTCGCACCCGTTTCTAGGTCGACATTCCACCCCTTAGAAGTGTCCGTGTGACTTAGGTTTGCACCAAAGGCATCAACTCCTCGTACAATGATATAAAATCTTTTGCTGTATTTAGTTCCTATTCAGAAAAAGAAAGGAAAAAAATTGAAGGTCGTCATCACTAAGATTCACTAGAAGAGCAGCTTTTGAGCTCAAGATTGAGTCCCCAAAACTATGCATTACAGTGGCAAAACAGTGAAGACACTTGACATCAAACAACTGAAACGGAGAAAATCTCGAAACTACAACCATAAAGCCCCAGAAACGTCAGCTCACAAATTTTTCTTAATAATTGACAACTTCCTTCATTAGACTTAATTATGCACTTTTGCAGTGGAATGTTCGCACAGATACAAACTACGACTTGAAAAGAAGTTGAGACCAAAAGGCAGCAGATCATGAAAAAGCATAAAAAACATTTAGCTCGAAGTTTGTTAATCACCAATTAAATCACTTTATCTTCTTATAAACACGGTAAAAAGACTAATTCAAAGACGAGGAAGAAGACCAACGAAGGAGGGTGAGCATACCCGCCAATAGACGAGGGCATCCTTGAAGAAAGTTGATCCTTGTGTCGGCTCTGGCTTTATCGGCTCAAGGCTACGGAAGACGTTGATGTCCACATCCTCAATGCGTTGAGAGAAGGTCTTTAACTGAAAGAAAAAGATGAAGAAAATCGAGATATCAAACCACAAACCAAACACAATGGGCATAGAAGACAAACTCAACACCACAAAGCAAGCAAACTGAGAGAGTACCACGAAGCATCGGCGATCGGGACCGATATTGAGAGACTTGATAGGCTGAGAAGTAGCAGACCCAAGCCGTGAGGATGTTGACGCCCGGCGTGATGAGGTCCGGTTTAAGGATCTCCGGAGTCTTGCTGTTGGGACCACATGCGGAGAATGAAGCAATGATGGGTGTCGGCTTGACGCCGAGAATTGTTCCTTCAAAGGAGAGCGTTGTTGTTGGGTTCGGCATCGACTGGATGTAGTCTTTAATGGATTCTCCCTCGTCAGAGCCAACCGTGTACGCCGGAAGGACGTGAGTGTATCCGACGAGCCCTTGCCGTTGGAGATACCTTTAGCAAGGATCATCCTAATGCCTCCGACTTTCTTTGCTACGAGCCCCTTTGCTACTCGCGGATTGCTCCCACGATCGCAGAGGATGTTCTTCCCTCGAACGGAGTTCGGGTCTAGGGAATCCACTATGCAAAGCGAGGCAGAGAGTCCTCCAGAACCGCCGCCTGGGTAGACGAGAGGATACATAGTCCCAGAAAGAGGCTTGCCCGAGTAGAGTGAGACACCGGCGAGGGTTTTCCCATTGTCGAGAGTCACCTGCGACGGGAAGTTTCTATCGATTGTCCCGGCCCCAATGGTCGTAATCCAGGGGGTGAGGTTTGTGACCGACATACCTGGAGCTCCCTCGTTTTCGGTGGAAGACGTGACGAAGATGCCCTTGGACGAAGCAACGAAGGTGCCAAGCGTAATGCAGTCGACGTTTATGCGTATGATAGAGGAGAAAGCAGTGGCGAGAGGCAGGAGAGAGAGACGTAGCGACAGATGATGGAGGAGGTGGTGGTGGCGGTCGTCGATGTCTATGTCGCTGATGGTGGAGAGAGAAATGGCAAGAGGCGGGAGAGAGACAACAAATGCGGGAAAGAGACAGGGACTTAGGTTTTATGTATTTTGGATCGAGTCGATCCAATATTCGTTGGATCGACTTGATCCAAACTCCATTGTATGCTAACAGTCATATAGCGGACCACTATAACGGTGTTAGCGGCACTAATTGCACCCAAACATGTCGTCCGCTATTTAATGGGCGCTATAGCGATCCGAGGTCCGCTAAAACGCTATAGTGCGCTATAGCAGACGCTATAGCGCGCTATTGATAACATAGGTCATAGAGCTCTTCTAGGCCTTTATACCAAGTGCTCTGCACTATATTTCGAGTTTTTCATAGTCATGAGGTTTATATTAATCGTTTTGGATTGTTTACCCGAACAATAAATAGACATAAAGTTTATATATCAACTCTTGAATTGTCATCGTCAATATTAATTCTATTCTACGCACACAGTAACTCTTTTTCTCTGCTAATTGTTGCAGAAGTATCTTTTGGGTCCTACATATTGTACTGTTGCTCACATCTTTTTCAATATCTTAGCATGATTTCCCCTAGTTTGTATGACCTATTTTAGGTTAATTTTTCTAGTTAAAGATTAGTAGTTGTGGTTTTTGTCTTGGATGTCTCAAGTTAGGTTTTTTTCATGCATGAAATGCGTATTGAGGAACAAAAGAAGGATGTTTCAAATATCTTCCTGATACATCTTTACCCAACAACAACAACAACTAAGCCTTTTCCCATACTAGACGGGGTTGCTACATGGATTCTTTGTTTCCACATAGTCCTATCATGTGTCATGTTAGCAGTTAACTAACAATAAGCTAGATAATTCTTTATTGTTTCTTTCCAACACTTTTGCGGTCGTCTTCTACCTCTTTTAATACTTTAAAAATCTAGTTTTTCATACCTTCTTACAGGTTCTTCTTTTGATCTTCGTTCTATATGTCCAAACTACCTTAAACGATATTCTCTCATTTTATCCTCTATTGGTGCCACACATAATTTTTTTCTAATAACCTCATTATGTATACAGTCTTTTCTTATATGACCACTTATCCATCTCATCATCTTCATTTCTGTCACATACATCTTTTGTACATGTTGATGATTAACTGCCAAACACTCTGAACCATAAAACATGACAGGTCTAATTGCTGCTCTATAATATTTACCTTTTAACTTTAATGGTATCTTCTTATCACAAAGAATACTTGATGCTCCTCTTCATTTTAACCAACCAGCATTAATTCTATGCATAACATCTCCATCAATTCTTCTATCACTCTTAAAAATTGACTCTAGGTATTTAAAAATTTCCTTTTGGAGGATGCAATGTATGCCAATTTTAATTTCTATATCCTCTGAAGTAACCAAATGATCAAACTTACATTCCATATATTTTGTTTTTGTTCTACTAAGTCGGAAGCCTTTACTTTCTAATGTTTCTCTCCATAGTTCTAATTTTCTATTAACTTTTTCCTTGGACTCCTCCACTAATACAATGTCATATGCAAATAACATACATCAAGGTACTTCATCTTGAATATGTTTTGTTAATTCATCAATCACCATTATAAATAAGTATGGACTTAAAGTTGATCCTTGATGTAACCCAATATTAACTTCAAAGAAGTCTGTCATTCCTTCATGAGTCCTCACACATATTTTTGCACCATCGTACATGTCTCTAATAAGTATGGACTTAAACTTTGTCATTTTCTCTAGGGCTAAAAGCCACTTATCATAGTTAAAATATTAAATCTGGTGTTAAACACGTTTACAACAGACCTGGTAGAAACAGGATACTTAGTTCACAGGCAACATACTGGAATCATCCCACTTTACCAGATAGACTGGCAAATCCTAATGCCTTCTGAGAAGAAGATGCGTGTGCATATAAAGTCATGCCTTTTGCTCTTTCAAAGTCGTGCCACCTTTAGGTGGATGTACAATGCATTCACTGTTATCCTCTGGAGGCTGCAACAGTTTGTTTGCTGAACTGTGGTCTCTTTTTTGCAGACACGGATACTGTATTCACTTTGATTAACCTCCAGGGTCTGCAAACTCTCTATATAGCTTGGTTCTTGGTTGCCCCCTTTCTTGAATATGACGAGACAGTCGTTCTGCCCATTTTCAGGTATACACACTAGAGAAGACAGGCTAAAGATTAGTTCTTCTGAAAATTTGATTATCTGATGATGGATTCAACCAATCCTGAATCCATATATCAAATGATTGCCTTGACAGACCAACGTAAGATACTAGCCTACTGCTTTTTCATATATAGTTAACTTGCAGGATGTGCTGTACGGAGGAAACTAGTTGATAATGATAATAAGCCATTTCTCCCAGCTTCCAGCTTAATTTGATTCTCACTTGTCTTGCATTTTTGATGGTCTATCAGTAGAAGGAAGATTGAAAACATCCTTTGAGGTATGGACATTTTTATTGCATTTTTTTTCTTATTTCTTTGTTCTATATATATTGCATTTCAATTGTTTTATGACCCTGTGATTGTTTTCTAGTGTTCACCACCTATTCTAGATTTTACTTGTAGTTTTTCATTACATTAATTGAGTGACTCTTTAATTGGAATATGTTTCTTTGATTGCAGATTGTGCATCAAGGATATCCTAGAAACTGTTGGTATGGAGTATGGACATTGTTATTGCATTTTTTTTCTTATTTCTTTGTTCTATATATATTGCATTTCAATTGTTTTATGACCCTGTGATTGTTTTCTAGTGTTCACCACCTATTCTAGATTTTACTTGTAGTCTTCATTACATTAATTGAGTGACTCTTTAATTGGAATATGTTTCTTTGATTGCAGATTGTGCATCAAGGATATCCTAGAGAAACTGTTGAGCGCTTCCTAAAGGTACGAGAAGGGAATGTCCACAAAGCACACAAAATGGTACACGTCTCCAATATTGACTGCTTTCTATGAATTCAAATTAGTGGATTATAAATTCAACTAATATTCTCATATAAAATAATTTCTTGGTGCAGTTGATTGACTCACTGAATTGGAGGGTGCAAAAGGAAATAGATGACATCTTATCTGGAAACTGTTTCTTCCTCCGTTAATTTTTTCTTCTCTCAAATGCTGTGTGAATACTATAAAGAATGAGCAGGTTCGTCAGCTGTGTATAGAGTAGAACTTATGAATATGCTGTAAAATTTCTTACTGGGCACGTATGCTTGTAAACATGAAGCCCATTCCTTTTGTGCATATTATTTTCAGGTCCAGTGTTACCTTGGCAAAAGAGCCATGCAGTTGTCTGCCAAGTTCACATTGATGTGATCTCGTCAAACAAAGAGATTGTTGAGTATTTTTGACCAACATAGTTTCTCAAGTAATGATCGCATGATTGCTAGTAGAGTTGAAAAGTCATATCTTCCATGATATTTTCCAGAATGAAATAGTTGCTTGCTTTTAACTAGGAAGAAACAAGAAACATTTGTATATACTTTATAACCTGAAATATAAACGTTCTTTTCTATTGTAGAAATGGGAAGGCCAACATAATTTCACATTTTCACAAGCAATTAACAAGTTCTTGTGATCTGTAAATCCTGAAACGCTATTTATGAAAAGGGGCTATCTAGAAAACTCAGAAGCCTGGAAAAGGGTTTGAATGTCCAAGAAAGAGTGTCAATTTCTTTTTGGGTAACATTACTAAACCCGTGCATATACATGTGCCCGCAAAATTTGAAATTAAGTTTCTGTTGTGCATGCAAGTATCTATTATGTGCTTATGCATCTGAAAAATTATCTGTAAACTTCACAATGGCCTCTATTTTTTATACACAAAATATGAGTTGGATTTCTTGGTTGTGCTGCTAGTTTCTTTCCGGTTTGAAATGTGTGCTAGTTGACATTTTAAATTTCATGTTGGTGAATAGAAGTTTCTATTCATGTAGAAACCTATAGAGCCCATCAAATACAAGAGAGTTCGAGAATCACAACTAGTTGGATTGTCAGGATACTGCAAAAAGGTGATTTATTCATGTTCTGCTGAACTTTTCACCTTTTACATAGTTTATATGTTTCTTATGTTACAGCTATACTTTTCTTACACTGTTTCTTGGAATAAAAGGAAAGTGTTGCAGCTTTTATATTCTCAGAAGTTTTCGCATCTACATACTTCATCTTCATTGGGTATGACATTATCTATATTTAGAATTTTTGAACAATGACATCCCTGGTGACTTAATCATGCCTTGCAAAAAATAGCTAGCTGCTCCATGCGTTCTGTTTCCCTTTCTTTATGAATGTCATACTTTCATTTTTGGGTTTCGGAAAATGAACTAGTTGTAGCTGCGAGAACATTAAGAAACAGTACTTCAGTAGTTCGACAGCCATGCATGGAAGGAAACTTCCAGTTGTGCCTCTCAGAGATCTTATTGGTGAAAAAGCATATCCTAGTCAATTTGTATTGGTATCAGCTCTCTTGAGCACATGGAGGCATTGCATAGCATTTATTTTCTTTCTTTCTTTTACTGGATAGCATGATTGTCATGCTATTATTTGCTAAAATTTGGTGCTTATTTAAGCATGATTAGGTTTCAAGACATGATATATTTATAAGAGAGTAGTAATAGGAGTTCGCAACATTAACTAGAAAACTAAGGTAGCTGCACAGTGCGTATGGCCCATTTGAAGGTGGCTTATTGGAGAATGTCATGGGATTCTCAATATTGGGCACAAGCAACATTGCTTTTTCAATGACTCTTAATCAGGTGTTTCCCCTTGCTTTCCAGTTTGCACCAAAATAACTTCCTGATCGATAAATAGGATCTCTAACAAGTTGGAAGGCTTTGCCTTAGATTCAAACTAAACTCATCAAAGTCTAACTTTTATGCAGCTAGAACACCATCATGTGAACGATATTCCGTGGATCTTTTGCTCTTATTCCCAAGTGATCTCTTTGAAAATTAGCCAGTCAGAAAAGCTGCCATACAAATTGTTTAGTTGAAGTGCTTTTTCAGATTGCTTCTTGCAAATGAGGGAACCACTTACGGAAGCCATTAGTAGAAATTGTTTTAGCTAAAACACTTTGTTCTTGTCTTAATTAGCATCATGTTTTTCTGGTACGTAACTTTCTAACTCCAATAGTTTACATCGTCTATTGACAGGGCCGTCCTATTTTTGCCCTTGGAGTTGGCCTAAGTCCATATGACAAAGCACCGGTAATGGTTCCAGCACTTTTAGCAACTGTCTCCCCTTAGTTCTTCAAATAGTTTAGTAGCTTGTTTTTTGCTCAAAATTTACTGTTCACATGTTGCTATTCCTCAACATCTTAGATGCTTGCAGACCTTTTTTGTATCTGCGTATTCTGTTAAAAAGTAAAGAAATGGAAGAGATAAGAGAGGAAAGAAGGAAGAAAGAGGAAGATGAATAAGAATTGGAAAAGAGAGAGTGAGAGATTGTTAAATGTAATAGGTACACGGGCCATTAGGGCCCGTGTTTGAGTTAAAACTGTCAACTAGCCATTGGAGGCCAGACTGCCTCCAACGGCTAGTGATTAGTGCTGGGCACAGCAGCCGTCCTTGAAGGCTCTCCTCGTTCTCTCTTGAAATGTATTTTCTCCTCTATAAATACCACTTATTCTCATCAATAAATTATGATGTTTTGCACAGACTTTGTTTGTAATTTGACCTCTTGGTTTTGACTCTTGTTGGCTTATATTGTGTTCTTTATATGTGACATCCATATTCGGATATTTTGAGAACTTCGCGATTTGACAAATTTCAATATTGGCGATTCGACCTTCGATTATCAACAATTATTTACATGGTATCAGAGCCTCATATTGAAGATTTTGAGTACATTGGGAAGCGTGTCAAGATTGCGAATTTCGTGAAATCACTTCGAAGTTGAGGTAAGTCTAAAATTTTATGGAATGCAAAAATGAATCTTTTAGATGCATCATTGACCTAAAATGCTACTAAAGTTGGGCAAGGACCATGAAAAAATACTTTTTATCAAAATATTTTTGGGATTATATTGATGGCATAATAAAAGAACCGATTTTAAACATTGCTGGTTTGGATGATGATGATTTTGTTAACATGAAAAATATAAGGAAAATCTAAAAACTTGGGAAAAAATGAATGCTAAAATAACTTATATTATTTGTCAAAATGTAGATGAAAAACTTAGAAATAGAATTAGTATTTTTGAAAATGCTTTTGAAATATGGGAATATTTAAAAAAGCTTCACTCTTAAGATGATTTTGTTTTTCAAATTGATTTAATGGAAATGATGATAATGCTTAAGAAAGGGAACTTAAGCATTAGAGATTATCACAACGAGTTTTTGGAACTATGGACTCAACTTCGATGTTTTGATAAATTCAGAAAACTTCAAAAATTGGATGAATTTCAAGAGTTTTTGGATAATCAATATTTCTTTTTATTTATACGTGGTTTAAGAAACTCCGCCCATGTAAGGGATCACCCTTGCATTGCCGGTCCCAAGCCCGGATAAAGGAGGAGGGTTGTGTTAGGCTTCCGACAGCCAGCGTAAAACTTCGTCGGATTTCTACAACATGGATTACAAAAATTATGAGCATTGCTTTGGGGCGTTCCCGCCTAGCGACGTGCTGCAGAGCCCGAATGCAGTAAGAAGTAAGCAAGGGCCACTACATTTTCGCCCGAATGTAGTGAATCAATTGCAGAGAGGGTTCCCACATCATGGACGGGTGTGGGTAAAGAAGTTAGTCCCGCTACATTGCCGCCTGAATGTAGTGAAAAATTTTCAGAGAGGGTCTCCGCATTTTGATTATGGACGGATGTGGGGGGTAAGGAAGCTAGTCCTAGATAATAAGATTCGTATTGGTTCTTGGAATATCGGAACATTATCGGGTAAGCTAATGGAGGTGGTAGATACTATGATTCGGAGAAAGATTCATATTCTATGTTTACAAGAGACAAAATGGGTTGGAGAAAAAGCAAAGGAGATAGAGGATACAGGTTTTAAATTATGGTACTCAGGTAAAGAAAAGGCCCGAAACGGAGTTGGTATTATCATAAATAAAGATTTAAAGGAGAGTGTAGTAGACATACAACGATATGGTGACCGAATCATGACATTGAAATTAGTGTTAGGAGTAGAGGTTTTGAATATAGTTTGTGCTTACGCACCCCAAGTAGGACTAGAAGATAGTATAAAGACAGTTTTTTGGGAAGAGTTAGATAAGGTGTTTCAAAGATTCCACAAAGGGAGATGATTTGTTTAGGAGGAGATTTAAATGGACATGTCGGTAAAGAGGCATTAGGATATCAAGGAATTCATGGAAACTTTGGTTATGGGGATATAAACGAGGAAGGTAGGGAGATTTTAAATTTTGCTATGTCATTTGATCTCTTTATAGTCAATACAATCTTCAAAAAACGAGATGAACATTTAATTACTTATAAGAGTGGCTTATCACAAACACAAATTGATTACTTTATTTGTAGAAAAAAAGATAGAGCGTGTTGTAAAGATTGTAAGGTAATTCCAGGAGAAAGCTTAACCACCCAACATCGACTTTTAGTTATGGATTTACAAATAAAAAAATGGACAAAGAAGAAAAGAGTGCATCGAGCTATTCGGACTAAATGGTGGAACCTCAAAAGTGAGAAAGAAGATATATTTAAACAAAAAGTCCTTCAAGGAGATGTTTGGAATTATGTTGGCACACCCTGTAATATGTGGAACAATATGGCTATACATATTAGGAAAGTGGCGAAAGATGTGTTAGGGGTATCTAAGGGAGGTGTACCGGCACAAAAAGAAGCTTGGTGGTGGAGTGAAGTAGTACAAAACAAAATCAAGGCAAAGAGGGCATGTTACAAATTACATTATGCTAAGAAAACTAGTGAAACTTTAGAAGCTTATAAGAAAGCAAAGAAGGAAGCAAAAAAGGCCGTTAGTGAAGCAAAAGCTAAGATTTGGGAGGACTTATATAAAAAACTCAACTCAAAAGAGGGTGAAAGAGACATTTTTAGGATAGCTAGGGCTAGAGATAAGAAAACTAAAGATCTTAATTATGTTAGATGCATAAAAGACGAGGATGAAAAAATTCTAGTGGCAAATGATGATATAAGAAATAGATGGAAAAACTATTTTTATAATCTTTTTAATGAAAATAAAGATTTTAGTATTAGTTTAGGAGATTTAGCCAAGTCAGAAAAGTATATAAACCACAATTTCTACCGACGTATTCAAAAGAATGAAGTCAAAGAGGCTCTTAAACATATGAAGAGTGGTAAATCGGTAGGACCAGATAATATTCCTATAGAAGT
Organism: Brasenia schreberi; assembly: GCA_036023115.1. Classification (NCBI taxonomy): domain Eukaryota; kingdom Viridiplantae; phylum Streptophyta; class Magnoliopsida; order Nymphaeales; family Cabombaceae; genus Brasenia; species Brasenia schreberi. The sequence continues at coordinate 718,601 of JAYKKT010000038.1, forward strand.
TTGGAAAATACTAGGAGAAATAGGAATCACTTGGCTCACAAGACTATTTAATGAAATATGGAAAAACCAAAAGATGCCCGAGGAATGGAGAGCAAGTACACTTATACCCATATATAAAAATAAGGGAGACATTCAAAATTGTGCGAATTATCGAGGTATCAAGTTAATGAGTCATACTATGAAATTATGGGAAAGAATTATTGAACGTAGGTTAAGACAAGTATCAAGTACAACATAGAACCAATTTGGATTTATGCCTGGTAGATCTACTATTGAAGCGATTCACCTTTTGAGACGTCTTATGGAACATTTTAGAGCAAAAAAGAAAGACCTTCACATGATATTTATTGATCTAGAAAAAGCTTATGATAGGGTACCGAGGGAGGTTCTTTGGAGAACTTTGGAAAAAGAGGTATCCCATTGACATATATTAACCTTATAAGAGACATGTATGATGGTGCAAAAACATGTGTGAGGACTCATGAAGGAACGACAGACTTCTTTGAAGTTAATATTGGGTTACATCAAGGATCAACTTTAAGTCCATACTTATTTATAATGGTGATGGATGAGTTAACAAAACATATTCAAGATGAAGTACCTTGGTGTATGTTATTTGCAGATGACATTGTATTAGTGGAGGAGTCTAAGGAAAAAGTTAATAGAAAATTGGAACTATGGAGAGAAACATTAGAAAACAAAGGCCTCCGACTTAGTAGAACAAAGACAAAATATATGGAATGTAAGTTTGATCATTTGGCTACTTCAGAGGACATAGAAATTAAAATTGGCACACATTGCATTCCCCAAAAGGAAAGTTTTAAATACCTAGGGTCAATTTTTCAAAGTGATGGAAGAATTGATGGAGATGTTACACATAGAATTAATGCTGGTTGGTTAAAATGGAGAGGAGCATCAGGTATTCTTTGTGACAAGAAGATACCATTAAAATTAAAAGGTAAATATTATAGAGCAGCAGTTAGGCCTGCCATGTTTTATGGTCCTGAGTGTTGGGCAGTTAATCATCAACATGTACAAAAGATGTCTGTGACATAAATGAAGATGTTGAGATGGATGAGTGGTCATACAAGAAAAGACCGTATACATAATGAGGTTATTAGAAACAAATTAGGAGTGGCACCAATAGAGGATAAAATGAGAGAACATCGTTTAAGATGGTTTGGACATATAGAAAGAAGATCAAAAGAAGAACCTGTAAGAAGGTTAGAAAACCTAAATTTGGAAAGTATTAAAAGAGGTAGAGGACGACCACAAAAGTGTTGGAAAGAAACAATAAAGAATGATCTAGCTTATTGGGAGTTAACTGCTAACATGGCACACGATAGAGATCTGTGGAAACAAAGAATCCATGTAGCCAACCCCGTCTAGTATGGGAAAAGGCTTAGTTGTTGTTGTAGTTGTTGTTGTTGTTATACGTGGTTTAAGAGACGAATTTGAAAATATTAGATCAAATTTGATACATAGAAAACCTAGACCAAAAAGAGACTCATTTTTGGCCAACCTTGTTAAGGAGGAAACTAGGTTGAAAAATATTAATGTTGCAAAAGAAGTCGTTCTTGCCGCCTTCAAACCGGGAGCTAACATGAAGATGTACAAGCCTTCGCATTTAAAAAATTTCGAAGGAACAAGTAAGAAACCTATGGGACCATTGCCAAAGGACACCATATGTTACTATTGCAAGGAAAGTGGGCATATCAAAACCACTTGTCCTCTGCTTCGAAGGAAATTTGGAAATGTGGGAGCCGTGAAAGATAAAGGAGGAGTATTGCCTACCAACATCAAAGCATATATAGAAGAAATGTTTAAGGAAAAAGCAAACATCTCCGGAAATGCTCTCTCTACCTCTCAAGATATGTCTTGGTTTTTAGATTCGGGTGCTTCTTTTCATATGACTCATTGTGAAAAATCCTTAAATGAATATCATGATATTGTTGGAAAGCATGTATTTATGGCCGATGGTACAAATCTTTAAATTAAAAAAATAGGAAATTTGGAAAAAGAAAATTTTAAAATTCAAAACATAAGCTTTATACCTAAACTCAATTTGAACTTACTTTCGGTTGGTTAAATTTGTGATAATGATTGTATAGTAACTTTCTCATCCAAGCATTGTGTGGTGTAGGATCACCTATCGAAGAAGGTGATTATTAGTCAAGGCAATAGAGAAAGCGAACTATACAAAATGGATTATTTAGTTATGCTAAATTTTGAATCTTATAATGTAGCCCAAGATGCTACCCTTTGGCATAAACAACTTGGACATTTAGATATAAATAAATTATGTAATTTTTCTTTATTGAAAAATTAGGGAACAAAAGTTTGAATGTAAAGAGTGTGTACTTGGAAAAATGCATCATCTTCCTTTTGGTGAAAGAAATTATGTACCAAACAAAGCGTTTAAATTAATACACTCTGATGTTTGGGGTCCTGCCGCTATTGTTTCTAAGGGAGGTGTTCAATACTATGTGATATTTGTAGATGACTTTACTCGCTTTACTTGGATATATCTTTTGAAGCAAAAGTCGAAAGTATTTGAAAAATTTGTAACCTTTTGTAATATGATTAAAAATCAATTTGGCGCCACTATTAAGATTCTTAGATCAGATTCGGGAGGAGAATATATGTCAAATGAGTTTCAAAAGTTTGTCAAAACCAATAGAATTTTGCATAAAAAATCATGGACCAAAACCCCTTAACAAAATGGCTTGGTTGAGAGAAAACACAGACATATCATGGAAACATGTCACACTATGTTAATTGACAACAATGTTCCTAAGTTTTTATGGGCTGAAGCTACTCTTACTGTGGTATATCTTATTAATAAAATGCCTTCGTCCAAACTTGAAAATATTTCTCCTCTTGAAAAACTATATAACCTTCCTCCTTATTATGAAAGACTGAGAGTTTTTGGGTGCAGATGCTTTGTTTATACGGATAAAAATGATAAATTATCTCTCAGGGCAATTGAATGTGTATTTCTTGGTTATGACATAGACAAAAAAGGTTATAGATGTTTTGATCATGTCAATGATAAATTGTATGTTTTTAAAGATGTAAAATTCTTTGAGAATGATCTTTACTGTAAGTCTAACTCTTTAGAAAGTTCTGAATCATCTATATCTCAAGATTTCTTTGATGAAGAAGAATACAATGATTATGACACTGAAGATCATCAAGATAGTCCTCTAGAGCGTGATAGCGTCCAAAATGAAACTATTGATCAACAACCCATCATTGAACCCTTCCCATTACATTATACACGACGTCATAGAGAATCAGATAACACAAGTCTAGAACCTAGAATTTTAAAACCTCCTCAACACTTTGTTTCCTATGAAACCTTTGAACCTCATTGCAAAAATTTGATTGCAATTCTCTACCAAATCAAAGAACCTAAGTTCTATCACAAAGCTAAGGGTATTCTTGAACGGGAAGCTGCTATGAGTGATGAACTTAGAGCCCTGAACAAAGCTAAAACTTGGATCATTGTACCTACGCCTAAAAATAAGAAGGTTATTGGTTGTCGATGGGTTTATAAAATCAAAACTCATAGTAATGGTAATATTGAAAGATATAAGGCTAAATTAGTAGCCAAGGGATATGCTCAAGAGCATGAAATTGATTATGACAAAACTTTTGCTCCTGTTGCTAGAATAACTACTATTAGAATTCTAATCACTCTTAGTGCTATTTAAAATTGGGATATATATCAACTTGATGTTAAAAATGTATTTTTTAATAGATATTTAACTGAAGAAGTTTATATGACTCCTCCTCTTGAGCCATGTACCTATTATTTTATCGATATTAGTAGCCAAGGGATATGCTCAAGAACATAACTTAAAAATTTTATCGATAATTTTAGAATAAGGTTTTGATTGTTGCTTATTTTAAAATCCTTTTCTAAATGCTAGTTTCTAAAAATTTTATGAGATTGGTAATAAGAGTTGTTGCCTTTTCTAATTATGTAGATCTGTCTCTTATATTCTTTATATTATAAACTTGCCATTTTTTGTTTATGTTCTTCAGAGTGGTGCTAGTTTTTAAACTGTTCTTAAGACTACTTTGTAGATATTTTGGACAATAATATTGGTGACTGCCATTATCTCCAATTTCCATGGTTCATGTCAGAGTATTGGTTGAGTATTACTTAAGCGTCTCACAAGACATCCAACCAAAACCAGAACCAAGATCAAGACTTTCTCCCACATAAATGGGTTAGTGTCGCAGATCACATCTGAGAAGGAGAATTGTGGAAGGTCACACTCATACGTTTTTTTCTAAGAGAAGTAAAATACTAGGAGTTAACCCTGTTCAACAAACTGCACCAGTAGAAGCACTCGTATCTTACATAAAATAAACCAACTAACCAAGAACTTTACAACACATTGATGTTTTGTATATAATAAATAGAGAAACATCAAGTTCCCTGGCACAACCAGCTGTCTACTGTTTTCCATATAACTTGACCATTGTATTATTGTTAGTAACTTGTCTGTAGCTTAGTTCTTTAAGGTTTCATCATAAATGTCATATTTGAAGCAGCATTAGTGTATATAATTTTATGGACTGTACTTTCCAATTTTAATGCTAAATATCATTTGATTGTTATGTGCCTGTAGAAATTTTATTGACTTTTATGCATGTTTACTAAAACTTACCTAAGATTTTCCTGCATAAAAGAAAATCATACCCGAGATTTCATCAGGTTTTCCTGAGTATGAGATTTTCATTTATCACTTGTTCAAGGAAACCTGGATGTGTTTTCTGTTCTTATTTGAAACTTTGTTTACTAATAAGACCAGAAACGTCTATGGAAACTGTTGATTGCGATGATTCTCACTGCTTAATGTTGTCACCTAGTCATGGAGAGGTTTTCTTATCTTCTACTCTAACAAATGAACTCTGGTTGCACAAGTATATCCGCTCACACATACAAATGTACAGAGATCAAATTTTGTTGGTAGATAACTTCTTCTATTACATAATTGTATTAATTTGGTCACTAGATGCAATTTCTCTGCTTATTTATTTGGTCAGTGATCTGTCATTGTGCAGCCAACTGTAAGCAGGGAGTTGGGAACATATGTTGGCCCGTGTCTCAAAATTTTGGATATGACAGGCCTGAAACTTTCTTCACTAAACCGGATTAAGGTTTTGTTCACTATCACGAACATTTTTTCTCTTCTCACCATTGCTGTCAGCATAATGTTTTAACAGATACTGCTCTAAAAAAATTAACGAGCTTGTTCTATGACTAGTGGATGCCAATAAAATCTCTCTACTCTTAGATCACTGACCAATGATTTCTATGAACTTAATAAAGAGCACAATCTACAAAGTCGGAAAAGATATTCGCTTGTTAAGTATATTCTGTGTCAATCAGTGTTGTATGTAGTGTATTGTGACGCGAATTGTTTTTGGCCATGATACAATACAACTGTATCTAACTTATCTTATCATAACATAGTAAATTTATTTATTTTTAACTAAAAAGATATTAAAAATTGGAAAAATCAAGAAAAAATGAAGAAAGAACCTAAAGAATTGTTAATAACAAAAACAAGTAGGACTAACATTGGCATTGCATCAAAAGAATAGCATATCATAGATTTAATAAGTTAAGAACATAAGAAGTCCACTATTGACTCAGCTCATCAAAATGTCCCCAAATTGAGAAGGTCCCGACATCCATCCTACATAATAAACTCAAATACTTAACATAATGGAAAACAGTGCTACATGCATCAAATGCAACAAAAAACTTGAAAAGAGAAGGAAACAATACCTCATAGTTCATCATACCTCAAAATTTGAAGAAATGGAAAGAAATCGTTACAAGGTTGAAAAAGTTTCAAATGACCAAGCAACTAGCAAGATCTCCTCCTATATATATAGCATACATATGCTTAGAGGAGTATGTATTAAAGGAAAATGATGATTTCACACGTGAAATACAACAAAAACTATGAAAAAGAAAGTTTATACCTCAAAACATAAAGAAATCATGCCCACAAGGCTGATAAGGCTTCATTTTACAAGGAAACTGGCAAAATCTCTCCCTACATAAGTGTAGATGGGAGAGGAATGAAGCAAGAAAAGTTTTACAAGCTCAAACCTGCAAAAAAATGTGTGATTCAGTTCACATGAAGGGCGTATTGTGCAAGATTGAATAAAAAAGAAATTTTATTGTTTCAACCCTCTTGTTGGAGTCGACCTTCTCTCTCTTCTGTTTTCTATCTTCGAAACCCTAAAAGAGTTACAACAATATAAGCATTTATATATAATGGGCTTTCTAACTTAAAAGACTAAAATGCCCTTAATAAGTAATCATATTTAAAGTCTATCTTAACGTGCATGTCTCCTCCTTCCTCCACACGTATCACTCATATCGCATGCTACGGGCGATATGTCATGTATTGTATAATATGGGCATGTTTTGTATGACACAGACTGATACATAGCATGGATCAATACAAACCCTATGTTGTATTGAAAATCCCTATGAAGCTATATGTATAAGCCCTATCGTATGATGCGGACCGATACGGTACCACATTCTCTCTATTTGTGATAATGAATGCTGGAAAGGTTTGGTGGACACCACATTCTCTCTCAACTCTCTCCCTCTGTATGTGTATGCATGTACGCAGATGTGTATTTACATTTTACAAGCTCAGACTAGTCTAACATAACCCATGCTGTGAATCTCATTCACTAGGATGATTCAAATAAAAGAGCTGTTTAACCTAATCAACACTATGGATCTTGTTTTCTTAACCATGCCAACTTTTGTGCTTGTGAATTGTGACATCAAAATGTGGTCTACTGAAGTACTTTTGAACTAAACTATGCATTGTATGCCTTGGAAAAAGGTGCATGGTAAATCTTGCTCACTGAAACCAATTGCCAATCATTCTGTGCTATAATTGTAATTCTTTAATGCTTGCTTGCAGATCTTGAAAATGATTTCTACTGTTGATGAGTTGAATTATCCAGAGACAACAGAGACATATTATATTGTCAATGCTCCCTCTGTATTTTCTGCCTGGGGAAGGTTATTTTCTTGCATCGCTTTGAGTTTGAAATGCTCACAAGTAGCCTGATTTTTATGCTAGTAATATTTTACCTACAACAATTTTTTATATACGTATCTTGTGCTTCCTATAAACCTGAAGTTTTTAATACGTATTGCTAAGAATAGTCTTTTCCAGGGAAGCAGCTCAGTGAAGTAGTATTTGCACACTGTGCAAGGAATTAGGCCTTTGCCTGTTTTCCTATAGGGAAAATCTTTACAAGACAGAAAGTTTGTGCTGTCCCCTGGAAATGGCACCGGTTCACTGCATCTCAGCCAGGCCACCAGGCAAAACAAATGCAAGGAAGCCACTTTCTGCATGAGAGCGGCTTCTGGTGCCACTATTTCCCCTGTTCTTCAAAAAGGGTCAAGTTTTGTTACCACGGGAGGTGCTCTATTGCAATTGTGCTATTTAAGCTCCCTTTCATGGCAGACAAATGCTTAATTCACCCATAATGAAGCTCTAACTAGGTATTCACAGCTTCTAGAGAACTGTCAGTTGGAACTTGTCAAATTACAATGGATCTGGATTGAGTCAGAGAAATTCTCCTTTTGGTTTTAAGTTCTCTAGAACTCAGCAAATTACTTGCAGTTTATGTTAATTAGTGTAAGTATCTAGCCTGTAAAGTATTCATTCAGAAAGCAAGCTCATCTGGATACGTGTAATTGGTAGGCAAAATCATGGATTTTTCAGTTGACTTTTTTCTAGAAGCAAAACACAGAATCTGCCAAAAATAAGCATACTAAAGTCTGAGGATTTCCTGATATTTGTTAATGCTAGAGAATTGAGACATTTTCATGTTTAGCATTTTAGTGCCAGCAGTAATGCATAAATCTTGATCATGTGTCAGGTTGTCAAGCCAATGCTGCAGGAAAGAACTAGGAAAAAAAATGCAAGTCTTAAATGGTAATGGAAGAGAAGAGCTATTGAAGGTGTGGTCTTGGGATTTTTTACTAGTTATTTCTCTTGTGAATCGTTCTGATGAACACGAATGTGACTTTATCCATGGGACTTAATTAAAGCTCATCATGCTGCCTAGGCTTATCATTTTCTTTTATGTTTCTTGCTCTGTTCTTCATGCATAGTGGTTGAATCCAACTCCAGTCCATATATTTATTTTGAGCTAGGTTGATGGGAATCAAATTCTTCTCTTCAGATTGCTTTTGTGAAACTGTACATGAATATTTCTTTATCATCACAGGTGATGGACTATAATTCTCTTCCTCATTTTTCAAGAATTTCGTGCTGCTTTTCTTTTGAACACCAGTTTCACCAGGAAATGTACAGCTATATGAAAAAGAAAGCTTCGGAGAAAATCACAAACGGCTTTACGAGAGTGACTTCCTTTCACGTAAGCATGCTGGATGAAGATACCGAAGGAAAAAGAATTGTTGAAACAATTGAACATACTTTGCAAGAAATGAGCATAGAAGACACTGTAGAGAATGGTGTTTCCTTTTTGAGGATCAGTACCCAGCAATCCAGTATATCTGATCAATTGCCTGGGTGAGTGTTCCTATTCTCGGAAGCGAAAAAAATTGTTATATTTGTGCACATCTATCTTTGCACGGAATTTCTTTAGCTGCTGTGCATTGTACATAACTCCGCCCATGTAAGGGATCATCCTTGCATTGCCGGTCCCAAGCCCGGATAAAGGAGGAGGGTTGTGTTAGGCTTCCGACAGCCAGCGTAAAACTTCGTCGGATTTTACAACATGGATTACAAAAATTATGAGTATTGCTTTGGGGCGTCCCCGCCTAGCGACGTGCTGCAGAGCCCGAATGCAGTAAGAAGTAAGCAAGGGCCACTACATTTTCGCCCGAATGTAGTGAATCAATTGCAGAGAGGGTTCCCACATCATGGACGGGTGTGGGTAAAGAAGTTAGTCCCGCTACATTGCCGCCCGAATGTAGTGAAAAATTTTCAGAGAGGGTCTCCGCATTTTGATTATGGACGGATGCGGGGAGTAAGGAAGCTAGTCCTAGATAATAAGATTCGTATTGGTTCTTGGAATATCGGAACATTATCGGGTAAGCTAATGGAGGTGGTAGATACTATGATTCGGAGAAAGATTCATATTCTATGTTTACAAGAGACAAAATGGGTTGGAGAAAAAGCAAAGGAGATAGAGGATACAGGTTTTAAATTATGGTACTCAGGTAAAGAAAAGGCTCGAAACGGAGTTGGTATTATCATAAATAAAGATTTAAAGGAGAGTGTAGTAGACATACAACGATATGGTGACCGAATCATGACGTTGAAATTAGTGTTAGGAGCAGAGGTTTTGAATATAGTTTGTGCTTACGCACCCCAAGTAGGACTAGAAGATAGTATAAAGATAGTTTTTTGGTAAGAGTTAGATAAGGTGTTTCAAAAGATTCCACAAAGGGAGATGATTTGTTTAGGAGGAGATTTAAATGGACATGTCGGTAAAGAGGCATTAGGATATCAAGGAATTCATGGAAACTTTGGTTTTGGGGATATAAACGAGGAAGGTAGGGAGATTTTAAATTTTGCTATGTCATTTGATCTCTTTGTAGTCAATACAATCTTCAAAAAACGAGATGAACATTTAATTACTTATAAGAGTGGCTTATCACAAACACAAATTGATTACTTTATTTACCGAAAAAAAGATAGAGCGTGTTGTAAAGATTGTAAGGTAATTCCAGGAGAAAGCTTAACCACCCAACATCGACTTTTAGTTATGGATTTACAAATAAAAAAGTGGACAAAGAAGAAAAGAGTGCATCGAGCTATTCGGACTAAATGGTGGAACCTCAAAAGCGAGAAAGAAGATATATTTAAACAGAAAGTCCTTCAAGGAGATGTTTGGAATTATGTTGGCACACCCTGTAATATGTGGAACAATATGGCTATACATATTAGGAAAGTGGCGAAAGATGTGTTAGGAGTATCTAAGGGAGGTGTACCGGCACAAAAAGAAGCTTGGTGGTGGAGTGAAGTAGTACAAAATAAAATCAAGGCAAAGAGGGCATGTTACAAATTACATTATGCTAAGAAAACTAGTGAAACTTTAGAAGCTTATAAGAAAGCAAAGAAGGAAGCGAAAAAGGCTGTTAGTGAAGCAAAAGCTAAGATTTGGGAGGACTTATATAAAAAACTCAACTCAAAAGAGGGTGAAAGAGATATTTTTAGGATAGCTAGGGCTAGAGATAAGAAAACTAAAGATCTTAATTATGTTAGATGCATAAAAGACGAGGAGGAAAAAATTCTAGTGGCAAATGATGATATAAGAAATAGATGGAAAACTATTTTTATAATCTTTTTAATGAAAATAAAGATGTTAGTATTAGTTTAGATTTAGCCAAGTCAGAAAAGTATATAAACCACAATTTCTACCGACGTATTCAAAAGAATGAAGTCAAAGAGGCTCTTAAACATATGAAGAGTGGTAAATCGGTAGGACCAGATAATATTCCTATAGAAGTTTGGAAAATACTAGGAGAAATAGGAATCACTTGGCTCACAAGGCTATTTAATGAAATATGGAAAAACCAAAAGATGCCCGAGGAATGGAGAACAAGTACACTTATACCCATATATAAGAACAAGGGAGACATTCAAAATTGTGCGAATTATCGAGGTATCAAGTTAATGAGTCATACTATGAAATTATGGGAAAGAATTATCGAACGTAGGTTAAGACAAGTATCAAGTACAACACAGAACCAATTTGGATTTATGCCAGGCAGATCTACTATTGAAGTGATTCACCTTTTGAGACGTCTTATGGAACATTTTAGAGCAAAAAAGAAAGACCTTCACATGATATTTATTGATCTAGAAAAAGCTTATGATAGGGTACCGAGGGAGGTTCTTTGGAGAACTTTGGAAAAAAGAGGTATCTCATTGACATATATTAACCTTATAAGAGACATGTATGATGGTGCAAAAACATGTGTGAGGACTCATGAAGGAACGACAGACTTCTTTGAAGTTAATATTGGGTTACATCAAGGATCAACTTTAAGTCCATACTTATTTATAATGGTGATGGATGAGTTAACAAAACATATTCAAGATGAAGTACCTTGGTGTATGTTATTTGCAGATGACATTGTATTAGTGGAGGAGTCTAAGGAAAAAGTTAATAGAAAATTAGAACTATGGAGATAAATATTAGAAAGCAAAGGCCTCCGACTTAGTAGAACAAAGACAGAATATATGGAATGTAAGTTTGATCATTTGGCTACTTCAGAGGACATAGAAATTAAAATTGGCACACATTGCATTCCCCAAAAGGAAAGTTTTAAATACCTAGGGTCAATTTTTCAAAGTGATGGAAGAATTGATGGAGATGTTACACATAGAATTAATGCTGGTTGGTTAAAATGGAGAGGAGCATCAGGTATTCTTTGTGATAAGAAGATACCATTAAAATTAAAAGGTAAATATTATAGAGCAGCAATTAGGCCTGCCTTGTTTTATGGTTCTGAGTGTTGGCAGTTAATCATCAACATGTACAAAAGATGTCTGTGACAGAAATGAAGATGTTGAGATGGATGAGTGGTCATACAAGAAAAGACCGTATACATAATGAGGTTATTAGAAACAAATTAGGAGTGGCACCAATAGAGGATAAAATGAGAGAACATCGTTTAAGATGGTTTGGACATATAGAACGAAGATCAGAAGAAGAACCTGTAAGAAGGGTAGAAAAACTAAATTTGGAAAGTATTAAAAGAGGTAGAGGACGACCACAAAAGTGTTGGAAAGAAACAATAAAGAATGATCTAGCTTATTGGGAGTTAACTGCTAACATGGCACACGATAGGGATATGTGGAAACAAAGAATCCATGTAGCCGACCCCGTCTAGTATGGGAAAAGGCTTAGTTGTTGTTGTTGTTGTTGTTGTTGTTGTTGCTGTGCATTGTACATATGTGTTTGGATCATGCTGCCACCAGAGGTTCCTTTTCTTAATTAATATCTCAGAGCAACCGCCTTTCAAGGGGTTGGCACGACCTATCATAATCCAAGGTTAGGATCTCGTCTTCGGTGCTTGTGCCAGGCATTGCAAGAAAACATAGTTCTAGGTCCCTATACGGGATCATGGAGAGAGAGAGAGTATTTTTTTAGCTGCTTTAAATGTCTTATTATGCTTCAAAGAGAAGCTTTGGACGAGCTTTATGGTGCTTATTTGTAAACCAGGATACAAGTTATGTCATGTTTTAAGTTGCACTTTTGAGTTTATACTTAACCCACTTTGTTAGGCCTTTCTATACCTTTCGTGCTCCATGGTGAAGGCGGCCATGCAAAATTTACTCCATTTGAAATCAGTGATCGGAAACATGCTTCTGAGTAATCGATCATAGCGACATATCCCTTAGTTGGATTCACAAAGAAGTCACAAAAACATGGGAAAATGGAGTATTTGGTACTGAGGCTGGTATCCATGAGCTTAGCAACTAAGTAATTTTAGTATACATCAATACAATTGAACTGATGAATGATTGAAGCCTTAATCCTCCACCTTTTCGTTTTTTCTGTATAATCAGGAGGCCCAAGCCAGATGCACGCTTTGGGTATTGAGCTCATGACCTTCAACTTGTGAGTCAACCCTCTAACCAGGTTAGCTACTTCCCGTTGTCCATCCTCCACCTTTTTTGTTAACTTTCAAATGTATAATACAATGCTCTTAAAAGACCTCCAATAAAGCAGTATTCACAATATGCTCTCTCTCTCTCTCTCTCGGTAACGTTCTGTGTATTGATGTAAGACAGGGCAGACCTAAAAGGTTTGTGGTCCTTATTTGATTTTTCTTGCAAATGGCAGGAAAAACCTGTAAACAGTTTTCCAGTTCACATTTTTGGATAATAGAGATATATGATTTACATAGAACAAATAATTTTGGGGTTGTCGCTGTCAGTCCATTTCACATGTGGATGTACATATGTATTTGTGTGTGTTTATTCTCCTCCCGATAAGCCTAGCTGGCAGAAGCTGATCGAGGTTCATCATGGCATACGGTTGAACCATGCTGTGGCTCTCTGGTGGAGAATAAGCAACAACGGGTTCCACAGAATGAATGATGGAGCCACATGCCAAAAAGAATAACACTTTAAAATTAGCTTGAGTCGTCAAACGGAATAATGTGGCTTGATGATAACGTATACCAAAACCTAACACGTATCCGAGAAGGGAAATATGGACATTGAATAATTTGATTCGTATTCTATTGGTGGATTCTATGTGCCATGCTCTAATCAGCAAATCTATATAAATAAGTGAGATAGAGGCTTTTTTTGTGTGCATTTTAAAGGACTTTACATCAACCAGTTAAAAACTTGTTTGTGGGGCTTGATTTTATTATAGCAAAGAACGAGAAAAATTATGTTTTAGCGTTGAAATGTGCAAGAGAGTTATTTACCCAAAATATATTGCCTAGTTTAGTATGGTTGAGGACATGATGTATCTTTTTGCAGTGGCATATCATCCTTGTTAGATACTTTTGATCCTTGTCCTGCACACATTGAGTTACCATGTGCCAAAAAACCTCGTCATGTGCCAAAAATCATCTAGAGCATTAGACTTCGAAAAGTTGTATGATGACAAGATACTTTGATTTATGGTATCATTTATTACTAGATGAGTAAATGTTCTAGGAGATGAGAATTGTGTGTATTGAGCCATTTGAAAGCTTTAGAGATATGAAGAGTCACATTTGGCTCAAGTTGACAGGGAAGGTGCGTTTGAGGTCCAATAATATTGCACTAATGATGTTGATGACGCTCTTTATTATATTGCACCTTAGGGGACAATACTTGTATACCCTACCACTTGATGTCAATGTGTGAGATCAAGTAAGTCATTACTAAATTGAATGTTATATCAGTATTGGTTTTCAAGGTTGGGTCGACAAGATTCTTACTATTAGTGTGAAACTACTACCAATTAATCGTATGGGATGTGTGGTATATGCATTTTGACGATCAAGAAGAACAATTTTGTTAGGGTAAGGGCACTCTTCAATCTTGCTGAATAATATCTATATTTCATTTAGATTTTACTTTATTGTAGCATAGATATACTTAATTTGTTTTGCATATCTCTAGTGCCACCAATCTTTTCAACTTGAGAACACTACAATTATCAAAGTATTGTTAATTGGTATTTACTATTCTATGCACATACTGATCAATATTTGTTGTTGAAACTAGGTGATAATACCAATCATGGTGTTGAGGATGATTAGTTTGTGTACTTTTGTCATTTGATGGTACACATGTATTTTGTTTCTTCACTTAAATTTATAGTTTGTTTCAAATCACTTATTAATTATGTTGTGTATTGAGTCAATTTGCTTTGTTTGCTTTATGACATACACATATATTATCGACTAACTCTATTCGCCACCCGCTATACACAATATAGATATCAAGATATACTATCATTAACAAAGAAATAAACATTACATCACGAGTATCAATGTTTATAAAACAGAGGATACATGCACTAATAGAAAACCCTGATTACTCTCCAATGTCCTCATGATGAACGCCACTCAGCATCGTCAACTGATATATGCATCACAATGGGTGTGGAAGCTACTCCAATTGTCGTACCACAGGTGTCATCGTCTCATACATATATGTCATACTTAGTCTAGATGGATGCCTAGGCTAAGCCAGCCTAAAGTGATGCACTCATACAAGTAGGATGATAGGATGCCTAAGTTCTATAATAGCAAGCAACTTGAGCTCTATATTTCCTAGTAACTATCTTGTAGCTAATACTCTCCTCTTTGCACGCCACTTGGTATGGACGTATCTTTTTTTCAAGAGACGCAGCTCAATCACAACCCCTTACAAGCGGAGCATGAAGCTTCACTCCATATCTCATTGAAAGGAGACAATTAAGGTTGTGGTCTCTCATTTAAGGTTACCAAGGGAGATACGGTCACACATCTCTTCCTGTAAAGGGGACATGACCTTACTACATCTCTTGTCGACCGAGATGTGGGTAGGCTTTGTCCCCCCATCCACGAGGTGTGAGGTGCACTTTTTCTCCTCTTCTTTTATAGAGTTACGGCTCATTTGTTCCACTAGTTGACGAGCGATTAGAAGGTAGATATATCTTACGAAATCAATATGAAAGGACATTGTCTCTTTACCGATACAATGACCATTTTTTAAATTTTAATACATCATCTACTTTAAAATCACTCGTTATATAAGTGATCACCCTTGCATTGCCAGTCCCAAGTCCGGATAAAGGAGGAGGGTTGTGTTAGGCTTTCAACAGTCAGTGTAAAACTTTGTTGGATTTTTATATCATGGATTATACAAATTATGAGCATTGTTTTGGGGCATTTCCGTCTAACGATGCGTTGCAAAGCCTAAATGAAGTGATAAGTAAGCAATGACCACTACATTTTCGCCCGAATTTAGTGAATCAATTGTAGAGAGGATTCCCAAATCATGGACATGTGTGGGTAAAGAAGTTAGTCCAACTACATTGTCGCCCTAATGTAGTAAATAATTTACAGAGAGGGTCTCCGCATTTTTAATATGGACGGATACGGGGGGTAAGGAAGCTAGTCCTAGATAATAAGATTCGTATTGGTTCTTGGAATATCGAAACATTATTCGGTAAGCTAATGGAGGTGGTAGATACTATGGTTCTAAGAAAAATTAATATTCTATGTTTAAAAGAGACAAAGTGGGTTGGAGAAAAAGCAAAGGCGATAGAGGATACATGTTTTAAATTATGGTACTCAGGTAAGGAAAAGGCTCAAAACGGAGTTGGTATTATCATAAGTAAAGATTTAAAGGATAGTATAGTAGACATACAACGATATGGTGATCAAATCATGACATTGAAATTAGTATTAGGAGCAAAGGTTTTGAATACAATTTGTACTTATGCACCCCAAGTAGGACTAGAAGATGGTATAAAGACAATTTTTTGGGAGGAGTTACATAAGGTGATTCAAAGGAATCCACAAAGGGAGATGATTTGTTTAAGATGAGACTTAAGTGGACATGTCGTTAAAGAGGCATTAGGATATCAAGGTATTCATGGAAACTTTGGTTTTGGAGATATAAACGAGAAAGTTAAGGAGATTTTAAATTTTGCTATGGCATTTGATCTCTTTATAGTCAATACAATATTCAAAAAACGAGATGAATATTTAATTACTTATAAGAGTGGCTTATCACAAACACAAATTGATTACTTTATTTGTAGAAAAAAAGATAGAGCGTATTGTAAAGATTGTAAGGTAATTTTAGGAGAAAGCTTAACCACCCAACATTGACTTTTAGTTATATATTTACAAATAAAAAAATGGACAAAGAAGAAAAGAGTGCATCGAGCTATTCGGACTAAATGATGAAACCTCAAAAGCGAGAAAAAAGATATACAACAACAAAAAGTTCTTCAAGGAGATGCTTGAAATTATGCTGGTACACCTTGTCATATGTGGAACTATATGGCTATACATATTAGAAAAGTGATGAAAGATGTGTTAGGTGTATCTAAGGGAGGTGTACCGGTACAAAAAGAAGCTTGGTAGTGGAGTGAAGTAGTGCCAAATAAAATCAAGGCATGTTACAAATTACACTATGCTAAGAAAACTAGTGAAACTTTAGAGGCTTATAAGAAAGCAAAGAAGGAAGCGAAAAAAGCCATAAATGAAGCAAAAGCTAAAATTTGAGAGGATTTATATAAAAAACTCAACTCAAAAAAGGGTGAAAGAGATATTTTTAGGATAGCTAGGGCTAGAGATAAGAAAACTAAAGATCTTAATTATGTTAGATGCATCAAATATGAGAATGGAAAAATTCTGGTAGCAAATGATGATATAAAAAATAGATGAAAAAACTATTTTGATAAGTTTTTTAATGAAAATAAAGATGTTAGTATTGGCTTAGGAGAGTTAGCCAAATCAGAAAAGTATATAAATCATAATTTCTATCGACGTATTCAAAAGAATAAAGTCAAAGAGGCTCTTAAACATATGAAGGGTGGTAAATCGGTACGACCAGACAATATTCTTATGGAAGTTTGGAAAATTTTAGGAGAAATAGAAATCACCTTGCTTACAAGACTATTTAATGAAATATGGAGAAACAAAAAGATGCTCAAGAAATGAAGAGTGAGTACACTTATACCCATATATAAGAACAAGAGAGACATTCAGAATACTGCGAATTATCTAGGTATAAGGTTACTGAGCCATACTATAAAATTGTGGGAAAGAATTATCGAACGTAGGTTAAGATAAATATAAGTACAACAGAGAACCAATTTGGATTCATGCCAGGCATATCTACTGTTGAAGCGATTCACCTTTTGAGACGTCTTATGGATTACACAAATAGAGCAAAAAAGAAAGACCTTCACATGATATTTATTGATCTAGAAAAAGCTTATGATAGGGTACCGAGGGAGGTTCTTTGGAGAACTTTGGAAAAAAGAGGTATCCCATTGACATATATTAACCTTATAAGAGACATGTATGATGGTGCAAAAACATGTGTGAGGACTCATGAAGGAACGACAGACTTCTTTGAAGTTAATATTGGGTTACATTAAGAATCAACTTTAAGTACATACTTATTTATAATGGTGATGGATGAGTTAACAAAACATATTAAAGATGAAGTACCTTGATATATATTTTTTGCATATGACATTGTGTTAGTGGAGGAGTCTAAGGAAAAAGTTAATAGAAAATTGGAACTATGGAGAGAAACATTAGAAAGCAAAGGCCTCCGACTTAGTAGAACAAAGACAAAATGTATGGAATGTAAGTTTGATCATTTGGTTACTTTAGAGGACATAGAAATTAAAATTGGCACACATTGCATTTCCCAAAAGAAAAGTTTTAAATACGTTGGGCCAATTTTTCATAGTGATTGAAGAATTGATGGAGATGTTACGCATAGAATTAATGTTGGTTGGTTAAAATGGAAAGGAGCATCAAATATTCTTTGTGATAAGAATATACCATTAAAGTTAAAGGTAAATATTATAGAGCAATAATTAGACCTGTCATGTTTTATGGTTTTGAGTGTTATAGTTATAGAGCAATTAACCATCAACATGTACGAAAGATGTGTGTGACATAAATGAAGATGTTGAGATAGATGAGTGGTCATACAAGAAAAGACCGTATACATAATGAGGTTATTAAAAACAAATTAGGAGTGACACCAATAGAGGATAAAATGAGAGAATATCGTTTAAGATGATTTGGACATATAGAAAGAAGATCAAAAGAATAACCTTTAAGAAGGTATGAAAAACTAAATTTGGAAAGTATTAAAAGAGGTAGAGGACGACCACAAAAGTGTTGGAAAGAAACAATGAAGAATGATTTAGCTTATTCTGAGTTAACTGCTAACATGGCACATGATAGGACTCTATGAAAACAAAGAATCCATGTAGTTGACCCCGTCTAGTATGGGAAAAGGGTTAGTAGTAGTAGTTGTTGTTGTCTACTTTAAGACTATACAAGATATTTACTATAACTAGTGATTCCTAAAGTGAAACCCTTGTCTATGTAATGACTTGGTTCGACACAATGTCAAATGGCACATTATGGTCGCAAATGTTTATGCTAAGCAAGAAAGTATATCTAGGGTTATTATTGGTATAACAACAATAATGTCTATATTTATATATTTATATTAATATATTTTTCCTCCCTTATTTGCGAAGAAAGGACCATTACATTCAATAGATAACTTGGAATGGTTTTTAATGTAGGAAACATTTGCATCTCTATCGACTCAAATCTACTTGAATGCATATCTATCTATATATGGATCCTACCTTGACACCTATCCTCCATTGCTTTTAGGTAAAATGAGTGTATTTTCAAAAAATTTAAGAGACTTTAGAAAAGCAATAAGTGAGCATACATGAGTAGATGTTAATGTGAGCAAAACCCAATCACTCTCTCTATGTATATATATAGAGAGAACTTGATATAAGTTAACATACTTAGGTGGTAGAATTTGAATTTAAAAGCAAAAAATACTATACAAATAAAGTATACTTACCAAGTTCTCTCTCTCTATATACAGCACTAAATGGTTGGGATTTGTTTGCGTCTAAATGTAATAGCATATACCAAGTTCTCTCTCTATATATATAGCAATAAATACTCAAATACTATGTATCAAGAACTTCAACTATAGAAAATGTCAAGCATATCTCACACATTTATGTTTAAAAATACTACATATTACATATTCAATTACTCGCGTTCAACCATGTAGCCAACCCCACCAAGTGTGGAGAAAAGACTTGGTCAAGATTTATGTTCTATAAGGGTGAACAAGTAATTATGTAGAGCAGAATAATTGAACTGGACCAAATTTTTATTTCAGTTCGGTTCTACTAAAAACCAGTTCGGGCTCAATTTACATTATTATAAAAAATTGGTTTATTATTCAGTTCAGTTCTTAAGGTTTGAAAACTGAATGAACCAAAAAACCAAATATATATAGAATTCAGCCATATAGGATAAACCGAATAACATAACAAAATAAACTCAAATATTTTGGTTTGGTTACCTATACATTTCGGTTCAATTTCGGTTATTGAACCGAACAGACCAATGCACACCTCTAGTTGTACCGTCTTTGAAGGTTCCTAAGGAAAATATTGGACACCGTCAAGCATGAAGTCCCATCATTTAAGCAGCCAAATGTAGAACTTCCCTAAAACCAAAGCTGCTTAACACTTTATGGTTCCTATCTTGTCGATGAACAACTTCTAGTGGGGAAAAAGTGAAAAAGAAAAGATATCTTTATTGAGAATATAATGAGAATCTCCATAGCTAATACAAACGTTCCATTCACAGGCCAGCCTTCCCACTGAAGGAGGCATCAGTAGATCACTAGATGAATGTTACCCATAACAAATCACAAATATATGTAAAAAATTAAACAAAAATTGAATAATCTAGAAAACAACAGCTAACAGAAGCTAACTTTCTCCAGCAAATCTTCAAGGACGTCTCAAACTCACCACACCACGCCCAGGATGCAGATGGGAGTATGTTATGATGGCTTTACCCCTACGGTAGTTGTCATCCCAAATCAAAATGGTGATACTAGAAGCATGTATCTTTCAGTATGTGTTTGGAGCTTCATAAGCCAGAAGTCGATAATCAGTAGGTGGATTGCAGAGCCGTCAGATACAAAGGGTGCCCTGGACTTTGACCCGAATATTTTCAGGCTGAATCGCTAATGAATCCATCATCTCCAGCATTGCATGGTGTAAGGTCCCAGTGCAATTCGTAGTTTGATAGATCATATATTCCAGGAGAAAAAATGCACAGCTTCATTGGAACGACAGTCGAGGACAGTGGTTCCAGCTTGAATTTCGCCGAACCTGACAAAGTCCAGACAAAGGGAGGGATGCTTTTAGAGGAATGCGGTTTTCTGGATGGAGTGTTTTCTTCCAGGAGGTCTCGGAGGATTTTTCCATTGTTACCCAATGATATAGCATGCCAACATCCTTGATCAGAGCCGGACACCTGTCCGACATCACTAAACTGGACATTTTCCGTCTGGTTGAACATGACTATTCCAACAGCCGCGACAACATCCGAACAATTCCTGATAGTTACCTGGAATCTCACTTCACAAAAGGATTGAGCAAAATCATGTATCACATCTTGGGGACCTTCCATCAACCATGATATAGAGCACATAGAATCAACACTGAAGAAAAGGGAAAACGTATGAGCCATATATCATAAAGCTACTGGAGTAGAAAAGGAAAACTCATCACAGAGCTAAAACACCAGAACTTCTGAAATCCATCTTGACTGCAATTGCATATGTGGTGGGAGGATAAAGGCAAGGAATCTGACAACCCATCTGGTTTTACACCACAACTCTCTTACTTGCTGGGAGATTAATACAAAATCAACTGTATTTTGAAATTCCTGAATCAAGGAATCATGTCATAAAGGCAATAAATGAAGCAGATGAACTAAGAAAATTCTTTTTGGTGACTCTGTCTAACTTCTAACTGCACAAGAAGTCAATGTGGCAACAGGGTGTTTTCTAGTACTTCAGTTTCAGATTGCAAGCGCACTCGAGCTATTTAAACTATGAAAGCTTAATCGTAAGTAGGCATGCAACAAAAACCAGTAGAATAGACTACAGAAAGGTTGTTGCTTTGTATGATGGATTCTTTTCCAAACACGTGTCAGGACTATGCAACTTTTTCCTCTTCCTAGTGAAATTAAAAGGCAAACATGAAACATAATTACGTTGACACGTTTGTTCCATAAACACGCATCCATTTTTTTGAAAGAAAAAAGATAAATATATTCACTTTTTGTAAGTGCATTAAAAATCACCACTTTTGCAAGATGAAATTTATAAGGACATTTGCTGCTAGAGGTTAAGCATAGACTATTAGGTAATAAAGAAAGCGAAACCGAATAAACAGTTTACACATATTATAAGACGGTGCTTCAAGTTTGAGGGATGCACACACCACATATAAGTGCAAGAGCCTTGCAAAACAGGTTTAGCATGGTCAGCAAGTATAGAGCAACGCAAGCACAAATCTAAAGCAAAATAAATAGGAGTGCTAGAAATCAGAAATCACGAGGATGGAAGTTTTGTGATGTGACTGGACAGACCCAACCCTTCACCCAAAGCTCGAAGGCTTCCAATCCATGCAGCTGCCTCACCCTAGATGCAGCTAGGAGCTAAGAAAATCTAAGTTCCAGCCACCAAGATGCCCAACTCATTATTATTTTGGAGTTGAACACAAGTTCGACCCAAAAGAAAATACGCATGCCAACATCATGGAGCTGAACCGTATCAAATCCATATGATCCAGAATTATCTACTACGCCAAATGAAACTACAAGCGTCCATCTGAGCCCACATATTTAGGTGTTTCATTTCATAAGGAAACCTCACATTTACATTTAGTTTTATAACTACATAGATCAAATATTTCATGTAATCGTTAGATAGTAAGTTCTGGAAATTAAAAACTCAGCAAGAATATGGGTGGTGGTGGAGATGTTGCAAAGGAACCAAATATGACGTCGGCAGGTTAAAAAATAAATATAAATTATATTCAGTGGATATAGATGCTGGACAAGCATGTTTTATAAAGAAGATACCCCTATACTTAGAAACAGGAGAAGAACAGGAAGAAGCCAGATGGACTAGCCTAACCATCTATCCAACTAGCCATTGGATGATCCAAGAGCTAGTATTCCCACCACAAAAATAAATGAAAAATTACATAGAAAATAGGGAAATCATAGAAACAAGGGGAAATTACAAAAATTGTATATTATAAGACTTAATTTCAGAATGTTCTTGTTTTTCCTTATTTTTATAACATAATGCTTTTCATATGGGGCCACTCAATGGATGTTTATTGATGAAGTTCATCAACAATTTGTTGCAACGAATTGGGGTCTCTATGTCCCTCTTCTGAGCAACATCACAAGTCAACGACAAAAGAATATTCCAAAAGATTTTCATCATCAACCTGATAATCAAGTTCATTTTCAATAAACTTCACATCTTTTTTCACATAAACATTTATCACCTTTAGATAATAGCACACATATCCTTGTTATCAATTGTGTCCAAGAAAAATACACTCAACAGTGTGAGGATGAAGCTTGTCATTTTTATCTGCGTAAACAAAAAATTCACAACTGACAGAAGATCTTTACCTTAATTGATTCATTTTCCTTGCTGGATCTCTCTTGATGGTGAAATTCAGACAAAGGTGAACTAGATACATATATTTGTTGCTCACTGTCACAGTGAGGAGACACAGAGCCGGTAGCCTGCGCCTTGCCTGGCGCAGATTTGTTAATTTCCTGAACAGCAAGAACCCAACAAATAAGACAACCAAAAAGCGACATGAAACCAAACTTTCTAAAAGAATATAGCAGACTGCTTAAACAAGGGCATAAGATTGTTCACCATGTGAAAGGAAACTTATGCTTTTCTACAACCTTACATACAGGAAGCATTTAATAAAGAAAACAAGTTTGAATCATAAAAAGAGTTTTTTTGTTATAACAGGAGGGAGAAGCCAGGTATGTATGCCCTGGGAATCAACTCAAAGCCTTCATCACGCGAGTCAAGGGCCCTGCCAGGTGTGCTAACTCTCTGAGTGCTAAAGAGAGATTATTTTAAGGGCTTGATCTGATCAGGTCAATAATCAGATATTAGGGCCAAATTATGCGCAAAACACATAACGAAGGTGCACAAGACAAGACTAGAGCGAAATGAACTAATTCCTATCCAATAAATAATCACAAACATGATAATGTGGGGAAATATTATGCTATGTACAGCAATCTTAAACAAATGTGATGTCTTTTGACCAGCAGGTAACATCTGTCCGGGCCAGGCAGATGTACTGTGAGAAATATCTGCCTTGTCTTCAGTAGATTCATTTAGTGATCCACCTCGCTTTTCACTATCCAAAATATGTGATGATATCGAAGAAAGACAGAAACGATCTCCAAGAATGGATACTTGGCGAAGCAAGAATCCATCGGCATGACTATTGTTTGTAATGTCCATACGAACAAGAAACCCCTGTAAACGTATTGGAAAAGGAGTTATTTGCAATGATACATCTAAAGATGGAAGCACCTGCAAATAAGTGAACTTGAATTAGTAG
The DNA here is from genome assembly GCA_036023115.1 of Brasenia schreberi. Taxonomy (NCBI): domain Eukaryota; kingdom Viridiplantae; phylum Streptophyta; class Magnoliopsida; order Nymphaeales; family Cabombaceae; genus Brasenia; species Brasenia schreberi. The sequence goes on from JAYKKT010000038.1 coordinate 742,364, forward strand.
CTCCATCATAACATTTCTGGCACAGTAGATCAGAAAAAATTGGTTTACTACTCTGGAATACTAACAACGTCACTAAAGTCTATTACACCTGACAAAACACGTCTTTCGATAAATACACAAATTTATAATCCAAGATATATTCTTAATGATTTGTTTTGAACTCCTTTATCAATTAACTAATGAAGGAAAGCATGCTACCATCATTAGCTCAAATCCAACAGATCAATTGAATTAGATCAAAGAAAAGTTTCAGTACCTGCTGAAGCTCCAGATACCTCAAACTTGAAACATTTAAGCATGCAAGTAGTATAGCAAACAAAGTCCAGCAGATAAACACCATACAACACCTACTTTATAACCAACATATGAGGTAATCTATCATAAAGAAAAGTGAGGCAGCAAAAAGTTTATAAGAACAGACCTCCAATGTATATTGCATCCGCAATGTCCGAAACCTCATTTCATCTGATAGACTTTCCATTTCATAATAAACCGATAGGTTCAAACATATGCTTCCAACCATGCCAGCGCAAAACCAAAGTAGCCAACGAAAACTTTTCATGCCTTCAATCTTGGCATCCTTCAATAAAAAAGAATGAATGCAACGTTATACAAATGGTCATGGTCAATATTATGTAAATGATAATGGAAACAGTTGTCAGGTTTCAAATTTACTATAAAGAGATGAGCAAAAACTCAACTTTGGAAATATAAAAACTGAACTCTTTGATGAATTCATGAACATATTGGTACCATTATGTCCTTTTGAGACAACTAAATCTTGAAGACAGGAAGGGAAGTCCAAGCTCATGTCTTCCTTGCTTCCAGGAATGAGAAACCTTGGATTGCTGATGCTCAGCCGTAATTTCTTCATAAAGAGATTTGAAAGTGAAATTCATTCATCACGATACATTCACTGAAGCATTTAAATGCTGCAACATCTGAAAATGTAAAAGCTATGGAAAAAAAGGACTTCTTCAAGATAAATACTGAATCATACTTTTACAGCTGATTCTGAAACATTTGACAACTCCAAGATGAGATGATGCAATTCTCCCATATGCGCTCTCTCAGGAAATCTGTGGATACAGCCAACAAGCTTTGGTAGACTCTGACATAAAAAAAGAGTATGTCAATCTCTGTACTGAAAGAAGTTAATAAGTATGATGCATTCCGTCACCTCAAGCACAATGAACTTTAATTTATGTTCCCATGGAATCAAATTCTGCCCCATCTTGCTCTTTTTCTTCTTTTCCGGTGCAGAAGAAAACATGTGGCAGCCCACAACCGACCCTGAAAGGGTCCATTTCACTCCAATTATTTGAAGGACCCCTGCCTCTGTAGGAGTTACATTTAGTTCCACCTGAGAATGAAAAAAATAGGAGATACTCATCAACTGTGTGTATAAAGAAGCAGAAACATCTAAATCTGCAATTCCTGTTACAAATCAAGAAAGCATACTTAGAAATAGAAAGGCAAATGTTCTAGAATCAATATAGTGTTGCAGCACTGGTGGCTTCTCACATTTGAAGCTTGCCTTAGAGCAGTTTGTCTTTTTGATTTTCCGTAGATTTCTTTTAACAGATAAGAGTAATCATTAACTATTTGCTCGCAAACTTTTTTTTTTGACTAATGAAGCTTCACACCCCACACGTGTTACTTTAAGATCCTTTGCATCAGGACATGATAACAGAGCAAAGCATGTGAGAAAAGCTGCCGAATGCTTCCTGAATCCAAGTAACATGAAAAGTGCTGCTGCCAGGTGCCTGGACAGCTACACGGATCCCAGATATTCTAAACCACAAGAAAGAGTTCATCAGCACTCTATTGCTACCATTGTTTGCCATGGGCCTGAAGAAGTACCAATTTCTGTTGGATCTTTCTAGGATCAACTGAATCCCATCATTAAATCTTCTGGTGGAGGGAACAACAGTTTCATTTGCACAAATCTGGTTTAAATCTTCCATTTTAGATCTCAGGGCACCTTAAAGATAAAGATGGCTTCTGGATGGATGACAGAACCTATTTTCAGTTGCAATATAGCTTCAGTTGGTAAAAAATTTGTAGAATACATGAAGATGTTTTGCCCGATACCAGCTTTTATGGGGAGGATAGGCCCTGAGCCTCTAGAGAAATCCTCTTCTTTTTTCCCAGGTGTTATTTTGAACGTGTTTAGATCAATACTTTGTTTCAGTACTGTGATGTGTTCTTTCATTACATTTAGATTTAATGTGCTTCACAGGTAACACCATCTTGTTAACTAATTGAGCATGATTTGATTTGATGAACCTGATACGTGAACTCTTAAGCAACTGATGTCACATCAGTTTGTTGCTTTAGATTCAATCACTACAGTTTCTAAAGTCATGAGTACAATGTCACGGCTGGCAGGCTGTATATTCTCCATCTATACATACAGTTTCACAAAAACAATAATCATGAAAAAACAAAAACAAAATTTTGATGATAAGAACAATTTTCATCATGTCATATTGCAAAGTAACAAGTGATCCAAATCAAGACAGAGTTATAAAGTAAAACTGATGACTGCTGCATTGAATGCACCCAACATTGTTGACCAAGTTTTCAGACATCAAGTACTGAACCTCTGCCTAGTAACGCTGACAGAGGTAGCCCTTCGAATATAAACGTCTTCATAACACAGACCAAATTCCAAAAGCCCCCTCTAAGCTAGATATATATTCTTATGATACTTCCACATGATCTTCCGGCAAGATATCCTGAACTCATGAGATCATAGGAAGCTACAGCAGTAAGTTATGCTAGTCCAGTACAAAAAACACAATGAGAAAGGATGAAATCAACTTCAATTTTTACAGTAGCAGAAGAATAACTTTGACACATCTAATAGAAAGTGTGCCCCACAAGACTCCGCAAGAAGACATTCAAAAATTACAAAATCAACAACAGTATTTCTAATTGATAACACTATAAGGAACTCACTGTGATGGAATCACTTCCCTTGAGTACAAAGTCAACCTCTGTTGTTGCGAATGGTGGATCATCATGTTCCCTGCCAAACATTAACCTATATGAACAATCATGCCCTGACAATGAACAGAAACCAACAGCAGGCATGATATCTAGAAAGAAGTCCAGCCGACAAGCTTAAAGTTATAAAAGGACCCCATGAAGCAAGTGAACAACTCATCAAAGAGCAACTTAGTTGGGCATTATTCCTTGGCATGTGTGCAGGTGCATGAAAGCACAAAAAGCATACATGCTTGCACACTCCATCAACAGAAAAGGCTAATCATATTTGCAAATGATGGCCAATACCTGCCATTTGTGGCATTTTCGACCTCACCATCATCCTGAGCTGAAGTATTCGGTGTTACCTTATCCTCATCACTGGCAAGTTTCAAAGTCTCTGGGAAAACAGGTTTGTTAATTCAGCATGCTGCCCTTGCAACTAGGAAGGCAAATATATGAACACCACCAGAAACATCAAACCTGATTCTTCAGCGTGAGATCTTGAAGAGAACCCACAGAGAAGAGAGACTCCCTTGACATCAATGGGGATCTGAAGAGGATTTCTGAAGGTAATATTCACCCTAATTGTTTCTGCATGAGTTCAAGTGAAAAATGAAATTCACATGGAGCAAGTGACGCATTAAGTTAATCACAATCAAAACCAGGACCTACCTACAAAAGACATTTGGTGGACCAGATGGATATGCTTCCAAGGTATCTAAAAAAGCCAGCTGATTGAAATGCTTGGCATTCATATAAAGCTGTATCAGCAGTGGGAATGCATTGGAAAACCATCAAGATTCTCTATTTGTTTAAGAATATAGTTTCCAATATCAAGAAAAAAAGATCATCATCATGGCCCCCATTGATGTGGAAGTTTTTGGAAGTACAAAATCTTCTCTTTAAGGTTTCCATTAGTTTTACTAGTCTTTCCTATACAACGATAGTCAGAAGAATTCAAGCAACCCTATCTTCATAGTAAAACAAGGCATGTGAAGGCATGCTTTTCTTCTACTAAATAGTAAATAAAATTGCAAATGGAGCCTCTCTCTCTCTCTTAGTTTTCCTCCAACAGTAAATAAAACAAGGCATGTGAAGGCATGGTTAACCTTTCATAGCGTTGAGGAGGGAGTGGGCAGAGCTACAATGGAAGGTATCCAATGAGATTATCAGAGTTCCATTGGTCAGGAGCGTGCAGTTCAGTACGAGCCTCATCTGGGTAGAGGAGGAATTTTCTGTTTATGAAACATTCAGCACCTTTCACATTGTCAATGGGTCCTCCAATCTAGTGTCTTCCATATATCATCTCCAATGTCAGCTTCTCCCTCTATTGCTCTCTAGTTTTCATCCTTTAAAATGATAGAGGCTCTTCTTCTTCGACCCAATCATCAAGAATATCAATATTTTCGTAGCTAAGTGGGTCATATGGTACCTTTTTTTACCCTTCTTGCATCTCTTTACATTTGTCCAATAAAGAAAACAAAAATAATAATACAAATAATATTATGTACTTAAAAGTTAGAAAATCATTCAAAATAATATAAATGTTATGAGTGTAAAGGAGGAGTAACAAAGTGTTGTCTGACGCGTATCGTATCGTGTATCGCTGGGCTCCACGATACGGGCGTATCGTATCGTATCGTATCGTATCGTATCGTATCGTACTTTAATATTAAAATAATGTAAAAATAATTAAAAATTAATAAAAAATCGAAAAAAATCGAAAAAAATCAAGAAAAAATCAGGAAAAATCTAATAATTGCTTTAAATTCATATAATGTAAGTTTAGTACAGATTGAGCATTCAACATTGAACAATTGCATCCAAATTTATATATTTTGAATCCAAAAAATAAAATACAGACATAGTTTACACTTTACAGTACACTACAGTTACATATAATGTTACATTTTACAAATTGTAATCAGGATCATCAACTAAATAATCTTCATCTTCTCCTTGTTGCAGATCCTCATCATCATCAGCCACGCCCACACCTTCTTCTTCAAAATCAAATTCTTCATCTCCATAATGTTGTTGCGCTCCTTCCAAATTAATCCAGGCAACGTCTTCTTCTGTTAGGAGGGCATTTTCTTCAGTGTCTTCCATAACCCAATCTTCTAATATATCAAAATTATCCAAACTTATTGGATCGAACTGACTTTCTTCTCTATTTACTTTTTTTAATTGCCTACGACACAAACAAAGATAAACAATTAGTAAGTAATATTAACAATTGAAAACTGAAGTTAAATAATATCGAATTGAAAATTTGAAAGTAATACAACATTACCTTTCACGAAGGCGCATGTTACAACGAATATAAACCAAATCATTAAGCCTTTTGTGTTCCAACCTGTTGCGCTTTTTTGTATGGATGTGTTCAAAAACACTCCAATTTCTTTCACAACCTGTTGCACTACAGGTTTGGCTTAAGACTCTAACTGCAAAATCTCTAAGGTTTGGACAATCACTTCCAAACCTGTTCCACCAAACATCTGTAAAGAAAATATAAACATTAGAGACATAATAATCCACAGTAATGTAAGATGGAACTTAAATATGAAAATAAACAATGTACCTGGACGCATCGTAGAGCGGTTGCGAATTGCAACAGGCAAACCCATCAAGTGAAGAGCATTATCATATATCTCCATCTCTCGATGTATCGCATCTACTATGCTCTCATCAGGGACTAATCTGTCGATGCATTCAATGATTCCTCGATTAACCTCACCGTCCCTTTTGAAGGTTGCTGAGTACCTCAATGATGGGTTTAGATAGTAGGCTGCTGCATGAATAGGCTGATGCAATTGTTTATTCCATCTACTATCAATTATTTTCCACACGGGCACATAATCTCTTTTTTTTCCATTAAAGTTATTTCTGATTGCTTCTTTTGCCCTGTCCATGGATTCATAAAGGTAGCCCATAGATGGTTTCTCCTCGCTGTCAGCCAATCTCAAAACTTTCACTAAAGGACAAGTAATTTTCAATAATCTGATACATGCATTCCAAAATGAACTTCTAAAAACCGTTTCTGCAATCTCATTTAACTTTCTGTTCCTTCTGTTTTGTGGCAACTCTGCAAATTGTTGCCACTCATCTGAGGAGAACATTCTCTTTAAAGCTTGCTTCTGTCTCACAATACTCTGTACAGATAAGAAGTTTGTTGCGAACCGAGTTGCAGCTGTGCGAAGAAGCTCTGCACCTTCTGTGTATCTCCTCATCATACATAAAACAAATGCATGGTTGTAAATAAATTTTGTAATATCTTGGCAACACTCAGTTGCTGCCTTTATTTCATCCATCTCACCGATGTCCTCGAGGATGAGATCTAAACAATGGGCTGCACATGGTGTCCAGTAGAAAGTCCCATAAATATCAGCTAACTCCTTTCCGGCTGCTTTGTAGTTAGCTGCATTATCTGTAATCAATTGGACTACATTTTCTAGCCCAACCTCTTGTATAACCTTATCAAATTCCTCTCGTAGGATCTCTGCAGTGTGCCTCTCCTCTGACATATCTAGAGATCTCAAAAACATGAGTCCTTTAGGACAATATACAAGAAAGTTTAGCAATGTCCTTCCTCGCCTATCGGTCCATCCATCTGCCATGATAGTGCATCCTGTTTCCTTCCACGATTGTCTCAAAGTCGAACAGTATTGCTGCACTTCAATCACGGTCTGATCTAATATCTTCCCTCTCAACTTCTGATAAGAGGGCATCCTGTATCCTGGACCAATGTTAGCAATTGCATCTGCCATTGCTTGAAAATGAAAACTGTTTGCTGCATTAAATGGAATGCATGCATCATAAAACCATCTGCCCACTGCAAGGTCTGCTTGATCGTGCAGTTGTTCTGAAGCCATAGCAGCACGAATTCCTGGCTGAGCACCAGGTGTAGTGGAAGGAGGAAAGAACGAATGTATGCTAGAAGAAGAAGCTCTTCCTCTACTCCTTCCTGAACTTCCTCTTCTGCCACCTCCAAAGTCTTCAGATGCAACCCTCTTTCCTCTGCTAGGTGCTCGCGAACTGCTACTACCAATATCTGTTCTAGCATCTGAAGGCAAACTATCAGTGAATCCAACTCCAGTGGCAGTAGCATCATCAGCTTCTTCACACATCTGGAAATCATCCTTTTGTTGTCTCCTTTCCTGTATGCTCTCAATCATCTGCAAGCATTGCCATTTAATACCTTCTGGCACACTTCTAACTCTGCCTGTGCATGGAGCAACTTCTTTCCTGGTTCCTGCTAGGTGGTGTTTCAACCTTGAAATTCCACCACTAACCACCTTTTCACAAAATAAACATCTGATTTTTAACCTTGAACCCTCAACTGGTATACCCCACTGCCATGCCGGATCATCAGACTTTGAATGAGAGTCTCTACCACCCCTTCCTGCCATCTCAATGAGTACTTTAATTCAAACAAAAACCTGAAAATAAAAGCACTTCGTAAATCCCCCAATCTTCAAATAACACTCAAATCGAGTGTCTCCCACTTCATGAATGCAATAAAAATCGTATACACACACTTAATAACTTCATATTTTGTCATTCAAAAAAAAAACCCGAAATAACACAAAAAACAATAAATATAAAGGAAAAAAAGGAAAAAAACATTAAAAATATACCTAAATCCGAGTTTGGAGGCTTGGACGGACACCGTAGGGCACGATTTTAGAGCTTTGAACACCAAGGAGGCGAAAACCGACTCTTAGGGAGCTTGAAGAACCCAAAAGGAGAGAGGAAACCCGCGAAAAATCGCGGGTTTCCCTCGGCCCGGGACCCTTTATAAGGGTCCCAGGGCGTATCGCCCGTATCGTACGATACGGGCGATACGCACCGTATCGTGCGATACGGGCCGTATCGCACGATACGGTGCGATACGCCCGCACCTGCGATACGGGGGCCCGTATCGTATCGTGGTGGCCCACGATACGATACGTATCGCACCGTATCGTACGATACGGTGCGATACGGACAACACTGTAACAAACATATAACTTTCTTTAAATTTTTTACCTTTGCCTTAACTTTATATTATATGCAACATATACCAAATCACAAAGATAAGAATCCTCAAATTTGTTTATTTCTTTATGTCAATGTATTAAAAAAAAATCCAATCACCTTCACATCCACTCAAATTACATGTTTGGCTTAATATGTGTTAACAAACATTGATAAGTTCAGTGCATCTACAGCAAAGCGAGCCAACTATTCATTTATAATAAAGCATAATAAACAAAAAGATTAAGTCGTAAGAAGCAATACAAGTCATAAGAACGAAGAAGTAATAATAATTTATCAAAAAACCAAATCATATCTTGTCGCATCTATGAACCAAGTTGTATTGCAATTGGCCTTCCAAAATCTCCAACACTATGTAAATACTTAACTCTAAATGAATGTTGCACCAAATAGCTTAATCTTATACAAGGTTAATTGCATTTAATATCCCTTTCTTAACTTCTTCATCCTCTACAAAGTTGGAAGAAAATATTATACAGTGGTTAAAAAAATATGTGCAGAAGAAGTTTGTTGATTATCATGATTGCATTAATGCACAGAAGAATGTTGCAATGATACGAAGAGTATCACTAGATGGTTAATGTTTTGTTGTTTGTGTGCTGCAAAGAATATTACCAATGGAATCTGCAGCCATGAAAAAGATTTCAGCCAATTACGATATTTGTTGGTCGTATTCCTATTGAAGCTACTGTTGAAGATTTGCATGCCTATTTTAGTCAGTTTGGTTGGGTTGTTGATGTTTACCTTCCCAAGGATCCAAAGAAAATATCTCACAGAGGATTTGGATTTGTCACATTTGCAGATGAAGCAACAACTGCACGTGTTGCTCGAGTTAGACATTTTATTCATGGTCGCGAGGAGGAGATGATACCCCCTTGCAGGAAAAACACTCGCATTTTCATTGCCAGAGTACCAGCAAGTGTGACTGGCGATATTTTCCACAACTACTGTTCAAAGTACGGTGCAATAATTGATGCTTACATGCCTGAGGATCCTATGACAAAACAACACAGGGGATTGGATTTGTGACATACAAGAATGCAAATTCAGTGGACCTGCTCATGTCAGAGATGCATGAGCTTGGAGGATCTACAATTGTTGCAGACAGAGCAACCCCAAAGGATGAGTCCCGAGGACATAGGATGTCTGGCTATTCAGTGGGTATGATTATGTTGACAATGCTTCTTGGACAATTGGGGTTGAACCTCCAAGTCACGATATCCTTTCTTGTGGCTATACATCCCAAGAAACTATTGCAGGTGTAGGGAAAGTACTATTTGGGGGGATGTTAGTTCAGTAAGGTTCTTGCTAAAACTTCAAAAGGAAGTTAAGATGCATAAATTCTGCCATGCAGATAGGAAGGGAGAAGAAGATTAAACAAGACTTTATTTTGGGACCTAGATTTGGCCAGGGAAGATTTGGATCAGTTAGATTATGTTGGAATAATGCCAGGCTGATTGTGGTGGTTACACATGGTGATCTGCTTCAGCTCTCTAATAGTGTTGTTGCCGATCTGTTATGAATCCAGTTGCAAAGCTGCAGAGAAAGGAGAGAAAATAAAAAAGGAAGAAGAAGATAACGAAGAAGGAAGCTATTGGTTGCCTAAAGCGAATGAGCAATTCTTTTTGAAAGTAGTTACACAAAAATATGGAAAGTAAGATCAGTTTTCTTTTGAAAGGTAATTTCAAATTTTTGAATATCAAATGCTGTAACTGAAATAGGAAGTTATGGAAAGATATTTTCCTGATTTTGTGGGGAAGTTAACCAGAAAATTAGTTATGGAAGATAACTTTTGCGATTTTATGGAAAATTTTAACAAAAAAAGAGGAAAGATTATCCTTACGTTTTTAGAAAAAAAAGAGTGGTAACTGCTGTCCATCGCCTGCATAAAGAAAGTTATTGCAGAGAAGAAAAAAAAAAGGAAAGAAAGATGGTTAGTTACCTAGTGGGCCTACTCTTCCCAAATATTGTGAGATGGTTAGGAAGAAAAAGTGCACTAAATTAGAAGAAAATTGCTAATTGAATTGAATTTGAATTTGAGCTTCCAATTTCAAACAATAAACCCCAGATTTTTTGGAAGATGTTTTTAAAGAAAATGGAGATCAATGGCAAGAATTCAAGACACGAATGCCCTTGCCATAGTTCCTTCCTGTACAGCTTAAAGCCCATTGTAGACAAGGTAATAGTGCAAATAGACACAACTATAGTGCGTTTGCTGGGATACATGAAATTGTTGAGTGGTGAGGTTGATAAGAAGAAATTCAGTGTATAGGTGGCTCGAGCAAGAGTTTCAAAGAAGGTCGAAGAAATTACAAATCATGTTAAGGCCTTTTATGAGAGCCTTGACCCTATCAAGAAGAAACATAAAGTGCCTTATGTTGATGGAAATGAAGAGGACATGTGGTTGTCTAAAGAGCGCTGGGAGCAGGTTGAAGCTGAAAGAAACAAGAAGTGGGGCATTCGAAAGGCCTGCCCTGTATGATGTGGAAATTGTAATTGCAGAATATGTCTATCTGGGGACAATCTATTAAAGATCAAGATCCGTGAGATAACAGCAAAGGATAAGATGTAGTATCTTCACCGTCTTCTTTCGTGTGTGCTTCCTGTGCTGAAGCAGATTCATCAGGAGCAGTCATTTGAAATGGAGATGGAAAAGAAGCTACAAAGTGTCAATCTAGAAGTTCTCAGGGTGAGGTTAAATGCAGATGAAGAGCTATGCTGTGACTGCTGCAGAATGCCAATGATTGATTATCATCGTCATTGCACAAGTTGTGCCTTCAACTTGTGCCTCACTTGTTGTCAGGATCTTAGGAAGGTGTCCCAAGTCATTTATGGAAAGGCAATGACAAAAGACAATTTTGTTGATAAAGGGAAAGAGGAGGCCATCAAACAGGAACCTCCTAAACATGGAATGACCACAGGACAGTTTTGTTTTTGACATGGACAAACATGTCATTGATTTTTCTCATTTATTTCTGAATTGGACTTTGAATAACAATGGAAGCATTCCATGCTCCTCAACGGAATGTGGTGGAAGTAATTAGTAGACGTTAGATCTGTGGGGAGTGTTGAAACTAAATTGGCTCATGAAAAGAAATAGTTGGTGGCATATCCGGTGGGATATCAGAAGGGTTACTGAAAGATGAACAGTCTTTCAGTTAAGAGAGCTGCTAAGAGAGTTTATGAAAGGTTGTCTCAAGGGGGATAGTTGTCACTGCATACAAGTTGTGAATGTTCATGTATGAAAGAAGACGTTACGAGATGTTCAGAAAACAATATGAAGAAAGCAAGAAAGAGAAGGCAGCCGTGTAGGGGTGCCAACGTTCAGTTGTGGGCAAATTGGATAAAATGTCTCCAATCTGCCTATTCTTGAAAGTTTACAGAAAATAGATAAATGCTGAAGATTGCAGTCATGAGGACTGCCGAAATGGTTTTATTTGCAGCCATTGAAGTTGCAAAAATTTGCAACTATGAAAACTGCTAAAAAAGGACAGCTAAGAAAGCACAGAAAAAATATAAAGAAGAAAGAGATTGCGGTGGCTCCTAGGGGGGGTGCAATGCCAAATTCCATCTTCTAACTATTTGGAGACTGAAAAGAAGAAAGAGAGAAAGGTGGTCTTATTCTATCTGCTAGTGATTGACAAGAAGAAAGTGAGAGACAGCCTAATTCCATCTTCTATGTATTTAGAGACCATACTTTATGATTGAAAGAAGAAAGTGAGAGAGGGGCGACTGCATCAGAATTGTTAGCCTATCCAATTCCATCTTCTATCAAGTGTTTTGTTGGTGGTTTTATCATCATAATGATCTATAAGTGTCGTGAAGTAAAACAAGTGTTTCAGCAAGTGTGTATGGTAGAGATGATACCTCTACGCTTTCTGAAGAATTGGAAAACATGACTTCTGAAAAGTAGCTGCTGAAGATAATCAGTCAGGAAGGCTTAGTTGATGTTGCAGTCATAGATGCTGCTTGAGATGATCAGTTAGGAGGGCTGAGTTGATGTTGTAGCCAGAGATGCTGCTTGAGATGATCAGCCAGGATGGCTGAATTGATGTTGCAGCCAGAGATGCTGCTTGAGATGATCAGCTAGAATGGCTGAGTTGATGTTGCAGCCAGAGATGCTGCTTGAGATGATCAGTCAGGATGACTGAGTTGATGTTACAGCCAGAGATGCTGCTTAAGATGATTAGCCAGGAAGGCTAAGTTTATATTACAGCTAGAGATGTTGCTTGAGATGATCAGCTAGGATGGTTGAGTTGATGTTGAAGTCAGAGATGCTGCTTGAGATGATTAGCCAGGAAGGCTAAGTTTATATTGCAGCCAGAGATGCTGCTTGATATGATCAGCAAAGAAAGCTGAGTTGAAGATATTGCAGCCAAAGAAGCTGTTGAAGATTAAACCAATGATGAAGACAGATGAAGAATGTTGTAGACAGATGAAGATTTTTTGGCAAGTTTGGAGTTCGAAGTATCTCACTCCCAATTTGAGGGGGGTGTTGAAGAATATGAGTTTAGAGTCAGTTTTAGTATATATAATATCTTAGGACAGTAAAATTGATGTTTAGAGTATTATTGTAATTGTCCGAAGTCATAAGGGTATTTTGGTAATTTTCTGTACTAAGGGTATTTTGGTCATTTTATATTTTACACGTTTTACAGCTCCTTATATAAGGGCTGATAGGTTGTAATTAGGGTTAAGGTTGCTGAGATTAAGAAATAGAGAAAAAGAGGGGGGGCGGCCTCCATTGGAGGTCCGCCCCCTCCTCCGATCTCCACTTTTCTTCTTCATCTTGTGTTCTTATTTTCTATTATTGATTATCCACTGCGCAATCACTTTTTCAATAGTTATTTACTATATTTTGAACATTTTTTGTGAATGATAAAAATTATATTAAAAGAATTCTTGTTTTTTAGACAAACATTTTATGTTGAAAATATTCTTAAAAAATATTAAGTTCATTATAAAAAAAATTTGTATATATTTAAAACTTTTTTTTATCATCTTGATATATTATCTTATTCTTGGAATCATAAAATCATGTTTTAGATTGTGAGTTATTTAAGGGCATTGACATTTGATTGATTTGGATGGTTTGAGCTTAGCCTTAAAGCTTGTTTGATTGGATGATTTTAGCTTAGCCCTAAAGCTTGTTTGAGTTCGAGTTTGAACTTAAATCTCGAGTTTAAGCTTAGCCTTAAAAGCTTGTTTCAATGCCTTTTTATAATATCATGAGTTTATTGTGATTCATAAAATTATTTGTTATATTTGACAATCCTATCTAGATGATGAATGTTTTTCCATTAAAGAACCCCTTTAATTGGAGTAAACCATCTTCTTGGTTTCGTTAATGGTTTCTTGCATTTTGGGTTGGAATGAAAACCATGAATTGCTTCATTGGCTTCTAAAATTTGGAGTTAGTTTAATTGTGAGGCATCAATTTTGTTTCGGTGTTGCTCTTTTCTGTTTTTTGGGCTCTTGCTTGTTTGCTTTCAGTATGCTTCGCAATGGCAAGGTCTACATATGAAGAATGAAATTGGTTATAGAAGGGAAGTGTCATTTTGTTCTCAAAAGAGCTGGTTATATTGGTAGCCAAAGGTATGTTGCGACATGGATTTGAGACAATTTGTTAACATGGGAGCACTTTCACATGAGTATACCATTGGTTCTTTCTTTAGGGCTTAGTGGGAAACCATTGTCATGACCAGATATCGGTAGTTTTGCTGGAAATCTGACACCAAAGCTTTTCGGGAGATGGATGAGAGTAGGTGCTATGTTTCCATTTTGTCATGGGCATTAAGAGATAAGAATAATTGATTATGAGCCATGGGCTTTTAGGGAAGAGTGTGAAGAAGTATGTCGCTTGGCACTCCTTAGATGTAATCGGCTTATATCATACACTTATACTCTATTATACATGGCACAAATGAATTACCCTATATCCTGCCAAAGGGAATTTGGTTGCAATTTTATTTTGGAGATTCATGTTTTTTTGTTGTTAGACAAAATTTTGGTATACACACCGTAAGTTTGAGGGGTGAACTTACGATAATTCACCATAATTTTGGTATACTTTCGGCCGAGATTCACGCTTATATCATGCACAAGTTTATTTGACTTGACAAAATTTTGGTATACACACGCAAGTTTGAGGGGTGAACTTACGGTAATTCACTGTAATTTTGGTATACCGTACGGCCGAGATTCATGCTTATATCATGCACACGTTTATTTGACTTGTTTGGGTTCAAGTTTGGCTCTAGGATCAAGTTTATCTCGGCCTGGTAGGTGAACATGAATAAAACAGGTACAACCAAATATGTGAGGCATGATATGAATTTTTTTTTATCACTTATTAAGACACTTTATAGGACTTTCACTCTTTAGTGTAGAACTGGGCATCATGTTTATTAAATAAACAACCGTAAGGATAACTTCCCCCAATAGGTAAAACCATGTAAGGGATCACCCTTGCATTGTGAGTCCCAAGCCCGGATAAAAGAGGAGGGTTGTGTTAGGCTTCCGACATCCAACATAAAATTTTATCTGATTTTTAGATCATGGATTACATAAATTATGAACATTGCTTTGGGGTGTCCCCGCCTAGCAACACGCTCTAGAGCCCAAATACAGTGAAAAGTAAGCAAGGGCCAATATATTTTTGCCCGAATGTAGTTAATTAATTAGAGAGAGGGTTCCCACATTATGACCGGGTGTGGGTAAAGAAGTTAAACCTGTAACATTGTCACCCGAATGTAGTGAATAAATTATAGAGAGGGTCTCTGCATTTTCAATATGGGCGAATGCAGGGGGTAAGTAAGCTAGTCCTAGAAAACAAGATTCGTATTAGAAATTGGAATATTAGAACATTGTCCGGTAAGCTAATAGAGGTGGTAGATACTATGATTCGGAGAAAGATTCATATTCTATGTTTATAAGAGACAAAGTGGGTTGGAGAAAAAGAAAAGGAGATTAAGGATATAGGTTTTAAATTATGGTACTCAGGTAAGGAAAAGGCTCAAAACGGAGTTGGTATTATCATAAATAAAGATTTAAGGATAGTGTAGTAGACATACAACGATATGTTGACCGAATCATGACGTTAAAATTAGTGTTAGGAGGAGAGATTTTAAATATAGTTTGTGCACCCCAAGTAGGACTAGCAGATAGTATGAAAACAACTTTTTGGGAAGAGTTAGATAAGGTGATTCAAAAAATTCTACAAAGGAAGATGATTTGTTTAGGAGGAGACTTAAATGGATGTGCCGGTAAAGAGGCATTAGGATATCAAGGTATTCATGGAAACTTTGGTTTTGGGGATATAAATGAGGAAGGTAGGGAGATTTTAAATTTTGCTATGGCATTGGATCTATTTATAGTCAATACAACCTTCACAAAAATGAGATGAACATTTAATTACTTATAAGAGTGGTTTATCACAAACAAAAATTGATTACTTTATTTGTAGAAAAAAGAAAGAGTGTGTTGCAAAGATTGCAAGGTAATTTTAGGAGAAAGCTTAACTACCCAACATCAACTTTTAGTTAAGGATTTATAAATAAAAAAATGGACAAAGAAGAGAAGAGTGCGTTAAGATATTCATACTAAATGGTAGAATCTCAAAAGCGAGAAAGAAGATATACAACAACAAAAAGTCATTCAAGGAGATGCTTGGAATTATGTTGGTACATGTTATGATATGTGGAACAATATGGCTATACATATTATGAAAGTGGCGAAAGATGTGTTAGGTAAATCTAAGGGAGGTGGACCGGCACAAAAAGAAGCTTGGTGATGGAGTGAAGTAGTGCAAAATAAAATCAAGGCAAAGAGGGCATGTTACAAATTACATTATGCTAAGAAAACTAGTGAAGCTTTAGAGGCTTCTAAGAAAGCAAAGAAGGAAGCGAAAAAAGCCATAAGTGAAGCAAAAGCTAAAATTTGGGAGGATTTATATAAAAAACTAAACTAAAAAGAGGGTTAAAGAGATATTTTTAGGATTGCTAGGGCTAGAGATAAGAAAACTAAAGATTTTAATTTTGTTAGATGCATTAAAGACGAGGATGAAAAAATTCTTATGGCAATTGATGATATAAGAAATAGATGGGAAAACTATTTTTATAAGTTTTTTAATGAAAATAAAGATGTTAGTATTAGCTTAAGAGAGTTAGCCAAATTAGCAAAGTATATAAACCACAATTTCTATCGATATATTCAAAAAATGAAGTCAAAGAGGTTCTTAAACATATGAAGGGTGGTAAATGAGTAGGACGAGATAATATTCCTATAAAAGTTTGGAAAATCGTAGCATAAACAAGAATCACTTGGCTCACAAGACTACAACAACAACAACAACTAAGCCTTTTCCCATACTAGATGGGGTCGGCTACATGGATTCTTTGTTTCCACATATCCCTATCGTGTGCCATGTTAGCAGTTAACTCCCAATAAGCTAGATCATTCTTTATTGTTTCTTTCCAATACTTTTGTGGTTGTCCTCTACCTCTTAATACTTTCCAAATTTAGTTTTTCTAACCTTCTTACAGATTCTTCTTTTGATCTTCTTTCTATATATCCAAACCATCTTAAACGATGTTCTCTCATTTTATCCTCTTTTGGTGTCACTCCTAATTTGTTTCTAATAACCTCATTATATATACGGTCTTTTCTTGTATGACCACTCATCCATCTCTACATCTTCATTTCTGTCACATACATCTTTTGTACATGTTGATGATTAACTGCCCAACAGAACCATAAAACATGGCAGGCCTAATTGCTGCTCTATAATATTTACCTTTTAATTTTAATGGTATCTTCTTATCATAAAGAATACCTGATGCTCCTCTCCATTTTAACTAACCACATTAATTCTATGCGTAACATCTCCATCAATTCTTCCATCACTCTGAAAAATTGACCCTAGGTATTTAAAACTTTCCTTTTGGAGAATGCAATGTGTGTCAATTTTAATTTCTATGTCCTCTGAAGTAACCAAATGAACAAACTTACATTCCATATATTTTGTCTTTGTTCTACTAAGTCGGAGGCCTTTGCTTTCTAATGTTTCTCTCCATAGTTCCAATTTTCTATTAACTTTTTCCTTAGGCTCCTCCACTAATACAATGTCATCTTCAAATAACATACACCAAGGTACTTCATCTTGAATATGTTTTGTTAATTCATCCATCACCATTATAAATAAGTATGGACTTAAAGTTGATCCTTAATGTAACCCAATATTAACTTCAAAGAAGTCGGTCGTTCCTTCATTAGTCCTCACACATGTTTTTGCACCATCATACATGTCTCTTGTAAGGTTAATATATGTCAATGGGATACCTCTTTTTTCCAAAGTTCTCCAAAGAACCTCCCTCGGTACCCTATCATAAGCTTTTTATAGATCAATAAATATCATGTGAAGGTCTTTCTTTTTTGCTCTAAAATATTCCATAAGACCTCTCAAAAGGTGAATCTCTTCAATAGTAGATCTGCCTGGCATGAATCCAAATTGGTTCTGTGTTGTACTTGATAATTGTCTTAACCTATGTTCAATTCTTTCCCATAATTTCATAGTATGACTCATTAACTTGATACCTCGATAATTCGTACAATTTTGAATGTCTCCCTTGTTCTTATATATGGGTATAAGTGCACTTGCTCTCCATTCCTCGAGCATCTTTTGGTTTTTCCATATTTCATTAAATAGTCTTGTGAGCCAAGTGATTCCTATTTCTCCTAGTATTTTCCAAACTTCTATAAGAATATTATCTGGTCCTACCCTTCATATGTTTAAGAGCCTCTTTTACTTCATTCTTTTGAATACGTCGATAGAAATTGTGGTTTATATACTTTTCTGACTTGGCTAAATCTCCTAAACTAATACTAACATCTTTATTTTCATTAAAAAGATTATAAAAATAGTTTTTCCATCTATTTCTTCTATCATCATTTGCCACTAGAATTTTTTCATCCTCGTCCTTTATGCATCAACATAATTAAGATCTTTAGTTTTCTTATCTCTTGCCCTAGCTATCCTAAAAATATCTCTTTCACCCTCTTTTGAGTTGAGTTTTTTATATAAGTCCTCCCAAATCTTAGCTTTTGTTTCACTAACGGCCTTTTTCGCCTCCTTATTTGCTTTCTTATAAGCTTCTAAAGTTTCACTAGTTTTCTTAGCATAATGTAATTTGTAACATGCCCTCTTTGCCTTGATTTTATTTTGTACTACTTCACTCCACCACCAAGCTTCTTTTTGTGCTGGTACACCTCCCTTAGATACACCTAACACATCTTTCGCCACTTTCCTAATATGTATAGCCATATTATTCCACGTATCACAGGGTGTGCCAATATAATTCCAAACATCTCCTTGAAGGACTTTCTTTTTAAATATATCTTCTTTCTCGCTTTTGAGGTTCCACCATTTAGTGTGAATAGCTCGATGCACTCTTTTCTTCTTTGTCCATTTTTTAATTTCTAAATCCATAACTAAAAGTCGATGTTGGGTGGTGAAGCTTTCTCCTGGAATTACCTTACAATCTTTACAACACGCTCTATCTGTTTTTCTACAAATAAAGTAATCAATTTGTGTTTGTGATAAGCCACTCTTATAAGTAATTAAATGTTCATCTCATTTTTTAAAGATTGTATTGACTATAAAGAGATCAAATGCCATAGCAAAATTTAAAATCTCTCTACCTTCCTCGTTTATATCCCCAAAACCAAAGTTTTCATGAATCCCTTGATATCCTAATGCCTCTTTACCGACATGTCCATTTAAATCTCCTCCTAAACAAATCATCTCCCTTTGTGGAATCTTTTGAAATACCTTATCTAACTCTTCCCAAAAAACTGTCTTTATACTATCTTCTAATCCTACTTGGGGTGCGTAAGCACAAACTATATTCAAAACCTCTGCTCCTAATACTAATTTCAACGTCATGATTCGGTCACCATATCATTGTATGTCTACTACACTCTCCTTTAAATCTTTATTTATGATAATACCAACTCCGTTTTGAGCCTTTTCTTTACCTGAGTACCATAATTTAAAACCTGTATCCTCTATCTCTTTTGCTTTTTTCCAATCCATTTTGTCTCTTATAAACATAAAATATGAATCTTTCTTCTAATCATAGTATCTACCACCTCCATTAGCTTACCCGATAATGTTCCGATATTCCAAGAACTAATACGAATCTTATTATCTAAGACTAGCTTCCTTACCCTCCGCATTCGTCCATAATCAAAATGCGAAGACCCTTTGTGAAAATTTTTCACTACATTTAGGCGGCAATGTAGCGGGACTAACTTCTTTACCCACACCCGTCTATGATATGGGAACCCTCTGTGCAATTGATTCACTACATTCGGACGAAAATGTAGTAGCCCTTGCTTACTTCTTACTGCATTCGGGCTCTGCTGCACGTCGCTAGGCGGGGACGCCCCAAATCAATGCATATAATTTTTGGAGATATTTAGAATTATGCGAGTAATCAAGGTATAATGTTAATGAGTCATACTATGAAATTATGGGAAAGAATTACCAAACGTGTTAAAGATTATAATTGGGTCATCTTATGTCTGTTTTTTATCATTTATGTCTAATCGATAGTACTTCATTAGTAATAGGGGTATATTAGTCTTTCAAGTTATATTGTGTTTATAAATAAGAGATTAGGGTATGTTGGATTGGAGACATCCCATCCAATCTACCCATGATTGGATGTCTCCAATTTGTCCAATATTGTAAGTTTTATCTTATTTAACTTATTAAATGCAAGTTTTATCATGGTATCAGAGCGTATAAGGCGTTAACGGACTTCGAAAGTGAAAAGCAAGAGGATCGGCCCACTCCACACTTTATGCCATGAGTAGGAGTTTGCGTGTGTTCACCAAAATTGCATCGTTTGCTTCCTAACTTGTTGTAATCTTCAATGAAGAGACTGTGAAGAGATTGAGGACACACACTAAGAGTGAAGAAACTCCACAACCGTGGTTAGAAGGGAAACAAGTGGAATAGAAGACAACCGAATATGTTCTTCTTTGGTTTAAGAGTTGACTGAACTGTCATTAATTTAGTTATAACTACTTAATTTCACCAGGCATGTTTTCTAAATTCACTCCCTATTACTTTTCTCATGGGGAGTGAGTCACCTTTCAAAACAACCCTTCTCCTTTACTTCCCATAATTCCGAGTGAAACTAAAGTCCTTGTAGGTAATAACTTAACCTGAACCAAAGAGGATCACTTTGTATAAGAGGGGACCAAGGAAAGTTATTTGCCATCAAGAGGAGATTGAACCGACTCCAACAACCAAAGATTATTCTCTTGATTCAGATCCTCAATTAGCAGTGGAAGAGGATTTGGAAATTTCAATTACCAATCGCAAAGGTAAACAATCTTCTACACGGTACCCAATTTCTAATTATGTCTCCTTTGCTAATACCTCACAATATTATGAAGCTTTTGTTGCAAATACTCATAAAAATAAGATTCCCTCAAACTTAAAAGAAGACAAAAGGTGTCCTTCATGGAGAGCTGCAATAGAAGCAAAATTGGATGCACTTGCTAAGAGTAATACTTGGATAGTTATGAAACTTCTTCGTAACAGAAATATTGTGGGTTACAAGTGGGTGTTCACTATTAAATACAAGGCAGATAGAACTATTGAAAGATATAAGGTGAGACATATTGCCAAGGGGTAAAGTCAATCATATGTGATTGACTACAACGAAACCTTTGCTCCTCTAGCAAAACTTACTTAAATAAGAATGCTTCTTAGTACAACAACAACTAAGCCTTTTCCCATACTAGACGGGGTCAGGGTACATGAATTTTTTGTTTTCATAGAGCTCTATTATATGTCATGTTAGAGTGCAACACGAGGACTTCCCAGGAGGTCACCCATCCCAATACTACTCCCTCCCAAGCACACTTAACTTTGGAGTTCTCATGGGATCTAGTGTTTTAGTGTTGATATGATTGATAAGAATATTTTTTAGTATGGCTACAAATTTTGGATGGGATCTATGACAACTAGATGTAAAAAATGTTTTTCTATAGGAAGATCTGAATGAAGAAGTATTTATTGAACTTCCTCTACGGAAGAATATTAAAGCAAAGGAGAGTACGATATGTAGACCTAAAAAAGCTATATACGGACTGAAACAATTACCAAGAGCCTGGTTTTAAAATTCAGTGATGCAATATGCAGTCGTAGATATCAAAGAAGCATAAATGATCATACTTTATTCTTCAAGAAAGGTACACAGTTGTCAGTCCGTACAGTTTATGTAGATGATATCATTATAACAGGTAATGATATTGAAGAAATATTAATATTAAAAACATTTACAAATGATTTGATCTCAAGGACTTGGGGTGACTCCACTATTTTTTGGGCATTGAGGTATTGCATTTCAACGAAAGTATATTTTTAACTCAGAGAAAATATACAATGGATTTACTATAGGAAACAAATATGCTTGATTGTAAACATAGTGATTCCCTTATGGAAGTAAATAAAAAATTATTCATTCGAGATAGTGAAGATTTCAGGGATACTCACAAATATCAATAATTGGTTGGTAAACTTATTTATTTGACTATTACTCATCGAGATATCACTTATGTTGTGGGTATTATAAGTAAATTAATATATTCATCAACCAAGAACCATATGGAAGTCGTATATCGCATTCTGAGATATCTTAAGTCAACACCTGGCATGGGTCTTCATTATTCCAAATCTTATGAATTTAGTATTTAACTTTATTCTACTGTTGGCTAGGCGGGATCAAAAGATGATTGCAAATCTAATAGATGCTATGTCACACTACTTGGTGGTAATCTGATATCTTGAAAAAGTAAAAAACAAAATGTTATTGCTCGTTCTACAATAAAAGTATAATACAAAGTTGTAGCTCAAACTATGTGTGAAGGGAAGTGGGTTTTCTCCTTAATATGCGAGCTGAGTTTTCATTCAACACAGCCTATACCTCTTTATTATGACACCAATACAACTATTTAGATGGCTTCTAATCCGGTCTATCATAAAAGAACTCAATATATAGAGATTGATTATCATTTCATACGAAAGAAAATTTTTAACCAGGAATTCAAACTTAAGCATGTCAAATCAGAAAAAAAAGGTTGATTTTCTTACTAAGGCAATTATTAACAAACAACTTAAAGATAATTTGTCAAAGTTGGGTGTTCTCAATATCTTTCAACTAACTTGAGGGGGAGTGTTAGAGATTGTAATCGGGTTATCTTATGTCTGTTTTTTATCATTTATGTCTAATCGATAGTACTTCATTAGTAATAGGGGTATATTAATCTTTAAGTTAGATTATGTTTATAAATAAGGGATTAGGATTTAGATTAGGCTATACTGGAATAGGAGAGAGGCTGCTATGTATGGGCACTGTCCTCCACATCATGGGCAGATTGGATGGGATGTCTCAAATCTGCCCAATATTATAAGTTTTATCTTATTTACCTTATTGAATGAGAGTTTTATCAGATGGTAGGTTAATACAAGTATCGAGTATAACTAAAAACCAATTTGGATTCATGTCAGGCAGATCTATTGTTGAAGCAATTCACCTTTTGAGATGTCTTATGGAACATTTTAGAGCAAAAAAAAGACTTTCTCATGATATTTATTGATATAGAAAAAGCTTATGATAGGGTATCGAGGGAGGTTCTTTGGAAAATCTTTAAAAAAAGATGTATACCATTGACATACATAAACCTTATAAGAGACATGTACAATGGTGCAAAAACATGCGTAAGGACTCATGAAGGAATGACATACTTCTTTGAAGTTAATATTGGGTTACATCAAGGATCAATTTTAAGTTCATACTTATTTATAATGGTGATTGATGAGTTAACAAAACATATTCAAGATGAAGTACCTTGGTGTATGTTATTTGCATATGACATTGTGTTAGTGGAGGAGTCTAAGGAAAAGGTTAATAGAAAATTGGAACTATGGAGAGAAACATTAGAAAGCAAAGGCCTCCGACTTAGTAGAACAAAGACAAAATATATGGAATGTAAGTTTGATCATTTGGTTATCTCAGAGGACATAGAAATTAAAATTGGCACATATTGCATCCCCTAAAAGAAAAGTTTTAAATACCTAAGGTCAATTTTTAAGAGTGATGGAAGAATTTATGGAGATGTTACGCATAGAATTAATGTTGTTTGGTTAAAATGGAGAGGAACATTAAGTATTTATTGTGATAAGAAGATACCATTAAAGGTAAAAGGTAAATATTATAGAGCAACAATTAGAACTGCCATGTTTTATGGTTCAAGTGTTGGGCAGTTAATCGTCAACATGTATAAAAGATGTCTGTGACAGAAATGAAGATGTTGAGATGGATGAGTGGTCATACAAGAAAAGACTCTATACATAATGATGTTATTAGAAATAAATTATGTGTGGTACCAATAGAGGATAAAATGAGAGAATATCGTTTAAGATGGTTTGGACATATAGAAAGAAGATTAAAAGAAGAACTTGTAAGAACATATGAAAAACTAGATTTTGAAAGTATTAAACGAGGCAGAGGATGACCACAAAAGTGTTGAAAAGAAACAATAAAGAATGATCTAGCTTATTGTGAGTTAATTGCTAACATGGCACATGATAGGGTCTGTGGAAACAAATAATTCATGTAGCTGACCCCGTATAGTATGGCAAAAGGCTTAGTTGTTCTTTGTTTGTAAGTGTAAGAACTACTTCTAGGATATGCCTGTATTCTTTTCAATGATCCCATTTTGCTAAGGTGTACGTGAACACGAGGTTTGATAAAGGATTTCATGTGTATGTAGGTATTCCTGCAACTGTCCATTGACATATTCCCCCATTATATGTGTGAAGAATTTTTACAGAAGAGTTAAACTGAGTGAGGATAAACTTGTGAACAATAAGAAAGATTGTTTGAATCCTCAACCTTTGATTTTATTAAATAAACAATAGCAAGACGCGTACAATCATCAATAAAAAATATAAAATATTTTTGACCAAAGAGAGATGTAACAGGATTGAGACCCCAAATATTAGAACAAAGAAGTTCAAATGGCTGAGATCTTCTAGACTCACTAGAAGGGTAAGGGGCGCGTTGGTGTTTAGCATGCTGACACACCTCACAATCAAGATGAAATTTATTGGACTCAATCCTAAGACTAGGTAATACATAGTTAAGTTTTGACACATATAGATGACCTAAATGAAAGTGTCATAGCCGTATCTCCTCGCCTCGTGAAATCGTGGAAGATGTGTCGTATGAAGCAACATGTTCAACATTATCTTCTAGGATGTATACTCCTCTTCGCAAGCTATCATGACCAAAGATTTTTCCGTCTTCAAATCATGAAAAAACAACGAGTGGGATGGAATGTTATACATTAGTTTGAGATGGAATGTTATACATTAGTTTAAAGTTCTAGTCAAGGAACTTATTGAAAGAAGGTTTATTGGAAAACTAGGACATTATAAACATAGTGTGTCAAATTTGTGTGTATACTTTCCTGTCCAATCATGTATGAAAGAGATCCATCTCCTAACTTGATAGCCCTCATCTTGGAAGAAGTCGATAATTAGAAAAATATGATGTTTCACCCACCATGTGATAAGTAATACCATAATCAATCATCCAAGTTTTAGATTGATATGTATAAGATTTATTACCCTTCATAGTACGTGCAGCCTGAGCTAGCGTAGCTAGAGAAGTAGAAGCTTGTTGATTATCACAAAGTCGGGTTTTCAAACCTTCGATTCTCTTATTAATTCATGAATCTCATATGAACCAGCCATTGTACTTTTAGAAATATGAGCAGAATTATTGTATGGTCTAAGATAATCAGGTCTTCCACGCAATTCTCAACATTGTTTCTTTGAGTGTCATGGTTTTTCAAAGTGAGAGCACACCATTTTATCCTTTTCTTCAGAATGTAAATGACCACGACCCCTTTCACGAGTGTGTTGTCATCCTCTTCCACTATAGTGTGGATCATCTCCCCTAGCTGGAAGTGCATGTTGTTCGGTAAGAGATGTGTTATCCTTCTCGAGACTTCGGTGATCTTTTCTAACGAATAAAGAATAATCTATTCCAAGTGAAAGGAGCTCTTCACAACCTAGGATGTTGATCTTGATGGCTTCATATTCAGGATTTACACCCTAGAATAAGTCAAATACTTTCTTCTTTTCTGATTCTATATTTTTTTTAGTGTAAGAGGCTGAACATTTAATGTTTGTGTAGAACTGAAGTTCATCTCACAATTCATGAAGATCACCATAGTAATTATTGATTGAGCGTGTGGCCAATTTACATTTTTTGATCTTTTCTAATATTTCATATTCCTTTGTCACATTCTTTTTTATGGAATACGCTTCAGAAATTGCATGTCATATATCAGTGGTTGATTCAAGGTATATGAATGTTCTAGCAATAGATGGTTTTATGGATTGAAGAAGCCACAAAGAGATTAACGCATCTTCGCTTCGTCAATTAGGGTATTGTGGGTCATGAATGGCTCGAGAGGGAACTTGACCAGTTAGGTGAGCCCATCTACCCCTGGTCAGCACTGCCAACTCCACGGATTGTGACCACTCAAAAAAAAATCATCCAATCTCGTTGTAAAGGTTTCTATCTTCTCATTCGTGAGAATTTCTAAAACAATGAAGGAACTCTCAATACCTTTGCTTTTTTCAACCATGTAGATACAAACATTTGGTTTGACTCTTTAAAGATGTAAACAAGAGGAGAGTCGTTGATTCTGTTATATTATGTGTAATGAATATCACCTTAAGATCAGTTGCTCTTGATATTATAATGAGAACAGTCATTCATGAGCAACAACACAAGACTTGATTTATTAGTCGTCTCACAGATTTTCAAACGTGGACTTATGGGATGGTGGAACTATTAAGAAAACTGGAAATATTATTCATTGATAAAATAAATCAACTTACAGTATATGGCAGATTGGAGGCATTCATCTAATCTGCCTCAAGAACAGTGACTCACGGCTGCACTCTCTGCCGTTTTTTCTTCTCCAGTACATTACATGACTTAACCCTAATCTTAATTTATATCTAATCTAATTTAAATGACAAAACTACCCCTAATTATACTTAACTATTACTATATGAATCAAATCTTTACCAAGACCCAAAAACGTGATCCAAATAAGACTTAAACTAATAAGACTTAAACTAGTGACAGTCTATCTAACATGACAATTTATCTAACATAACATGACAGTCTATCTAACAGGAACCGCATGTAGATCAGACTTGGTGAGGTAGTTGGTGTGTTTCCAAGGAATTTATGCAGTAGTTTGAATTCCAATGAAACTGAAATATGCAACACTTCTTTAATATAGTCTCTCAGCGGTTTGCAACAGGTTGTTGTCTTCTCAAAATGTATGATTTCAGGCCTTATAGGCTCTGGTACCATGTTCAAAACATTGATTTTATTGATAGAATAAAGAGAACTTACAAATTGAAGAAAAATATTCAAGTATGCACACTTACAGAAGTCTGCTCCCTGCCTCTATTTTCTGGCATCTGCCCAACTCCCTCGAACATAAACCCTAATTACATTTTATACTATGATTATAAATTGAATGACTAAACTACCCATACTATTAATTAAGAAACACAAGACGTATAAAATATGACCCAAGATCTGGTTTCATTCTCAAACAATCGTATCATATGATAATGTATGATACGTCATGATAAATCATTTAAAATGATACACTTACCAATATCGTGTCATTTTGGCATGCAATACGTGATAAACTCGTACTATATCATACGATACAGTATGAGTTTTACAACATTGATCAAAACTAAAACTATAAAATCCCACAGAGAGGGATGATGAAGGCTCTCCGACAAAGCACAACTTCTTGGGGTTCAAACAAGGAAAATTAAAGGGAACATTGTAATATATATATAAAGATGACTTTACAAACCATGCATGATGAATTCAACTACTTTAATCTTCTCCATACATGCCATCAAAGTGCCATGTCAATTTGTTTAACAATGAGTGTGGCAAGAAAACCTTCAAAAGGTTTCTACACCCACACAAGATGGAACTTGATTGACCTTGTGCAATGCATTTTGTGTAACCTACTCTAAATTTTGGACAAATATATCCATTGATCATCCATATAAATGAAAAGGAAAAGGTAAACACTAAGAAAAGATTTACATTGATCCCCACTATACAGTGAACACAGCTTCATGAGAAGCACATGAATATTACCTCCTCTCACACATAAAAGTGATTCTATGCGCTTCTTTGCAGAGAAAGATTTCGGTAGGGACTCCAACCAGTTGGTTCTAATTGGTGAGATTGATGGAACTATTTCCTCCTCCAAAGAATGCCAGGTGCTTTCCTTGATACGGGCCTAGAAATTTTGATAGGCGTTATATAAGAAATACTCTTTTATGCAACAACTATACATAAACTAAAAAGATCAACCCAAAGGAGGCATTGATAAATAGTATCCTTTTTCATTGAATTGTACCGATATTATAGTATTATATGAAACAATAAAGCATTTTCTTACATAGCTCCTGACAACAACTGGAAGTAGGCACCTGAAGTCCTAACTCCAAACTCCTAACATCAAATAATGACCTATGTGAGGAAAGAAAACTTTAAAGATTTCACCTTTTAGTTTCTTTAGACGCAAATGTTCTGCGCATAAAGGTTGACGTACTCATGCTCGCACCAGTGCACTATTTAGACCAGACCTCATTTAGCATGGATTCAACCTATTTTTCTAAGATAGACCACCTTGGCCTTTGACATGTTTACCCCCATGCACCTAGACAAACAAAAAGCACCTGTACCTGTAATTTAGGCATGTACTAAAGCATATCTCACTTTGAGTCTCCAGAATATCAAGGTTGCATCTTAAGATACTGATATGCATGGACCGATGTCCAGAAGTGCCTACCATATTGAGATCCAAAACAAGCAATATATATTGTGGTGCTTACTATATTGCTGCTGGCAACATCAAAGAAAAAGTATAAGCATTGCTCATTCCGGCACATAGACAAAATATTACGGCAACAACTGAACACAAGGAGGCACAATTCAACATGAGAAATGACTGAATTGAGCCTCTAAGTCCACACACATGTGCACGTGCAAACACTAGCACTATAATGATTACCGTACTTGTTTAATAAATCTTTCCTTCTCAAAGCACTAGTGAAGCAAGAGAAACAGATTGGCTTACAGCAGAAGGTGATGCGTAAGTTCGGTGGTCCTCATATGAAATTCTTAAAGAGCTTAGATTGATAGATGGCAAGTCCAGCCTATTCACATCAAATTTCTTTCCAAGTTTCTGAAGTTCAGGCAAAAAGGCTAGGTGTAAGAAACGCTGGTACCTACAAAATCAGGTCAAATCACCCAAGAGAAGAAAAGAATGTGTACGTGTGTGGCAGGTAACACACAACAACAACTAAGCCTTTTCCCATACCAGACGGCGTTAGCTACATGGATTCTTTGTTTCCACAGATCCCTATCGTGTGCCATGTTAGCAGTTAACTCACAATAAGCTAGATCATTCTTTATTGTTTCTTTCCAACACTCTTGTGGTCGTCCTCTAGCTCTTTTAATACTTTCCAAATTTAGTTTTTCATACCTTCTTACATGTTCTTCTTTTGATCTTCTTTTTATATGTCCAAACCATCTTAAACGATATTCTCTCATTTTATCCTCTATTGGTGTCACTCCTAATTTGTTTTTAATAACCTCATTATGTATACGGTCTTTTCTTGTATGACCACTCATCCATCTCAATATCTTAATTTCTGTCAGAGACATCTTTTGTACATATTGATGATTAACTGCCCAATACTTAGAACCATAAAACATGGCAGGCCTAATTGCTGCTCTATAATATTTACCTTTTAACTTTAATGGTATCTTCTTATCACAAAGAATACTTGATGCTCCTCCTCATTTTAACCAACTAGCATTAATTCTATATGTAACATCTCCATCAATTCTTCCATCACTCTGAAAAATTGACCCTAGGTATTTAAAACTTTCCTTTTGGGGAATGCAATATGTACCAATTTTAATTTCTATGTCCTTTGAGGTAACCAAATGATCAAACTTACATTCCATATATTTTGTCTTTGTTCTACTAAGTCGGAGGCCTTTGCTTTCTAATGTTTCTCACCATAATTTCAATTTTTTGTTAACTTTTTTCCTTATACTCCTCTACTAATACAATGTCATCTGCAAATAACATACACTAAAGTACTTCATCTTAAATATGTTTTGGTAACTCATCAATCACCATTATAAATAAGTATGGACTTAAAGTTGATCCTTGATGTAACCCAATATTAACTTTAAAGGAGTGTGTCATTCCTTCATGAGTCCTCACACATGTTTTTGCACCATCATACATGTCTCTTATAAGGTTAATGTATGTCAATAGGATACCTCTTTTTTCCAAAGTTCTCCAAAGAACCTCCCTCGGTACCCTATCATAAGCTTTTTCTACATGAATAAATATCATGTGAAGGTCTTTCTTTTTCGGTCTAAAATGTTCTATAAGACGTCTCAAAAGGTAAATCGCTTGAATAGTAGATCTCCTTGACATGAATCCAAATTGGTTCTCTATTGTACTTGATACTTGTCTTAACCTACATTTGATAATTCTTTCCCACAATTTCATATTATGGCTCATTAACTTGATACCTCGATAATTCGCACAATTTTGAATCTCTCTTGTTCTTATATATGGGTATAAGTGTACTTGCTCTCCAATCCTCGAGCATCTTTTGGTTTTTCTATATTTCATTAAACAGTCTTGTCAGCCAAGTGATTCCTATTTCTCCTAATATTTACAAACTTCTATAGGAATATTATCTGGTCCTACCGATTTACCACCCTTCATATGTTTCAGAACCTCTTTGACTTCATTCTTTTGAAAACGTCTGTAGAAATTGTATTTTATATACTTTTCTGATTTGGCTAACTCTCCTAAGTTAATACTAGCATCTTTATTTTCATTAAAAAGCTTATAAAAATAGTTTTCCCATCTATTTCTTATATCATCATTTGCCACTAGAATTTTTTCATCCTCGTCTTTTATGCATCTAACATAATTAAGATCTTTAGTTTTCTTATCTCTAGCCCTAGCCATCCTAAAAATATCTCTTTCACCCTCTTTTGAGTTGAGTTTTTTTATATAAATCCATCCAAATTTTAGCTTTGCTTTAATCACGCTCTTTTTCGCTTCCTTCTTTGCTTTATTATAAGCCTCTAAAGTTTCACTAGTTTTCTTAGCATAATATAATTTATAACATGCCCTCTTTGCCTTGGTTTTATTTTGTACTACTTCACTCCACCACCAAGCTTCTTTTTGTGCTGGTACACCTCCCTTAGATACACCTAACACATCCCTCCTCCTCCTTTATCCGGGCTCTGCAGTATGTCGCTAGGCAGGGATACCCCAAAGCAATGCTCATAATTTTTGTAATCTATGTTATAAAAATCCGATAAGTTTTACGCTGGCTGTCGGAAGCCTAACACAAGCCTCCTCCTTTATCTGGGCTTGGGACCGGCAATGCAAGGGTGATCACTTACATGGGCAGAGTTGTGTGTGGCAGGTAACATGTAGAAAAATGTGAAAGTACAACTTACCTGAACAATATGGAGAAAGTCTTCGAAAAATAGTTTCTGGGTTGCAGGGACTGATGAGTACAAGCAAGAACCTCCAACATATGTTGCACGGCAGCATCATAGGTACCAACGATGGCATACCACCTATTATAGTTTTCAGGTTCCACAATGACAAATATGGAAATGGAAATGAAATTCATGCATATGAATGTTACTCACCTCCCTAGATTGTAATGAATATGGCCGCAGATGTAACTCCATGCATATTTTCTGTACACTGAAAGAGCACTAGTATATGCCCGGATAGCAAGTTGCCTCTACATTGCATAATATTTAAAATGTATATAAACCTTTGTCGAAAACAACATCATCACACCAAAGGGTATGTAAATATTACTGGAAGTACCTGGGAACAGGTATTATACTGGTTGCCAGCAAGAACACGATGGAACCCATACTTGCGCAACATGGGCGGACTTGCATGGAGGTAGCAGTAAGAAGCTTGCTCAAGAATAATTGCTGCATGTAAACTAGGTTCCTGGAGAACGTGGCACGTCAAATTTCACTACTGTCAAGCACACACTCTTCTGTTGTCCCATGCTTACCTCATCTGAAATGCATCCCTGTACTGGCCCCTGGTTTTTAGCATTTCTGCCCACCAGATACCACACCGTGTAGCATTTCTTTGTCCCAATGACCCAGTTTTCTGCAGAGAACCACAACTCCTCTTTAAGAATACAAAAGTATAAATATGCGTAGGAATCTTCTCTTGACAGAAACATATCATTCCCACAGAGCAAGATAAGAAGGTAAAAAATAAGTTTCATGGATTGTATGAAGAACCAAAAAGAAGACAACCTATGCTGCTTGGCATGTACTTTGGGGCATATACCCAATGAGATAAAGGTTACCTCAAACAACACAGTTGGACATAGTGCAATGCCTGCACATCAGTTTGACCTTGTTCAATTTGGCAAGCCTCAACGACCAAGGAACACTATCAAAGTCAATATTCCATTTTTACTTTATCCTTTATAACAGAAAACAGGAAGCAGCAGCATTTAAATCATCTCATTTCCACTTTATACTTGCTCTAGTCCTGTATTATGCTCTAGTGTGAACTGTGTTAACCATGTCGGCCCGTATCGTACGATATGGGGCATATCATCCCATAAGAACTTATCATCCCGTATTGCACGATACGGGAGCTTATCGCATTTATCATACGATACGTGTGATATGCTCTGAATTATTATTTATAGAATTTCAATGATAGGAGTTATTAACTATTAGAGAACCAAGTACAATTTATTAACTATTAGAATTCTAAAGGTAGGAGTTATTACTTGTTATTGTTAGAGTCCCAAGCACATATTTATTGATGGTATTAGTTATTATTTATAGAGTTCCAATGATAGGAGTTATTAAATGAGAGTCCCAAGCACATATTTATTAACCGTTAGAATTCCAAGGGTAGGAGTTATTACCTTAAATGTTAGATTTCTAAGGGTAGGAGTTATTACTCCCAACACAAATTTATTGATAGTATTAGTTATTATTTATAGAGTTTCAATGATAAGAGTGTTGAAAAATATTATGTTCTAATCCTACACAAGTTCCATAAGTATAGTTACATACGTTTTTAACCTTTACTTATGTTTTAATCTTTCTTTAGTATAATGGTAAAAGAGTCTTTCAAGTTAGAAGACTCTAATATAATAAGGAATAGAAAACCTAATATGTGTGCGAGAGAGAGAGAGAGAGAGAAGAAACAAGCAGCAGCCGTGTGGCTGGTTTAGGGTTGATTGCTTGGAAATAACTCTGACAATTGTATTGATTGATTCACCTCAAAAAAAAAATTCTCTACATGGTATCAAAACCTACATATCCATATAGGCGAGTTTTTTTTTTTGTGACAGAAACTTCATAAGTAAGTAAAATCGTGTTTGTTTGGTGAAGTATTGGAAGTTATGCCTATTTGTCTAAAAAAGGCATTTAGTGTGTGATTATGAACTGTGCTTAAAAAGAAACAAGGGAATGATCTATCAGTGACTACTGTGGAGGGCTGAGGGGACTGGGATGAGTTCCAATTTTTTACTTGAATCAAGTGTATAATGTGTTCTAAAGAATGGAATGAAAAAATGAAAAAGAGAAGTCTTTGATCTCCTATGGAGAGTTTCTTCTAACTATGAGGCAATTAAAGTTAATATATTGGGCACAAAAGAGTTATCATCATTGGTCTCAGTCTATTCCCTACTTCTGAGGGAAAAAAAGAGAACACGATTAGAAAAAGCAGTTATTTCTAATCCAGAAAAAAGTGCCTTCTATGAGAAGACTCAAAGTCAACAGAGTAGAGAAAGAAGAAATTACAACAAATGTGGTAGGGAGAGAGATCCTAATTCTAATGATGAAAAGGAGAAAATCAAATGCTCTCATTGTGGCAAAACCAGTCACACCAAATAACAATGTTGGGACTTAATTGGTAGACCCTCAACATACCGGAACAAGTCCTACTATATGGATGCTTTAGAGAATGCTTAAACGAATACTATCTCGAAGTTGTTGAAGAGTATCAAGGGATTGAAATCTCAGCTTGCAGATTTGCCCTCTACCTCTAAATGACAGGCAACAACAAATGCTTCTACTTCTATGACTTGTAACTCTATTCCCTCTAGATCTTGGATTATTGACTAAGTGCCACTAATCATATGGTTGGGAGTAAAAAGGGCTCTCCAACTACAGTTGTTTGCCTAACCAACAACACGTTCAATTAGCACATGGATTTAGCACCCATATTACTCGGAAGGGCAGCATGAAGACCCTATTTTTTTCTTATCATCCGTACTTCATGTTCCTAGTTTTTAAGTGAATTTATTATCAATTAGCTCTCTGACAAAATCACATAAGTGCTCAGTAATATTTCCTGCTTCTTGCTATACATTTCAGGATCTAATAATGAGAAAGATAAATGTTCCTTCCTAATTTTCCTAGTGTTATGATCCCATTAATAAAAAAACTTTTGTCTTCCTCATGTTATATTCTTTGAATCTACTCCTTACTCAAGTGTTTCTTCATTGGTTCTATCCATCAACCCGACCATTGTTGAACTTGTTTTTAGGAAAGATACTGGAAATAACTCAACCACAAAAGAAATACAAGTCTATGTGTGGAGAACGAAATGTAGTGATGCCCAATCCTCGGGCGATCACAGATATTGGATCTTCCATGATGGTAGATCCAATCGAGTAAGGAGAAAATGATCTTGATCTCCCCATTGGGTTAGAAAAGGTAAGAGACAGGGCACTCTATATTCTATTTCTAAGTTTGTTTCTTATCATAGTACCGCAGGAAAATATCAAAGTTTGTGAAAAATATGGATTTACACTCTATTCCTAGAGACTTTGTAGAAACTTTCACTTCTTCTTGGTAGAAAGGGGCCATGACACGTGGGTTCCAAGCTCTAGAAAATAACCCTACATGGGACATTTCGAACTTATCAAAAGAACGAAAGTCAGTCAGCTGCAAATGGGTGTATACAATCAAATACATGGCTAATGGGAGCCATATATTAGAATGGTCATAAGGGGTACAACCAATAATATGGCATAGACTACACCGAAACTTTTGGCCCAATTACAAAACTAACCACTATTAGAATGATCATAAGTCTTATTGAAAATAGGAGATGGGATATGTGACAGCTAGATGTCAAAAATGCTTTTCTATAGGGTACTTTGACCCAAGAAGTATATATAGAACTACCTCTAAGGTACTGCAACAAGATGGTGAAGATACTAAACAAAGTGATATACGGCCGAAAGCAATTGTTAAATGTAATAGGAAGCATGGGCCATTAGGGCCTGTGCACTTGGTATGGGTGGTGCAAGCCACTAGGGACCTCAACCACTTGCTGTTGGAGGCACTTAGGGCTAGTGTCTCCAACGACTACTTGTTGGCCAACGGCTAGTTGCTTGGCCAGCAAGTAGCCATTGGAACGGTTGGCCAAGCCTGGCCATCACTTGCTGCCCCTATTTTGCTGCTTCTCACCTGCCAGTTTAGGGTTGATTGCTTGGGAGTAACAATGATAATTGTATTGATTGATTCACCTAAAAAAAATTTATTTTCTTTACAATGAGTTATTAACTATTAGAGTCTCCAGCACGGATTTATTAACTATTAGAATTCTAAGAGTAGGAGTTGCAAAGATTTATTCATGGTAGTCTCAAGTAAGAGTTATTAGGAAACACATTCTCAAACCAAGAAATTGTTGTGAGTTAATAAAGGTGCTTGATACCTTATTAAATAAGTCATGTATTACTGTTTTGATATAATTTTCAAACTTATCCTTACTTATTTTGATTCATAATAATCATTTAGAAATTTATCTGTTTTATATATTTTTTTAATTAAAATTTTATGATACAATATACGATACGATACAGTACAAAAAACATTGAGTGTGAATATATTAGTGTTATCTTATTTTTCTCATTGCTTCTAGTAACCATGATAATCATGTTATTCTATAATTCCATTATTATTTGTATGTCATTTCACTATTCATTTTTTCATGATACACGACAATTTCATGTCACTGGCAAAATATTTGCACATTGTTCATGTCCTATGTGTTAGCCGAGTACACATTTATATGTACCTTCTTGACATACAAGAGTGAAGAAGCTTATTATGCAACATCTAGCAATGTCGAATAAGCAAAGGCAAATAGTTAGTTCAACAGAAACCAAGCCTTTTTCTACACCAAGTTGGATCAGCTATATGGACTTTTTGTTACTATTCAGCTTGATCTTGTGTCAAATTAGCATTGAACTCCAATAGGACAAGGTCATGAATCATTGCTTCCTATGAACACTTCTAGGGCCTTCTTCTCCCTCTTTTAGTTCACACCATGTAACGTTCACACATCTTCATTTGAATCCATGTTATCTCTCGAAATGTTTGAACCACTATATCTATATCTCTATTTTTATCTTCTCTTATAGTTTATACCCAACTCTTTCCCTGATAAATTGTAACCTATCAAGCCTTTAATTGTATGACCACACATCTGTTAGAGATTGGTTCATTAATAATCATTATGGGTCTTAGTGTAACTCGTTATGGGCTTAGTGTAACTTATGTCCATTTAGTAGTACTTAAGTATGATTAGGGACAATTTAGTCATTCAAGTTAAATTACTTATAAATAGTTAGATTAGGGTTAAGTCTGTAAGATTGGAAGAGGTTGTGTAGCAGCCGGATGTGTGACATCTTTGTGTCGTTTGGGGCAGATTGGAGGAAATGCCTCCAATCTGCCAAAATCTGTAATGTTTTTCCTTCCATTCAATAATATTATTTGTAACATGATATCAGAGCCTATAAGACAGTTAAATCTGTGTGAAAAGAATCAGTTTCTTTCTTGAAAAAAGTGAGCCTCAGTTCTCAAAAAAATCAGACTGAAACAATTTTGGAAAAGTGTGTAAATCGTGACAAGAAAGTGGCAGCCGAGAACTGTTTTCTGCGCACCATACCAGAGGAGACACATGCCCATAAATATTTTCAGAGATCGTGACAAGTAAGTGGCAGCCGACCACTGTTTTCTATGCATCACATTAAAGAAGACAGACACAAATCGTGACAAGAAAGTAGCGCCGCCACTATCTTCTGCGCATCCAGCATATGTTTGGTGGTATCTTATGTGCATCCACTATCTTTTGCGCATTCAATTTCGTCCAATCTGATTAGACCTTATCTCATTAATTCAGCATATAGTGAAGTATTGAAGATTGGATTCAGAATATTTTCAGCATTAGAACTCATTTGATTCTTTAAAAATTAAAGTATTGAAGATTGGATTTTTTTTCTGATTGCGAGAAGTCAGTTTGTTTGTTCCTTTATAAATGGCTGGCAAAGAAAAAGGTGTTGAGAGCCCTTTCAACACATCTGAACATCATTCATCATGGAGTGGTCTAGGTCTGTGGAACTGACTGTTATAGCAAGGGGGAGATGGGCTCACCTAATGGGTCAAATACCGAGCCCAAATACACATGATGCACAATATCCTATTTGGAGAAAAGAAGATGCATTAATATCATCTTGGTTACTTCAGTGTATGATCCCATCAATTGCAAAAACTTTTATGTTTCTTGAATCTGTACATGAAATTTGGTGTACTTGGAGCTTATTTCAGAAAAAAGAATGTTGCAAAAGAATACGAGATTTTGGAAAAGATCATAAAATGTAAACAAGGAACTCGTTCTATCAGTGAGTACTATGCACATCTTCGAGGACTTTGGGATGAACTTCTTTATTATACTAATATAAAGTATTCTTCTTGTTACACCGAACGAAATGTTGAAATTGAAAAGAAGAAAGTATTTGACTTATTGTGGAGTGTAAATTCAGAATTTGAGTCAATAAAACTCAATATCTTGGGCAGAGAAGAACTTTCTTCACTAGGCATAGTATTAATTAGAAAAGAAGATCGCATAAATTTTGAGAAGGACAACATCTCGGTCATAGACCAACATGCACTTCAAACAAGGAGAGAAAACTCACATTACCTTGAAAGAGGTTGACAAAAAGTCGTGGACGTGGTCGTGGTAGGTTTCATTCTGATGAGAAGGATAAACTTGTATATTCTCATCGTGGCAAATCAAGTCATTCTAGAAAAAATTATTGAGAATTACATGGTAGACCTGATTTTTCTAGAAATCGAAACTACTCTGCTCATGCTGCAAAAAATCCAACTCCCAATAAAGATGAAATTAAAGAGATCATTAAAAGGATAGAGGGCTTAGAAACAAAATTATCTGAACATTCTTAACCATCTTCTCAGGCTACAATAGCACATGCGACTCATACTATGAAGGGTAACAACTTCTCTCTCTATAATTCAAAAACTTGGATAATTGATTCAGGTGCTAGAGATCACATGGTAGGAGAGTCATCATATTTTTCATAATACAGACTTTTTAAAAAATGGGAGCCGATTAAGTTAGCACATGATTCATATTCTTATATGATTGGACAGGGAAGTGTACCCACATGTTTTTCAGACTTAAAATGAGTCTATCATGTCTCCAATTTTCCTATAAATCTACTTTGAGTCAGTTCATTGACTCGTACTATAAACTGTAGTGTAACTTTTAATCCTAATAGATGTGTATTTCAGAATTTGAAGACGGAGAAAATCTTTGGTCATGGTAACCTAAAAAGAGGCTTATACATCATGGAAGACCACTTTCAGCATACAACTCCTTATAGTGCCTTAGCTGCAGCCATTCATGATGCAAAAATTCATCTTTGGCATTGTCGTCTTGGTCATTTGCCTTTATCAATGCACCAATATGTGTTACCTCATCTTAGAGTCAAGTCGAATAAACCTCATTTTGAATGTGAAGTATGTCAACTTATGAAACACCAAAGAACCTCTTATCCTTAAGTGACTCAAGGCGATCTCAACCTTTTGAGCTTCTTCATTTTGATATATGGGGTCCCAGTCTAGTTACTTCATTGTTTGGTCAGAAGTATTTTGCCTCCTTTATTCATGATTGTACACGTCTTACAATTATTTATTTAATGAAATAAAAATCAGAAGTTTCTACTATCTTTCCAACAACAACAACAACAACTAAGCCTTTTCCCATACTAGACGGGGTCGGCTACATGGATTCTTTGTTTCCACAGATCCCTATCGTGTGCCATGTTAGCAGTTAACTCCCAATAAGCTAGATCATTCTTTATTGTTTCTTTCCAACACTTTTGTGGTCGTCCTCTACCTCTTTTAATACTTTCCAAATTTAGTTTTTCTAACCTTCTTACAGGTTCTTCTTTTAATCTTCTTTCTATATGTCCAAACCATCTTAAACGATGTTCTCTCATTTTATCCTCTATTTGTGCCACTCCTAATTTGTTTCTAATAACCTCATTATGTAAACGGTCTTTTCTTGTATGACCACTCATCCATCTCATCTTCATTTCTGTCACAGACATCTTTTGTACATGTTGATGATTAACTGCCCAACACTCAGAACCATAAAACATGGCAGGCCTAATTGCTACTCTATAATATTTACCTTTTAATTTTAATGGTATCTTCTTATCACAAAGAATACCGGATGCTCCTCTCCATTTTAACCAACCATCATTAATTCTATGTGTAACATCTCCATCAATTCTTCCATCACTTTGAAAAATTGACCCTAGGTATTTAAAACTTTCCTTTTGGGGAATACAATGTGTGCCAATTTTAATTTCTATGTCCTCTGAAGTAGCCAAATGATCAAACTTACATTCCATATATTTTGTCTTTGTTCTACTAAGTCGGAGGCCTTTGTTTTCTAATGTTTCTCTCCATAGTTCCAATTTTCTATTAACTTTTTTCTTAGACTCCTCCACTAATACAATGTCATCTGCAAATAACATACACCAAGGTACTTCATCTTGATTTCTACTATCTTTCCAATTGTACATAAATTAATTCTCACCCAATTTAATACTTTGATGAAAATTCTTCGTTCACATAATCAGGGAGAATACATTAGCAGGCATTTACAAGAGTATCTACACACATGGTATTATTCACGAGACTTCTTATTCTTATACACCTCAGCAAAATGGCATTACTGAAAGGAAAAATCGTCATATTCTGGAGGTAGCTAGAACTCTCTTACTCTAAAATAATATACCTAAATTCTATTGGGGAGAAGTTGTGCTTACCGCTGTCCACCTAATAAATAGGATGCCTAGTAGTGCACTCGAGGGTGAAAGTCCAATGAAATGTCTAGATAAGGAATCAAAACTTTTTCATATAGTTCCTCGTATCTTTGGTTGTACCTGTTTTGTTCATGTTCATCTATCTACCTAGTCGTGATAAACTTGATCCTCGGTCTGTAAAGTGTATTTTTCTTGGCTATTCAAACTCTAAAAAAAGGTTATAAATGCTACGATCCTACTCTTAATAAACTATATGTATCCATGGATGTCACCTTCTCAGAATTTACTCCCTATTATTCTTCTCAGGAGGAGTCAATTATCTCTCAAAATATATCTCCTTATGTCCTTCCACAAATTTCTAGTGAGGCGGAAGATAATGCAAATGACTATAGAGAAAAGGCAAATGAATCAAAGGAGACCTTGATGTACAAGAGAGTATCAGGAAGATTATTTACTCTCATGAAGCACCAGTTCAATCTCCAATTACCAAAGACATTTTCCCTTACTCAGATCCTCAATTTCAAGTGGAAGAGGACCTAGAAATTTCTATTGCCATTCGCAAAGGTAAACGTACTTGTGCACGGTATCCTATCTCTCATTGTATCTCATATACTAATACGTTTGAGAATTATCAAAATTTTGTTATTAATGTTAAGAAACACACGATTCCTATGAAATTTGAAGAAACAAAAAGTGTCCTTTATGGAAAGCTGCAATAGAAGAGGAACTGGATGCCCTTGTGAAAAATAATACTTGGACCATCACAAAACTACCTCATGAAAGGAATATTGTAGGATGTAAGTGGGTATTTACTATTAAATATAAGGCAGATGAAATCATTGAAAAATATAAAGCAAGATTAGTTGTTAAAGGATATAGTCAATCATATGGTATTGACTACACTTAAACCTTTGCACCTGTGGCTAAAATAACTTCCATAAGAATACTTCTTAGTATGGCAGCGAACTTGAGATGGGATCTATGGCAACTAGATGTAAAAAATGCCATCTTACAAGGAGACTTGAATGAAGAAGTATATATGGAACTACCTCTAAGAATGAGTAGCAAAGCATCTGATGATAAAGTGTGCAAACTAAATAAAGCTATTTATGGTCTGAAACAGTCACCAAGAGCTTGGTTTGAGAAATTCAGTAAAGCAGTGTGCCATCTCGGGTACCAAAGGAGTCTCAATGGTCATACTATTTTTTTCAAGAAAGGTACAAAATTATCTATTCTTGCTGCCTATGTTGATGACATCATTGTTACAAGAGATGACATTAATAATATTATTTATAACAACATCTACCTCAACATTTCCATCTTGAACATCTACAAAGCACATCTTATGCAAATATTCATGGTTTGATTGCCAGTTGTCATCGTAGGGTATTGATGGTCTATCTCTAACTTATCATATTTACCCTTAAATTTCAGTAGTATCTTCTTATTGTTGGAACTTATGAGAGAGTTGACTGCATTGAAGGATGAGAGTGGACGATATGAAAAGTTGATCATGTTTCTGTGTTTATGTCTAATCCTTCTATTTTATGTCTCTTAAGTACGTTTTTAAAGGTAGCTTTAAATAAGCCTCATTAATGATAATTAGGTAAATTAATCTTTTGTAATGCTGATATTTAAAGGGGTGAAAACCCTATCAATAGAGAGACTTTTTTATGAAAGAAAGAGAAAGTGCATTGGGCGACGACAACACTGTGAGAGTCGACTGCACCTTCGCTATCTTTTTTATTCTGTTTACTCAGTAATTTCATATTCAATACCATTATTTTAGGCACATGGTCAGAGCTTTCTTGAAAGGGACAACCGTTGTTGATTAAAGTCTTGAAGGATTGACATTGTCCTATATTGGTGATCGACATCGTCCTGTGTTTGGTGAATTAATCTCAACAGTAATTTAATCGGATGACATCTTGCGTTTGGTGATTTAATTTATCAATTGATAACAACAATTTAATCGACCGACACCTTTAGCGAGTTTTCTATTTCTCATTCTAGACATTTATCCCGCGCATCTGAAGTATTAACTGATTCATGCGATTCATCTTATGAATCGATCTTGAGGAGGAACCGCAGGTGACGATTATTTGCTTATTTCTGTCCATAACATATTCAATATATGGAAAGAAGAATGAAAGAGGAACTGCAATGAGCCACTTATGGTAATGACCAGAAGTTTGAACCATTTTAAATTACAAATATTCATTTAGAAGGAAGAAATTATAGGGAATGGGCAAGATTGATTGATGAATCCTTCCACTAGCAAAACGTTTATGTATATGGAATCATTTGTAGAAATTTGGACTGCATTGGAGGAAGCTTATTCCATACAATGAAATATTGGTAAAGAGTATGAGATAATTGAGAGAATAAGGAAATGTCGCCAAGGAACCATATCACTAAGTGAGTATTATGGAGAACTACGGGAACTGTGGAATAAAGAAAGATATATTTTAGAAAATAAGTGCAACCACTCTATAAAAGAGAGAATAATAGATGGTGAAATTTGAAAAGCGTTTGATCAACTTTGTGAAATCTCACCTGAATATAAATCAATAAAGTTGAATATTCTCAGCAAGGAAGACCTTTTATTCCTAGGACCAGTTTATTCTCTCTTATTAAGAGAGGAAGATCGAACAAATTTAGAGAAAGGAGAAGAGATAGAAGTTGAGAAATCTGCATTTGTTGGTAGAGGTCAAATGAATTATCAGAGAGGAAGAAATTCAGTCAGAGGTTGAGAAAGAGGAAGATTTCATAATTATGATGATAAAAACTGGCTATAGTGTACTCATTGTGGAAAAAGAAGACACACACATAAACATTATTGGGAAATTATTGAAAAATCAACAAAGTATAAATATTATGACAATTATGTGGTAGCTACATTAGAAAAAAGAATTGAACTAAGTCCTATTGATGAAATGGCAGAATTGAAGAAGCAACTTCAAGAAATATAAACGAGACTGCATAATCAACCTTTAACCTCTACATCAAAAAATGAATTAAGTCCTCCTACTTCCTATAGTATCAGTGGTAACTTCTTTTGTAAAAATTATATATATTCAAATTATTAGGTAATTGACTTCAGGGCTACCGATCATATGGTAGGAGGTAAGTCTAACTTTATAAAATATGATGTATATAAAATATGGTTAGGTCATTTACCTGTATCTAAAATTAGAGAGTTTACCTCTTTTGTAATCCCAAGGGATTTGACTATTCAATGTGATGTATATAAGAGGGGAAAACATCATAGAGTCTCTTTTCCTATTAGTGATTCTAAGTCATCAATTTTATTTGAGTTAATTCATTAAGATGTATGGGGTCCATGTTTGATACCTTCTTTGAGAAATTTTAAATACTTTGTTACTTTTATTAATGACTATTTTAGACTTACCTTTGTATATCTCATGAAATCTAAATCAGAAGTATCATCGATTTTTCCTATGGTTCACAGTATCATTAAGACTTAGTTTGGGTACACTATTAAGACCCTTAGACCTCATAATGGTAGTGAATTTTGTAATTCTTAGTTGAAGTCATACATCAAAATTCATGGTATTCTTAATCAAACCTCTTGTGTTTACACTTCATAGCAAAATATAGTTGATGAACAGAAAAATTGATACATTTTAAAAATTGCTCTAACCTTGCTTCTTGAAGATTGTGTTCCTAAATATTTCTGGCATGAAGTTTTACTTAAACAATATATCTCATGAATAGACTTCCTTCTATGGTTCTTGATGGAAAATCTCTATTTAACTTTATTAAGCCTAAAACAAATCCATTTAATCTTATTCCTAAAGTGTTTCGATGTATTTGTTACGTTCATATATATAATCAATTTCGAGATAAACTTGATCCAAGGGCGGTTAAATATGTCTTTATTAGATATTCCTGTGAAAAAAAGGATATGTTTGTTAACTAGAGTGTATACGGTACTTACATATGAAAGTTCCTCTCTACTCAAAATGTTATTTTTAGGCACCTCATACTCTACAGAGATACCCCATAAAAGATCAAAGACTTTGTGTTCTTCAAGTTAGTCATTTCGCTACTTTATACAATTTTGACATTTGGTTTTTGAATAAAACTGTAGTTCCTCCCATAAGCCATGAAGTTTAGCATAATGCTGGAGTTCCTCCCATATCCATTTTGAGCAGCCAGACAGATGCCCTTTGCCGACTCTAAGAACATAAAAGTATTGCCAATAGGAGTCATGGATTAGATAAGCAATGCACTTACAAGGGCATTTTCTCTATGCCATCTCGAGTAGGAGGGATAAGAAATATCCCTCCATTACTCCCTTGGCATCACCGCTAGTTCGATGGATCTAGCCCATTCGAGATAATTTTTTCCATTCAACTTTAGATTTTTAATTTGAAAGACTCTCTTTTATAAAGAGCAACATTTTCACCATAATTTATCATTTTCTCTCTTTTAGTCACGACGATTGACCCTTATTTTTAGGGTTGAAATATAACTTTCCTTCTTTTTCAATAATTTCTTTTTCATTTTGATGAAAAAGTTTTTTTGGAAACAACTCTTATTGAAATATAACTGACCTAATTAATATTTCTTTTGATTGCGATCAATCCACGCTACCCTAATCATTTCTTCTTCCTCAAATCCATCGTAAGAATGCTCTAATCTCAACGATTAAGTTCTGATACCATGTTGTGAAACAACTCAAATAAGAATAATAACAAACCAAGCAAGAAATATCATCAAACAAATGCAAGGAAGGTGTCGGCGTCACCATGGGCTGCCACCCCTTCTCTCTCTTATTTCATCCTTAATCTCACGGTTTTACAATTAAGGCATTTTAATAATACTAGTTTATAACTTGAAAGACAAAAATGCCCTTAATTAGTAGAACTAATAATATTTAGCTTGATCTATTGGGATCCGTATAAGAAATTAAATGCAGAAACATAAATGAAAGATCTTCAACAAAGAGCATTCTAGACAATTTGCCTCCTAATTTGCAGTATGCCATTATTGTCTTTTCTTGTTTCCTTAGTTCATGGCTTTTGGTTATCATTGCCACTTGGAGATTATAAACCTACTGCCTGAAATTTTAGCTCGCCATTGCAGATTCCTGTCTGCAAATCAGTTTTCTGGAAGTATCCCTAGTACCTTGGGAGGACTAAGCCTTCAGATGGACATGTAAGTGGCATCTAGATCTCCTTCAATCACAAAATGATACATTTATTTCACAAGAGTTGCTTTAAAATGTTTGTTGTCCCTTTACA
Source organism: Brasenia schreberi (assembly GCA_036023115.1). NCBI lineage: Eukaryota > Viridiplantae > Streptophyta > Magnoliopsida > Nymphaeales > Cabombaceae > Brasenia > Brasenia schreberi. The sequence goes on from JAYKKT010000038.1 coordinate 787,073, forward strand.
CAGGTCGCTCAACAGCAACCTCTTAACAGGACAGATACCAGATGTTTTTCAGGGCCTTGTTGGTCTAATAAACATGTGAGTGTTCCTCTCCTCTCATAACACATTTCACTCCAGCACAGATGGCACATGCACATACCCAGCTGCCAAGTTTCATCACAGTTGTGGTAGACAATCCAAAATGTTGTGTAGAACTTTGAGAGAATTCGGCCTCCATTGTTTTGGTATCCACAAAAGTTTGAGTGTGTTCTCTTGTTGGTGTAAGGTGAAACGTGATAAAGATGTAACAGAGATCCCTCAACTTGGTTTCAGTATTTTTCAGCAAGAAATCCGGTTAGGAGTGAGTTTGGCGTACCACAATGACAGAAAGGCTGTATAGTGGGACATTTAGTCTATTATTACCCCGATATATACTCATTCTGACATAGTCATACTACTATTAAATGCAGGGACCTATCATCTAATAATTTGACTGGTCAGCTACCACAGACTTTTAGGGACTTGTCATCTTTGGCTACATTGTGAGAATCTCATCATTCAATTGATTTTTATGTGGACATTCTCACAAGTACTCATTAGCTGAACTATTTTTGTCTTGCAGGCATTTGAAAAATAATCAGTATCTGGAACCCTTGATGTCTTGGAAGATCTGAAACTACAAGATTTGTATGTTCGTTCAGCTTAACAAAAATTTTCATCAGAATAACTTGTGTGTTCTTTGTTGCGAAAGTGTAATCTCACTTACAAAGATATTGTTCTTATGTTGATTAATTGTTTGAAGTTTGATCAAGTATTCATGGATGAAAGGTCATTCTGTTGCAACAGGAATATTGAGAACAATCTATTCTCTGGACCGGTGCCTCCACAACTGAGCAATATCCCGAATTTCAGGTTTGGTACTCCTGCCTTGGTTGTTCAACATGCTCAAACTTTTGAAGAGCTCCCTTGTATCATCCTAACAGTTTGAAGAAAGTCGATTTACCAACTACTTTTGCATCTTTTATTTTGCTCAGTTACTGATCTTGTTGTGCAGAAAGGATGGGAATCCATTTAATGTAACATCCACAGAATTTCCATCATTGAGTCCACCAGACCCTTTCTTTAAACCATCAACACCTCAAACTGCTCCCAAGAGTCGTGCTGAAGGGCCGTCACAAGCTTCAAACTCCAGCAGTTCAAGCTCTCACCAGTTCTTTACTACTCATAGGACAGTGGGGCTGGTTTTTGCATTATCAATGGCCATTGGCGTTCTAATATTATCTGTGTATATGTGCATCATGGTTCAGACAGAGACATGTAGACAAAATCGAAAAAAGAGATGATATTGTTGCTTGTAGTGAACTTGAAAAGAAACAACATCAGAGGAATGAGAGTTTGAAGTGGCCGAGCAGCAACACTGTTGAAGGTAAATCAAACTGTGAATAATTCATTTGCAATTAATCAAAATCTTCCTTTCCTTAACCTTCTTCTTTTGTCATGGACTATGCTGAGCCATGTCTCCTAATCAAACGGTTGTTCTTGACTTGCTGCTTGTTTTAGCAGTTCCATATGACTACTGCAAGAAAGATGAGCCATGTGGTTGATGTAGATGTACATTTGAAGCATTCCTCTGTCGATAAAGTTCCCAGCATTGAACAAGGAAGACCTACAAGAACCCTGAAGGAGATAAAGCAACTTCCTGTGCTTCCTCCGTTGCTTTGCATCCAAGTTCTCAACAGTTAAAACAAAAACCACATCTGGCAATTCCTGGTGTGACATCCTATGCAATTTCAGACCTTCAACAACTCACAAAATGTTTTGGTTAGGAAATTTTAGTTGGTGAAGGTTCTGTAGGAAATGTTTATTTAGCAGAGCTCCCTGATGGAAAGGTAATGGTTGCTCTCTTTGCCAAATGCTTTTGCAAGTCTGTGGCTCTCCTGTCTAAGTGTAAATAATTATTCTAAAACATCCTAACACGTGTTGGCTTTTCTTGTTGGTGTATCTATTGATATTGATAGATTAGGAAGCCTCAGAAGCTGAGTATCTGTGTGCATATGTTGTCCAAAGCATCTTGTTGGATGATTGTCAGGTCCATCTAATTTTATGTGGGTACTGAAAACAACACGGGACGACCACAAAAGTGTTGGAAAGAAACAATAAAGAATGATCTAGCTTATTGTGAGTTAACTGCTAATATGGCATACGATAGGGATCTGTGGAAACAAAGAATCCATGTAGCCAACCCCGTCTAGTATGGGAAAAGGCTTAGTTGTTGTTGTTGTTGTTGTACTGAAAACAACACGTTCTCATAGTGATGTAGGCCTAAGGCTGCCTGGGATCAGCTGATCTATTAGTGGAATGAATGTTGAGTTCCTCTTAAATGTTAATGACATGCTTTTTGACATCTAAGTTGAGGCCGTATTTACAGCTTTATTGTAATATACAAATGAAATCGCTTGCTTAAATTAGAAATCTCAGAATAATGAAGTAGACACTGATCATCTCCATATGATTCATCTGAGTTTTTCTTTTTTTAATGTGGAATCCTGGCAACCGTGTCATGCAGAAGCATACAGTCTGGTCTGTTGAGATTTGAGGCAGTAAATAGCAAGAATTTAACAAGCTTAGCCAGTAGTTGTGAATTGATCTTTACAAAAGATGATTGTATCATTTTCTTTGATTATCTTGCCAACTGCGTGTTTGGATCAAAATCAGTGTGTTGAAATCTTGAAGACTCTTTTTCTTACATCTGGTTTTAGCAAAGTGTGCATGAGGTGTATGATTCTCATAAGATCAGATAATATTGTCATAAGCTGCTTCTGTGTTCTGAGCAATTAGAGAATCCATACACTTCACTAAAATCTGAGATACCTTCTTATGGACTGCTACTTTTTATTCCATGCAAATTACTTAGCAAACTCAAAATTTTGAAGTATCTAAAACAAATCATGCATGAATTGAAGGGAGCAAGTAGATAAAAGAGTTTGCAGATGTCTATCTAACCGCTCCTACATGTTTAGGGGTCAAGTGTCAGAACGAGCCATTTATCCCAGAGAAGGTTCTGTAGCAATGAAATGAACATAAAGTGCTCTCACCAAACATGCATGGATCAACAAAAGGTCATTTTTTATGAAAATAGCTTCTGCTGATAACCATTAAGTTCTCTGCAACATGCTGAAACTGTCACTGGATTCTAAAGAGGGGGGGAGGGGGAGAATAGAACAAATATTGGGCTTATGTTTTGTAAGTTAGTGGAAATGCTTTTTAATTGTGATTACCTGTGTTGTGTATCCATAATCGCATGCAAAATGTCACCATTTGCATGTTTCAATCTATTTCTTACAAGCACTTATATTATGATTTTAGACTTGTTCCTTTTCCGGAACAGGTTTCTCTCTCTCTTTCTCACATCTGTTAATGTCCTTGACCAGCTATTAGCTGTTAAGAAGTTGGACACATCATCTGCCTTGTTGAATATGGATGAAGCTTTTCTAGACCTGGTCCATTCCATCTCTAAGTTTCATCATCCAAATATCACCAAACTTGTTGGATACTGCATGGAGCATGGACAACGAATTTTAGTTTATGAGTACTGCACTAACGAAACTCTCCTTGATGCACTTCATTAAATAGATGGAGACAACAGAATTCTGTCATGGAAGGCAAGAGTAAAGCTTTTTCTTGGTGTTGCACAAGCGCTAGAGTACTCTCTTTCTCTCTCCAGACATGCATGCATGTGTGTATGTGCACTGATATGTATACTTAAATTACAAGACGCACAAGAGCATATGCAGTTTGTAGATGTCACTTTGCTGTCTGTACAGATTGGAATTGGTTTTGTATTTTGTTTTGCATCGGTGTTTTTTGTCTTCAGTGATTGAATAGACTTGATTTTGTGATGAAGGTATCTGCATGAAGATTGTCAACCGCCGGTGGTTCATCGAAATCTGAAATCTTCTGATGATGAGTTTTCTGCAAAGCTTTATGATTGCAGATTGGGTTCCCTATTTTCAGCTTCTTGTGCAAGCCAGGTAACCATAACTTCATCGCATGTGAATAATCTGTTCATGGTTTAGAGTAGGACGTCCAAAATTCGGTCTCTGTTTGTAGGTTTTGTCGCATATGTTAGGTTCGTTTAGTTATGGAGCACCAGAATACACCATGTCAGGTGTCTATAATGTTCATGGTGATGTTTATAGTTTCGGAGTGGTCGGAAACCTTCGGACAGGTTTGTTTGCATTTATAGTTGTATGTCTTTTCCATTTAACTAGTTATATATGAGACTTGATGAACGAGACATTAAACTGAATGAAGTGGCCGTTGGACCTAACGAAATAAAGAGTCACATAGTCACCATCTTAACCGCATAAAAAGTTTTGTTACTTTAGAGTAAGCGAAAGTCGAGTACAGTTTTGTTACCTAGCAAACCAACACGGGAGATGTGACCTGCTCACACTTTTGGCTGCACAGGAACACAATGGTCGGTCCTTTGCCTACAGGACCTGTGCTTAAGAAGGCTCAGACACTTTAAAAGTGTACATTTTCATTTACAACAACAACTAAGCTTTTTCCCATACTAAACGGGTTGGCTACATGGATTCTTTGTTTCCACATATCCCTATCGTGTGCCATGTTAGCAGTTAACTCACAATAAGCTAGATCATTCTTTATTATTTCTTTCCAACACTTTTGTGATTGTCCTCTACCTCTTTTAATACTTTCCAAATTTAGTTTTTCATACCTTTCTTCTTTTGATCTTCTTTATATATGTCCAAACCATCTTAAACGACATTCTATCATTTTATCCTCTATTGGTGACACTCCTAATTTGTTTCTAATAACCACATTATGTATATGATATTTTCTTGTATGATCACTCATCCATCTCAACATCTTCATTTATGTCACAGACATCTTTTGTACATGTTGATGATTAACTGCCCAACACTCAGAACCATAAAACATGACAGGCCTAATTGCTGCTCTATAATATTTATCTTTTAACTTTAATGGTATCTTATTATCACAAAGAATACTTTATGCTCCTCTCCATTTTAATCAACCAGCATAAATTCTATGCGTAACATCTCCATCATGTATCAAATCTTATGTCACGTCTCCAGCAGAACATTTTTAAAATGTGAGGCACACGATAATGAAACAACAGCGATACGTTCAACAACACACTAGGGCCAAAACTCGAAAAGACTAAATGGTAAGTCAAAAGTCACATTAAATATTTCTGTATGGGGTTGATATCATCTTCAGGCTAATGTTGGTAAACCTCGAACTGTTGGATATGCATCACCATAGGGAGAGTTTCCAGGATCAGCGGTGTTGTGCTTAATGTGTGCTTTTTAATAGTTGCCACTCGTAGTACTTGTAGCCATTGTGGTTGTGGATGCATCAGTACTCATCATGCTGCTCACATCCTTAAATTGCCAATCTGTTAGATATGCAGGCCTTGATGTTGCTGGGCTTACTTCTACATCACCTGACAACATAGCAATAACACGAGACATGCGTGGACGTAACGCCGGGGATGCTTGTGTGCACAGGAGAGCAACTCCAATCACTCGACGAGCTTCTACTTCGTCAAACTCAGCTAGAGTTGGATCTACTAACTTCAAGTGCATATTGTTCTCATGCAAATTCCAAGCCTGTTAAAGTACATACGTTTCAAAAAATATAATATGATGTGTTGTCATACAGATGATACAAAGATGAAAATTAGAACGTATTCTATACCTAGAAAAAAATTAAGTTAAATGTCTTAGATCAGGTACTAAAAAAAGGAGATTGATGATGTCACGTACAAAATTTATGCAAGTATAAAGAGGTGCACCAGGTATTCTATATAATGAGAAGATACCTTCACATTGAAAGAGAAATATTATGATGTAAAACCAGCAACATTTTATAGCAGAAATGAACACGACAATCAGTCACACAAGGACCAATGTCAAATAAGAGTACAAGAAAACAACTGGTATGAGACAAGTAGAAGATCAAATAAAAGAAACATGATCACGGTGGTTTCAGTATTTGGAGAGAGAGTCAACTGGAGATTCAGTATGACAAGTTTTGAGGATGTAAACCAAAAAAGTGCTGAGGAAGACCTAAAAGGTATTGATTGGAAATCACATAGCTGTAATGAAGCAGCACCTTAAATGGTTTAACAATGACTGTCACAGTCCGACACTTGCATCCACAGAGATCAGCCACCAAATGTGACTACAAAATATCTCAAACAAGATAAAGCTACTGTATAACAATGCTTAACTAAATAAATTCAGAATAAAATCTCATTAACCAGCCACAAGGCTTAAACAATTAATGTACAGGAGAGAGCCTTGTATAAGATGAGGCAGCAGCAGCAACAAGGGCCCTCCAAACGGCTAGACCGTTGGGACCCCTTGCTGCTTGATCTCCTCCCACACAACAGAAAATAAAAAATAAAATATACACAAGTGCGTATATGTGCAATATATATTTTTAATACCCCCTCAAACGGATAGTGTGAATACCGAAAGTTTGCTAACTAAGAATTGAAACAGTGTAACTAAGAGTGACTGGTAAAACCATTTACAAGTTGACATTCGGAACACGCAAAGTGAAGGGCTAAAGGTCCACGTAGATGTTCTTCTTGTATTTAGTGACAATCCATTTCAATATGCTAAGTACATTAACGAAAGATATTGTTGTTAGCTATGTACATAATACTCATGTTGTCACAATACATGCATGGAGTAGACTAGGTGCCACAAAAAGATCCTAAAGAAGTCATCTAAGCCGAGTCAATTCTATGATGGTGTTAGCCATCACTCTATATTCAGCTTAAGTAGAGAAGAGAGATATTTTTTGTTGCTTTTTGCAGTTCCATGAGATAATATGATCAAGAAAAATTCACTAATCAGTTGTGGAGTCTGTCATTAACGTCATCACTCCAGTTTGCATTAATAATAGGCAATTATGTGAAGTAAGGATGAGGACGATAAAGAAAACTCTCTTTCCGATGGTATGTCTCACACATCTTATTATGGGCATGACATCACTCATACGAACCATGATAGGTGCATATTGAAATTTACTTATGAATAATGAGTGATGTCAGGACAAGAGATAATTAGATAGGTCAAAGTTCCAATCATCTATCAATACGGGGTGAGATCTCCAAATAGTTCTTCATCTGCAAGTTTCTCTTTTGATTATGTACCTCCAGTGTTTCTACTATCTTGTCGTATATTAGATCTGATCTAGTAACAACATCATTAGCAAACTTAGTTTGAGATAAGAAAAACCTCTATCAGAATTAGTTACCTCAATGCCAAGAAAATAACCAAAGTCTTTCATTTCAAATTCCTTACCAAGATCTTTCTTAATACATTATATGCCTATATCAACACTCTTTATGATCATATCATCTATATATAGTAAAAAGATTACAATACCTTTAACATATTTTCTTATAAATAATATAATATCAATAATTAGTATAATCTATAGTAAAACCATGATTAATTATAAATTTAGACATTTTGTCAAACTAAGCCTTAGGAGCTTGATTAAGTCCATATATAAAGGACATGAATTTTTGAAATAACAAGACCAGTCAGAGGTTGTATGTAGACCTCTTCTCTTAACCACCAATCTAACAAAACATTCTTAACATCTATTCAAAAGATATTCTAGATTCCAATTGCACTAATGGCTATAAGGGTCCTAACTGTCTTCATTCTAGCTATTGGGACAAAGGTTTCTTCATAATCTATTTCGTATTCTTGAGAATATCCTTTGACAACTACATGAGTTTTATATCTTTCTAGGATAACATCACTTTTAGTCTTAACTTTTTGTACCCACATATATCCTATAGGCTTTTTGGTCTCAAGATATTTAACTATCTCCTATGTTTGACCTTTATTCAAGGCATCTAACTCCTCGTTTATAGCATCAAGCCAAACCTGAGGTGCTTGGGCTTCTTTAAAGGTCTTAGGTTTTCTAATAGGCAAAATAATAGTTAATCATCTTCTATGTTGTATTGAAAAGGTTTCATAAGAAACAAAGCTATCATGAGGCCTAGAATCCCTATTAGATCTTCTTAGAAAAGGTTCAACAATTTCTAAATTTAATCTAATATAATATCTTCTAAATAGTCACATAGTTTCCTGAATGTAGAAGTTGATTATCATCAAGTGGATTTTCTTTATTATCTTCTTCATCTTCATTATCAGCAAGAACATCGATTTAGAAAGAATATCTAAAGTCATCTAGGAACATCATTTTGAAAGAAATATTCCTTTAAAAAAATTAAACATTACTTCACATATAAAGCTTATCATTTTTAAGATCATAACACCCATATCCTTTTTTTCTTTATTCCATATCCTACGAAAACATATTCAATGGCATGGAGAGAGAGTTTATTTCTTCTATTTGTGAAAATAAAATATTTGTATCCAAAGACTCTTAAACAAGAATAGTTAAGTGTGAAGAATAGCAAAAGAACTGGTCTCCACTCCTATTGGATCGATATCTGGTCCAATAGGAGCCACATGGTATAACATTTACTAAGTAGGGGCATATTAGAAATTAAGTTAGAAAACACTATAAAATGAAACCCTACACCATAATGTTAGTCAAGTTAAAGAAAGGAAAGAGAGATACAGTAGCTGCCAAGGAAGTGGCGCCGACTCTCAACCCCTTATAAAATTTTCATAAATTTGATTGATTGTTTTCCATTCCTTGCATTATGTGTGGTTTTCTCTACACGGTATTAGAGCCTACTTCGTGGGATTAGGGCTTTATGGTTAGCAGGCAACAATGTATATGTCCTAAGGGTTAGAGTTTACTGAAGAAGCAATCAAGAAAACAAATGGAAGCAACCTACACCAAACCAGACAAAGATTCAAAAAGAAAATTTCAGAAAACTTCACATCGTGACCTAGAGTAAAGGGGCGCGATTATGACTAAAAAGGGGAAAATGCTAAAAAATACAAAAATGTCCATAATTCACAAAAGTGAAATATTTGATATTAAAGTATCAAATTGGATGAAAAAAACTATATACAATGGGCGAAGTCTATTGAACTTCTTGTATTGGCGAGAAAAATATGGGAATATCTTCCAAGAGAGATTTCCATACCAAGCCCTACTGATCCTACACACTATCAATGTCTTTAGAAAAAATGCCTTGCTAAGTGCGTAGTTAATACAATCCATGATTCCTTCTATTGCCTACACTTTTATATTTTATAATTGAATATGAAATATGGTTGGTCGTATAAGATGCTTATGCATAACAAAAGAATATAGCCAAGAAGTATGAAATCATTGAAAAAATTAGTAAATGCCGACAAGGCAACTCATTATTCCAAGACAAAATATCAAAATTGTATGAAAGAAAGATATGAAGAATTTGAAAAAATGAAAGTTTTTGACTTATTATGGGGTATATGTCTTTATTATAAAGTTGTGAAGAATAATATCCTAAGTAGGAAAGCACTTCCCTTACTTAATACAGTTTATACTCTACTATTAAGGGAGGAGGACAAAAACGTTTAGAAAAAAAAAGAAAAATCAACAATTTGAAAACTGCAACTTTCGTAAGAAGGAATCAAAACTCTACCCATAGATTTAGAGGTAGAAGAGCACATGAAAGATGAAGAGAAAGAATTCAACAGTCATCTAATCATAAAGATAAACTGTCTTCCACTCATTGTGGAAAAACAAGGCATACGAGTGAAACCTGTTGCCAGTTGATTGGTCGACCAACCTATAATCAAAATAAGCTAACTAGAGTTCTCTTTAGTGACCAACATGAAAAGATCACAATAGAAGGTAGTCAAAACTCAATGGCTGAAATGCAAAAGAGGATAGATGAGTTAGAGTCTCGACTTGCAAAATCCCATAAGGCCTCCACATCATCCACCACTCATCCTCATGCGACTATGGCATATCCATTCTTGTTTATGATGTTGGGTAATCATTCTATGTCTAATTTCATATTTTAGGTTATTGACTCAGGTGCCACAAATCATATAGTGGGAATCAAATCATATTTTAAAGACTACCACCCAATTCACAAAAATATTGAAAGCTTATGGATCTGACACTTCTATTATTAGGAAAGAGAGTATAGTTACATCTCTGATAATTCTACACAATGTCTTACATGTTCCTACCCTCTTCATTAATTTCTTTCTATACATGCATTGACTAGAGATTTACATTATTCAGTGACCTTTCATGTTACTCATTGTATCTTTTAGGAACTAAAGACGAGAAGGATATGTAGTCAAGATAGCATGAAGAGAGGATTGTACTTCAATGCGAAAACTACTACAACAACAACAACAACTAAGCCTTTTCCCATACTAGACGGGGTCGGCTACTTCAATGCGGAGACTAATCACTGAAAATGGATCAACTTTTATTGCGAAAAAACATAAAACAAATCTTACTTTGTGACACCATCGATTGTGACATTTACCACTCTCTAGAATCATATTTTTGTTATCATAAATTTAAGAATTGTAATGACTTTATTTTAAGATAAACTTGTCAGAAGGCAAAATATCATCATGCCTTATTTCCCATCAATGAAACTTGATCTTTAAAACCCTTTGAGATTGTGCATTCAGATATTTGGGGACCATGATCCATTACTACCTTACATGGTTATAAATACTTTGTTTTATTTATATATGATTGCACCAGATTTCCTATGGTTTACCTCATGAGATCTAGAGATGAAATCATAAATATTTTGCCAACGTATTGTGAATTTATTCATACACAGTTTTAGAATTCCATAAAAACTATACACAACGATAATGGGAGAGAATATATGAGTAATTCTTTGAACTCATTATTTCTCAGGAAAGGTATTTTACATCAAACTTCATGCTCATATTCTCCATAGCATAATGAAGTTTCTTAAAAGAAGAATAAACATATCTTAGAAGTGACAAGAACATTGTTGATTGTATATAATGTGCCCAAATTCTATTGGAAAAAAGCTCTATGAATTGTTGTCTATCTTATAAATCATATGCCTAGTGTTTTTCTTAATGGTAACTCTCAATTTTACCTACTATGTTCAGACCAAAAATAGTTTCATGTTTCCCTTAAACATCTTTGGTTGCACTTGTTTTGTATATGTATATAAAAATGTTAGAGATAAACTTGATGCTAAAGCAATTAAATGTATTTTCTTGAGATAATCTTTCACCCAAAAAGAATACAAATGTTATGGCAGAGAAAATAGAAGATGCTATGTTACTATGGATATGACATTTCATGAGGAAGTTCCATTTTAAAGAGCAAGAACAATCAATCAATCAGTAACCATCTTCCTATGGTATTGCCAATCATGCCTTAAGGTGAAGTTCCAATAAATGAGATAGATATACAGGAAAACATGCCACAAAAAGGGGGTGAATGAAAAACTTATTCTAGGGGAGAAAGGAAAGTCGTCTTCCAAAGCCAAGATGCTACCTTGGATCAAGATCATCACCCTGAAACAGTTCTTCCACCTCATAAGGTAACATCTAATACTTCTAATATTTCTGATGATTTACCTATTGCATTGAGAAAAGAAAAACATGGGACTGCTACATATCTATTGCATCAGATGGCATCATATACTAATTTTCCAAAAGAATATCAGTTATTTGTAATGAATACAGTAAGTACTCACGTTCTCAAGAGTTTTGAAGAGGCAAATCATAATCCCACATGGCGTGCTGCCATGGATGAAGAAATCGAAGCATTTGAACAAAACAAAACGTTAATTATTTCATACCTTCCATCAAATAGGAAAACTGTGGGTCGTAAGTGGATATACACTATCAAATTTAATGCAGATGGAAGTATACAGAGGTATAAAACTCAGCTGGTTGCTAAAGGTTATAGTCAATCATATAAAATCGACTATAATGAAACATTTGCCCCAATAGCAAAAATAAATATTGTTCAAATTCTTCTAAGTATAGTTGTGAATCAAAAGTGAGAATTATGACAACTTGATGTCAAAAATACATTCCTTCAAGGGGAACTTAACAAAGACATTTAAATGGATCTACCATCGGGATACAATTAAGAAGTCTCATTGAACAAGGTATACAAATATAAGAAATATCTCTAGGGGTTAAAATAGTCTCACATGACATGACTTGAAAAATTCAGCGAAGGGGTTCTCGGTTTTGGATTGAAAAGAAGTGTAAGTGATCAAACTTTATTCATAACACTGGGTGAGAGAACTATTTTAAAAAATTCAGTGAAAGGGGTTCTTGGTTTGGGATTGAAAAGAAGTGTAAGTGATCATACTTTATTCATAACACAGGGTGAGAGAACTATTTTATTGGTTGTATATGTGGATGATATAATTATTACAGGAGATTATATTGAAGGAATTACCTCTCTAAAGAAGAAATTGCATTGTTTATTCAACTTAAAAGACTTGGGGAAGTTGAATTACTTCCTAGGGATTGAGATTATTAGAAAAGATGGCAGCATGTTTTTATGCCAAAGAAAATATATCTTTGACTTATTAAGAGAGACCAAGATGAAAGATTGTCGTACTTGTACCATACCAATTAAAACCAAAAGGATCCAGTTAGTACAACTAATGAATCAAATGAAGATATGGGCAGGTATCAAAGGATAGTGGAAAAACATATATATCTCACTATTATCAAGCTAGATATCAGCATTACGTAAGCAGATGGATGCATTTCCCTATAAGACATCATATGAATTTTGTATTTCATATCATAAGATACCTGAAATCCTCTATTACTCACGGTTTGTTGTATCCACAGAATCATTATCTAGGAATCGAAATTTATACTTATGTTGTTTGGGTTTGTGCTACTGAAGATAGAAGATCTACATCAGGCTATTGACTAAGTGTGGGAGGAAATGTAGTATATTGAAAAAGCAAGAAGCAATCAATTGTTGCTAAATCTAGCACTGAGGTGGAATATAGAGATATTGCACTTGTGATGTGGGAAAGCTTATGGGTACTATCTCTTATGGAAGAAATTGGGTTTGAAAGGAATCTTCTAGTGAAGTGTTTTACAGACAATAGGGTAGCTTTTCAGATTGCATCTAATCCTGTATTTCACGAAAGAACTAAGCATATTAAGGTCGATTGCCATTTTATTCGAGAGAAATTATCTCCAAGAATTTTCGATTTTATACATGTGCGGTTAGAACTGTTAGAAAGTCAAGTTGACTACTTAGAGTCACAAGTATAGGATGTTGTATACAGTAGAGTGTCTCAGTTCAGTCCATAATGTATAGATTAGGATTTGGATCCCAATGGATCAGATTTTGATCCATTGGGACCCGAGTCATACTAAATACTTATTAGGGGTAATAAGGTCTTTCAAGTTATAAGGCTTAGTATAAATTAAGTGATTGTAATTAGGGTTGTGTAGAGAGAAAACGTGAGATGCTGGACGGCTGCCAATAATGAGCCACCCAACCCTAGTTTGTATTCTTTTCAATCTTCAATGAAAGTATGATGTATTTAGTGTAAATCCAATAAGAACAACAGTTAGTTGATATGTTGACTAAGCCTATTACAACCTGCTACTGAAAGAGGACTTTGGAAAAGTTGGAAGTTATGAGTATTCAGGTCCTAACTTAAGGGGGCGTGTTAAAGAATATCAAAGGAACTGGTCTCCACTACTATTGGACCATATGGATCCATATATGGTCCGATAGGAGCCGCATGGTGTAACATTTACTAAGTAATGGCATATTAGGAATTCAAGTTAGAAAACACTATAAAATGAAACTCTACACCATAATGTTAGTCGAGTGAAATAAAGGAGAGAGAGAGAGGGCGACTACTAAGGAAGTTCCACCGACTCTCAACCCCTTATAACTCCAAGTTTTTCATAATTTTGATTGATTGTTTTCCATTACTTGCATTATGTGTGATTTTCTATACATTAAGAACAATTTTGAAAAGTTTTTCAATAGGTAAAGCATTTTTAAATACAAAAGATAACATTCTTTTTATATGTCATAATGAGTGTTATATGCATCACCTTGTATATAGAGCATATCCTATCATGGGAAATCATGATAAGATACAAGAGTTGTATCATAAATCCATAGTGTATGGGCCTATATTGTGCGTTATATAACGTATCGCATGATATAAGGGCATATCGCCCGTAAATAGCAAATTTCCCCCCTTTTTGGTCAATATTTCTATTTTTCTATAAAATAGTGATATAATAGATCCATACTAACTTTTCAAACCAAAAAAGCTTTATTTTAAAGGTTCCTCATTTTGTTAACTTTTAATTTTGTTCCATCAATGATAAAGACACATGAATCAAAGGGTCTTCTTGTGCATATGGTTAAAAGTTTCCATTCACATTAAAGTAATGATGAATTATGGATGAAATGGGAAATGGTAGAACATACCATACCAATAGATGTCTTCTCCTTCAATTGAACCTTAAGGTGCTTCAACTTGTATTGCAAGGAGGATGGAAGCTTGATCTACTTCTCCATCTGCAACAACAACTTTCTTTTTAAATTTCGAGTACATTTTTACAATATGTCCTACCTCTTTACAATAAAAGCAGGTTCCCTCCTTTTTGGTGTCATTTCAATATGTTTAGTACGCTCGTAAAATATGTTGTTAGTAATATACATTACACTTTTGTTGTCATAGTATATGTGAGGTATAATCTCAATTGTCACATACAAGTCTTAGAGAAGTTGTCTAATCCAAGTTAACTCTGTGGCCATGGTGGTCATACCTCTGCATTCAACTTTAGTGGAGGAGAGACACACATTCTATTCTTTTTTGTATCTCCATGAGATGATAGTTCCTAAGAAAGACACAATAACCTATTGTAGAGTGTCCGTTATTAACATCAGCACCCCATTAAGTATCATTATAGGAAATTAGATTGAGTGAAGATGAGAAAGCTAAAAAAACTCCCTTTTTAGTGGTATACTAGACATATCCAACTATTTGCATGACAGCACTCATATGCATTATAGAGGTGTTAAGCTTATGAATGAGAGTGGACGACATGCAAAATGGGGCAGTTTCTGTGACTCTTCAATAATTCTGTTTTATGTTAATTCTATTCTAACTTTTACTTTATGTTTTTAAAGGTAGCTTTAAATAAACCTCATTAATAGCACTTAGGTAAATTAGTTCTTTGTATTACCATTATTTAAAGGGGTTGAAACCCTATCTGTAATACATGTTTTTTGAAGAGATAGAAAGAGCATAGGGCAGCGGCTACATAGAGACACCCGACTGCCCCTTGGCCATCTTCTCAAGTCTATTGAATCTGAACAATTGTTGCAGTGACATGTTTTATTTTAGAGCTTCTTTCTTAAAGGAAATATTCGTATTTGTTCAAGAAGCAATCGTTGAGACATCATCAAGTATTTGTTATCAGTGGCGACTAGTATCTGAACATCTGGACACAATCAATGGTGATCTGTTATTGACAACTTCTAGACAGCATCCTGTTGAAGAGGTAGATCTGTTGCGTGCCTGAACATAAACTACATAAGTTGAATCGTACGTACTTCATCACTTAATCTGCTGCGTGTTGAGGAAATTGGTAGAAGAACTATATATACTTCCTTCACTTGAATCCAACAAGGTTCTTCCAAGCATTCTGAATTGCTACCTCTTTCAATAAAACCTATCTTGGATAAGAAAGTATATTCCGTGTTAGTACATGGATCAATATGATTTAATACATATTTATCCTCTTTTTTAACTTAGATTTTATATCAGTAGAGTGAAGAAGTTCTTCACCGATTTGCTCATCCATCCTACAATAATAGTAGTGAAGTAGTGCATGTTGCCAGTCTCAAGACTTGCTATCTTCTTCATCACCTTCAAAAAAGATTTTGAAAAGGGTAGTGCGCCATCACACTTATGCACACAAGGTTTGGATACCTTTGAATATGAATTTTCATTGTGTAGAAACAACTTGATCGTATTGAAGTAACGATATAAGAACATACTGCTGGTGACATTGAAGTATCAATTTTTTTCTTTTGGAACTAGTGAACATTGAAGTAACAATTTGAACATTTTTTGTCAAGTTATAGAAAGAAGGATGAAAGAGGAACTGCAATCAGCCACATGTGGCAATGAACAGAGAAACTAGAACCATTTTAAATCACAAATATTCATTTGGAAAGAAGAAATTATAGAGAATGGGCTAGATCAATTGATCTTGTCTTATGTTCTTGAGGAAAACTATCAATTATTAAACAAACTCAGCCACAACCAGATGGAGACAATGCAAATTATGAGAGATGGTCTAAGCATGACACCTTAGTAAGCTTCTGGCTTCTTCAATCAATGAATTAGTCTATTAGCAAAACGTTTATGTATATGAAATTACCTACAAAAATTTGGACTGTAGCAGGCAAAGGAATATTGCTAGAGTATGAGATAATTGAGGGAAATATCGTCGACCTAGATCGGTGAGTGAGTATTACAGAAAACTATGAGAATTGTGGAATGAAAAAAGATATATTATTGAAAATAAGTGCAACCCCTTTGTAAAAGAGAGAACCGCAGATGGTGAAATTCGAAAGGTGTTGATCTACTCTAAGGAATCTCACCTGAATATGAATCAATCAAGTTGAATATTCTGAGCAACGAAAAACTGCCATCACTAGGAACAGTATACTCTCTCTTATTAAGAGAGGAAGATCGAAAAAACCTAGAGAAAGGGAAACAAATTCAAATTGAAGCTTAGACATCTTCATTTACTGGGAGAGGTACCACTAATTATCAGAGAGGCACAAATTCAGTCAGAGGCCGTGGAAGAGGAAGATTTCGAAAAAAAGACACACGAGAACATTACTGAGAAATTATAGGAAAACCAGCAGAGTATAAGAATTATGACAGTCATGTGGCAACTACATATGATAAAGAAAAAACAGAACTAAGTCATATAGATGAAATTGAAGACTCCATGCAGTAACACAGATAAATCAATCATTAATAGAAAACAGAAGTCTGAATTAGTAATGGACAGATCGGTGCCCTCATGGTTGCCATCTCCACCTTCACTTCTTATTCAATTGTTTAACCTAATTACATACTTAACAATTTATAGACACTAATCTAACTTAAAAGACTTAATTACCCTTAACTAATAACAAGCTTTACCTGATTCCCAATGGATCAGAAACTGATCCATTGGGATCCAAATTACTAAGACCCATAAATACAAACTACATTATAAAGAACTTAAACATAAACTTAAGATCTAAGGACTCCAATTTCAACTTAATCTCTAACACGCCCCCTCAAGTTGGGTCTTGAAGGCTTGAAACTCCCAACTTGACAAGAGCCTTTTTAAATCCATTGACTGGAGCTAGTTTGGTGAAGATATCTGCAAATTCATCCTCTGAGCATACATGAACCAGGTTGAAAATTCCTTAAGAAATCTTTTCTATGACAAAGTGGCAATCGATCTCAATATGTTTAGTCCTTTCATGAAATACTGAATTTAAGGCTATTTGAAGTGTAACTTTACTATCAGTAAAGAAACTGATTGGAACATTTTCTTTTAGACCGATCTCTTCTAGAAGTGATATAATCCATAGACCTTCACACATGCCTAGAGCAATAACACGATATTCAGCCTCTGCACTTGATTTGGCTACCACAGGTTTCTTCTTACTTTTCCAAGATACAATATTGCCTTCTAAACATACCATATAGCCAGAGGTTAAATTTCTATCGATTTTGGAGCCTACCCAGTCTGCATCTGAATAGATATTTATATCAAGTGATGAATGTGGAGCATATAGTAAGTCATAAGTAATTGTAGATTTCAAGTATCCGATGATATGAAATACTGTGCTCAGATGGTGTTTAGATGGACAGTGCATCCACCTACTAACATATCCAACTGCAAAACTGATGTCAGGTCTAGTGATGGTAACATATATCAATTTTCCCACTATCCTCTGGTACTTGCCAATATCTTCATATGATTTTGTAGTCTTATCATTATCTTCTTTAGAAATTTTCATTGGGATAGAACATATCCTGCAATTCTCCATTTTAGTTTCCTTCAGTAAGTTTAGGATATATTTTCTTTGGCTTAAGAATAAACAATCATTTTTATGAATCACTTTTATTCCCAAGAAGTAATGTAATCTTTCCAAATCCTTCTAAGTCAAATAATGTACTTAGTCTCCTATTTAGGTCAACAATGCCTTTAGTATCGTCACCTGTAAGGATGATATCATCCACATATACCAGTAACATAATAGTTTTATGACATTGCTTGATGAATAGCGTATGATCACTGATGCACTGTTTGAACCCCAACTTCATAACACCACTAAATTTCTCAAACCATGCTCGTGGGGATTGTTTTAAACCATAAATTGATTTCTTTAGTTTGCAAAGCTTACATGATGTTTGTCCATGAGTATACCCCGAAGGTAAATCCATATAAATGTCTTCCATAAGATCTCCCTAAAGAAAGGCATTTTTAACATCCAACTGCCATAATTCCCACCCTTTATTAATAGCTACACTTAAGATAATTCTAATGGTATTCATCTTCGCCATTGGAGCAAATGTTTGAGTGTAATCTATGCCATATGACTGACTGTAAGCTTTAGCTACTAGTCTTGCTTTGTATCTCTCTATATTCTCATCAGCCTTATACTTTACTGAAAATACCCATTTGCATCCGACTGTCTTCCTCTCTGATGGTACATCTACCAGTTCCCATGTTTTGTTTCTCACAAGTATTGTAATTTCCTCTTCCATGGCTGCCTTCCATCTTGGGTGTTACTTTGCTTCTTCAAATGTTCTTGGAATATAGGTATTATCTGCATTCATCACAAATAACTGGTATTCTCTGAGGTAATTAGAATATGACACCATTTTTTGTAATGAATATTTTGCAACTTCACGTTTTCCCTTTCGAAGTGCAATAGGTAAATCACTCAAAGCACTATAAGAATTATGGGAAGTTAACTGAGAAGGAGTTATGTCTGATTCATGGTGAGGATTTTGATTTGGGGTAGTTTATTGATGTGGGAGAAAAGCATTTCTTTCACCTCTGGTATATACCTGTTACCCCTTCTCTTGTGGCAGTGGCATTTCCTCTTCTCTTTCATGCACTAGTTGAGCTTCAACTAGCGGAAGTGGTATCACATTAGGAGATTGCATATCGAATGGAAGTGTCATGCAGGTTATAAAATGGTATATCTTGATGGAAGGTAACATCCATTGTAACATATACTTTCCTTCTAAGGGGATCATAACACTTGTACCCCTTCTCAGTAGAGGAGTATCCCATAAAAATGCATTTGATTGATCTTGCATCTAGTTTATCTCTTAAACCATGATGAATATGAATAAAACATGTACATCCAAACACTCTTAGAAGTAGATGAAACTCTTTCTAGGAAGGACATAATGAATGAAATGGAGTATCACCATGGAGCACCCTACTTGGCATGCGATTTATAAGAAAAATTGTAGTTAAAATTGCTTCACCCCAATAACATTTCGGAGCATTACACCCAATTAAAAGAGTTCTAGCAACTTCTAGAATATGTCGATTTTTTCTTTCAGAAACTCCATTCTACTTTGGAGAATAGGCACATGAAGTTTCTCTCCTACTGACCATGTGATATGTAGCACCAGAATCAATAATCTATATCCTAGAATGAGGAGTAATTATATTACCCTTAGCCATAAATAAAAATGGATATGCCATTGTTGCTTGAGAATCAGTATTAGAGGACGTCGATGGAGAATATGAATCAGTCAAGCGAGCTTTGACTAACTCTATCTCTTTCTTCATATCGTCCAATGAGGTTGCACTTTTTCAATATTTTGTTTGTCATTCTGATCGTTGCTGAAATAGGCTTTGTTGGATCTATTCTAAAAATGAGTAGGTTTGCCAACTAATTCTCAGCATGTTAACTTTGTATGTTATGACTTTCTACAATGAGAACAGATTAATTTATCCTTTTCCTCACGGGTAAGTGAAGATCTACCACTGCCACATCCATAGCCTCCTCTTCCACGAGAGAATGGAGGAGTATAAGTATTTCTTCCCACAAATACAGAGGTGTCTGAACTGATTTTGGTTTACTCAGTACGAAAGATTAACATTCTAGGCAGGGACAAACTTCCTTCACTTGGTATAGTGTACTCCTTACTTATTCGTGAAGAAGACCGTACGAATTTAGAGAAGAACAACAATAATATCACCGAACAACATACCTCGTAAAGTAGAGGAGAAACTTCACATTACCGTGGAAGAAGTGGTCAATATAATAGAGGTCATGTTAGAGGACGCCCCTATTCTTATACAACAACAACAACAACTAAGCCTTTTCCCATACTAGACGGGGTCGGCTACATGGATTCTTTGTTTCCACAAATCCCTATCGTGTGCCATGTTAGCAATTAACTCCCAATAAGATAGATCATTCTTTATTGTTTCTTTCCAACACTTTTGTGGTCGTCCTCTACTTCTTTTAATACTTTCCAAATTTAGTTTTTCTAACCTTCTTAGAGGTTCTTCTTTTGATCTTCTTTCTATATGTCCAAACCATCTTAAACAATGTTCTCTCATTTTATCCTCTATTGGTGCCACTCCTAATTTGTTTCTAATAACCTCATTATGTATACGGTCTTTTCTTGTATGACCACTCATCCATCTCAACATCTTCATTTCTGTCACAGACATCTTTTGTACATGTTGATGATTAACTGCCCAACACTCAGAGCCATAAAACATGGCAGGCCTAATTGCCACTCTGTAATATTTACCTTTTAATTTTAATGGTATATTCTTATCACAAAGAATACCGGATGCTCCTCTCTATTTTAACCAACCAGCATTAATTCTATGTGTAACATCTCCATCAATTCTTCCATCACTCTGAAAAATTGACCTTAGATATTTAAAACTTTCTTTTTGGGGAATGCAACGTGTGCCAATTTTAATTTCTATGTCCACTGAAGTAACCAAATGATCAAACTTACATTCCATATATTCTGTCTTTGTTCTACTAAGTCGGAGGCCTTTGCTTTCTAATGTTTCTCTCCATAGTTCCAATTTTCTATTAACTTTTTCCTTAGACTCCTCCACTAATACAATGTCATCTGCAAATAACATACACCAAGGTACTTCATCTTGATTTCTACTATCTTTCCAATTGTACATAAATTAATTCTCACCCAATTTAATACTTTGATGAAAATTCTTCGTTCATGTAATCAGGGAGAATACATTAGCAGGCATTTACAAGAGTATCTACACACATGGTATTATTCACGAGACTTCACATAATCAGGGATTATTGACTCTGAAGCTACAGATCATATGGTTGGAAAGACTTCATATTTTTCAGAATATCATTTACTTAAGAAAAGGGAGCCAATTAAGTTGGCCGATTGATCAATCTCTTATATGTTTGGACAGGGAAGTGTACCTACATGTCTTACGTATTTACAGTCAATCTATCATGTTCTTAGCTTTCTTATAAATCTTCTCTCAGTCACCCTAACAAAATGGTATAGCTGAAAGGAAAAATGGTCATATACTTGAATTTGCCAGAACTCTCCTTCAGCATAATGTTCCTAAAATTTATTGGGGGGAAGTTGTTCTTACTGCTGCATTATCGCCCGAATGTAGTGAAAAATTTTCAAAGAGGGTCTCCACATTTTGATTATGGATAGATGCGGGGGGTAAGGAAGTTAGTTCTAGATAATAAGATTCGTATTGGTTCTTGGAATATCGGAACATTATCGTGTGAGCTAATGGAGGTGGTAGATACTATGATTTGGAGAAAGATTCATATTCTATGTTTACAAGAGATAAAATGGGTTGGAGAAAAAGCAAAGGAGATAGAGGATATAGGTTTTAAATTATGGAACTCAGGTAAAGAAAAGGCTCAAAACGGAGTTGGTATTATCATAAATAAAGATTTAAAGGAGAGTGTAGTAGACATACAACGATATGGTAACCGAATCATGACGTTGAAATTAGTGTTAGGAGCAAAGGTTTTGAATATAGTTTGTGCTTACGCACCCCAAGTAGGACTAGAATATAGTATAAAGACAGTTTTTTGGAAAGAGTTAGATAAGGTGTTTCAAAAAATTCCACAAAGGGAGATGATTTGTTTAGGAGGAGATTTAAATGGACATGTCGGTAAAGAGGCATTAGGATATCAAGGGATTCATGAAAACTTTGGTTTTGGGGATATAAACAAGGAAGGTAGGGAGATTTTAAATTTTGCTATGGCATTTGATCTCTTTATAGTCAATACAATCTTCAAAAAACGAGATGAACATTTAATTACTTATAAGAGTGGCTTATCACGAACACAAATTGATTACTTTATTTGTAGAAAGAAAGATAGAGCGTGTTGTAAAGATTGTAAGGTAATTCCAAGAGAAAGCTTAACCACCCAACATCGACTTTTAGTTATGGATTTACAAATAAAAAAATGGACAAAGAAGAAAAGAGTGCATCGAGCTATTCATACTAAATGGTGGAACCTCAAAAGCGACAAAGAAGATATATTTAAATAGAAAGTCCTTCAAGGAGATGTTTGGAATTATGTTGGCACACCCTGTGATATGTGGAACAATATGGCTATACATATTAAGAAAGTGGCGAAAGATGTGTTAGGGGTATCTAAGGGAGGTGTACCGGCACAAAAAGAAGCTTGGTGGTGGAGTGAAGTAGTACAAAATAAAATCAAGGCAAAGAGGGCACGTTACAAATTACATTATGCTAAGAAAACTAGTGAAGCTTTAGAAGCTTATAAGAAAGCAAAGAAGGAAGCAAAAAAGGCCGTTAGTGAAGCAAAAGCTAAGATTTGGGATGACTTATATAAAAAACTCAACTCAAAAGAGGGTGAAAGAGATATTTTTAGGATACCTAGGGCTAGAGATAAGAAAACTAAAGATCTTAATTATGTTAGATGCATAAAAGACAAGGATGAAAAAATTCTAGTGGCAAATCATGATATAAGAAATAGATGGAAAAACTATTTTTATAATCTTTTTAATGAAAATAAAGATGTTAGTATTAGTTTAGGAGATTTAGCCAAGTCAGAAAAGTATATAAACCACAATTTCTACCGACGTATTCAAAAGAATGAAGTCAAAGAGGCTCTTAAACATATGAAGAGTGGTAAATCGGTAGGACCAGATAATATTCCTATAGAACTTTGGAAAATACTAGGAGAAATAGGAATCACTTGGCTCACAAGACTATTTAATGAAATATGGAAAAACCAAAAGATGCTCGAGGAATGGAGAGCAAGTACACTTATACCCATATATAAGAACAAGGGAGACATTCAAAATTTTGTGAATTATCGAGGTATCAAGTTAATGAGTCATACTATGAAATTATGGGAAAGAATTATCGAACGTAGGTTAAGACAAGTATCAAGTACAACAGAGAACCAATTTGGATTCATGCCACGCAGATCTACTATTGAAGCGATTCACCTTTTGAGACGTCTTATGGAACATTTTAGAACAAAAAAGAAAGACCTTCACATGATATCTATTGATCTAGAAAAAGCTTATGATAGGGTACCGAGGGAGGTTCTTTGGAGAACTTTGAAAAAAAGAGGTATGTCATTGACATATATTAACCTTATAAGAGACATGTATGATGATGCAAAAACATGTGTGAGGACTCATGAAGGAACGACAGACTTCTTTGAAGTTAATATTGGGTTACATCAAGGATCAAATTTAAGTCCATACTTATTTATAATGGTGATGGATGAGTTAATAAAACATATTCAAGATGAAGTACCTTGGTGTATGTTATTTACATATGACATTGTATTAGTGGAGGAGTCTAAGGAAAAAGTTAATAGAAAATTGGAACTATGGAGAGAAACATTAGAAAGTAAAGGCCTCCGACTTAGTAGAACAAAGATAGAATATATGAAATGTAAGTTTGATCATTTGGCTACTTTAGAGGACATAGAAATTAAAATTGGCACACATTACATTCCCCAAAAGGAAAGTTTTAAATACCTAGGGTTAATTTTTCAAAGTGATAGAAGAATTGATGGAGATGTTACACATAGAATTAATGTTGGTTGGTTAAAATGGAGAGGAGCATCAGGTATTCTTTGTGATAAGAAGATACCATTAAAATTAAAAGGTAAATATTATAGAGCAACAATTAGGCCTGCCATGTTTTATGGTTCTGAGTGTTGGGCAGTTAATCAACATGTACAAAAGATGTTTGTGACAGAAATGAAGATGTTGAGATGGATGGGTGGTCA
Source organism: Brasenia schreberi (assembly GCA_036023115.1). Lineage (NCBI taxonomy): Eukaryota > Viridiplantae > Streptophyta > Magnoliopsida > Nymphaeales > Cabombaceae > Brasenia > Brasenia schreberi. Next base: position 811,376 of record JAYKKT010000038.1, read on the forward strand.
TACAAGAAAAGACCGTATACATAATGAGGTTATTAGAAACAAATTAGGAGTGGCACCAATAGAGGATAAAATGAGAGAACATCGTTTAAGATGGTTTGGACATATAGAAAGAAGATCAAAAGAAGAACCTGTAAGAAGGTTAGAAAAACTAAATTTGGAAAGTATTAAAAGAGGTAGAGGACGACCACAAAAGTGTTGGAAAGAAACAATAAAGAATGATCTAGCTTATTGGGAGTTAACTGCTAACATGACACATGATAGGGATCTGTGGAAACAAAGAATCCATGTAGCCGACCCCGTCTAGTATGGGAAAAGGCTTAGTTGTTGTTGTTGTTGTTGAAGTTGTTCTTACTGCTGTCTATCTAATAAACAGGATGCCTAGTTGTGTGCTTCAGGGAAAGTGTCCTATAAAAATTCTTAATCATGATCCCAAAGTCTTTTATGTTGCTCCTCGTATTTTTGGATGCCTCTGCTTTGTTCATGTACATTTACCTAGTCGTGATAAACTTAATCTAAGAGTAGTAAAGTGTATCTTTCTTGGTTATTCTCAAACAAAAAAGGGGTATAAATGCTATGATCAAATAGAAAGGAAACTCTACGTATCCATGGATGTAACATTTTGTGAATCATCTCTCTATTATCCTTCCTAGGGGGAGTTATCCTTTCCTCAAAACAATCCTTCTCATGTTCTTCCACTAGCTCCATGTGACACTGAAAATTTAGTAGATACACCAGAAGAGAAGCCAGTTGAATCATAACCAAAGCAGATCACTGTATATAAGAGGGCACCGAGGAAGGTTATTCATACTCAGGGGAAACTTCACAGACTCCAAGATCCAAAGATTATTTCCCTGATTCAGATCCGCAACCTGGAGTGGAAGAAGACCTAAAACAAACTATAGCATGCGAAAGGGAAAAAGGAAGTGTACAATATCCTTTCTCTAACTATGTTTCCCTTGCTAACACATCTGAATACTATCAAACTTTTGTTGCAAACATTGATCAGAATAACATTCTCTTAAGTTTTGAAGAAGCCAATAAACATCCTTTGTGGAGAGCAGCCATAAGAACATAATTGGATGCTTTAGCCAAGAATAATACCTGGACAGTCACCAAAAATCCCCACAACAGAAATATTGTGGGATGTAAATGGGTCTTTACTATTAAGTAAAATAGCAGATGGCACAATTGAAAGATATAAGGCAAGACTTGTTGCCAAGGGCTATAGTCAATCATATGGGATTAACTATAATGAAACTTTTGCACCTGTAGCAAAACTTACATCAATAAGAATGCTTCTGAGTATGGCAACTAATTTTGAATGGGATCTATGACAACTAGATGTAAAGAATGCATTTCTACAGGGAGATCTACATGAAGAGGTATTTATGGAACTTCCTCCAGGATTGAGTGGTAAGTTTGAAGAAGGTACAGTTTGCAAACTAAATAAAGTTATCTATGGACTGAAACAATCACCCCGGGCTTGATTTGAGAAATTCAGTTACGCTTTTTGCAGTTTGGGATATCATAGGTGCATAAATGATCATACTATATTTTTTAAGAGAAGTTCAAAGTTATCAGTTATTATAGTTTATGTAGATGATATAATTGTAACTCGTGATGATATTGAAGAGATATTGGTATTGAAACAGAATCTTTACAAACTATTTAACCTGAAAGATCTGGGAAGACTCCACTGTTTCTTGGGTATTGAAGTATTATACTCCAATCAAGGTATCTTCTTAAATCAGAGAAAATATACCATGGACTTGCTATATGAAACAAATATGCTGGATTGTAAACCTGTTGATTCTCCTATGGAAGCGAATCAAAAGTTGTACATTGGTGATAGTAAAGACTTCAGAGATACTTGCAAATATCAACAACTGGTGGGCAAGCTCATTTACTTGACTATTACTCGTCCAGATATCACATATGAAGTTGGTATTGTAAGAGATTTATGCATTCACCAACAAAAAACATATGAAAGCTGTATATCGCATTCTCAGATATCTTAAGTTAATACCTAGAATGGGTCTTCATTATTCAAAATATTGCAACTTCGGTATTGAACTATATTCAGATGTTGACTGGGCTAGATCGAAAGATGATCGTAAATCTACCACAGGCTATATTACACTCCTTGGTGGTAATGTGATTTCTTGAAAAAGCAAAAAAATAAACTGTTGTTGCCAGATCTACTGCAGAAGTTGAATATCGAGCCGCTGCTCAAGCTATATGTGAAGGAAAATGGGTTTTTTCTTTAATTTATGAGTTGGGATTTCATTCGATACAATCTATACCTCTATATTGTGACAGCAGTGCAACTATTTAGATGGCTTTGAATCCAGTCTATCATGAACGAACTAAACATGTGGAGATTGATGGCCACTTCATTCGGGAGAAGATCTGAAACAAAGAATTCAAACTGGAATATGTCAAATCAGAGAAGCAAAGAACTGATTTTCTTACTAAAGTAACTGCCAGCCGACAGCTTAAAGATAATTTATCCAAGTTGGGTGTTCTTAATATCTTTCACCTAACTTGAGGGGGAGTGTTAAAGATATAACTCATGTTCACTTAAGGTTCAAATGTAATATCTCATTAGCAATAAGGGTATATTAGTCTTTCAAGTTAAAAGGTCATTATAAATAAGACACTAGGGTTTAGAATAGGATGAGCAGAGAAAGAAAACGTGGGGCAGTCGTGTGAAGCATTCTCTGCGTGCACATGTAGATTGGATGAATTGTCTCCAATCTGCCACATCTTGTAAGTTTTATCATTTTTGTTAATTTATATCAGTCCCTAGCAGTTTCAAGGAACATGAAGGTACTCCCAATAGTGGGTGTCATGGATTGAATCAGCCATATACTCACTAGTGCATTCTCCCTACGCCATTCTCCCTAGCAGTTAAGTAGTCCCATCGCTCCCTGGCCATAATTGCCAGTTCTATAGATCGGGCCCACTGAAGATAGTTCTTTTCATCTAATTTCAGATTTGTGATTTGAAACACCTCTCCCTTATCTGAGTAAAGATATTCACTTCCTTCTCCCATCCTGTTTTTTTCCATTTTTTTCCAGAATATGATTCCTTGATAGAATATTGTTTCCAAACCTTCACCTTAGTGAACAATTATCCTAGCAGCCACACCAAAACTAATCATTCACAACAGCATGTCTGCAACACTGCTGAATATGACAACCTGACTTACAATATAGATATATACTGTAACACTTTATTGACATTGAATCTGCAATTTTATTGCCACTTTGAATCTGCCACACTTGGTACTATATATCGAATATGGAGTTTCTGTAAAAGCTTTGAAGAAAATAACTCTGCCTTGACAATAGTGAGAATATAATATTGAAGAAGTAACTGCCCTGAGTCTGAAATGATCTTCACGTGAATCCATGAATCCACTTCCAATGCGCCACTCTGATTTCACTTTAGTCTAGTGCAGATGGCCTTGAAACTCGAGTGCAGACTGCCCTGAAAAATAAACACCTGATCTTCATAAGTCTGTGATGACATCTTCACACGTCTCAACTTCTTAGAGATTTTTTTTTTCACTCCACCGTGGCCTATATTAGTATCGATAGGCTCTGATACCATGAAGACACGATGCAGTAACACAGATAAATCAATCATTAACAGAAAACATAAGCCTGAATCAGTAATGGACAGATCGGTGCCCTCATGGTTGTCGTCTCCATCTTCACTTCTTATTCAATTATTTAACCTAATTACACTTAACAATTTATAGACACTAATCTAACTTAAAAGACTTAATTACCCTTAACTAATAACAAGCTTTACCCGATTCTCAATGGATCATAAACTGATCTATTGGGATCCAAATTACTAAGACCCATAAATACAAACTACATTACAAAGAACTTAAACATAAACTTAAGATCTAAGGACTCCAATTTCAACTTAATCTCTAACAGAAATGCCCGAATTGAAGAGGCAACTTACAGAGATAAAACTATGACTGTGTGATCAACCTTCAACCTCTTCATCGAAGATTGAAATGAATCCTCCTACTTACAATATCAGTGGTAACATCTCTTATAAAAATTCTACTTGTTCCAATTCCTGGATAATTGATTTAGGGACTACCGATCATATGGTAGGCGATAAGTCTAACTTTATAAAATATGAAGTTACTTGAACATCTCAGTACGTAAAGGTGGCAAACGGTTCCTTGATTCCAATTAAAGGGAAAAATTATAAACTTAATTCAGTGATATGCATTCCCAAATTTCCAGTAAACCTACTTTTTGTAAGTTCTTTGGTTAGAGATATGAATTATTTAATCACATTTTCTCCATCTGGTTGTGTTTTTCAGGATCTAAGGACGAAAAGAACCTTTGGACGTGGTGAATTAAAGAATGAGTTGTATCTACTTCCTGTACCACACACTACAATGCAGAGAAGAGCATTGACAGTCACTTGTACAGAAGAAGAAATAAGACTTTGGCATAGTCGGTTAGGTCATTTACGAGTGTCTAAATTTGTGAGTTTGCCCCTATTATAATTCCAAGGGATCTAGTTATCCAATGTGATGCATGTTAGAGGACTAAACATCATAGAGCCTCGTTTCCTAGTAGTGATTCTAAGTCGTCAGTTTAATTTAAGTTAATTCATTATGATGTATGGGGTCTATGTTTGTTGCCTTCTTTGGGAAATTTTAAATATTTTGTTACCTTCATTGATAACTATTCAAGACTTACCTTTGTTTATCTTATTAAATCCAAATCATAAGTATCATCATACATCGGTGCCCATGCATGGCTACATTTCTTTCTTTCTTAACTCATCAGTATGACAATCCATCAAATCTTACTCTTCTGCAACACATACAATCTTCTTTACTCTTTTCTTGGATTTTCGAGCTTTCTTAAACATTTCCTCAAACACTTGATGTTAATAATTTCTTCTTGAGCATTTCATCAAACAATTCATGTGCAGGTAAACTTCTCTTCCTTTACCATTTAGTGGGAGTTACTTCTCGATTTCAAGTTCATTATTCATATCATTGCAATGTCAAAGATTGCTTTGGTCTCTCATCAACCATGTTTATTTAATTCAAGAAGAGAGGCCTCCTGCACAGTCCACTAGCTTCTGATCCTTTCATTATCCTCAGCCTCTTGCATGAAGAAAAGAACATTTCCCAAGGGATATCTCCAACCAACATCCAGTCTTTCTTTGACAAAACAATTGTAATCATTGAGACATGTCGCGTAGTTTCCAACATAAGAAGGCCTTCTTCTAATGGATCCCATGTATCAGTTATATCAGTTGATCTAATTGATGTATTTTGATGAAGACCAACAATCCTTCTCTTAATTAGCTCCGCAATCATGGCAGTCTTGTTGATGGCCCTTCCCATGGCCTTAAGGACAATCTCATCTCATCCTTTCTCTTGAAGTAAACTCGTCACATATGTGATATAGCTCCTGCCACTTGGACCAACAGAACCCTCTGCTCCATAATCAAAACCATTCCATGGTTCAACATGCTCCGCTGGTAAAGGAGATTGATATCCCACAGATGATTCATCTAGCTCTTGGCAGCATACACATAATTAAGGAACTTGGTGTTCTGCTCATCATTCTTGGGAATAAGAATAGTAACTTAATAAAATCCATATCTAATAAATGTAGCCACTAGATTGCAAATCCAATAAATGCAGTCACCCAACTACTCAATGTGCAATAATTGTTCTGCTCTACTTTCTCAGACTGCTCCAACGTAATATTACAACCACCATAGCAATAAGTTCAGCATAACGATATAACCAAAGCAGCTAACTTCACACTAACAAATTTAAACTCAGCAAAGCTCAATAAATCAAGCCACCATATGCAATAAATGCAACCATCATTATGCTTGTATCCTTCTTCTTGATTGCCTAGCAGACTCCCTTCTTCTCTTGGGAATACAAATAGTACAGAGAATGCAACCACCATAGCCTGTTCACAGCATTGAATTCTCTGCCCTTTGCATCACAAAGTGCAATATCAATTATTTCTTTTTGAGCAATGGATATCACGTTTAAAGAATGGTGTAGTAATTTGTGATAAGCGTGCAACCACCAGCCATATCCAATAAGTGCAGCCACAAACTGTGCAACAAATGCCTTGCTATCAATGCTGCAACACTGTAAATTCTTTCCACTTGAGAACGTTACAACCTTATCCAACAACAATACGAACATTCTCCTGTAAATTCTCCAACAAGAACGCACCTAGCAGCTCCAAGAGAAATGGCTGAAAGGACAGCTACCTCACTTGCCTGGGCTGCCTCATCAATCACCACCATATCAAATCCATGAGTAAGTCGAGAGAATAACTTGCGGCCACTACTTGGAACTGTTGTGAAAACAATCTCAGCTTCGTTTGCAAAGCTTGCTTCAAGACTTGCAAGAGCAACCTCCAAGTTAAAGCCACTTTCTGCACGAAACCTTTCTTCTAGAATAAGAAGTTGAGACATCTCGACCAATACTTTGTCCCTTCCTTCAACAACAACTGCAAGGTTTTGTAGTAGTGTATCGCGGTTATGGTCATGTGCCACATGAACATCAGGATCAACCCCAACAAAACCCTGAGACCGAACAGCCACAACAACAACATTAAGCTCCCTCTAGAGACAAGCAATTTGCTGTGAGAATTGTGCTTCACATGCCTTCAGTTGATGAATCCAACCAATGATCTCCTCACGTGAATGCCAAAGCCATGACCCACTCTACAATAGTAGGTCATCTATAATATCATCAAAATACTCATCAATAGCTTTCTTTGGATGAGTCACTAGAAATTTCCATATGTGGCCCATAGCATCCTTATGTTTAATCCAACTCCAGATCTAACTAATTGTGCAAGATGAGGGACCAAGAGATCCAGTGAACCAACATCAATAACTTTTAAGCATGCATCGATAGTTTCCCACATTGGTGATTCCTTAGCAACTGAAACCCGTAGATTCTCAAGCTTTTCAAAGTGAATCCTAATATTCGCTGAGTGTAACTCAATGTAATTCATCCGCTGGTCTTCCAAACTAGATAGACTTTCTAGCATGCAATAAATAAGATCAGGCAAATGTGGTCGAATCACATCCCTAGCACCCATTGAAAACTTCATACCCATGTTGATAGATGCCTTTTGTATATCAACAACTCTGCTAATGATGCCTGCGGACAACAAATCTGCGATTTTCTTCACTATGGCTGAATGAAGTTGTTGTCCTAGCTCTGATACCATGTTGAAATTCGGAAAACAAATAACAGAAGATTAAATAAGAAATATCAATAACATTGAAGAGGAAACATGAGAGATCGAAGGAAGGGGCGAACCTGCAATGGAGGCCACCCCCCCTCTTTCACTCTCTTTCTTACACACAACTCCTTAATCCTAATACAACCTACCAGCCCTTATATAAGGAGCTATAAAATGAAAAATGACCAAAATACCCTTAGTATTGAAAATTCCCAAAATGCCCTTAATATTTCGGGTAATTACAATAATACCTAAAAACATCAGAAATTATAAAACTAATACTAAGAACACTAACTATGAATATTCTTCAACATCTTTAACACTTGGTATGCACTCTAAGACTTTCAAACACGATCTCGCCATGATACCATGTAATCAAGCAAGCCTTCAATCACAGGTGACTACTACAGTCCACCAATACTCAATTGTGCAATGCAATCCACATAAACAAATCACTAAATACTTGATGTGTACAAAAGGGAAAAATATATTTAATTCCAAACACTAAGGGTGCAATATACAAGAGTTGATACTCAACCCTTTTTATATGGTTGAGACAAGAGAGTTGTTGACAGCAATGCTGCCAACCGCTATTTAATGTTGACTTAAGGGGACAATTCTGTCCTTTTATAGAGATAAAAAATAAAAGAAAAAAATTACAAAAACGAAAACCAAGATTACATCTTAACATTATACATTTAACAAAAGGCTCATACCCACTCTAGAAGATATATCTCGTTTTGGTTCAAACTAGCATCTTCATTAGGCCTTCCACTGATAATCTCAAGTGCAAGCACCCCAAAGCCAAATACATCAACCTTTTCTGTAAGATGTCCATGCATTGCATATTCTGGGGCAAGATATCCACTACAAGGAGTTCCAAAATGAGAAAACAATGGTTTTAAAAAGGGAAACAGGAAAATAGAATTTGAAGTTACTGTTGAATATCTGAAACAAAACGGAACTTACACCGTCCCTGCAACCCGTGTGCTAAGGTGCGACTTATTGTCATCATAAAGCTTGGCCATACCAAAGTCAGAGATTTTTGGTTTAAGCTCAGCATCAAGAAGAATATTACTTGCTTTGATGTCCCTATGCACAATTTTTATGCTTGATTCCTCATGAAGATAAGCAAGCCCTTGAGCTGTTCCCAAGCAGATGCCAAAGCGAGAAGACCAATTTAGCTTCAGTCTTTTATTGCCTAAAAACAATGAAAAGATAGTAAAATGGTAAAGTCTGTTTAGAATCTTGTTGAGCACCAAATGAGGAAAAGAGGACGGTGAGATTACATGATGATGCCACATACATAAACAATCAGTTCCTAAGGTAATGACCTCCCTTAGAAGCATATCAACATCTCGTTTCTTAAGGTAGGCAATGGCAGCAACACTAAATTTGCCATACCAAAAGGAGAAAAAAGAGAAAATGCTCAATATTAATAACAAATCAATTATCCAGCTAATGCTTTTCCAAACCTGAGTTTTGTGATGAACTACTTTAAGAAATGGGCCAATTTGTATGCCTAGGTGCAGCAATTAACTCTTGCCACTGCTATCTCTAATCATTTAAATGCACATGTATTTTTCTAAGATGATTCCCTGATAATTGAGTAGATTGTCATGTATTAAGTTAGTATGTATTGTTTTATTCCTTAGAATGTAATTAGAAAATATTCTAACATTTTATTTTATTTTCATTTTATTTAGTGAAAAGGGCTAGACATTGGAGGCAACTCTCTTCACTCCCATGAATCAGCATATATAAATGGCCTTTCTCTTGTAAGAAGCTTGTTGCTTTTATATTATTGAAATTGACCTACTATCTTTCTTGGGGTCTATATTCTTGCCTTTTGTGCTACTGGAAACATTGTGGACTCTTTCTCGGTAGTTGATATTCTTGTTGGATCCACTTTGCGATTTCTTTATATTCCCTAATTCATGAAAAAGGATATTTCTGTATTTGAACAAGACTATTTTAGTCAAAAAAGTGTCAACTATTTAGGATGAAAGCGTTCAGCACTAACCAAGCAACAGTATCAGGCCTAGCTGATTGTTTCACGTGTGCTAGCTATTGAATTCAGGATCAACAAAGGGTAATAATTAGGGTACTAACAGACCTTATCCATATTGTTGTCTAACTTTTCAATGCAATCACTTTAGTCAAAAGCATTAAATATAAAACTTCACACTAACCGTAAAGGGGTTACATACCAAAGAGACCCTGATCAAGGCTCCCATTTTCAAGATACTCATAAACTAGAAGATGTTTATCTCCCTCTAGGCAACATCCATGCAACTTGACAAGGTTGCGATGTTGGACTGCAGATACAGTTGCAATCTCAGCAAGAAATTGGTCCTTCCCTTGATGAGATTCTACAGAGAGCTGCTTTACAGCCACAACCCTCCCATCTGAAAATGTGCCCTACACATTTTGCAGTTTAAAGAATCAATTAAAGTGTAATATACTAGAAGAAGCACATTCACGTCTTCACTCATACATGCATCATATGAAACTCCCTTTCTTCTCAAAGCACACTTGAAAAAAAAATCAAGCAGAAAAAACTCATCCTACCATTATTAAATATTGCAAATGCAACATCTACATAGTTAACTTTTGGATATGGTAATTGTTATGAGAAATTAAATATGTAGTAAAGTGGCATAGTGGTTGTTGAATGGAGATCTTTAGTTTTCTCACCTTCCCACTTCAGTTGAATAGGACATGGAGTTTCCCATCAATTGTAAACTCCAGAATTTTTCAGTGCCACAAAAGAAAAAGCATTTAAGTTTGTATAGGTTGGGGCCAATTATGACTGTGAAATTAATGTTAAGAGTAGAGGTTTTGAATATAGTTTGTGCTTATGCACCGCAGGTGGGACTAAAAGATAATATAAAAAGGTTATTTTGAGAGGAGTTAGATAAGGTAATTCAAATAATTCTACAAAGAGAGATTATTTGTTTGAAAGGAGGTCTAAATGAACATGTGGATGAAGAGACGTTAGGATATCAAGGTATTATGAAAACTATGGTTTTGGGGATTCAAATGAGAATGGTATGAAAATTTTAGATTTTGCTGTGGCATATAATCTCTTTATACCCAATACAATTTTCACAAATTGAGATGAATATTTAATTGCTTGTAAGAGCAGCTTGCCACAAACACAAATTCATTGTTTTGCTTGTATGAGAAAAGATAAATCGTGTTGTAAGGATTGCAAAGTAATTTCAAGAGAAAACTTAACTACCCAAGATCACCTTTTAGTTATGAATTTGAAAGTAAGAAAGTGGATGAAGAGGTAAAGAGTATTAAATATAGCAGAATCAATGTAAACATTGTAATTTTATTTTTCTTTTCAATGTAATTTTTAATTTTCCTTTTCAGCCCCGAGCACCAACCAAGTGCTGCCAACAACTAGTTGTTGGAAGCACCCCAATAGCTAGAATTCTAGTGCAGGAAGGTTTATAAAATGTTGTAATGTACAATGTTCCCTATGCCTTATGAAATGGTAAAGAGATCGATTATGTAGTTATATTTCGTGATCTACATTTTCCTACTGTATTGCACCCCAACCAAGTGGTGCCAGCAGCTAGCCATTGGAAGCACCACAATAACTAGAATTCTAGTGCAAAAAGGTCTATAAAATGTTGTAATGTACGACGTTCCCTAAGCCTTATGAAATGGTAAAGAGATTGATTATGTAGTTATATTTTGTGATCTACATTTTCCTACTATATTGCACCTCCAACCAAGTGGTGCCAACACCTAGCCGTTGAAAGCACCCCATCAACTAGAATTCTAGTGCAGGAAGGTCTATAAAATATTGTAATATACAATGTATTCCCTATGCTTTTTGGAATGATAAAGAGATCAATTATGTAGTTATATTTTGTGATCTACATTTTTCTACTATATTGCACCCCCAACCAAGTGGTGCCAACACCTAGCCGTTGGAAGCACCTAACAGCTAGAATTCTAGTGCAAGAAGGTCTATAAAATGTATTCCCTATGCTTTATGGAATGATAAAGAGATCAATTATGTAGTTATATTTTGTGATCTATATTTTTCTACTATATTGCACCCCCAACCAAGTGGTGCCAACACCTAGCCGTTGGAAGCACCCCAACAGCTAGAATTCTAGTGCAAGAAGGTCTACAAAATGTTGTAATGTACAATGTATTCCCTATGCTTAATGGAATGGTAAAGAGATCGATTATGTAGTTATATTCTGCGATATACGTTTTCCTACTGTATTGCACCCTAATAGAGTGCAGAGTAGTCACCTCTATGACTGATTTATTAGAGTAGTTGTTGAAGAATATGAGTTTAGAGTCAATTTTAGTAAATTTTATGTTTCTAGGTATTATTGTAATTTTCTGAAGTTGTAAGGGCATTTTGGTAATTTTCTGTACTAGGGGTATTTTGGTCATTTTACGTTTTACAGCTCCTTATATAAGGGCTGGTAAGTTGTATTAGGGTTAAGTTGCTGAGATTAAAAAAGAGAGAGAAAGAAGGGGGGGGAGGGGGGGGGGCGGCCTCCATTGGAGGTCCACCCCCTCCTCCAATCTCCATATTTTCTCTTGAATGTTTCTTGTTATTTTTCAATCTTCGTTGCTCAACCACATTTTCCAACATGGTATCGGAGCCTAATTTCGATCAATGGGAGCAACAAGCAATGACTATCGACGTGCGGAAAAGAAATAGAGCGAGCGAGAGAGAGATGGCTGCTTTATTGGGCCATATCCTGTCGTCAACATTGCTATTCTGTTTGGGTCTGTGGCACGTCGCGTGCTCCACATGCAGCTATTGAGATTGATCCGATCAGGGATATTTATAATTGTCCTGCTCTCTTTTCGTTTTGGCGTGTTCGGCGAGCATGGCTGAAGAACGTTATCAAGAACTGCAATAATAAGGAGGTCCAAAGAGATATCTTTTATCGCCTTGGTATGATTATATACAGCATGTGGCATGGAGCGTTATCGTGGCACTAATATCAAGGATGATAGGATAGCTTCGTAGTATGTCAAAAAAGTTAGAGATGGTTATTAGACGGTCCACTCATGAACTTGACCTAGACGATGAATCGAGCATCCGCTTGTCGAAACACTTGAAGCGATTCGCCCACCCACATCATATTTCACTGTGGCAGATGAAAACAGTAAAGCAGCTGAACGCCCGAGATTGAATTTGAAACCATGGTTTCAGCCACTAGAACAAACAGAGAAGGTAGCTGAAAGAGAAAGAAAAACCGTATTTGGTGGTGCACGCCCACGAGAGTTGGTCCTCAAAGAGCATGGAGTTGATAATGTTGCTATTATTGGAGCGAACCCAATTCGACCACCCAGCAGAGGGAAACATGAACTTCAGAGGCCTGATGTGAAGATGGAAGTCGTTGCAACACTTCCGGCATGCTGATCGGGTAGAAAATGTCAATGTTGATCAGAGGGCTGGATACCGAACAGAACACATTGACGTGCAATCTGATCGTCATAACCGTGAGAGGAAGGACAATCGGGATAGAGAAAAGGCAGCTGTGCAGAGAGGATCAGATTTAGGGAGAGTTTGAGATCTAAGATCAGATGGAAAGGCTATTTTGATTCTCTTCTTGATATGTATGCAAAAGTGGGTCAGATTAATGATGCAGTAGACCAACTGTTTGATGAAATGCTTCAGAGAAACTTCAACTTTGTTGGACAAGTGTTCGATGAAATGTTCAAGAGAAATATTCACCTGCACATTAAGTGTTCGATGAAATGCCTAAGAGAGATGTTTACCTACATATCAAGTGTTTGCTCAAATACTAAAGAGAGCTGAAATTTCAGAGAGAAAAAAAAATGAAGAAGGTATGAAGTAGTAGTGATGATTTCTTCATTGGAAAAACAACTGAATGAAAATAGAAGGAAAGATGGAATGCAGAAAATTAGTCTTTTTCACTACACATGCATGACAAATCAAATCATAGAAGAGGCCAGAGGAATTTGATGGTATGGAACATGGCAGTATCATCAAGAAGCATGAAAGTTAAAACCTTGAGTTGCTGAAGTAAACAGTCAGGAGGGCTGAAAAAGCGACTGCAATCACCATGTGAAGGGGCGCAGACCGACTAGTATAAGCAGATGTCTGTATTCTGCTATTTGAGTGGTAGAGAGAGGACACCCAACCAACACACCAGTTGCAACCACCATATGAAGGAGCGCAGGAAAAGCCATGTGAAGTGTGTATGGTGGAGTAATACCTCCTATCACAAAAGATCAGCTTTCTCAAGAGTAAAAGAAACATGACTTTTAAGTTTAGCTGCCGAATCACTTTATGGAGTAGAAGAAAGAGAGAAGGAGCAACCAACACCCATAGAAGGGTTGTTTGCTACCCATGTATTTTTGATTGTTTAAGTTGTTTTACAAAAGCCTCGAACAGATCACTCGTGCACGTGTGGTGAAGAAAGAACCAGTTCTTTTACAAGTTTGGAGTTTGAAGTATCTCACTCCCAACTTGAGGGGGGGTGTTAAAGAATAAGAGTTTAGAGTTAGTTTTAGTAAATTTGATGCTTCTAGGTATTATTGTAATTGCCTGAAGTTGTAAGGGCATTTTGGTCATTTTATGTTTTATAGCTCCTTATATAAGGGCTGGTAAGTTATATTAGGGTTAAGTTGCTGAGATTAGGAAAGAGAGAGAAAGAGGGGGCAGCCTCCATTGGAGGTCCACCCCCTCCTCCAATCTCCACATTTTCTCTTCAATGTTTCTTGTGATTTTTCAATCTCCGCTGCTCAACCACGTTTTCCAACAGTAGTCACCTCTATGACTGATTTATTATGAATTACATTGGTGGACTATGGCAACCACTATCAAAGTATTCTAGGAACGAAAATCTCACATGGTATCAAAGCATTGCTTAGTTTTGCTTGTGTTTTGAAGCACATCGATTTATATATCAGTTAAAAGAAGTCCTCTCTTAGTTGCCAACTTAGATGAAAGCTGAAAAATCATCATTAGAGGAACTCTTCATAAGTTCATTGGTGACATTGTGGTTCTCTTGTACTCCTTCCAAATTCTACGAAAGGTTAGTATATTTTTTTAAGAGCATGGAAGACAAAAGTGAGGAATTTAATTTTTGGTTGATTAGTTCCAACTAAAAGGCATAGGTTCAATCAATGGAAAACTATCTCTATTTCAAAAGATTATAGAGTTATTTAAGTAGAACAAAAGTATAACTATAACCCTCAATTAATGTTACTCTTAACAAAGAAAGGAGTACAAATGGGAATATAAAACCATATTATGGGTTCTTATGAATGATATGAGTGACTATATATGTGGAAGTATGAGAATACTTGAAAAGAGTCCATGTTCAAAGAGATGTAGCTCATAGAATAGTCCCTCGAGATAAAAATTTCATCCCTTAAATAAGGTGATAAAGGGATAAATGAATATTTTAGTGAGTTCTCGAATACATGAAATCAACTTTGTGGGTTTGAAAAGAAATATACACACTATCTTAGATGCATGAAAATGTGAACAAAATAAAGATTTTATCTATCAACTTTTAAGAAGCCTAAGAGAATAATTTGAGGGAGTGTGATCATCCCTTATGCATCAAAAGTCATTCCCGAAGTAGTCCTTGTTGACCTCTTTATAGTGGAGACTAGGTCTAATGAAGCTAGAATCCAAAAGAACTCTGCATTGGCCGCATCTAGACCATGAGTTAATATAAAACCCTATTGTTTATGAATTTCATAGAAGGGATTAGTGACACCAAGAAAGAACTAATTTGCTATTATTTAAAGGAGGGGAGACATATCAAGCCAAGATGTCCAAAATTAAGGAAAAGGATAGTGATTTTTGAAGAGGCATATCAAACTTCCATGCTTCTTATACAAGACAAAATGAAACAACTTGAGGTTTAATTCAAAGAGAAGGCATCTATCAGTGTGGCTTGCTCTACCACTTCCAATGAAACCCAAGGTATGAATCCATGGTTACTTGATTCTTGAGCTTCTTTTCACATGATTGTGATAAAGAACTCTTAACCACATATACAAGAAAATCCTTTGATTCATGTGTTTTACCGCTGATCGAATAAAATTAAAAGTTGATAAAATAGGTAATCTTAAAACTAAAGCTTTTTTTGGTTTCAAAAGTTAGCTTGATTCCAAAATGAAACTTAAATTTACTCTCTTTATCACAAATTCCGGACAATATGTATATAGTTACTTTCTCATCTAAAGGTTGCATAGTACGGGATCGCCTCTCGAAGAAGGTGATTGGTTATGGCTATAGAAAAGGAGGTCTTTGTGTGATGAACTATTTCATACTCAAAATTTTGGCTATTGTAATGTGTCATCCAATATGTATTCTTATGGCACAAAAGGCTTGGCCACTTAAATATCCAAAAGATTATGAATGTTCTTTTATTGGGATTAAGAAAGTGGAAATTTTCTTTTTCAAAGATTGTGCTCTTAGAAAAATAAAGCATTTTTTTTTCTAAAGCAACTCATGTTACAAGTACACCCTCAAAAGGAGGAGTGTCATATTATGTTATTTTTGTTGATAATTTTACTAGGTATATATGGATATATTTATTGAAAACCAAGTCGAAAGCTTTTAAGAACTTCGTTATCTTCCACCATCTTGTCAAAAATCAATTTGATTCCAATAATAAAATTTTAGATCCAATTTTGGTGGAGAATTTATCTCAAATGTATTTAAAAAATATCTTAAAGAACAACGGCATTTTATATTAAAAGTTTTGTACAAAATATGTTCAACAAAGTGGTATTTCCAAACATAAACATAAGTATATTGTGAAAACCACTAGGACTTTACTCGTGTTCAATGGTGTTCATAAGAATCTTTAGGCCGAAGCTATTATGACATATGTTTACCTAGTAAATAGGATGTTGTCTTTTGTTTTACAAAATATTTTACCTATTGAAAAACTATTGAAAATTGTCCCTAACTACTTTAGTCTAAAAATTTTTGGATATAAATGTTTTGTTTTTATTGATAAAAATGATACACTTTCTCCTCATGCTATTGAATGCATTTTTATGGGTTATGGCATTTAGAAAAAGAGTTATATGTGTTATGATCCTAAAAATGATAAGCTTTACACGTTAAAGGATGTTCAATTTTTCAAAAAGGAAATCCTTTTTCAAAAGGATATTCTTATTCTACTGATGACTCTAGATACTCATTTCTTATTGATGTTCTTGAGAATGATGATGATCAATAAGAGAATGTAGAGAATCAAATTGTTGACAAACAAATCTTGCATCCAAGGGACATTGTGACTCCATTTGAAAGAAGAAATCTAAAAATTAATGAACCGGAAGACCCAGTAGAGATTCTAGGCTCCTTGTTAGGTTTGTTTCCTACTAAACTTTTCACCATAATATAGGACACTTTTAACCATTATCAGTTATTACAGAACCTAAAACCTTTAAAGAAGCCCAATCATCACAAGATTGACTTGACACTATGAATGAGAAGTTAGATGCCCTAAACAGAGCTCAAACAAGACAAATAATTAGTGTCCTAAAACAAAAAAGCTAATAGGATGTAGGTGGGTGTACAAAGTTAAGACAAAATGTGATGGTACCTTAGAAAGATGTAAAACCCGTGTAATTACCAAAAGATACAATCAAGAATATGGAATCGACTATGAGGAAACCTTTGCCCCAATAGCAAGAATGTCAACAATTCAAACTCTTATAGCTATTAGTGCCATTAGGAACTAGGACATCTTTCAAATGGATGTGAAAAATGCTTTCCTAAATGAATCATTGAGAGAAGAGATTTTCATTGAACCTCCTCCTTGCCTTGTTATTCTCACTAACCATGTTTTTCATCTGAAAAAAGATTTGTATGGTCTTAAGCAAACTCCTAAAGTTGGGTTTGACAAAATGAATGAATTGACTATTAATCATGATTTTACCACATACTATGGTCATAAGGAAATCAGTTGTAGATATTGTAATTTTGTTATTATATGGAAATGATGGTATAGAAAAGGAAATATTTAAATAGAAAGTTCTTGAGAGATACTTCGATTTATGTAGATACACCTTATGATATGTAGAACAATATGACTAACCATATTAAGAAAGTGGCAAAAGATTAGTTAAGTGAATCTAGGAGAGGTGTACTCGTATAAAAGAAAACTTCGTGGTTGAATGAAATGATGAAAGATAAAATTAAAGCAAAGAGAGCATGTTACAAATTGCAGTATGCTAATAAGACTGATTAAACTTGAGAGGCTTATAAGAAAACAACGAAAAATATCGCCACATAAGAAAAAGCCAAATTTTTGAAGGATTTATATAAAAAGCTAACTTAGTAGATGAAGAATTATTTTCATAAGATTCTTAACAAAAATATAAGTATCAGTATTAGCTTAAGAGAGTTAATCAAATAAAGAGTATATAAAACATAATTTCTATAGACGTATTTAAAGGAATAAAATAAAATGTACATGAATATTGTGTAAAACTATGAAGTTGATGAGTCAAACTATGAAATTATAGGAAAAAAGAATTACTTAATGTAGGTTGAGACAAGTATAAGTATAACAAAGAACTCTTGAAAGTATAACAAAATTTACATAAATATTGTGTACTTCATTATAGGTTTTAGGGTTGAGAGAAAAGATAGAAGCAAGTAGCTACAGAACCCAAGAAAGGTTGTATGCTACCGATTGAATCTCCATGATGTAATGTGCATTTTCCCTTTCAATAATACAAAATTCCATGCATATTGAACATGGTATTAGAGCGGGTAGCATGAATCGAAGGTGAAGGTGAAATGTTTGCGCACGTTAAGTGTGTGGAAGAGACAACAAGAGTAGTCAATCAGACTTCTGCATTTTCAGATTTCTGCACAGCAATCGATAAGATTTCTGTATTTTTTCATAAAATATGCATGGAATACAATATTCAGGTTAGTTTAGAATAATTTTTTGAAAGGGAAGATAATTGATCACTTAGCGCACATAACCAAAAATGATTCATTGATTATAACCAATGAGAAACTAGATGGAAAAAACTACCCTGCAATCATCTATATTAGTTATCGTTGGAGTCAAGGTCAAAGGAAAGACAAATTAGCTTACTGGTGTATGTGAAAAACAAGATTTAGGGATCCCTGACTACCCACTATAGGAGAGGGATGGTGCTCTTGTAGCCGCATGACTTATCAACTCTATAATGCCCAATATTGGATGATCGTTTCTTTATCTTGAGACAACTCATGAAAAACAAGAATATAAGCTCCTTGAAAAGATACAAAAGTGTAAGCAAAGACAAAAAACAATCAGTGATTACTATGTAGAAATGAGAAGTATGTGGGATGAATTGTCTTACTTCACAATGATTCATTGCAAAGAATGTGCAAGAGAGAGGGCAAATGAATTTGAAAAGAGAAAAATCTTTGATTTACTACGAGGAGTTTAGCTGAATATGAAAATGTAAAATGCAACATTTGGATAATGTTTTTGACTCGGGTGCTACTAAACATTTGGAATGGTAATATTTTTTATATTAATTCATTGTCGCATATATATAAGGTTATTGACTCGGGTGCTACTAAACACATCGTCAAGATTGTAGATAATTCATTCATGTCACTAATTGGAAGAGGAAAATTATGGACAATATTTGGAATGCTTGATCATGTTTTATATGTACCATAAATCTCTATGAATCTTCTCTCAATTAGTGCTTTATCATCTAGATTAAATTATGCATTACATTTTTTTTGCATCTTATTATGTATTTCAGGAACTAAGGATAAGAAAGACCATTAGATATGTAGGAGGAGTGGAGGATTTTACACTTCCAAGGGAAGAAGAGAAAACACATAAGCAAATATGGCATTAACGCAACATGAAGAAGAACTAATGCTTTGGCATCGTCGGTTGGGACACCCTCTAGTTCAGAAACTTCACACTACAATACCGAAATTGGCGAAATTCAAGAGTGGCACCCACATTCAACACGTCAATTAGGAAAACATATTAGGTTTAATTTCCCTAAAAGCAAGCCAAGATCATATGGTATATTTGATTTGATACATTAAGATGTATGGGGACCTTGCCTAGTTGCCTCTGTTACTGGCCACATATATCTTGTCTTGTTTATTGATGATTACTCTCACTTTATAATTGTTTACTTATTGAAATATAGAGATGAAATTATTACTATATTTCCATTATTCCATAGATTGGTTGAAAAACAATTTCAGGCACAGGTTAAGGTTGTTCGATCAGACAATAGGGGTGAGTATATATCAACTGCCTTCAAAAATTACCTAACAGCTCATGGGATTATACATCAAACATCCTTTGCATATACTCCACAGCATAACGAAATTGCAAAAAGGAAGAATCGTCATATACTTCAAATGGCGAGGACACTAGTGATTGGCATTTCAGCCCCAAAATACCTATGGGGTGAGGCAGCTCTAACAACAATATATCTAATAAATTAAACACCATTATCGTGTTTCGATGGAAAGATACCCTTGCAGTTGTTGTCTTCTAGTGAAAAATTGTTCAATTTGACTCCTAGGATCTTTGGGTGTGTGTACTTTGTAATAGAGATAAACTTGATCCTAGAGCTGTGAAATATGTGTTTGTTGGTTATTCTTCCTTTCAAAAGGGTTATAAGAGCTATGATCCAACTATAAAGAAATTTTTTGTATCTAGAGATGTTATCTTTCTCTGCCCGTGTAAGGGATCACCCTTGATTTCTTCTATGTGATCACCCTTACAAGGAAATGGAATCCCTATATTAATCATGTTGATGATATTATGGTAACAGGTGATCACATAGAAGAAATCAGCCACCTAAAGGAAAGACTGTATCAATTATTTGATTTAAAAGACCTTGGATAACTTCATTATTTTTGGGGAATTGAGGTCCTAAAGTCACAAAAAGTATATTCCCAACACAACACAAAGATTTACTAAAGGAAACAAGTACATTAAGATCAAAACCAAGTGAGATTCTCAAGGACATTAATCATATCTGGTACTCGAAGGCGGCATAGAACTTAGTAATACTAAGATATACCAACAACTAGTAGGGAAGTTGATATACATAACTATCACAAGACCAAATATAACCTATGCACTTGGAATTCTCAGCAGATTTGTGCATGCACCTAAGCAACCACATATGGATGCAGTTTTTAAGGTACGCATACACATGTTGATTGGGCAAGATCTATGGATGATAAGAAGTACATAATTGGTTATGTTGCTCTAATTGGAGGAAACTTAATTCGTATAACATTGAGTATCTACTTAAGTGGAGATAAATTAGTCATTCAAGTTAGAATAAATAGTATATAATAGAGTGTCATTAGGTTGTAGGGTTGAGAGAAAAGATAGGTAGCAACTGCAAAACCCAAGAAGGGTTGCACGCTGCCGATTAAATCTCCATGTTGTAATATGCATTTTCCCTTTCAATAATACAAAATTCCATGCATATCCAACAAGAACCACTTTGGATTCATGCCATGGAATTGAGGCTATTCACCTATTTAGATGTCTTATGGAACATTTTAGAGTAAAAAATAACCTTCATATGGTATTCATTAATCTAAGAAAAGCTTATGATAGAGTGTGAGGGTATCTTTTATAGAACCTTTGAAAAGACAGGTATCCTAGTGACATACATTAATCTTATAAGAGGTATGTATAATCGTGCATAAACATATGTATGAGGACCTAGTGAAGGATTGACAAATCGCTTTGAAGTTAATATCATATTACATCAAGGATCAACTTTAAGTTCATATTTATTTATATTGGTTATTAACGAGTTAACAAAACATATTTAAGATGAAGCACCTTGGTGTATGTTATTTGCATATGACATTGTGTTAGTAGATGAGACTAAGGAAAAACTTAATAAGAAATGGGAACTATGGAGAGAAACGTTTGAAAGAAAAGACTTTTGACTTAGTAGAACAAAGATAGAATATATGGAATGCAAGTTTGATTAATTAGGTTAGTTTAGGTTACTTAAGATTGACACAAATTCTATAAACAATTGTTGATATTCGTATTTGGAATCACCCCGATCACGTATCATCAAGTGTCAAACCAACAAGTCAATACAAATACACTCGAGAATGGGTGTTTCGAGTCAAGAACAAGCAAAAAACACAAGTCAAGGTGATGTCAAAGAGTAACATAGTATTGATGTACAGAAGAGCTCTATTTATAGAGCAAGCAAGAAGGATTTACAACATTTGAGAGAAGAAAGAAAGGGAATGGGGATGCCAACGACTACTTAAACTAGCCTTTGGGGGCCAGCAAATGCCCCCCAACGGCTAGTTGGTGCTTTTGAAGACTGTTTAAATTTTAATTTTCTAGTTAAATTCATGTATTGGGTTGTTCAACTGCTATTGAATCTGATCCAATAGGAGATGGGTGTATCTTAATTACTTACTAGGGTTATATTAGTCTTCCAAGTTATAAACTATTAAATAAGTAAACCCTAATTGTAATGGTTGATAGCAATGAAATAAAAGGAGAGAGAGAGAGGCACGACAACAAGTGTAAGGCACCGACCCTCATTTCGATCCAGAAATTCTGATTTATGGTTGATTCTTGTTTGATTTTTTCTTTTGATTTTTTTCTTTTTTCTTTTTTTAATCCTGAAAATACTTTGTTTCATTTTTTGATGACCGTACTAGATTTACTATGATCTATCTTATGAAGATCAAAGATGAAGTAAAGAATATTATGCATGTATAGAGTAAATTTATCCATACCCAATTTCAGTTGCCAATTAAAATTATTCATAGTGGTAATGGAGGTGAGTTTATGTCTCAATCACTATATTCTTATTTCCAAAGTCAAGGAATCCTACACCAAACGTCTTGTCCTCATTCCCCACAACAAAATGGAGTTTCTAAAAGAAAAAACAGGCATATTTTAGAAGTTGCTAGAACATTGCTTATTGGGTATAATGTTCCTAAATTTTATTGGGGTGAAGTTGTTCTAACCGCAGTTTTTCTTATAAATCGCATGCCCACTCGAGTCCTTAATGGTGATTCTCCATTTCACGCCTTATGTCATATAAAAAGACAATTTTATGTACCTCTAAAAGTATTTGGATGCACCTGTTTTGTGCACATACACAAGAGTTCTAGAGATAAATTAAATGCTAGAGCTCTTAAGTGTATTTTCTTAAGTTACTCTTCCAATAAAAAATGATATAAATGTTATGATCCTAAAAAGAAGAAATTATATGTTACCTTTCACGATTCTTTATTTATGGAAGAGCCTACAAGGTGGAAAGAAAGATATTCCTCCAAAGTCATAATGCTACCCTAGATCATAATTCTTGCCCTGAATCAGCTCCTACTCCAACCTAGGTAACTCCTTTAATCTCGTCTAATGATTTTGATAATTTATTTATAGCTCTTCGGAAGGGAAAGCATGAAACTGTTAGATATCCTACACAGAAGATGATCTCATATACTAATTATTCAAATGAGTATGTTTGTGATGAATGAAATAATATTTATATTCCTAAAACTTTTAAAGAGTCCAAACTAAATTCAAATTAGATGACATCAACGAAGGAAAAAATCCCAAGATTAGAAAAGAATCAAACTTCAGAACTTACAGATCTACCACGAGAGAGGAAGACTATAGACTGCAAATAGGTGTATACAGTAAAATTCAAGATTGATGGACATAGAAAGATATAAGGCCAGATTAGTAGCTAAGGGCTATAAACAATTATATGGAATTGACTATACAGAAACATTTATACCGGTTGCTAAAATGAATACCATTAGAATTCTCTTAAGTGTGGCAGTTAATCAAGGATGGGAATTATGACAGTTGGATATGAAGAACACATTTCTTCAAGAAGATCTTACTGAAGACATCTACATGGACTTATTCCAGGCTATTATTAAGGGAAGATGTCATCGAAGGTATGCAAACTAAAAAAATCTATTTATGGTTTGAAGTAATTACTTAGAGCATGGTTTGAAAAATTTAATGGTAGTATTCTTGGTTTGGGCTTCAAACGGTGCGTTAGTGATCACACACTATTTATCAAGCGAGACAATAAAATCATTCTCTTAATTGTGTATGTCGATGATATATTATTATTAGTGATGTTGTGAAAAGAATTGTTTATTTGAAAAAACAACTACATGCCTTATTTGATTTAAAAGAATTGGGAAAATTACACTATTTTTTGGGGATCGAGATTGTTCGAAGCGAGAGTTGTTTGTTCTTAAGCCAAAAAAAGTATATCCTTGATTTGTTGAAGGAGACAAAGATGAAAGATTGCAGGGTATGCTCTATCCCTATTGAGATACAAAAGAAAGCTACTAAAAATTCTAATGAACCCTATGAAGATGTGGGTAAATATGAGAGATTCGTGGGAAAACCGAAATATTTCATAATTATAAGACCCGATATAAGCTTTGTAGTCAGCTATGTTAGTAGATAGATGGATTCACCATCAAGACACCATATGAATATTGTTTTCCATATCGTTAGATATTTGAAATCATCTATCACCCACGGCTTATTATACTCTCCGCATTTATCACTTGATATTGAGATTTACTCAGATGTTGATTAGGTTGGTTTAACAGATATCAGAAGATTTACTTCTGGCTATATTGTATGTCTGGGAGGTAATGTCGTTTCATGGAAGATAAAAAAAATAATATGTAGTAGCTAGATCAAGTGTAGAGGCTGAATATCATGTTATTACCCTTGGTACGTGCGAGGGTTTATGGATAATATCACTAATGGAAGAAATTAGCTTTAGAAGAAACTCTCTAATTAATTTTTTTACAGATAGTAAGGTTGCTCTTCAAATAGCCTCCAATCCAGTCCTCCACACAACAATAACAACAACTAAGCCTTTTCCCATACTAGATGGGGTCGGCTACATGGATTCTTTATTTCCACAGAGCTCTATCATGTGCCATGTTAGCAGTTAACTCACAATAAGCTAGATCATTCTTTATTGTTTCTTTCCAACACTTTTGTGGTTGTCCTCTATCTCTTTTAATACTTTCCAAATTTAGTTTTTCATACCTTCTTAGAGGTTCTTCTTTTGATCTTCTTTCTATATGTCCAAACCATCTTAAACAATATTCTCTCATTTTATCCTCTATTGGTGTCACTCCTAATTTGTTTCTAATAACCTCATTATATATACGGTCTTTTCTTGTATGACCACTCATCCATCTCAACATCTTCATTTCTGTCACAGACATCTTTTATATATATTGATGATTAACTTCCCAACACTTAGAACCATAAAACATGGCAAGTCTAATTGTTGCTCTATAATATTTACCTTTTAACTTTAATGGTATCTTGTTATCACAAAGAATACCTGATGCTCCTCTCTATTTTAACCAACCAGCATTAATTCTATGTGTAACATCTCCATCAATTCTTCCATAACTTTTTCCTTAGACTGCTCCACTAACACAATGTCATCTGCCAATAACATACACGAAGGTACTTGAATATGTTTTGTTAACTCATGAATCACCATTATAAATAAGTATGGACTTAAAGTTGATCCTTGATATAACCCAATATTAACTTCAAAGAAGTCTGTCATTCCTTCATGAGTCCTCACACATATTTTTGCACCATCATATATGTCTCTTATAAGGTTTATGTACGTCAATGAAATACCTCTTTTTTCAAAGGTTCTCCAAAGAACCTCCCTCGGTACCCTAAGTTTTTTCTAGATCAATAAATATCATGTGAAGGTCTTTCTTTTTTGCTCTAAAATATTTCGTAAGACGTCTTAAAAGGTGAGTCGCTTCAACAGTAGATCTGCCTTACATGAATCCAAATTGGTTCTCTGTTGTACTTGATACTTGTCTTAACCTACATTCGATAATCCTTTCCCATAATTTTATAGTATGACTCATTAACCTGATACCTCGATAACTCACACAATTTTGATTGTCTCCCTAGTTCTTATAAGTGTACTCACTCTCCATTCTTACGGCATCTTTTGGTTTCTCCATATTTCATTAAATAGTCTTGTGAGCCAAGTGATTCCTATTTCTCCTAGTATTTTCTAAACTTCTATACAAATATTGTTTAGTCCTACCGATTTACCATCCTTCATATGTTTAAGAGCCTCTTTGACTTCATTCTTTTGAATACATCGGTAGAAATTGTGGCCTCTTTTACCCTCTTTTGAGTTCATTCTTTTGATGCATCTAACAAAACTAAGATCTTTAGTTTTCTTATATCTAACCCTATCTATCCTAAAAATATCTCTTTTACCCTCTTTTGAGTTGAGTTTTTTATATAAATCCTCCCAAATTTTAGCTTTTGCTTCACTCATGGCCTTTTTCACTTCCTTCTTTGCTTTCTTATAAGCCTCTAAAGTTTCACTAGTTTTCTTAGCATAATATAATTTCTAGCATGCCCTCTTTGCCTTGATTTTATTTTGCACTACTTCACTTCACCACCAAGCTTCTTTTTGTGCCATTACACCTCCCTTAGATATACCTAACACATATTTTGCCACTTTCCTAACATATTTAGTCATATTGTTCCACATATCACAAGGTGTACCAACATAATTCCAAACATCTTCTTGAAGGACTTTCCGTTTAAATATATCTTCTTTCTCGCTTTTGAGGTTCCACCATTTAGTCTGAATAGCTCGATGTACTCTTTTCTTCTTTGTCGATTTTTTATTTGTAAATCTATAACTAAGTCGATGTTAGGTGGTTAAGCTTTCCCCTGGAACTACCTTGCAATCTTTACAACATGCTCTATCTTTTTTTTACAAATAAAGTAATCAATTTGTGTTTGTGATAAGCCACTCTTATAAGTAATTAAACGTTCATCTCATTTTTTGCAAGATTGTATTAACTATAAAAAGATAAAATGCCATAGCAAAATTTAGAATCTCCCTAGCTTCCTCATTTATATCTCCAAAACCAAAGTTTCCATGAATACCTTGATATCCTAATGCCTCTTTACCGATATGTCCATTTAAGTCTCCTCCTACAAATCATCTCCCTTTGTGGAATCCTTTGAATCACCTTATCTAACTCTTCCCAAAAAGTTGTCTTTATACTATCTTCTAGTCCTACTTAGGGTGCGTAAGCACAAACTATATTCAAAACCTCTGCTCCTAACACTAATTTCAATGTCATGATTCGGTCACCATATCGTTGTATGTCTACTACACTATCCTTTAAATCTTTATTTATGATAATACCAACTCCGTTTCGAGCCTTTTCCTTACCTGAGTACCATAATTTAAAACTTGTATCCTCTATCTCCTTTGCTTTTTCTTCAACCCACTTTGTCTCTTGTAAACATAGAATATGAATCTTTCTCTAAATCATAGTATCTACCACCTCCATTAGCTCATTAGATAATGTTCCGATATTCCAAGAACCAATACAAATCTTATTATCTAAGACTAGCTTCCTTACCCCCCGCATCTGTCCATATTGAAAATGCGGCGACCCTCTTCTTTTTCAAATATTCCTAAGTTTCAAAGGCACTTTCAAATATACTAATTCGGTTTGTAAGTTTATCATCAATATTTTGATAAATAATTCATGTTATTTTCGTATTCATTTTCTCTCAAGTTTTTAAATATTATTTGTATTTTTCCGAGGCATTAAAAACATCATCATCATCTAAATTTTCAAAATCTAACTTTGGTTCTTGAATAGTTCCATGTATGTAATCCCAATAGTCTTTTGATAAAAGTATTTTTTCATAGTTCTTGGCCAACTTTGATAGCATTTTGGGTTAAGAATATACTTAAAAGACAAATTTTTACTATCAATTTAAAGAAACAAACAAGAATTTTTATGTTATCTCAAGTTGGGAACGTCAAACATGCAATATCAAGAAATTTTCAATTTTGGCATGCTTTCTAATGGGCTCGATTTCTTCAAAACGAGGCTCTTATACAATGTAAATAATTATTCATAATTTGTATTTAGAAGAACTCTGATCATGTATTATCAAGTGTCAAACCAATAAGTTAAATACAAACACACCCGAGAATGGAAGTCAAGAACAAGCTAAAAGCACAAGTCAAGGTATTGTCAAAGAGCAACATTTTATTGATATATAGAAGAACTCTATTTATAAAGCAAGCAACAAGGATTTACAACATTTGAGAGAAGAAGAAGAAAAGGGAATGGGGATGCCAACGACTACTTGAACTAATTGTTGGGGGCCAAGAGTGGCCCCCCAAGGCTAGTTTGTGCCAGCAACACTAATTGGCCTTGGTCTTAATGGCCAGGCCAGTTAGTCAAAGTTTGATGGGCCTAGTGGCCCATCTCTTATTACATATCTTTAAGAATTTCATCTTTCATAAGGAGAGTTTTAAGTACATAGAGTCAATTTTTTTGTCTTTTAGAAAAATTGATGGAGATGTTATGTATAGAATTAATGCAGGTTGGTTAAAATAGAGAGGTACATCAAGTATTATATGAGACAAGAAAATACTATTAAAGTTAAAAGATAAATATTATACAACATTAAACACACCCATCTATGTTTTATGGTTTTGAGTAATGGGCAGTTAATCATAAACATGTGTAAAAGATATCTGTGACCGAAATGAAGATACTAAGATAGATGTGTGGTTATACAGGGAAAGACATGCATAATGAGATTATTAACAACAAATTAGGAGTGACCAATAGATGATAAAATAAGTAAAAATCTTTTAAGATGATTTGGGCATGTGGAAAGACGACCAAGAATAGCTCAGTAAGAAGGTATGAGAAACTAGATGGTCAAAATGTTAAAAGAAGAAGAAGATCACAAAAGTGTTCAAAAGAAACAATAAAGTATGATTTACCTTATGTTGAGTTAACCATTAGCATAGCACATGATTGAGATCTATGAAAGTAAAGAATCCATCTAGCCGACCCCATCTAGTATGGGAAAAGACTTAGCTTAAAACTAATGTTTGTGTGGAGACACAGATAGAGGTACATGCATTTAGATGCAGAAGTATGTGTAATGTCAGGACTGTAAGAACGAGACAGCTTGCATAAATTAAAATCATAACTACAAAATGGCATTAGTATGTGATATACACCTTATAGACTGGTCCATATCCACCTTCTCCCAGCTTGTTTGCCACATTGAAGTCATTTGTTGCAGCCTTTAAATCAGCATAACTCAATGTGTTTGGTTTGGCACCTATTCGTGACAGACCTGCATCCAAACCAAGAAGTCAGATTGGAATATAATCTCATCGTCAATAATTGGGCATAGGCAAATGCAAGCACACAAAAGTGCATTTCTTAGAACACCATCTTGAATAGGCTATTTGGCACAGTGGTGAGAAATATCATTTGCAATATGTAACTATCTCTTCAAAATTGTTCTCATTAATAGTAATGATTCAATTCACTACCTTCAGCTGCAGATGCTAGAAGGAGCCTCCTTTTTCTCCGTTTTAAAGAAAAGGCTACTAGAAGAGAAATTGCAAGAATTATTACAACAGCAGCAAGAGTTCCGCCAACAATCCAGGCTGTCTTTTTCTTTGGGGAGCACATGCCTGATGGTCGGTTGCAAACAGTCGGAACAAAGTCTATGCACAAACAGTAGTGGTTGATATACTCAATAGTTGCCAGACAATGAAAATTCCGAATATGTACTGAGCTTTTTATCAGTTCCATGATTACCTGGAGTGACACTAATAGCTGCAATAGATGGTCCATAAGTCCCCTGAACAGGAATGCAGCATGTTCCTTTTCCAGCCCAGTAAAGGTGGATTGCAAGAAAGTTCTGAGATACATTGGCTGTAAAGTTCATTGAAAGGGCTTTAAATGAAACTCCACCAGCCTGCTTTTTTATGTCGAAATCTTTCATTACCAAATTCCCCTACAAAAGTAAGAACCCCAAAATCAATAAAGCAAATATATGTAATAAAAAGAAAGAACAAAATGAAATTTAAAATACTGTAAACACTTCAAAGAGCTGGGCTCCATGATTACAGCTGGAATTTTTGGGCATGCTAAACATTCAAATCTGTTTATCATTCTGTATTTATTTAGATCACACTTTGGAACTAAAACAAGCAATCAGGAAATTAGATGTTTTCTTTTACATTTTCAACTGCAACTTAGATTATAATCTTTGATTACTTAAAGTGACAGTACCCAAATTATGTTCTCTACTAACGATGTATGTAACACACCTAGAGCATGTTTCCAACTAAGTACTAACTGTATTTATTATTTAACACAACTTGAGTTTATACACATACATAGAGAGAGAGAGGGGTACATACTTGAAGATAGATATCAAAAATGCGCCTTCCAACACTTTGCCAAATCGGTAAATTTGGGAATGCTAGCTCAGAAAAATAAAGAATCACAGTGTAGTTTCCATTTTCAAGGCCGAGACCATAATATCGCAATGAAACTGGAGACAACCTTACAGTTTGGAACAACTGTGGGTCTGAAGTGTTGGCAATCTGTGATGACGTATTCTGAAGATACTGAGGATTGTGATTATTAATATAATTTCCATGGCTACTCACTGCCCACCTCCTTGTTTCAACTACATGATATGATGCTGCACCAAGGTCCGATTTGTCTGTTTCAAACACTATGCCTGAAGAAGATGTAATCTCTGAACCACCACAGTTTATTGCAAAGGAAGAATCTGCGAATTTGAGGAACATCATGTCAAAGTGTAATGCATACATCATGCAATATTAGTTAGTCATTTGTATTTTCAGTTTGTATTTATCTTGATTTTTTGTTTGTTTGGAGCAGATAAGCCTCCAGCTGCTAGATTTCTAGCATTGGAGCTTGCTGGCCCCTTCTTCTCTTGTAACACTTGTACGTATACTGGGCGGTTACCCCTTCCAACTATAGCAGCCTTAGTGCTGACATTTGATGAAATTTGAGTGAATCGTTCATGTATGTAAGACTGTTGTCAGCATTTTGAATATTCTGTCATTGCCCTAGCTCTAGTTGAGCTTGTGAGTGATCCTCATTCAACATTCAAGTGTGGAATTGGTCAACAACAGGAAGCTAAAATATGTTGACAAGAACTAAAATCTTTAAAGAGTGCAATCTCAAAACACATACTCAAAATGCAACACAAGTGGCTGTCACAAACCCACACCATACTCAAGAGAGTAACTTCAACTCCCTTAACATGCTGCCACAAGAGAAAGTTGTGAAAAAATATATGTATTTATTGTTTTTTAGTGTTACCTTTGTAATTTTTGATATTTGGATATTATTGTAATTGCACGTAGTACCAAAAGGCATTTTGGTCATTTTATGTTTCACAACCCATTATATAAAGGTTGGGCGTCTTGTATTAGGGTTAAGAGTTTGATATTAAGAAAGAGAGAAAGAGAGGGGGGCGACCTCCATTGGAGGGCCAGCCCCCTCTTCCAATCTCTATTTTTACTCTTCATTTTTTTCTCATTGCTTCTCATATTTGATTATTCGTTGTGTTCTCACGAATTACAACATGGTATTAGAGTCAGGTTCGATCGATTAGAGCAGTAGCAGGTAGGGTAGATTCGTTAGAATGTGTGAAAGGTTTGACAACCACCAAAACTGGTGGTCTCAAGCAATGTTATAAAAATCGTATCGTATCATACGATATGATACGATTTCATCATATATCATATGAAAATACAATACAGGGGTACATATTGCTTATTACGATATATCATGCCGTATCGTATGATATGGGAGTCTATCGCACCATATTGTACGATATACTCCATATCGTACGAGTCAATGCTGATTTTTTTTGTTATAAAATCTGAAACTTACGGATTTTATTTCTGCTTCTTCTCAAACCCTTTTTCACGGCATTCTCTTGCTTCCAGATCCTCTTCTTAACTTATTCTTATTCATTTCAAAGTTTATTTCTCAAGTGTTTCACCCAATCCAACTCCTCATCTCTATGGTTTTTATCAAATTTGTGTCATACCTCTTTCCTTTGGCATTCTACCCGATTTTTCACTTGAAAAATTTGGCGGTTCTATAGATTTTGTGATTCTTAAGTCTTAACCTCTAAAAAGCATTTTTCTTCTCCTTGATTGTTAACTCTTGTCTTAATGGCCTCCAATCGAGTTGATCCTGTAAATATTCGTCAATGAACGAATTGATATTGCACGAATCTAGTTCACCAAGTCGCCAAGAGTCAAATAACATTCAATCACGAATATCAATTTTCAAGAATAACCAAAGAGAGCGAAAGCATATACAAAATAAGTCAAGAAGCAGTGCTAGACTGCATACTTTATTGATTGAATTAAGTAGTATATATAGGCATTTTACAAGGTGTTAGAATGAGAGACAAGAAAGAGTAAGAAGGGCTAGTGTTGGCCCTGGCCAGCACTTAGCTGTTGGGGCCCACAACGGTCCTCCCCCTTTCATAAGGATGGCACGGGCCCTAAAGGCCCGTGCTTCCTATTAATTAACACCCTTCTCAAACTTACGGGGTATACATAGAAAGTTTGTCTAGTAAAAACTGAAACCGAGGAGTTGAAAGGGGTTTGGTGAAGAAGTCTGCGAGCTGCATCTCATATGTGACATAACAAAGTGAAATCTTCTTATTCAGACACTCTTCACGAACAAAGTGGCAGTCCATCTCGATATGCTTTGTCCTCTCATGAAAAGTGTTGTTGGATGCAATGTACATGGTGCTTTTGTTGTCACAATACATGATGGCAAGGAGTTTTACATTGACTCCCATGTCTACTAGAATGATTGTGATCCAAGAAATTTCCATCGCAGCTATAGCCATGGCTCGATATTCGGCTTCTGTGGATGAGAGGGATACCTTCTGTTATTTTTTGCACTTCCAAGAAATAAGAGATTCACCTAAAAACACACAAAAACCAGTCGTAGAGTGTCTATTATTGATATCTCCACCCCAATCAGCATCCGTATATACAGATAAATCAAAAGATGAAGAGGAAGTTAAGAGGACCCCCTTGTGGGCAGTGTTTCTAATATATCGAATAATGCGCAAGACAACACTCATATGAACAGAAGTGGGTGTCAGTTGAAATTGACTTGGCTTACTGAATTACTTTCTAGGTATTGAGATAACCAAAAATAATTGTGGATTCTTTATGTCTCAAATAAAGTTTGCTAAAGATATTATTAAAAGGTCTGGTATTACAGATACTAAGGTTGTTGACACACCGGAAGTCATAGGCACCAAACTATGATCCACTGATGGTGAGAAATTGGAGGATCCCACCCCTTATCGACATCTCATAGGTGCACTCACTTATCTCACCATTACTAGACCAGATATTTCTCGTGCAGTACACATAGCAAGTCAAAATATTGCACCCTAAAGGCCCGTGCTTCCTATTACATTAAAAGATCCAGCATGAAAATATTGCACTCCGATGTATGAAGGCAATAGGCTTGTGAACAAGTGCATGTTTTGAAATGCAGTAAAATATAGTGGTATTTCTCGTATGAAACACCACCTTACGGGAACCAAAAAGGATGCTAGTGCATGTCCTCGGGTTCCCAAAGCAGTGAAGTACGAGATTGAAAAGGTATTGAAGGCTTCTAAGGAGAAGAAGAGATTAAGGGTGAGAGAGAGGGCAAAATTAGGTGGTTGGGATATGTCTCAACCATTTGAAGATGCTTCTGCTCAAGGGATGTATGGTGGTAATGAATTACATGGTACCGTTGAGATAGAAGAAGAGATGGCTAAAGAAGGGAGGAGAATACGAGAAAAGGAAAAAAGTGTAGGTTCTGGTGATAGTAGTAGTGAAGTCGGATCTTATTCTACTATAAGAGCTCCTATTCGCCCGATGCCTATGAGGAAAAGTAGAGGAGGAGTAAGAAGAGGTAGTGGGATACCTTAATTTTTTTACCCACGTACGACTCCTGGAGCTCAGCCAGGCAATAGATCAACTATGGCTTTAAAGGAGGTAATTGAGAAATTAGATTTGAAGTGTGCTGAATTTTTTTATAAAAATTGTCTCTTTTAATGTTGCAAATTTATTTTCTTTTGAAAGTATGGCGGATATTATTACTAGTGTGCGATCGGGTTATAGAGTACCTACTTATCATGCTTTGAGGGGCACATTATTACATAAATGGGTTGATATTGGTAATGCATGGAGTTATGAATTTAGGGAGTCGTGGAATGATACGGGATGTTCTATTATGGCTAATGGTTGGACAAATGGTCAGCATAGGTCTTGGTAAACTTCCTAGTCTATTTTCTCAAAGGCACACTATTTTTGAAATCATATGACTTGTCCCATATTCATAAAACTATCGATAATTTACTCCCTATTTTCGAGAAAGTTGTTGAGGAAGTAGGTGTTTCAAATGTTTAATTCATTGCTGATAATGATGCAAATTTTAGAGCAGCTAGTAAGATACTTGAGGCAAATCATCCATCCTTAGTATGGACTCAATGTGTTACACATGTTGAAGGATATGCTTATCTAGTATTAGTTTTATGTTTCTAGGTATTATCGTACTCGCCCGAAACTATAAGGGCATTTTGGTAATTTTCTGTACTAGGGGTATTTTGGTTATTTTGGTCAAATTCCGTTTTACAGCTCTCTATATAAGAGCTGGTAGATGTATTTGAGAGAAAGAGGTTGCATTGTAACAGAGAGTGGAGAAGAGGGGGGCAGCCTCCATTGGAGGTCCGTCCCTTCCTTCGATCACTAAATTTTCTTCCTTAATGTTAGGTTTATTTTGTGTGTTTAATCTCCTGCAATACTTCTCTGAATTCCAACAACACATTGCATAGACTTAATGCTTGAAGATTTTGTTAAAGGATGTTAATAGATTAGCTTTAATAGAGTCATTTAATGTATTTTCACGTTATTTTAAGTGTTATGTCACTTTGGTAATACTTAGTACTTATTAGGGGTAGTTTAGGAAATGAAGTTAGAGAGGGTTTAAATAGACGTCATTAGGGTTGAGTCATAATTAAGAGAAAAGAAAGGGGCGGCAACACAGTGGAAGCCGTGAGTCTTCTTTTGTAGGGCAGATTGGAGGAATGCCTTCAATCTGCCATATACTGTAAGTTGATTTTATATTTCAATCAATAAGATTATTATTTTTCCTAATATAGTATCAGAGCCTATAAGGCCCGAAAATCTGCATTTTTTTTTGTTTCAAAGATTGTGATTTGTGTTGGGAAAGAAATCTGATTGAAATTCCTCGTTAAAACGTGGAATTTTAGCACAAACTAAGAGACGATCTGCAATTGTTTTTTGTATGACTGCACACACTGCCGTGAACAACAAGTTAGAGTTTGTTTGTGTGCCCTAGAGTCGACAACAAACTTGGACAAGGGGTAGACGTGGACAGGTTCTTATCGTGTGAAGAAAAACATTTCAAGTGTTGAAGAATCCCGATTTTTGCCTGGTGGACTGATCAGATTGTGTTTGTTTGTGTGCCCTAGGACGTGGACAGGTTCTTATCTACGTTCAGCCAGATATTTTCTCGTGGGCATCTATTGTATAAAGTTGATTAAATATGAATCTTGACAAAACATTTCAAGAAATTAGATTTGGTGTTGCAATTTGGTTTGGGTAGCAGGTTGGAACAATTGATGCAACATTAAATATTCAAGAAATAGAATTACAGCAGATTACAGTTTGTTACCTTCTAGTGAAATCGTAACCATCTGTATTCACATCCTAGTCCTAATTCATGTTGATTTAGGACAGATTTACAGATTAGCTGATTTATTCACGTTTAAAGGAGAAGACCTAATTCTTATTCATTCTGATTTGACGAATTACAAAATCAGATTTTTGAAGGCAGACTCGATAAAGCTTCTTATACTTCTTGATCAATGGCTGGCAAAGGAAAAGGGATTGAAAGTTCCTCTCATAAAGGTGAACAATCTTTTTCGTTGGAAAACACAGAAACATTTCAGATTACAACTACTAAACTAGAGGGCAGAAATTACTTGGAATGAGCTAGGTCTGTGGAACTGGCTATTATAGCAAGGGAGAGACGGGCAGACCTAATGGGTAAAATTCCATTCCAGAGACTCATGATACACTCTATCCTACCTAGAAAAGAGAAGATGCTCTAATATCCTATTACAGAAAGAAAAATATTGCAAAAAAATATGAGATACTGGAAAAAATCAGAAAATGTAAACAAAGCACTCGATCTATCAGCGAATATTATGCAGATCTCTGAGGTCTCTAGGATGAACTCTATTAAAAAATAATTGCATTTATCAAAATTAAGAACAACTTACAAAATATGGCAGATTGGAGGCATTCCTCAAATATGCCCCAATATGAAGAACTCGGCTGCCTGCTGCTGCTGCTACCGCCCAGCCATAAAACATAATAGACTAAACCCTAATTACTACTACTTATACCCTATCTAACTTGATTTCCTAAACTACCCCTGATTAGTACTAATTAATACTAAAGAGACATAACACGTTAAGCCCATTCAAACAACTTGAAATACATAATAAAATGACATCCTTTAACACTCCCCCTCAAGTTGGGTGAAGGATGTTTATAACACCCAACTTTGATAATGTCTCCTTTAATTGTCTATTGGTAGTAACTTTAGTTAAGAAGTCACCCTCTGTTTGATAGATTGAACATACTCCAACTTGAATTCTTGATTAGATATTTTTTGTCTGATGAAGTGACAGTCAATCTCTATATGCTTGGTTCTTTCACGATACACTGGATTAGAAGCCATCTAAATTACTGCACTACTGTCACAATATAGTGGTATAGACTGATTGGATGGATGGACGAGTAATAGTAAGATAAATTAAGTTACCAACAAGCTACCGATAAAGAGTAGGATCATCGAAAGTATAATACCATCCAGGTGTAAATCGACATTAGGTTCGAGAGGAGTGTATTCGGTGCCCTTTAACTGCCGAGAGACCGGCCTCGAGAAATAAGATCCCGAAACATATTTAACTTGAGACAAATAAATACCATTAACGAAATTTGAAAGAACCTCAAGACCTAGAAAATAAAGGGAGAGGGCCAAGATCTTTTTAACTCAAAATTGTGGTTTAAGGATGCTTTAAGATTAGTAATATCGAAGTATCATCATCGGTAATGATCATATCATCAACATAAAGAAGCAAAGTAACATGGTGTCACTATCAATCTTTTGAATGAAGAGAGTTGAATCATGAAGACTAGAGGAGAACCGAAGGCGACCGATGGTGGAACCGAATTTAGCAAATCGAGGCTCGAGGATCTTGTTTAAAAAACCATACAAGGCTTTGCGAAGAAGATAGACCTTGTTAGGTGGACAAGAATAACTAGGTGGTGGTCACATATAGACTTCTTCAAGTTCCATCTGCCTTATATTTAATAGTGAATACCCATTTGCATCTAACAATATTCCTATCAGGAGGTAACTATGTAATGGTTCATGTATTGTTTTCCACAAGAGCATTCAGTCTTTCTTCAATTGCGGCTTTCCATAAAGGACACTTGATTGCTTCTTCAAATTTTGAAGGAATCTTATGTTTCTCAGCATTCATAATAAATGTCTGATAACTGTGAGAAGTATTGGCATATGAGACATAATCAGAAATCGGGTAACGTGCACATGTACGCTTACCTTTGTGAATAGCAATAGGAATTTCGAGATCTTCTGTCCCTTTCACATGAGGATCTAAGTCAGGGGAAATATCTTTGGTGCTTCTATAAGGGGTTGGTTCTTCTTCATTGTAGATAATGTTTCTTGATCCTCTCTTATACATTAAGATCTCTTCTTGCTTACTGGCCTCATCTCTATTATCCTCTATATCTTCTTTGGCATCATCTGGGACTACTGGTAGGACATATGGAGAAATTTGTTGAGGTGTAGCTGACTCCCCCTCAAAAGTATAATAGGGAATTGATTCTCTGAAGGTAACATCAATGAAAACATATAGCTTCTTAACTAGGGGATCATAACATTTATATCCTTTTTGGGAGTTAGAATAGCCAAGAAAAATGCATTTTACAGACTTGGGATCTAATTTATCACGATTAGGTAAATGAACATGTACAAAACAGGTACAACCAAAGATACGGGGAACTATATGAAATGGTTTTGATTCCTTATTGAGACACTTCATTGGACTTTCACCTTCAAGTACGGTGTTAGGCATTCTGTTAATGAGGTGAACTACAGTAAGAACGGTTTCTCCCCAATAGAATTTAGGAACATTATTTTGAGGTAAAAGAGTCCTAGCAACCTCTAGAATATGACAATTTTTCTTTTAGCGATTCCATTTTGTTGAGGAGTATAGGAACAGGAAGTCTGATGGACTATACCATGTGTGTAAATATTCTGTTAATTGCTTGCTAATGTACTCCCCTCATTATCTGAACGAAGGACTTTCACTGAAGTATTGAATTCGTTGAGAATGAATTTATGCACATTCGAAAAAATAGACGAGACTTCTGACTTTGATTTCATTAAATATATAATTATAAGGTGAGTACAATCATCAGTAAAGGAAACAAAGTATCTCTAACCAAACAATGAAGTGACAGGACTAGGACCCCAAATATCTGAATGAAGAAGTTGAAAAGGCTGAGATCGTCTAGAGTCACTCAATGGATAAGTGGCTCTTTCATGTTTCCCAAGCTGACATACTTCACATTCAAACTGATATTTATTGACTCTAAGATGAGGTAGAACATAAGGAAATTTTGACACAGGTAAATGACCAAGACGACAATGCCAAAGCCGAATCTCTTATTCTTGAATTGGTGCTGCTGAAGCTTTATAAGAAGTTCCGTGCTGAAGATGATCGTCCAAAATGTATAAACCCCTCTATAGTCTAACATGGCCAAAGACTTTCCCCGTCTTCAGATCCTGAAACACACAATCAGTAGGAGTAAAAGTTATATTCCATTTCATAATACGAGTTAATGAACTAACTGAAAGTAGATTTATTGGGAAACTGGGAACATGATAGATTGATGTTAAATTAGCAAAACATGAGGGCACACTTCCCTGTCCAACCATATAAGAGTAAGAGCCAGAAGAACTCTGTACTCTGAAAAATAAGATGATTCTCCTACCATATGATCTGTAGCACCTGAATCAATAATCTAAGTCTTTGAATTAGAATAAGAAGAGTTATCCTTCACAATGTGAGTTGCCCGAGCTGCTGAAGCTTGAGAGGTAGATTGTTGAGACTGTCTAAATAGTCTTGTCTCGAGTCCTTCTATTCTCTTAATAAGTTCTTGGATTCCATCTGTATTTGACATAGTATTCTCAGTAGAATGAGCAGAGTGATTTATGATTTTATAATAATCTGGTTTGTCATGTAATTCCCAACAGTATTCTTTGGAGTGTCTTGATTTTTCACAATGAGAACAAATGAGCTTTTCTTTTTCATCAGGATGAGATTTGCCACGTCCTCGTCCATGACCTTGATATCCTCCTCTTCCACGATAATGTGTATTTTCTCTCTTTGTTTGGAGTGTATATTGGTCTGTAACAGGAATATTATTCTTTTCAAGATTTCTTCTATCCTCTTCTTTGATTAATAATGAATACACTGTTCCTAATGAAGGTAGTTCTATCTCTTCCCAAAACATTGAGTTTTATCGACTCAAATTCTGAATTTACACCCTACAGTAAGTCAAATACCTTTTTCTTTTCAGTCTCTGCATTCCTTTCAGTCTGACAGGAAGAGCACTTAATACTTGTATAATAGAGAAGCTTATCCCATAGTCCTCTAAGATATGCATAGTAGTCACTGATAAAATGTGAGCCCTGTTTACAATTCCTAATCTTTTCCAAAATTTCATATTCTTTTGCTACATTCTTCTTCCTGCAATAAGCTTCTGATACTGCAGACCACATTTCATAAGTTGATTCAAGAAACATGAATGTCTTCGCTATCGATGGAATCATAAACTATAATAACCAAGATGAAATCAGTGCATCTTCACGTCGCCAAACAGGATAAAGAGTATCATGGATATCTGAAATAGGTGTTTGACCCATAAGCTGAGCCCATCTCCCCCTCGCTATAATAGCCAGTTCCACAAACCTAGACTACTCCAAGTAATTTCTTCCATCCAACTTTGTTATGGCGATATGAAAACTTTCTCCTTTGTCATTCATGGCATGTTCAGACATCGTGATTGAAGTTTCAATGGCCTTGCCTTTACTTGCCATAGATATTCAATTCCAAGACAAAAAATGAATATCCTTAGTAATCTGATTCAAGTAGTAATACAAATAAAATTTTGTCTTCTACACCACTTTGATTGATTTGAACTTATAATATATATCAAGACAATAGTAAACGATATGGTATAAGACTGCCGCCTCCAACAATATGTCCACGAGTTTATCCAAGATAGGGATAAACTGAATCTGCACCAATATAAATATCCACCTCTTGGTTGTGATCAAGCATGAGACTGTCTCTTCAAGACTAAGTGTGTCCACGATATGATAAAAAAATATCAATCAGACGTTTGATGATGGAATATGAATCTGTCGAAGACTAGATTTGTTAGAGATGACTGCTGATCAACAAAAATAAATAAACTGAGGCCTCTTGCATATAGTGTTTCTTGATGAACTAAATCCGCCAAATACGATCAAAAGAATGATTGTCTTTTGTGCCTTCTCGATTTTAAGATAAAATCACAGCCAAAGACATAAGTGAAGATCCAATCCAGATTCTTCCAAGAAATGATTTCTTTCTGATGTGGTGTTTATCTTCCAACACAGAACACTGATACTTTTAAACACAAAAAAACTGATTTGCAGCCCTTCTAGGCTCTGATACCATATTAAAAGATAATTGCATTTATCAAAATTAAGAATAACTTACAAAATATGGCAGATTGGAGGAATGCCTCCAATCTACCCCAATATGAAGAACTTGGCTGCCTGCTGTTGCTGTTGCCCAGCCACAAAACATAATAAACTAAACCCTAATTACTACTACTTATACCCTATCTAACTTGATTTCCTAAACTACCCCTGATTAGTACTAATTAATACTAAAGAGACATAACACATTAAGCCCATTCAAACAACTTGAAATACATAAAAAAAATGACATAAAATGACATCCTTTAACAAACTCCTCTATTATACGAATATCAAGTGTTATGCTTGTTACAATGAAAGAAATACCGAGATAGAAAAGAAGAAAGTATTTGATTTATTGTAGGGTGTAAATAATGAATTTAAGTCAGTAAAACTAAATATCTTAGGCAGAGAAGAGCTTCCTTCCCTGGGCATAGTGTACTCTTTATTAATTAGAGAAGAAGATCGCAGAAATCTTGAGAAGGATCATGTTCTTGGTACATATCAACAGGCTCTTCAAGTAAGAGGAGACATTTCTCACTTTCGTGACAGAGGTGGACACCAGAGTCATGGCCGTGGACGTGGTAGAGTTCATTATGATGAGAAAGAAAAACCTGTTTGTTCACATTGTGGCAAATCGCGTCACACCAGAGATCACTGTTGGGAATTACATGGCAAACCTGATTCTTATAGAAATCGCAATCCCTCAGTTCATTCTACAGAAAGTTCAACTCAAAGCACAGATGGAATTAAGAGATTATAAAAAGGATAGAGGGTCTAGAACATAAATTATCTGAAAAATTCTCGTCTTCTTCGTCCCAAGCTACAGTGGCACAGGCTACACATACCGTGAAGAGTAACCACTTCTCTCATTCTCACTTAAAAACTTGGATAATTGATTCAGGGGCTACAGATCATATGGTAGGAGAATTATCGTATTTCTCAACATACAGGACTCTCCAAAAACAAGAGACAATTAAGTTGGCGGATGGTTCTTACTCTTATATGATTGGACAGGAAAGTGTACCTACATGTTCCTCAAATTTACAATCAGTATATCATGTTCCCAGTTTTTCAATAAATCTGCTTTCCATTAGCTCTTTAACTCGTGCCTTGGACTGTTGTGTAACCTTTCATCCTACTGGTTGTGTATTTCAGGATCTTAAGACGAGGAAAATCTTTGGGCATGGTAAACTACACAAGGGCTTATATATTCTCGAAGATCACTCTCGGCGTTAGACTTCTTACAATGTTTTAGCAGCAACAGTTCAGGATGCATATCTTCGTCTTTGGCATTGTCGTCTGGGTCATCTTCCTATGTCAAAACTTCCATATGTTTTACCTAAACTTAGAGTCAAGTCCAATAAATCTCAGTTTGAATGTGAAGTTTGTCAGCTTGGGAAACACCAAAGAGCCTCTTATCCTTTAAGTGACTCTCGGCGATCTCAACCGTTTGAACTTCTTTATTCTGATATATGGGGTCCTAGTCCAGTTACTTCATTGTTTAGTCATAAGTATTTTGTCTCCTTTATTAATGATTGTACCCGTCTTATAATCATTTATTTAATAAAAACAAAATCTGAAGTTTTCTCAATTTTTCCTATTGTGTATAAATTTATTTGTACTCAATTCAATGCTTCTGTAAAAATTCTTCAGTCAGATAATGGGGGAGAATACATTGGCAATCAGTTAGAGGAGTATTTACGATCACAGGGGATTCACCCCAGCAGAATGACATTGCTGAAAGGAAAAATCGTCATATTCTAGAGGTAGCCAGAACTCTATTACTCCAAAATAATGTTCCGAAATTCTACTTAAGAGAAGTTGTCCTTACTGCTGCTTATCTAATCAATAGAATGTCAAGCAATACAATCGAGGAAGAAAGTCCTAAGTGATATAATCCATAGGCCTTCATACATTCCCAAAGCAATGGCATGATACTCAGCCTCTAACATATCCGACTGCAAAACTGATGTCTTATCGAGTGATAATTATGTATATCAATTTTCCCACTAATCTCTAGTACTTACCAACATCTTCATATGGTTCTGTGACTTATTAATTTCTTCTCTAGACGTTTCCATGGGAATAGAACATATTCTGCAATCTTCAATTTTAGTTTCTTTCATTAAGTCAAGAATATATTTTCTTTGACTTAGAAATAAGCAATCATTTTTATGAATCACTTCTATTCCCAGGAAATAATGTAATCTTCTCAGGTCCTTCAAGTCAAACAATCTACTTAGTCTTCTTTAGATCAACTATGCCTTCTTTATCGTCACCTGTAATAACGATATCATCCACGTAAACCAAAAGCATGACAATTTTCTAACCGTGCTTGATAAAGAGTGTATGATCATTGGCACATTGTTTGAAACCCAAT
This sequence comes from Brasenia schreberi, assembly GCA_036023115.1. Classification (NCBI taxonomy): domain Eukaryota; kingdom Viridiplantae; phylum Streptophyta; class Magnoliopsida; order Nymphaeales; family Cabombaceae; genus Brasenia; species Brasenia schreberi. Next base: position 853,863 of record JAYKKT010000038.1, read on the forward strand.
TTCATAACACCATCACTGAATTTTTCAAACCATGCTCGTGGGCATTATTTTAAATCACAAATTGATTTCTTTAATTTACATACCTTATCTTGCTTTTATTTCTAAAGATATCCAGGAGGTAAGTCCATATAAATGTCTTCCATAATATCTCCCTGAAGAAAGGCATTCTTAACATCCAACTGCCATAACTCCCATCCTTTATTAACTGCCACACTTAAAATAATTCTAATGGTATTCATCTTTGCCACTGGAGCAAATGTTTCCATGTAATCGATGCCGTACGATTGACTGTAACCTTTAACTACTAGTCTGGCCTTATATCTTTCTATATTTTCATCAACTTTGTACTTTAATGAAAATACTCATTTTAAGCCTACTGTTTTCCTCTCTGATGGTAAGTCAACTAGTTTCTAAGTTTTGTTTCGTACCAGTACAACAATTTCTTCTTCCATTGCCTTCTTTCATTCTGGTTGTTCTGCTTCTTCAAATGTTCTTAGAATATAGGTAGTATCTGCATTCATCACGAACAACTGATATTCTATGGGATAGTTAGAGTATGATACCAATTTCTATAATAAATATTTTGCTACTTCTCGTTTTCCTTTTCAAATTGTAATAGGTAGATCACTCAACTCACTATCCGAGGTACGAGAAGTTAAATGAGTAGGAATTGGATCTGATTTTAAGTAGAGGTCTTGATTCAAGATGGTTGATTAATGAGGTAGAAAAGCCTTTCTTACACCTTTGGTATACACTTTCCATTCCTTATCTTGAGGAGGTATCATTCCTTCCTCTTCCTCTTCCCTTTCATGCAGTGGTTGAGTTTCAACGGGTGGAAGATGTATCACATTTGGAAAGAGTACTTTGGATGAAGGAACTTCCTGCATATTATAGAATGGTGTATCTTCATGGAAGGTAACATCCAAAATAACATATAATTTTCTTCTGAGAGGGTCGTAACACTTATAACCTTTCTCAATAGATGAGTACAACAACAACAACTAAGCCTTTTCCCATACTAGACGGGGTCGGCTACATGAATTCTTTGTTTCCATAGATCCCTATCGTGTGTCATGTTAGCAGTTAACTCATAATAAGCTAGATCATTCTTTATTGTTTCTTTCCAACACTTTTGTGGTCGTCCTCTAGCTCTTTTAATACTTTGCAAATTTAGTTTTTCATAACTTCTTACAGATTCTTCTTTTGATCTTCTTTCTATATGTCCAAACCATCTTCAACGATATTCTCTCATTTTATCCTCTATTGGTGCCACTCCTAATTTGTTTCTAATAACCTCATTATGTATACGGTCTTTTCTTGTATGACCACCCATCCATCTCAACATCTTCATTTCTGTCACAAACATCTTTTATACATGTTGATGATTAACTGCCCAACACTCAGAACCATAAAACATGGCAGGCCTAATTGATGCTCTATAATATTTACCTTTTAACTTTAATAGTATCTTCTTATTACAAAGAATACCTGATGTTCCTCTCCATTGTAACCAACCAGCATTAATTCTATGCGTAACATCTCGATAAATTCTTCTATCACTCTGAAAAATTGGCCCTAGGTATTTAAAACTTTCTTTTTGGGGGATGCAATGTGTGCCAATTTTAATTTCTATATCCTCGAAGGTGATTATCTCAGAGATGAGAAAATAACTCACATGAGAATTTTCTTATCCCACTAGAAAAATAAAAGTTTTAGGCTATCATTTTTCTCGAGTTGGTTAGAAGTAGGCTCTCATAGAAAATCCTCAATTATCTCATAGGACACAGCCAGCGTTCCAAAATCAGTTCTCATATGAAAGAAAAAGGTCCTCCGAGAAAACGTTTCCATAAACTCCACAAAAGTTTTCTCATGGTTATTTCACAGTGGGGTGTATGAACAGCAAAGATGCTTCCCCCAAGACGCGTTCCTCAACACAAGCCCTCCATGGGAACAAAAGAGTTCGTGAGATTACAACATCATAACAAAGAAATCTATATGGTCTCTGGAGTTTTTAGCAAAAAAAAATATGGTCTCCATTATATATCTAAGGGAGGTCATGAAACAAGCAAACGGTCAAGCAAAAATGGTATGCAAGACAATAATAAGTTCATTCAATAATGTTACTTCTTAAGACCATGAAGGATCTATTCAACATGTGCTATTTCATTCTTGAAAGTTGATCCGCATAAATTGCTCGGATTTCTATGATTATATGCATGGGAAATGTGCTTTAGCTCAATCTTCCACAAAATTTTATGGCATCAAATCTATCAATGGCAATGAAAATCAAAATCACAGGGAAAATGAAGGTACCTGACTGGGCTTAACGTGTGCTTGATTATGGTTACTTCGGTTGTTATCATGTTCCTCATGATAAGAAATTTTCTTCAGATACTCATTTACTACTTTCTCAGTAGATGAGTATCTGAAGAAAATACATTTGATTGATCTTGCATTTGGTTTATCTCTCAAGCCATGATGAATATGAATAAAACAAGTGCATCCAAAGACTAGGAAGTAAATGAAATTACTTCTGGTGAGGACATAGCGAATGAAATGGAGTATTGCCATTGAGGACTCTGCTTGGCATACGATTTATAAGAAAATTTGTCGTTAAGACTACGTCACCCCAATAACATTTCGGAGCATTACACCCAATTAAAAGAGTTCTAGTCACTTCTAGGATATGTCTATTCTTCTTTTCACTCTGTTTTGTTGAGGAGATTCCATGATCTAGGAAGTATGTGTGAAGTGATTGAGACATAAACTCTCCACCGTTATCACTGTGGAATACTTTAATAGGACACTGAAATTGAGTACACACAAACTGACAGTAAATAGTAGAATATTTTTCACTTATCTTTAGTTTTCATGAGATATATCATTGTAAATCTACTACAGTCATCTATGAAAGATATAAAGTACTTATATCCAAGCAGAGAAGTAATATAGTAAGGACCCTAAATATCAGAATGCACAATTTCAAAAGGAATGGAGGATTTTTCTTCACTCAAAGGGTCTCTTTTCTGTCTTTCTGTAATGACTGTAGATTGCATAGTTGCTTCCTTATTTTCTTCGCAAAAGTAGAGGCCTTTCCTCACACTACCCTGACCAAAGATCCTCCCCGTCCTCAGTTCCTGAAATACGCATCTAGTAGAAAAAAAATTATATGACATTTCAGATCCTGAGTTAAGGCAAAGACTCATAATAAATTGACGGATATATTGAGAACATGTAAACCATCTTTCAATATGCCAAAAGAAGTAGTAATATTTTCTTTTCCCACTATAGGAGTGTGTGAGCCATCTGCCAATCGAATATTAATTTATTCAGGAATCGACTCATAACTATCAAAGAATTCCCTCCTATTAACCATATAATCGATGACACCAAAATCAATAACCCATATCCGAGAATGAGAAATGTTTAAATTACCCATAGTCAAGAATGAGAAAGGATATGTCATGGTCGCCTGAGAATCATTATTGGAGGACGTAGATGGAGTATGTGAATCAGTCAAACGAGCTTTGAGCAACTCTATCTCCTTTTTCATTTCAGCCAATGAGCTGGCACTGTTTTCAATATTCTGTTTGTCATTCTGATCATTACTGTTAGGTCTATTCTAAAAGTGAGTGGGTCTGCCAGCTAATTCCCAACATGTTTCCTTTGTATGGTGTGATTTTCCACAGTGAGAACAAGTTGATTTTGCTTTTTCTTCAGTAGTAAGTGCAAATCTGCCTCTGCCACGTTCATAACCTCCTCTACCACGGGAAAATGAAGAATTTGAAGTATTTCTTTCCACAAATGCATTTCTGGATTGATTATTGTCTCATTCTCTAAACATTTCCTATCCTCCTCTCGAAGTAAGAGGGAATACACTGTGCTTAAAGAAGGTAGTTCTTTTCTGCTAAGAATATTGTTTTTGACTACCTTATACTCTGAAGAGATATCCCATAGGAGATCAAATACTTTCCTCTCTTCAAACTCCTCATTGCGCTCTTGTGTGCAACTTTGACATTTTGTCTTGCAATAAAGTTGTAGCTCTTCCCATAAGCCTCTAAGTTCTGCATAATACTCACTAACAAATTTGCCTCCCTGTTTGCATCTTCTAATTTTCTTAATAAGATCATATTTCTTGGCTATATTTTAACTCTTTGGGTAAGCATCATGAACTGCTGATCAAATATCTTTAACAGTCTCTAAGAAATGAATGTACTAGCAATCAACGGAGACATTTATTGAAAAAGTCAAGCACTAGCTAGTGCATTTTTCCTACGCCATTGTGTGTAAAGAGGGTCATTAGTAAGAGATTGTAATATATCACCAGTCAAATAGTCTCATCGCCCCCTTGCCATCACTGCCAATTCTATAGATTTGGCCTACTGAAGAAAAAATTTCCCATCTAATTTCAGATTTGTTATTTGGAACCCTTCTCCTTTGTCAGCAGAACTCTCTTCAGTTATGTCTCCCATCTTAATTCTCTCCATGCTTATAAGAATTCTCACAGAGGTCTCAAGAAGACACTTGTTAACTGATAGTTTGGGTATGAATATATTTTATGCAGCCTAACACAATTCTGACAAACAACTTCAAAAAATCAACCTAAGATAAGATGAGATGGCAAGAAGACAACGGAATCGATTGGCTTCTGTTCCTGGATTGTATAACTATGTGCAACCAATTTCAATGAAACCAATTACAAACAAGAACCCATTGATATATGCAGCCGATTGCAAACAAGAACCCTTTGATATTGGCAACTAGTTTTCAATGAAACCACAGATTGTGATTGCCAAATATCAACATATCAATACATAAATGATTTACCATGAACTGCCTCATTGCGTGAACGTATGCTTCTCCATTACACCTAAGTCCTTCACTGCAGATTCTCTTGACACCATAATCAAAAGGTAACCAATAAAAATAATGAAACAGACTTACTTCTCAACTACAATCAATATACGACACGTGATCTATTATTTGATCCACCACATGGACACAAACTTCGAGGATAGGCTCTGATACCATGATGATTTCATACATAAAAAACAGATTTTAATATATAGAGAACAATAGATAACATACCATTCTTGAACCAAAGGAGCAGGTCGGCTTCCACTGTGTCTACCGTCCTGTCTCTCTTTTGTTCTTTTCTTAATTAAAACCTAATTACAACTCACATAATTTATACTACTACTAATCTAACTTAAAAGGCCCAAATGCCCTTAATTAGGGACCTGATTACCAATAGATCAGAATATGATCCATTGGGATCCAAAGCACCTAAACATATTAAGAAATATATAACAGACACAAAAACATAAAAGAACTAAGACTTTAAGCATCAACTTGATCTCCAACATAGAGTACATCAGGAGTAGTAGAGGAGAAGAGAAGAGAAGGGAAGGGAATGGGGCTGGCTGCAAGTCAACCCCCAATGGCTACTAAACTAGCCATTAGGGACCTACGCCCCCAACGGCTAGTGGCCCTACAGGCCCTGGCCCTTACGGCCCGATTGGCCAGGGTCGTGCCGCTTTGGCAAATTTTCTAATAGTTGAAACCGCCAAATGCATCATGATTTGCATGTTGCTTCATATTTCCTTAACCCTTCTATTCGATTTTCTTCTAACTTTGTAGAGGATAAATAAGTGAAAAAGGGTATATTAAATGCAATTCACCTTGTAGAAGATTATTTACTCGTAATATCCATTTAGAGTTAAGCAAATATATATAAAGTGTGATTTTGGAAGGCCAATTGCAATCCAGCTCTACTCTCAAATGTGATCAGGTATTGTGTTTTTATTGTTATTAATTTAAGTTATTAATTGATTCACTTTGAGTGTTTCTTATTAATCATTATCGTATTTTATTTTAGATGAATGGTGGGCTCATTTTGGAGTAGATGCATCGAACTTGACAAGGTTTGATCAATGTATATTGAGTCAAACATGTAACTCCGCCCATGTAAGGATTACCCTTACATTGCCGGTCCCAAGCCCGGATAAAGGAGGAGGGTTGTGTTAGGCTTCCGACAGCCAGCGTAAAACTTCGTCGGATTTTTATAACATGGATTACAAAAATTATGAGCATTGCTTTGGGGCGTCCCCGCCTAGCGACGTGCTGCAGAGCCCGAATGCAGTAAGAAGTAAGCAAGGGCCACTACATTTTCGCCCGAATGTAGTGAATCAATTGCGGAGAGAGTTCCCACATCATGGACGGGTGTAGGTAAAGAAGTTAGTCCCGCTACATTGCCGCCCGAATGTAGTGAAAATTTTTCAGAGAGGGTCTCCGCATTTTGATTATGGATGGATGCGGGGGGTAAGGAAGCTAGTCCTAGATAATAAGATTCGTATTGGTTCTTGAAATATCATAACATTATCCGGTAAGCTAATGGAGGTGGTAGATACTATGATTCGGAAAAAGATTCATATTCTATGTTTATAAGACACAAAATGGGTCGGAGAAAAAGCAAAGGAGATAGAGGATACAGGTTTTAAATTATGGTACTCTGGTAAAGAAAAGGCTCGAAACGGAGTTGGTATTATCATAAATAAAGATTTAAAGGAGAGTGTAGTAGACATACAATGATATGGTGACCGAATCATAACGTTGAAATTAGTGTTAGGACAAGAGGTTTTGAATATAGTTTGTGCCTATGCACCCCAAGTAGGACTAGACGATAGTAGAAAGATAGCTTTTTGGGAAGAGTTAGATAAGGTGTTTCAAAAGATTCCACAAAGGGAGACGATTTGTTTAGGAGGAGATTTAAATGGACATGTCGGTAAAGAGGCATTAGGATATCAAGGGATTCATGGAAACTTTGGTTTTGGGGATATAAATGAGGAAGGTAGGGAGATTTTAAATTTTGCTATGGCATTTGATCTCTTTATAGTCAATACCATCTTCAAAAAATGAGATGAACATTTAATTACTTATAAGAGTGGCTTATCACAAACACAAATTGATTACTTTATTTGTAGAAAAAAAGATAGAGCGTGTTGTAAAGATTGTAAGGTAATTCCAGGAGAAAGCTTAACCACTCCACATCGACTTTTAGTTATGGATTTACAAATAAAAAAGTGGACAAAGAAGAAAAGAGTGCATCGAGCTATTCGGACTAAATGGTGGAACCTCAAAAGCGACAAAGAAGATATATTTAAACAGAAAGTCCTACAAGGAGATGTTTGAAATTATGTTGGCACACCCAGTGATATGTGGAACAATATGGCTATACATATTAGAAAAGTTGCGAAAGATGTGTTAGGGGTATCTAAGGGAGGTGTACCGGCACAAAAAGAAGCTTGGTGGTGGAGTGAAGTAGTACAAAATAAAATCAAGGCAAAGAGGGCATGTTACAAATTACATTATGCTAAGAAAACTAGTGAAACTTTAGAAACTTATAAGAAAGCAAAAAAGGCCGTTAGTGAAGCAAAAGCTAAGATTTGGGAGGACTTATATAAAAAACTCAACTCAAAAGAGGGTGAAAGAGATATTTTTAGGATAGCTAGGGCTAGAGATAAGAAAACTAAAGATCTTAATTATGTTAGATGCATAAAAGACGATGATGAAAAAATTCTAGTGGCAAATGATGATATAAGAAATAGATGGAAAAACTATTTTTATAATCTTTTTAATGAAAATAAAGATGTTAGTATTAGCTTACGAGATTTAGCCAACTCAGAAAAGTATATAAACCATAATTTCTACCGATGTATTCAAAGAATGAAGTAAAAGAGGCTCTTAAACATATGAAGGGTGGTAAATCAGTAGGACCAGATAATATTCCTATAGAAGTTTGGAAAATACTAGGAGAAATAGGAATCACTTGGCTCACAAGACTATTTAATGAAATATGGAAAAACCAAAAGACGCCCGAGGAATGGAGAGCAAGTACACTTATACCCATATATAAGAACAAGGGAGACATTCAAAATTGTGAGAATTATCGAGGTATCAAGTTAATGAGTCATACTATGAAATTATGGGAAAGAATTATCGAACGTAGGTTAAGACAAGTATCAAGTACAATAGAGAACCAATTTGGGTTCATGCCAGGCAGATCTACTATTGAAGCAATTCACCTTTTGAGACGTCTTAGAAAAGAGTGCACCGAGCTATTCGGACTAGCTTAACCACTCAACATCACTCTAGGGATACCTTGACCGACTTCACCAAGCGTATGCCATTATATGAGCAACATCACTTTGAATATATATTTTTTTAAATATTCTCATGCTTCTTTGACATTGGTGAAGTCGGTCAAGGTATCCCTAGAGTGCTCATTTACATTGTTTATGAACACCCATAAGACCGTTTCATGACCACCTTCATATTCTTCCTTTTGCTTAAGCGTAGCATTAATGAAGAGTTCTACCTTCGAGCCACTTACATAGCCTTATAATTTTTTAAAATATAGATAATTTTCTATAGTTTGGGTCTATATTTTGTAGTTTGAAGGTGTTAAAAAAAAATTAAACCCTCCTTTCTCATCTATATTTCAAGAAAAAAATAATTATAGAGGTAAAGTTATAATGAAATTAAGACCACTATCAACATGATTCTCGAGATGACAAATGATGTTTCACGATCGATAATAACTCTAATATCATGTAATGAAGGCGATGCTTCAATGTAACAACAGAAGATTTGTGAATATCACCTCAAAATATCACACACAAAATCTTTAGAAAAAGGCTATAATGAAGCGTATGCAACAAATACACAATATACCATAAATAAATATTATTTAGCCAAAAAAGGCTTTATTAAAATATATACATATGAGTGATATTTTTAGAAGAATACATAAGAGAGAGAGAGAGAGTACCATAGGAGAGGGGAGGGGGCTAATCACAGCCAGCCCCCAATGGCTACATGACTAGTCGTTGGTGGCCCTGGTGACCGTTGGGCCCTCAACAGCTAGGGGCCCTGGCCCTAACAGCCTAAGTGGCGCATGTCATATTCTAACAAATGGGTCATTGTTCTTTCAAAAAAATTTAAGAAGCAACGGAAGTATGGTGCCAACTGAAGTTGAAACGAAAACCAAGTTTTGTGAAACACTAAGAGAGGTGCAAGAAGTGAAGCAAGGTACAAAATCTTACAAACAGGATTGTCTCGATTACATGAGAAGCTCTTCTGAAGACACATCAATCCCGAAGGCAAGGCTCTGAATTCAAAGTAATTTTTCTTGCTAAGGCAAAAGTTATGGCATTGAAATGAACATAATTTAACAATATGAAATTTAAGTAAAAAATGTTATTACTAGTGTCCATAAAAGCACAAGTATGACTATATATCAAACCTGTTGCTAGAATCATCAATCACAAAGGAATTCCCCACCAAATTGCTGCACATGAAAGAGAAACAGTTCATTTGATATCATAAATCACAAGGAAATGACAATTGCTAAGATCATGGATGTCTTACATCTGTAAGTCTGTTTCACCCAACCAAGAAGGAAAGCTTCCTGATAAATTGTTGTATGACAGATCTCTGTAAGAAGAGGGAAAAAACATAGTGCAATTTTTCAACTGTGCAAAAATAAGGTTGTATGACAATCTCCCTAAGAAGGAAAAAACAATAGTGTAATTTTTTAACTGTGCAAAAATAAGGTAACAATTGTTAAAGATGAAATGTAATAGGAGACTGGCCACTAGGGCCAGTTAGAACTAATGGCCCCAGCTAGCCATTGGGAATCTCTTTTTCCTTCTTCTTCATAATGTAAATGTTGTACATAATGCTTTTTATAAATAGAGTTTTTCTTCATCAATAAATTATATTATTTTGAAACACCTTGACATTTGGTTGATCCTTGATTATTTTGAAATTTGACTTTTGTTTGACTTACATGGAGCATTGAAACACTAAGTTTTGGTTTCGTAGCTATTTTTGGTTTTATTCATCCGACAATTAGTTGAGATTCCTTGAGCAACTTCACGGATCATTTCCTTATATGGTATGAGAGCCTCATTTTAAATAAATCGAGTACATAGAAAAGCATGTCAAAATTGAAAAGATTGTAATATTGCATGTTTGACGATTTCAACTTGAGATAACATCAAAATTCTTGTTTGTTTCTTGAAATGGATAGTAAAAATGAGTCTTTTAAGTGTATTTTTAACCAAAAATGCTATCAAAGTTGGGTAAGAAATATGAAAAAATACTTTTTATCAAAAGAGTATTGGGATTACATAGATGGAACCATTTAAGAAACAAAGTTAGATTCTGAAAATTTAGATGAGTTTACAAAATTAAAACTCATATTAATAGTCAATTGTTCACAAGCCCAAGGATAAGAAAATTATTGGATATAGATGAGTTTACAAAACTAAAACTCATAATAATGGTAACATAGAAAAATATAAAACTAGATTGGTAGCCAAAGTATATGTTGAAGAACATGAAATTGATTATAAGGAAACGTTTGTGCCTATTGCTACAATGACTAATATAAGGATTCTCACAACTCTTAGTGCTATAAAAAACTGAAACATTTTTCAACTTGATGTTAAAAATGCTTTTTTGAATAAAAATTAAATGAAGATGTTTATATGACTCATCTTCCCGAATTTTGATATTCTCCAAGACCAAGTTCTTAAACTTAAGAAAGCTTAGTACGGTACTAAACAAGCTCCCATTGCTTGGTTTGATCATTTTGAAAACTTAATGAATATGCATAACTTTGTATCTTACTATACTAACGTTGCTCTGTTTGTAATAAAAGAGGTCTTGTTATGTTATGTGGATGATATGATCATCACTAGAAGTGATGATACAAGAATTGCACAGGTTAAACATGATCTTCATCAAGAGTTTGAGGTGAAAGATTTTGGCCTTCTTAGCTATTTTTTACACATAGAAATTGTTAGAAATAATAGAGGGTATTTTACGTCACAAACTAGCAAATGAAATAATTGATAGGTCAAGGATGATTGACAACAAACAAGTTGTTACACCTGTAATTAAGATGATGCTTCAATGTAGCAGCAGAAGGTTGATGAATATCGCCTCAAAATATCACTTACAAAAGCCTTAGAAAAAGCTTATAACAAAGCATATGCAATAAAAGCATAATATACCGAAAATGAATATTCTTTAGCCACAAAAGGATTGCATTGTATGTATATTAAAGACGTATTTATAGAGGACATAAGGAGTAGAGAGAGGAGAGAAAGATAAGAGTGAAGGGGGCCTGGTCACATCTAGCCCCCAATGGCTACACAACTAGGGACCTAGGGCGAACAGTTTCTGAGGTCTGTTCACGGCTGCTCAAGCCTTCCTTAGGTGGATCTCCACCTCCTTTGTATTCAAGGCTTCCACAAAAGTGCTTTACGGTGTCCGTACAAGTCTATTAACTCGGTTTGTGATATATTTTGAGTATTTTTTAAAAAACAATTTTTTGTATTTGTTGTTTTTTTGTATTATTTGTATTTTTTTAATGACAAAATATGAAGTTATTAAGTGCATTGATATGACTTTTATTGCATTCATGAAGTAGGAGACACTCTATTTGAGTGTTGTGTGAAGATTGGGGATTTATAAAGTGTTTTTATTTTCAAGTTTTTTATTGAATTGAAGTGCTAAATTGACAAGGCAAGAAGGGTTGTTAGGGAATCCCAATCTCGGTCTGATGATCCAGCATGGCAGTAGGTTATAGAAGTTGAGGGTTCTAGATTAAAGATCAGATGCTTGTTTTGTAAGAAGGTAGTTAGTGGTGGAATTTCATGATTTAAACACTACCTAACAAGTACTAGGAAAGAAGTTGCTCCTTGTACAGGAAGAGTTAGAAGTTTGCCAGAAGGCATTAAATGACAATATGTTTAGATGATTGAGAGCATACATGAGAGGAGATATCAAAAGGATGATTTAGGGATGTTTAAGGAAGATGATGATGATGTTATTGGATTGATTGATAATATTCCTTTAAATGCTAGAACAAAGATTGACAGTAAGTAGTTCTCGTCCATGAAAGAGGGAAAAGAGGGTTGTTGAAGATTTTGCAAGTAGAAGTGGCTGAAGAGGAAGCTTAGAAAGAAGTAAAGGAAGAGTTTCTTCTAGCATACATTCATTTTTTTCTCCCATCACTACACATAGTGCTTAACCTGGAATTCGTACTGCTATGGCTTCAGAACAACTGCATGATCAGACAGACCTTACAGTGGGCAGATGGTTTTATGATACATGAATTTTATTTAATGCAACAAATAATTTTTATTTTCAAGCAATGACAAATACAATTGTTAATATTGGTTTAGGATAAAAGATACCCTCTTATCAGAAGTTGAGAGAAAAGTTATTAGATAAGACCGTCATTGAAGTGCAAGAATATTGTTCGACTTTGAGAGAGTCATGGAAGGAGACAAGATGTACTATCATGGCAGATGGATAGACAGATAGGCGAGGAAGGACCTTATTAAACTTTCTTTTCTACTGTCCTAAAGAACTTATATTTTTTAGATCTCTATACATGTTAGAGGAGAGACACAATATAGAGATCCTAAGGCAAGAGTTTGATAAGCTTATATGCGAGATTGAGCTAGAGAATGTAGTCCAATTCATTATAGATAATGCTGCTAACTATAAAGCAGTTGGGAAGGAGTTAGCAGATACTTGTGAGACTTTTTATTGGACACCATGAGCAACCCATTGTTTAGATCTCATCCTTGAGAATATTGGTGAGATTGATGAAATAAAGGAAACAACTGAGTGTTGCCAAGATATCATCAAATTTATCTACAACCATGCCTTTGTATTATGTAGGACGAGGAGATATACATATAGTGTGGAGCTTCTTCGTAAACTTCAACTCGGTTTGCAACTAATTTCTTATCTATGTAGAGTATTATAATACAGAAGCAAGCCTTGAAGAGAATGTTCTGCCCAGATGAGTGACAATAATTTGCAGAGTTGCCTCAAAATAGAAGAAATAGAAAGTTGAATGAGATTTCAGAGACAATATTCAAGAGTACATTTTCGAATGCATGTGTTAGACTATTGAGGATTACATGTCTTTTAGTGAAGGTTTTGAGATTAGCTGATAGCAAGGAGAAACCATCTATGTCCTTTAGCAGAGGTTTTGTAAGAAATTTTGGGAGACATTTCAAAATTCAATTTCTCACACAACAAAGTCTAATTCTCAAACAAAATGAAATCCAAATAAGTAGGTCTTATTCCTACTCTGAGATTTTAATGGAAAAACCTTTCTCTATTGGGATAAGTTGTAGGGAATTTGGGCAAGAGTTACCACGGTCCCTTCTGAAGCGTCCCGTGGTTTAAGGCAAAGAGATGGAAAATTTCTCTTTTTGAGCTTTGACTTTTCTTTTCCTTTCAAAAGAAATGCCTCTTTTTCTTTTGGAGGTTTTTGTATTCCCTTTTCCTTTTGGAAGACCTCTATATTGGAGGTTTTTGCTTTCCTCCTTTTGATTTTGCCAATTTTCCTTTTTGGGGAGAAGTAAAGTGGGGGAAAACTCATCCCATTGGATACTCGATTGAGCCAAGAACATCCCATTTCCTAATAGCATCTACTATTTGAAAATATTTTGCTATTTTGAACTAGGCCTCATTTTGTAAGTCAAAGATTTTTGAAATGTTACCAAATGATTTTGAAAACTCTACTTTTCATAAAGCATTAATTCCCTCATTTAGGGTCATATAATCCATTTTTATCTTCTTCCAAGAAGTTCAAAGGAGACCCATTTAAAAAAATTTCGAAAGAATTTAACATAGACCCTATACATGATATTTTTTCAAGTATTGGGCATTTATAGGGTCTACTAAATTTCTGCCCTCAACATCAATCTTGATGAAATGGGTGAGTGTGCAGACTGAAAATGAAGATCAATGAGAACAAGTTGCGGTGGATAGTGTGTTTCATCATTTGTCATAATGAGCGGCAACGTGAAGCACCGTGCCAAGTGCTCTATGATTTGTGCATGTGGAACCTTTCATTTTTTATGGTGCAACTTGAGATGACAAATGTTATGCATCCTTTTGTGTTTTCTCTATTCTTGGGTATCTTTCTTTGGTACTCTTATGATCAACTAAATCAACAATATGTGCCTTGCCCTAGTCAAGGTGAAAAGACATCTGAAAAGTCAGGCAGGCACTGAATCTTCAAATATCTGTCCCTGCGGCTACAATAACAAGTCTCTCCTTAGATGTTCCTGATGGCTATGTTTCATGGGCTGAGTATGATATTATGATACCTATACAGCCAAAGACAGAGAAGACCATCGCTGCTGCCTTTATATCTAATTATGGAGCTCGAAACTCCTGTTTAGAAGCCTTGAATATGCTTGAAAAGGACATAGCTGCTGTGCATTCATAGTGAAGATACAACATTTATTGCATATGGCTGTGGCTGACTGGTAGAGCATTATTACCAACGAATTTTTGGCAGCAATTATGCGGAATACACCAAGGAAGTTTATGATACTATTCTGAATTGTATAATGAATGTGACTGACATGGCCGCACTATTCGTATTCCAAAGAAAGTCATTAAACCGTGAAGGATCTTGGGAAGCTTAATTGACAGAGTTCAAGAAAGATGTTTGGCTGCATTTATTTGGGCAGGAATGGGCATGGTGGCTGCAGTTATTGGAATGTTGGCTGCATTTACTGCATTTGGGCAGTAATGGGTATGGTGGCTGCAGATATTCGAATGTTGGCTGCATTTACTGCATTTGGGCAATGGAGGCCGCATTTATTGCATTTGAGTAATGGGCCTCAGAATGACTGTGATACTTTAAATGCCATTGTTCCAACTTCCAATGCTCAGGGTATTCAATGATATTGCCCGTTATGTTCAAGATGTTTTAGTTTTCCAAATCCATTATGAGTAAACTGCTGCCAGAGTGTGCACTAATTCCATCTGTCAAAAGCTATCAAGTGCCTGAACTCTTGGCCTTTGGTTTTCCTGGAGAAACTCTTATTAGATTTTGTGCTTCCCCTAATGCAGCCTAATTTCTGGAAGGACCCTATCGCATCTATCAAGAGTGCCTACTATCGCACAGACAAGTACATTTTAGAAAATGTTGTGCATGGACATGGAGAGAAAGTATTTCTTGTTTTAATCTCTCGGTAGCTGAACTAGTCATACGTGGAAGTGACCTCTCACAACATATAAGCACAGCTGGGCATGAAGCATCAGTATGAAATTTTTGATGAATGGATGATTACTTTTAGCAACCACTGATGGGTCAACATGCGAAATTGTTGATGAGATAGGAGAAGATAACATGTTCATATTTGGTGCAGAATGTATAAGAATGTTGAACTGGAAGAGATGCCTGCATACTAGAGCTTGAGAAGCCTTTTCTTCGGAAAAAAAACTTTGTCAATTACAAGATTGTTGTTCTTACTGGAGGTGATGAACTTGAAGTCAAAATGGCTACTGCAATTAGAGATCTTTCAATTGAGAAACAAAGATTTCAGGATGGAGATATCTTCAGAGCATGTTAAATGTTTGATGAAATGCCTAAGAAGAGATATTTACCTACGTATGAAGTGTTTGAGGAAATGTTTAAGAGAGCAGGAAAATTCACGAAAAGAGTAAAGAAGATTGTATGTGTTGTAGAAGAAGAGTAAGATTTGATGGATTGTCATACTGATGAGTTAAGAAAGAAAGAAAGGTAGCCATGTGTAGGCACCGATGTAGAGTTGTGGGCAGGTGGATGGAATGTCTCCAATCTGTTGATTTTTGTGAAGTTTGCAGTCATGAGGACTGCAAAAATGTGTGTTACAGCAAAAGATACTTCTTAAGTTTATCAGTCAGGAAGGCTAAATTGATGTTGTTACAATCAAGAAAGCTGAGTTAATATTGTTGCAGTTAGGAAGGTTGAATTTATGTTGTTGCAGCAAGGAAGGCTGGATTGATGTTGTTATAGCCAAAAAGGCTGAGTTTATGTTGTTACAGCCAGGAAGGTTGAGTTTATGTTGTTATAGCAAAGAAATCTGAGTTGATGTTGTTACAGCCAAAAGGCTGAGTTGATGTTGTTACAGCAAGGAAGGCTGAATTGATGTTGTTACAACTAGAAAGGTTGAGTTTATGTTGTTACTGCAAGAAAGGTTGAGTTGATTGTTGCAGCCAAAGAAGCTATTGAAAATTATACCAGTGATGAAGACAGATAAAGAATGTTGCAGCCAGATCAAGATTTTTTGCAAGTTTGGAGTTCGACGTATCTCACTCCCAACTTGAGGGGGGTGTTGAAGAATATGCATAGTTAGTGTTCTTAGTTTTAGTTTTATAATTTATGATGTTTTTAGGTATTATTGTAATTGCCTGAAATACTAAGGGCATTTTGGTAATTTTCTGTACCAAGGGTATTTTGGTCATTTTTCATTTTACAGCTCCTTATATAAGGGCTGATAGGTTGTATTAGGGTTAAGAGGTTAAGTGTACGAAAGAGAGAGAAAGAGGGGGGGCGTCCTCCATTGGAGGTCCACCCCCTTCCTTAGATCTCTCATATTTTCTTCCTTAATGTGAGTAATATTTCTTGTTTTAATCTTTCGCATAGCGACTCTAAATCAACACATAGAAAAAAATGCATACAATGTCTTAATGAGACACAACGTGAGGAGAATGGCATTAAGAGACAAATTGCTCTCCCTTAGACAAGGAGTTAGGTTATCTCTTATTAATAAAAAGTCGTTTTCCATAAAAAAGAGGTACTTACCGATCTTCAAATGGTGAAAACAAGAATGAATGAAGCTAGGATTCAAAGAGATACCACACTTTCCGCATCTAAAGCTGGAGCAAGCGTGAAGGTTTATCGTCCTCCTCATTTAGAAAATGAAAGATCAAACGAAGTAAGAAAATATATCATTTTCTATCATTATAGAGAAGTCGAGCACATAAGGACAAATTGTCCAAAGTTGAAAAACAAGGTCCCTTTAGTGGAAGAACATGCTTCATCTTTTATCCTTGTACTTTAAGAAAAAGTGAAGCAACTTGAATATCAAATGAAGGAGAAAACAACGGTTAATGCGGTTTGCTCTTCTTCCACAAATGAAATTCAAGGTTCTTGATTCGGGTAGTTCATTTCATATGACTTCTAATGAAAGAATTTTAAATTCATGTGTTAAAAAATTTTATCATGTATTTACACTGCAGATGAAACAAAATTAGATATAGATAAAATTGGTGATTTACAAAATTAGATATAGAGTCCCGCCCCCGACTAGAGCCTTGATAGAAATCCGTGGTGCTCCGAGGCATCCAAGTAGAGTCAAGTTAGGAACGAGCCTTAGGGAGAGTGTAGCTGAGGTGACTAGGTCTCGAAGGATCTATCAACTCCCATACTTAAAACAAGCTAGCAAGGAAGTGGTCGTTTTGTCCGGCTCTTCAGAATCATGCATCCCTAATGCATCTCATGGCATGGATAAGGGTAAAAGTGTTGTGTTAACCCCATATGATTTAGAACTTCAATTTTCAAAACTTCTCATAAACATGTATATTTTAGAGTTGATACAAACCTCACCTAAACATAAACAAGTCTTAGAGGGAATCCTAGAAAAGGCCAAGGTTAACACATCCATAACTGCCGAATCCCTATCCTTCTTGGTCTCCCCCATCTTTGCCAAGGCCCCAGTCGTGTTTACCGAGGATGAATTAGAGAGACCAAATACAACCCACAATCAAGCTTTGCATATAGAGGTGGTATTGAATCACCACACACTAAACAAGTGCTTGGTCGATGAGAGAGGACATCTAAATATTCTTCCTCTTCACGTGGCCTTCCAAATAGGAGTCCCCATTTTTAGGCTAGAACCACGCCCCATCGTTATCACTGGATACGATGACAACTCATCCTACCCATTAGGAGTCATCGAGTTGCCCATGGAAGTGGAAAACATCCCACATATGGGGTTGTTTCATGTCTTAGACATAAAACCCCATTACAACTTGTTGTTAGGAAGACCTTTGATACATAACCTTCGAGTCGTCCCTTCAACCTTTCATAAATGCTTGAAAATTCCATGGATAACCAGGTGGTGGTAGTCCTTGGAGAAGACCATCCACACCTTAAGGGAATACAAAACTTCCCTTGTCTATCGAGTCATTCATCAAGTGAGAAGGCTATGGAAACGCCTCACTCACCAAGTCGTTCATCCCCTAGGAGACCCTCAATCTCATAGCACCATCCATCTCTTAGGAACCCCCAAACATGTAGAGCCACCCTCCCTTGGATCGTGTCTTCTAGGGAAGCCCAAGCCGTCTCTAACTCATACCTCCCAACTCTTAGCCAAGCCAACTCGTGTGTATAACCATGATATTAATGACACATTATTCCAAGGCCATCCTCTTTACAACAAATTTTCAAAACTTAAGAAGCCTTGGAATATGATGTTAAACATGGGACATACACCGTACCAAGGACTAGGAGCCAAGAGCCAAGATAGGTTAAAGCTCATTATACCTTTGTCTAACCCGGGTCGACATTGATTGGGATACACCCCATCCATACCCCCTGAGCCACCACCTAAGACCAATTGGGTCAAGGGTGCTCTAGGACCTAGTAACACCGAAACCTATGGCTTATACCTCTTGTTTAGAGTCTAATTTATGGTGTTTTCTTTGTAGGTTTGATGGAAGACCCCTCAGAAAAAAATCCAAAAAAAGTATATATTTGGAAATACAAAAAAAAATTAGAAAACTTTCAAAACCCAAAAACATTTGAAAAATCTGAAATTTTCAAAAAGAAAGTATTTTGTGTTCATTCCCCTAGCATTTGTTTGAAAAAGACAAAAAAATTTAAAAATCTGAAATTTTCAAAATGAAAGTCTTTTACATTCATCCTTCTAGCTTTTGTTTAGAAAACGACAAAAAAAAGGAAAAACATGAAAACCCCAAAACTCTTGATTTGTAAAACCATGTACAAATCCCAATTTCGAGTTTTACAAAGCTTGTGTATAGCTCCAAACCAAAATCGTCTTAGTCCATTATACACAACCCCACTCTGTTGCATGATACTTCCCTAGAAATCAAAGCACTTGAGAGTGATCAAAGCAAGGAGGAATATCCCCTCATCTACGAGGAAGATCAAGCCAACGAGCTTCCCGAATTTCATAGGATCTTTAACTTGAAAAAACCTTCAAATTCCGTAGGAGGGGATTTTCTAGAAATCAATATGGGGAGTGAGTCTAACCCAAAATGTATCAAAATAAGTGTCTGTTTATATGAGCATGAAAGAGCATCATTCATTGTATTTTTGAAATCCTATGTGGATGTATTTGCATGGACCTATAAGGACATGCCTAGTTTAGACCCTAGGATCGTAGAACATCATCTAACCTTAGAACCAAATGCAAAAACCCGTGCAAAAAAAATTAGAAAAATCGATCCCGATGTTCACTCCCAATAAAAGAGGGTTTAGAAGATCTTTTAAAAGCCGGATTTATAAAATCCATTGCTTATTCTGAATGGCTTTCAAATATTATTGTAGTTTGAAAATTCAATGGAAAAATTCGTATTTGCATTGATTTTAGAAATTTGAACAAAGTCACTCTAAAAGATAATTTTCTTCTTCCAAACATTGAATTGATAGTGGATAGCACTGCAAATCATGAAATGTTTTCTTTCATGGATGGCTATTCGGGTTATAACCAAATCAAACTAGCACCAAAAGATAAGGCAAAAACTGCTTTTACTACACCTTGGGGCACATACTGTTACACGGTTATGCCTTTTGGTTTTAAAAATACAAGTGCCACATACCAAAGAGTCATGACTACCATTTTTCATGATAAAATACATGAGCTCTTGGAAGTATATATGTAGATGACCATTTGGTAAAATAAAAAACCCGATGCACACACATAGAATCTTTGTAAAAAGTTTTCGAAAGACTTAGGCTTTATAAAGTGAAGCTAAACCCTCAAAAGTGTGTTTTTGGAGTAGAATCGGGAAAACTCTTAGAGTTTATGGTAAGCCAAAGGAGCATAAAGGTTGACCCCTCTAAGTGTCGATTCATCATAGACATGCCTCCACCCTCCAACTTGACCCAAATCCGAAGCTTCCAAGGTCGACTCCAAGCAATTAGGAGATTTATCTCCAACCTAGCAACAAGATGTGAACCTTTCAATAGGCTTTTGAGAAAAGGGATTAAATTTGAGTGAGATTCCAATTGCCAAAAAACTTTTGAAAGATTGAAAACATATTTGGTAAATCCTTCGATTTTAAAACCTCCAAAATAAGGAAAACCTTTATTGCTTTACATTTTCATTCATGTGAATGCATTGGGTGCTTTACTTGCTCAATATGAGGATGATAGTCTTAAAGAGTATGCTATTTACTACATTTCAAAAACTCTGTTGGCATATGAAAGAAAGTATCAAGCCATGGAGAAAACGTGCTTGGCTTTGGTGTGGGCTTGCCAAAAGTTTAGACATTATTTCCTAGATCATGAAATTTGGATGGTGTCTAAACTTGACCCAATCAAGCACCTCTTAGAAAAACCTATCCTAACGGGTAGGCTAGGTAAATGGCAGCTCCTCTTAATGGAGTATGATCTCAAATTCCATCATCAAAGCTCCATTAAGGGACAAGCCCTAGCCGATCATGTGGCTGAATTACCTCTTGAAGATACATATCCCATACTTGATGAAATGCCTGATGAAGGCATCTTTGCAAATGAATTTCAAAACCATGTTTTATCAAATTGTTATAATGAAGATCATGTATGGAAGATGTACTTCGATGGGGCAAAGAATCAACAAGGGGCAGGTGTGGGAATCATCCTCATATCCCCTGAGAAAGGAGAAATTCCAATTGCAATTCGACTAGATTTTTCATGCTCAAATAATGTGGCTAAATATGAAGCACTCATATAAGGCCTAAAAGTTTAAAAAAATCCGTGGGCATCATGTATTGAAGTCTTTGGAGATTCTATGCTTATTATAAACCAAGTTTCAAAAATTTGGCAAGTCAAAAATGAAAAACTCATACCATACCACGAATTGGCCACCCAGTTGGTCAATTATTTCAAATCATGCACACTCACTCACATAGGTAGAGAGGAAAACACCATAGCCGATGCCCTCTCCTCCTTAGGGTATCTCTAGGAATCGACCCCACTATGGGAACTCGATCCTTAGAGATCCTACACCTACCCACTCCATCCACCCATGATTTAGAGATTTGCCAAAATGACCAAAATTCAATTGAAAAACCTTGGTTGCAAGACATTAAAAACTTTTTAGAAAATGGAGGACTTCCCGAGTTTGCTTCTTTTAAAGATAAAGTTTTTATTTGAAAAATTTCAACCCGATATGTGATTTTGGCAGGGATTCTTTACAAAAAGAGTTTTATCGACATCTTATTGAGATGTGTAGACCTTGCTGAGGCTAGGACTATAATGCATGAATTCCACGATGGGGAATGTGGAGGACATGTCAATGCAAATATCATGGCAATGAAAATACTTAGGGCCGGTTATTTTTGGTCCACTTTGAAGCAAGATTGTCATGATCATGTTAGAAAATGTCATTAATGTCAAGTGCATGGACATGCCATTCATATTCCATCGTTTACCTTGCATTCCATTGTGAGTCCATGGCCCTTCACCTTGTGGGCATTTGACATCATAGGACCAATCTCCCCAACTGCATCGAACGAACATAGGTTCATCTTAGGAGCCACCGAATATTTTTCTAAATGGGTTGAAGCTACCTCCTTGGCTAATGTCCAAGGACAACATATAGTGGCATTCATTAAGAAAAATATCTTGGCTCGGTTTGGAGTTCCAAGAGACCTAGGGTCGGACAATGGCACCCCTAACCTTCTTCATATTCTTTTTTTTGCTCAAGCATACTATAAATGGAGGGTTTTACCTTATAACCACTTACATAACCTCATTATTTTTTGAAATATAGATAATTTTACGCTTATGTTTTGTAGTTTCAAGGTGTTAAACGAAAATTAAACCCTCCATTCTCATCCATATTTGAAGAAGAAAATAATTATAAAGAGGTAAACTTACAACAAAATCAAGAGCACTATCAGCATGCTTTCCTAGACAACAAACGGCATCCCACGATCGAGAATGACAGTGATATCATGTAATGAAGATGATGCTTCAATGTAACAGCAGAAGATTGATAAATATCACCTCAAAATATCACTCACAAAAGCCTTAGAAAAAGGTTATACTAAAATGTACGTAACAAAGACACAATATACCGAAAATGAATATTATTTAGCTACAAAAGGCTAGCATTATATGTACATTGAAGACGTATTTATAGATGACATATGGAGGAGAAAGAGGAGAGAGAAAGATAAGAGTGAAGGGGGGTTGGTCAGAGCCGGCCCCCAATGGCTAGTGGCCTTGGCGGCTCAACTAGCTTGGGCTTGTCAACAATGTGCCTGAGTGACCCATTTTCTAATAACACCCGAGGTCATAGGTAGAATGTTAAGATCTTCGGACGAAGAAAAATTGGATGACTAAACTCCCTACAAGCAACTGATAGGTGTTGTTGAGAATATATGTATTTGCTGAGTTTTAAGTGTTATTTCTATAATTTCTAATAATTGAGTATTATTGTAATTGCCCGAAGTACTAAGGGCATTTTGGTCATTTTCTATTTTATAGCTCATTATATTAGAGCTGATAGGTTGTATTAGGGTTAAAAGTGATTGTGATTAAGAAAGAGAAAAAGAGAGTGGGGTTGCCTCCATTGGAAGTCCGCCCCCTTCATCCTATCTTGTCTATATTTTTTCTATTCATTGTTATTTATCTTTGTGGTTTAATCTTCTACTACGAGACTCCCAAATCTCAACATGGTATCAGAGCTTTTATGGTAAAGATCATAGCTCTTCAGACACGTTGGATGGAAAAGAAATTCTCTGCTAGATCTACAAAAGTTAGTGTGGCTATGTAGTAGTTTTTGTGTACAGCAGTTGGCATATTTGATGGAGTTGATGCAGTGCTGGATAATGTGAATGTCTGGTTTGCTCAAAATCGTGCTAGTCTCATGATATACAAGAGAATGATGTTATATGCTTGGTGACACTTCTTGTTTCCTCTTTTGTCCATTGATGAATATAATGGCCGTGTGATGGCAGAGGCACCGTCTCCCAACTTCTGCATGTATCTTTCATGAGTGTGTCAATGATTTTTTATCATACTGCACATGGTATCTTTCATGTCTGAGAGAGTTCTTGATGAGATGGTTAAATTAATTGATGATCCCTAGACCATTATGAACAATCTAAATAAAGCTTTGACTTTGATTGAACAGTGGGGTGACTCTGCTAATGAGTTGCGTTACTTGCCTGTGTTTGAGGAGACTTATAAGAGTTTGAAGTCCAGAGGCATTTATTTCCCAAGAAGAGACGATGAGAGTTTGGTGCCAATCTGTATCCCACCACGTTCAGTTTCAATTGAAGATGAAAATACATTGGAGGTCCGCCCCTTCATCCTATCTCGTATATATTTTTTCTATTCATTGTTATTTATCTTTGTGGTTTAATCTTCTGCTACGAGACTCCCAAATCTCAACAGGTGCTCTAACCTATCTTACTATAACCCAACCTGATATTTCTCATGCAGTACATACAACTAGTCAATTTTAACAATCACCTACCGCAATCCATATAAGTGTTATGAGAATTCTTTGCTATATAAAAAGTTATATGAACAAGGAGGTACTTTTGACTTTTTCTTATCTTTTGATCTATCTATGTATACTGATGTTGATTGGGGTGGAGTTGTCAACAAGCATTCTACTACTGGTTTTTGTATTTTCTTAGGTGAATTCTGGATTTCTTATAAGTGCAAGAAACAACAAAAGGTCTCGCATTTCTCTAGATGGACTGACAATCAGAAATGCAACTCATAATTTTTTTTATCAAATCCCTATCCCCAACTCGTTTTAATTTTTTGTTAGACAAACTTTTGATGTATACACCGTAAGTTTGAGAGAGGGTGAAATGTAATAGGAGACGGGCTACTAGGGCCCGTCAAACTTGGCCTGACCGGCCTGACCACTAGGGCTACGGCCATTTAAAATTAATGGCCCCAACTAGCCGGTGTGCATCTCTCTTTCTTTCTTCTGCATAATGTAAATGGAATACATAATGCTCTATAAACGGAGTCTTTCTTCATCAATAAATTATGTTGTTTTGAAGCATCTTGACATTTCTTCTTCTGCATCAGTTTTAAGCTTTTGCCTGTGTTTCGCTAGTTGATTCATTGGGACAAATTTCTCCATTGATCATGATGCATAAAGAAAAGAACCACAATTGAAATTTTGACACTTCAAAGATCTACATGAGATGAAGTTCACGAGCATCACACATACATATTAAGAAGAATTGGGCTTTTTGTTGATGGTATTGAACCAGATAAGAGGTTGTTCCCAAGATACCTGTGTGATCAATGAACAGATGTTTAGGAAAAAGAAAGAAGTGATTATTTCACTTTTTGGTGAATGACAACAAATGATGAAACATCTAGAGTCCAAATTTCTTACAAGTAAGAAAGTGAGTCCATATTGAAGAGAGAGCTTGGAATTTCACCACTTAAGTTGTTGAAACTTAGGTCCCTGTCACAGCATAGACGAAATGATTATTAAATTGATTAACAGTGAAACAAAGAGCTCATGAACCCATCATGCATGACAATATAGTCGTGTGATGCAAAACCAATGTAACTGGAAAATCAAATCCATAACTTTCTTAGTAGAAGAGCTATAGCCCGTTTATCCCAGAATCCTTAAATAATTAAGAAAGATCATGAGAGCAGACTTTGCAGACTGGATACTTTCATTTACCTTGAATCTTTCTCCTGTAATGTTCTTTTAATTACCACATAAACAAGTTAGATTGAAAACATTCTTTATGGGTTTCACACCATATCTAATTTTTCCGAACCTACTTTTGAATCTCAGAGTTTTCAAGTAAGAAGCCATGATTTCCTTTAATGGTTAGATGTGGAAATTATATTATGAGAACTTTAACCATAAACAAATGGACCACAAAGATGTTGCAGCTGATGAACACCTAAAGTCAGTTTGATTTGGTATACATGACCCACTTCCTTTAAGCTCAATCAAGATCTCCATTGAAAATGTCAATAGGTTCATGATGCTCAACTGGCCCCTTCTTTCCCAAGATCACAAGATTATGTTAAACCTGCAGCGAAGTAGTGATAGAAAGTGCACTGATGTTGAACTGCTTCAAAATAGAAGTTAAGGCAAATATGGCAGCATCTTAAGATGTACATAATCTATCGGGGGGAAGAGAAGGCTAAATGACAATTTGCATTTCTTTTTAGTTTTTACCAGAACTTCCTTGTACCACCCAGCATTACATTCTTTATACTTACGCATGCCATTATACATTCAAGAGAATGGACACATCACACATAAATCCACAATTTAGATCATTGTCCACTTAGATGGTTCTCTTATCATTTTGTTTTTAAAGTTACCTTTAAATTCCTTTCATTAATTGCAATGTTGTAATATATTAGAATGTATGCTGGTTATAAAAGGGGATGTTAGAAAATGGGCCCAAGTGGTTCGGCCCGACAGGCCCTATGGGCTAGGGCCTTCAAGGCAGGGACACTAGCCGTTGGGGGCTGGCTGGCAGCCAACCCCCTTCCCTTCTCTTGCCCTCTTCTCCTCTCTTCCTCCTTCTATTTTCTCTTATCTTCTTCAACTTTCCTATGCCTTATTGTAATAAATAAGGCTTTCATGTAATGGATTTTCTTAAGCCTTTTATGGCTAAATAATATTCTTTTTTTAATATTGTTCCTTTGTTGCATAACTTTATTATAACGTTTTCTATGGCTTTTGCGAGTGATACTTTAAGGTGATATTTATTAACCTTCCGCTGTCACATTGAAGCATCGTCTTTATTACATGATATCAGAGTTATTCTCGATCGTGGAAACATTGATTACTGCCTCGAGAAGCGTGTCGATAGTACTCTTGATTTTATCGTAAGGTTACTTCTTTATAATTATTTTTCTCCTTGAAATATGGACGAAAAGAGAGGAATTAATTTCCGTTTAACACCTTCAAATTACAAAACATGAGTACAAACTAAACTATAAAAAATTATCTATATTTCAAAAAATTATGGCGCTATATAAGTGATTCGAATGTAGAACCCTCCCTTAATACTACGCTTGAGCAAAAGGAAGAATATAAAGGAGGTTATCGAACGATCCTAAGAGTGCTCATGAATAATGTAAATGAACACACTAGAGACACTTTGGCCGACTTCACTAATACAAGAGAAGCATGAGAGATGCAAGAAACAAAAAAAGGGTGTCTCGTTTTTCTACCAAAACCGAGTATCGTGCAATGGCCAACACAACTATCGAACTAACTTGGCTGCGACGACTACTTCAGGATTTGGGCATATAATTAGAAGCTTCTCCAATCATATTATGCGACAACAAAAGTGTTATGTATATAGCCAACAATCATAACTTTCATAAGCATACAAAGCATATAGAGATGCACTGTCACTACGTTCATGAAGAGCATCTACAAGGCAATTTAATATTACAGTTTGTAAAATTATAATATCAACTTGCAAATGTCTTCACCAAGTCATTACTTTCTCATCGATTTCAATCTTTAATCAGCAAACTTCAGATCATAGAGTTATCAGTTTGAGGGAGGTGTTAGAAAATGGGCCCAAGTGGTCTAACCTAGCAAGCCCTGCGGGCTCGGACCGTTAGGGCTAGAGCCTGCCAGGCCACTAGCCGTTGGGATTTTCTCAAGCCTTTTATAGCTAAATAATATTTTTTTTTAATATTGTGCCTTTGTTGCATACGCTTTATTATAGCCTTCTTTTCTAAGGCTTTTGCGAGTGATACTTTAAGGTGATATTCATCAACCTTCCGCTGCTACATTGAAGCATCGTCTTCGTTACAGGGGATACCCTACCAAGAGTTAGATTATATCATCATAAAACGAATAAAAGGAGAGTCTGTGTGGCAGCACATGTAATTCCTCCTGAAATCTGATTCTTCTCTTCTTGATATTTGATTCTTGGTAGAAATCTAACATGATATCAAATCCTAGGGCTAGGGTTGATGCGGAAATCGAGAGGTCTACAGGCCACTATGGAGTTTGGGTGACTTGAAGAAGTCCAAGAGAAGTATGCAGAAATTCAACACACCGATTGCAGCGAGACTTGGTCATATAAGAGGAGAAAAAGGGTGCAGAAATAAGACGTTACAAAATAAGGAAGAATTTTAATCTTAAGTATGAATGACTTTAAAATTTAGCCATATAAGAGTACCAACATAAAGTTGGATGGAAAGAACTATTAAGAATGAGCTCGATCTATTGAATTAGTCGAAATATCAAGAGAAAAATTAGGGTTGATAAGAGAATTACAGCAAAGATCCAATGAGGATAGCATCTAGTATGATAAGTGGATGAAAAAGGATGCATTGGTAAGTTCATGACTTATACAATCGATGATACCCCAAATTAGTAAGACTATTGATGATACCCCAAATCAGCTCACCAAAAGACTCTTTCACACACTAAAGCAAAGGAGAAACTCAAGTTCTTGCATAACCGACTAGGACATCTTTCTGCTACTAGAGTTAGAGAGTTTGTTTCTATAAATTGTCAGAATGACTTGATCCTTCAATGTGATTTGTGTTAGAGAGCAAAACATCACACGGTGTCATTTACAAGTAGAGAGTCGCAATTTGCTATTCCATTTTAATTATTGCATTTAGATGTATGGGGTCCTTTTCTATTCCATCTTTAAGAAAATATCAATACTTTGTTACCTATGACTACTCTCGATTCACATTTGTTTTCCTTATGAGATAAAAAACTGAGGTATCTGTTAGAAGAGTTAATAGAGTTTATGTTTATGTAACTTTTATAAAGTCGTGTAATGGGTCATTATATGGGTCTAGTATAGATTTGGTCCACTTAGTTATAGATAAGATTACTTAGGGGTGTTTTTGTCATTCAAGTTAGATTAGGTTAAATAGGTGTTAAGTCAAAATGTGTATGATTAAAAGGCAGCAAAGGAGCAGTCGCAGTGTTCTCTACTTAGGGCAGATTGGAGGAATGCCTCCAATCAGCCACCGCCTATAAGTTTTTCTTTGATATTTACATCAATAAAGTTGTTAATTTTATAATATGGTATTAGAGCCTATACGGCACTCAAATCGATCGTTTAGAAAAAGAAAATAAATGCCTTGAATTACCTTAATGTGTGAAGGAAACAGAAGGGCATGTGGATGCATATCAGATTGGATTTTTATCGTGATCGTGCAGCTTATAGTGAGGTTGATTCATTGTAGTGCAGACTGGATAAGAATCAGAAATTGTGTGACTAATTCGTGTGGTCTGCTGATTCAGAAATCTAAGTATAGTTTACACTCAAAAGGAAATCGTGTGATTGATTTCTGTGGCTTGCCGATTCAGAAATTGATGTGTTGTTGATTCAGAAATTGATGTGATATTGAGTTGTGATTCAGAAATCGTGTGGCCTGAAATCTAAGTATATTTAACATTCAAAAGGAAATCGTGTGACAACCTATCTTCTTGTGACTTGCTGAATCAGAAATAGACATATATTCATCTTTCAAAAGGAAATCGTGTGACAGATTATCTTCTTGTGACTTGGTGAATCAGAAATAGATATATATTCATCTTTCAAAAGGAGGATCTTGAGTTGTCTTGGCTGCTTCAATAAACCATATTATTTTAGGGTTATCAGATTATCTTCATTATATTTTGATAAATGGCTGGCAAAGGGAAAGGAATTGACAATCCCTTCTACACGAGTGAACAATCCTTTTCATTGAAAAAAACAGAAAAATTTCAGATTACAACTACTAAGTTAGATGGCAGAAATTAATTAGAATGGTCTAGATCAGTAGAGCTAGCTATTATAGCAATGGGGAGAGTTCATCTAATGGGTCAAATACCAATTCCAGAGACTCATTATGCACATTACCCTACCTGGAGAAGAGATGATGCTTTAATATCATCTTGGTTATTGCAGTCAATGATTCCATCAATTGCCAAGACTTTTATGTTTCTTGAATTTGCTCATGAGATTTGGTGTGCAGTCTCAAAAACTTATTCCAGAAAGAAAAATGTTGCAAAGGAATATGAAATACTGGAAAGGATTAGAAAATGTAAACAAGGCACACGGTCTATCAATGTGTACTATGCAGAATTATGAGGACTCTGGGATGAACTTCTTTATTTTACTAATATAAAGTGATCTTCTTGCTACACGAAAATAAACGTTGAAATTGAAAAGAAGAAAGTTTTTTATTTACTGTGGGGTGTCAACTCAGAGTTTGAGTCCATAAAACTAAATATTTTGGGCAGAGAAGAACTTACTTCACTTGGTACAGTATATTCTTTACTAATCAGAGAAGAAGATCGCACAAACCTTGAAAGAGATAGTATTTCAACTACAGATCAACATGCTCTTCAAACACGAAAAGACAACAATTATTATCATGGAAGAGGTGGACAACACAATAGAGGACGTGGACGAGTAAGATTTAACTGTGATGAAAAAGACAAGCTTTATGCTCTCATTGTGGAAAAATGAGACATTCCAAAGAATACTGTTGGGAATTAAATGGAAGACTTGATTTTACTAGAAATCGAAACTACTCAACTCATTCTGCAGAAATTTCCACTCCTAGTACAAAGGGTATTCAAGAGATCATCAAAAGGATAGAAGGACTGGAATCAAAGCTATCAGAAAACTCTCAATCAGCATCCTCCCATTTATCACAGGCTCCAGTAGTTCAAGCAACTCATACAGAGAAGGGTAATAATTCATCTTCTTCTAATTCCAAAACTTGGATTATTAATTAAGGGGCTACAGATCACATAGTGGGAGATTTATCATATTTTTCAGAATACATAACACTTAAAAAATAGGAACCGATTAAGCTGGCAGACGGATCTAATACTTATATAGCTGGACAGGTAAGTGTACCCATATGTTTTTCAGACTTAAAATCGGTTTACCATGTTCCTAGTTTTCCCATAAACTTACTTTCAGTCAGTGCATTAACTCGTGCTATGAATTGTAGAGTAACATTTGATTCTAATTCCTTTGTTATCCGGGATTTGTGGTATAGGACAGACGATTAGCGTGAGGCGTAGAAAGCACATGAGCACATGACTACTATCTCAAGTCATCGTCAACTTTGTGGTTTGTGTTGCGACTAAGTCTCCAAGTCTTCTCCATGATGCCTCGGTCATCCCGAGTCTGTCAAAACTCGAGAAGATGGTTCCTAGTCTTACAAAATTAAGTCTTTAAATTATAAGTCGTGTCAATTTGGGAAGCATGTTCGAGCTTCTTTTCCAAGTCGAGGTCCATAGTCAAACTAGTAAGTCTTTTTTTTCTCTTATTCATTCGATGTGTGGGGGTCAATTCGTGTGTCTACCTCTTGAGGTTTTAAGTACCTTTTCATTGATGACTTCTCTCATTGTACTTAGTTGTTTTTAATGAAAGATGGATTACAAGTAATTTTCTATATTTAAATCCTTTTGTACTAAAATTCAAACTCAATTTGGCAAAGCTTGATTAAGATACTCGTAGAAGTGACAATGCAAAAGAATACTTTGTTGTTTTTCATCTTTTTTATGTCATCTCTCGCGGTATCTTACATCAATCAACATGTCCTCATACACCCAACAAAATGGAGTAACAAAAGGAAAATCGTCATCTTATTAAAATTGCTCAAACTCTATTATTACATGCTAATATGCCTTTATAATTTTGGGGTGATGTTGTTTTAAGCAGCATGTTATTTGATTAATCGTATGCCATCATCACATCGTGCTATAGAACCCGAGATTCCTTATTCAATCATTTTTCCCGAGGGTCCCTTATATCATGTTCCTCTTCGTGTCTTTGGATGTACTTATTTTGTTCATGATCTTTCCCTGGTCAAGATAAGTTATACACTCGTGCTATTGAATGTGTCTTTCTTGGGTATTCTAGGTTACAAAAAGGATATCATTGTTAGTCTCCTATCACTCATTGTTGGTATATGTCTGTGATGTTACTTTCTTTGAAGAAACACTATATTTTACTTCTTGATTAGACCAAATATGGTCTACGAGGTTTACACATTCCACTGATTTACCTGGTCCACGCTTTGTCTCCTATGCGGGAACCATCAATGCAGATACTCGAGTCTCCAGCCCGGCTTTGCCTAAGGTGCCTTGTCCGAGATCCACCTTAGTGTCCGCTTCGTACACCTATCGGCGTCGACCACATGATACCGTTCACTGCACTCGAGATTATAGCCGCATATCCTAGTGAATCATGTCCTACTTCAATGCGTCCACACTCCACTGCTTCGGACCTCTGCAAGTCTGTCAGCGATTTTCCTATTGCTCTTCACAAGATAACTCGATCTACACTCGAGATCCTCACACAATCTATAATTTCTTGAGTTTTCAACGTTTATCTCCATCATATTATGTTTTTGTGTCTTCTTTGTCCCTCTGTTTCAATTCTGAAAATACCCGGCAAAGGCAACTCGGTCATCAGGTTAGCGTAGTCATGATTGATGGGAGATCTTGCCCTTAAGCCTGCAGTGGTACGTGGGACTTGGTCCTCTCCTTCCAGAAAGCATTGTTGGCTGTCGATAGGTGTATCTTTGTCAAAGTTAGGGGCGGATGGTAACATTGATCATCTTCGTGCTAGGGGCTATACTCGGATCATATGGTCTTGATTACGGTGATACCTTCTCTCGGGTTGCTAAGAAGCTGCACTTTGTTCGCTATTTCTAGCCATGGCGACCATTGGTCATTGGCCATTATATTAGGCTGGACATTAAAAATACCTTTCTTCATGGTGACCTTGAAGAAATCTATATGGAACAACCACTTGGTTTGTTGCTCGGGGAGTCGCGGGATTAGTGTGCAAGTTCTGACGATCTCTCTATGGGCTAAAGCAGTCTCCACGAGGCGCATGGTTCGGGAAGTTGATCTTGTTGTTCGGAAGTTTGGTATGACAATAAAGTGAAGTTGATCATTCGGTCATTTATCAATATTCTTTACGACCAGATGTATTTATTTGGTAGTTTATGTTGATGATATCATTGTCACAGGAGATGACATTGAAGAAATATCAAAGTTGAAAATGAATCTTCACAAACTATTTGACCTTAAAGATTTGGGTCAACTTCACTACTTTTGGGGTATAGAAGTACTCTATTCCAACAGAGGTGTCTTTCTGACTGAGCAGAAATATTTGATGGATCTTCTTTAAGAAACAAATATGCTAGAATGTAAACTGATTGATACTCTTATGGAAATAAATCAAAATTTGTTCAATTGCGATAGTGAAGTATTCAGAGATGTCCACAAATATCAGAAGTTGGTTGGCAAACTTATATACTTAATTATTACTCGACCATATATCACATATGCAGTTCAGATATATGCACTCTCCTACTAAGAGACATATGAATGCAGTATATATAATTCTAGGATATCTCAAATCAACATCTGGTATGGGCCTACTTTATTCCAAATCACCAAATCGACAACTTGTTATTAAAATTTATTCAGATGCAGATTGGGCTGGATCTCAAGATGATCACAAATCGACTACGGGATATGTAACCTTACTTGGTGGAAATATTATATCATGGAGAAGTAAAAAACAAACAGTAGTTGCCAGGTCTACAGCTGAAGCCGAATACAGAGTTATAGCTCATGCAATGTGTGAAGGCAAATGGGTAGCTTCTCTAATCAGTGAACTTGGATTCAATCCTATACATCCTATACCACTATACTGTGACAGTAGTGCAGGAATTCAGATGGCTTCCAATCCTATATATCATGAAATGATCAAACATATAGAAATTGACTGCCACTTCATCAGAGAGAAGATTGCTCTTCAAGAGTTTAAACTGGAGTATGTTAAATCAGCAAATCAGAAAGCTAATTTTTTGACTAAAGCTATTCCTAGCAGACAACTCAAGGATATGTTATTCAAGTTGGGTGTTCTCAATATCTTTCACCCAACTTGAGGGGGAGTGTTAGAAGAGTTAATAGAGTTTATGTTTATGTAACTTTTATAAAGTCGTGTAATGGGTCATTATATGGGTCTAGTGTAGATTTGGTCCACTTAGTTATAGATAAGATTACTTAGGGGTGTTTTTGTCATTCAAGTTAGATTAGGTTAAATAGGTGTTAAGTCAGAAAACGTGTATGATTAAAAGGCAGCAAAGGAGCAGCCACAGGGTTCTCTACTTAGGGCAGATTGGAGGAATGCCTCCAATCAGCCACCGCCTGTAACTTTTTCTTTGATATTTACATCAATAAAGTTGTTAATTTTATAATAGTATCTTCTATACTTTCTATTTTCTATAAACTTATTGAAAATAATGCTCCACACCAAACCACCTATGTATACACTCCACAACAAAATGGTATTCGAGAGAGAAAAACAAATGCATACTAGAGGTAGTCGTAACTCTTCTCTTCATAATGCTCCGAAGACTTTTTGGCCATAAGTCATTCTTACATTTGAACATTTGATAAATAGACTACCCTCTACTACTCTATTAGGGAAGACCAATTTCAAGTGCTTAAACCCAATGACATACCCTTTCATATCACACCTCGGATATTTGGATGTTTGTGTTTTATGCATATTCATAATCAATTTAGGAATAAACTTGATCCTTAAGTTGTGAAGCGTGTCTTCCTTGGATATTCTATTAAGAAGAAATGATATGTATACTATGATCCTAAAACTAAGCAGAGGTATGTGTCCTTGGATGTCTCATTTTTTGAAATCACCCCTTATTTTACGTATAAGAATACTCCTCTTAGTGGCATAATGGAAGAGCATGTGTTGTCAATTGATACTACATATGAACAAAGTGTTAGTGATGAATTAGTATCAAAGGAATAGGATCAACCAGAAAAGAAAGAGCTCAATACATACACTCAAGGAGTAAGGAAGATTGTTATACCCAAATCTCAAGAAGCTATAGACTAAGGGAGAGCCTCCTCAAATCAATGTTGAGACATGACTGAAGAAGATAATGATGTATCAAACTTAGATATTTTGATTGCTATAAGAAAAGGAAAAAGATCATGTGGCAAGTATCCAATCACTAAATTTATGTCCTACAAGAATTTGTCTCAAGTTACTATAATTTTGTATTAAATACAGAGGAATGCCATATTCTAATTCATTTTTTGGAGGTTTCTAAATCACCAAAGTGGTATGAGGCCATGCAATCTGAAATTGAAGCCTAGAGAAAACAACACATGAGAGGTAAGTGATCTCTCACCAGAAAGAAAATTGGTAGGGTGCAAATAGGTATACAACATTAAGTTTAAAACAGATGAAACTCTAGAAAGGTATAAAGCTCGTCTTGTGGCTAAGGATTATAGTCAATCTTATGGAATTGACTGAGAAAACGTTTGCACCAGTTGCTAAACTTTCATCTATCAGAGTTCTAATTAGCATAGTTGCCCAAAGAAATTGGACACTATGGCAATTAGACGTGAAGAATGCATTTTTAGAGGAGAGCTTAATGAAGAAGTGTACATGAATTTACCTCCAGGGTATATGAATCAATGAGAAAAAGTTTGCAAGCTGAAAAAGGCCATATATAACCTAAAGCAGTCACCACACACATGGTTTTAAAAGTTTAACACTAATATCATTAAGTTGGGTCATTCCAAGAGTGTTAATGATCATATCTTATTTATTAAAAAAGGGATAAAACTAACATTATTACTCGTTTATGTCGATGATATAATTGTTACAGGGGATGACACTTGAAGAAATCGAGAAACTAAAGGATCTAGGTAAATTACATTATTTTCTTGGCATTGAAGTGGTCTACTAAGGGCGTGATATTTTTTTAAATCAGAGGAAATACACACTAGAACTCCGCCCATGTAAGGGATCACCCTTGTATTGCCGGTCCCAAGCCCAGATAAAGGAGGAGGGTTGTGTTAGGCTTCCGACAGCCAACGTAAAGCTTTGTCGGATTTTTATAACATGGATTACAAAAATTATGAGCATTGTTTTGGGGCATCCCCGCCTAGCGACATGCTGTAGAGCCCGAATGCAGTAATAAGTAAGCAAGAGCCACTACATTTTCGCTCAAATATAGTGAATCAATTGCAGAGAGGGTTCCCACATCATGGACGGGTGTGGGTAAAGAAATTAGTCCCACTACATTGCCGCCCAAATGTAGTGAAAATTTTTTAGAGAGGGTCAGCGCATTTTGATTAGAAACGGATGCGAGGGGTAAGGAAGTTAGTCCTAGATAATAAGATTCGTATTGGTTCTTGAAATATCATAACATTATCTGGTAAGCTAATGGAGGTGGTAGATACTATGATTCGGAGAAAGATTCATATTATATGTTTACAAGAGACAAAATGGGTTGGAGAAAATGTAAAGGAGATAGAGGATACAGGTTTTAAATTATAGTACTCAGGTAAAGAAAAGGCTCGAAACGGAGTTGGTATTATCATAAACAAATATTTAAATGATAGTGTAGTAGACATACAACGATATGGTGACCGAATCATGACGTTGAAATTAGTGTTAGGAGTAGAGGTTTTGAATACAGTTTTGTTCTTATGCACCCCAAGTAGGACTAGAAGATAGTATAAAGACAACTTTTCGGGAAGAGTTAGATAAGGTGATTCAAAAGATTTCACAAAGGGAGATGATTTGTTTAGGAGGAGACTTAAATGGACATGTCGGTAAAGAGGCATTAGGATATCAACAGATTCATGGAAACTTTGGTTTTGGGGATATAAACAAGGAAGGTAGGGAGATTTTAAATTTTGCTATGGCATTTGATCTCTTTATAGTCAATACAATCTTCAAAAAATGAGATGAACATTTAATTATAAAAGTGGCTTATCACAAACACAAATTGATTACTTTATTTGTAGAAAAAAAGATAGAGCGTGTTGTAAAGATTGTAAGGTAATTCCAGGAGAAAGCTTAACCACCCAACATCGACTTTTAGTTATGGATTTACAAATAAAAAAATGGACAAAGAAGAAAAGGGTGCATCGAGCTATTCGAACTAAATGGTGGAACCTCAAAAGCGAGAAAGAAGATATATTTAAACAGAAAGTCCTTCAAGGAGATGTTTGGAATTATGTTGGTACCAGTGTTGTCCGTATCGCACCGTATCGAAGGTGCGGGCGTATCGCACCGTATCGTGCGATAAAGGGTCCCGGGCCGACTGAAACCCGCGATTTTTCGCGGGTTTCCTCTCTCCTCTTGGGTTTCTCAAGCTCCCTAAGAGCCGATTTTCGTCTCCTTAGTGTTCAAAGCTCCAAAATCATGCCCTACGGTGTTCGTGCAAGCCTCCAAACTCGGATTTTGGTATATTTTTAATATTTTTTCCATTTTTTCCTTTATATTTATTGTTTTTTGTGTTATTTCAGTTTTTTTTTTAATGACAAAATATGAAGTTATTAAGTGTGTATACAATTTTTATTGCATTCATGAAGTGGGAGACACTCGATTTGAGTGTTATTTGAAGATTGGGGGATTTATGAAGTGCTTTTATTTTCAGATTTTTTTTTGAATTAAAGTACTCCATTGAGATGGCAGGAATGGGTGGTAGAGACTCTCATTCAAAGTCTGATGATTCGGAATGGCAGTGGGGTATACCAGTTAAGGGTTCAAGGTTAAAAATAAGATGTTTATTTTGTGAAAATGTGGTTAGTGGTGGAATTTCAAGGTTGAAACACCACCTAGGAGGAACCAGGAAAGAAGTTGCTCCATGCACAGGCAGAGTTAGAAGTGTGCCAGAAGGTATTAAATGGCAATGCTTGCAGATGATTGAGAGCATACAGGAAAGGAGACAACAAAAGGATGATTTCCAAATGTGTGAAGAAGCTGATGATGCTACTGCCACT
Organism: Brasenia schreberi; assembly: GCA_036023115.1. Lineage (NCBI taxonomy): Eukaryota > Viridiplantae > Streptophyta > Magnoliopsida > Nymphaeales > Cabombaceae > Brasenia > Brasenia schreberi. Next base: position 890,768 of record JAYKKT010000038.1, read on the forward strand.
GGAGTTGGATTCACTGATAGTTTGCCTTCAGATGCTAGAACAGATATTGGTAGTAGCAGTTCGCGAGCACCTAGCAGAGGAAAGAGGGTTGCAGCTCAAGACTTTAGAGGTAGCAGAAGAGGAAGTTCAGGAAGGAGTAGAGGAAGAGCTTCTTCTTCTAGCATACATTCGTTCTTTCCTCCTTCCACTACACCTGGTGCTCAGCCAGGAATTCATGCAGCAATGGCTTCAGAACAACTGCATGATCAAGCAGACCTTGCAGTGGGCAGATGGTTTTATGATGCATGCATTCCATTTAATGCAGCAAACAGTTTTCATTTTTAAGCAATGACAGATGCAATTGCTAACATTGGTCCAAGATACAGGATGCCCTCTTATCAGAAGTTGAGAGGGAAGATATTAGATCAGACCGTGATTGAAGTGCAACAATATTGTTCGACTTTGAGACAATCGTGGAAGGAAGCAGGATGCACTATCATGGCAGATCGATGGACCGATAGGCGAGGAAGGACATTGCCAAACTTTCTTGTATATTGTCCTAAAGGACTCATGTTTTTGAGATCTCTAGATATGTCAGAGGAGAGGCACGCTGCAGAGATCCTACGAGAGGAATTTGATAAGGTTATACAAGAGGTTGGGCTAGAAAATGTAGTCTAATTGATTAGAGATAATGCAGCTAACTACAAAGCAGCTGGAAAGGAGTTAGCTGATATTTATGGGACTTTCTACTGGACACCATGTGCAGCCCATTGTTTAGATCTCATCCTCGAGGACATTGGTGAGATGGATGAAATAAAGGCAACAACTGAGTGTTGCCAAGATATTATAAAATTCATTTACAACCATGCACTTGTTTTGTGTATGATGAGGAGATACACAGAAGGTGCAGAGCTTCTTCGCACAGCTGCAACTCGGTTCGCAACAAACTTCTTATCTGCACAGAGTATTGTGAGACAGAAGCAAGCTTTAAAGAGAATGTTCTCCTCAGATGAGTGGCAATAATTTGCAGAGTTGCCTAAAAAATGAAGGAACAAAAAGTTAAATGAGATTGCAGAAACGGTTTTTAGAAGTTCATTTTGGAATGCATGTATCAGATTATTGAAAATTACTTGTCCTTTAGTGAAAGTTTTGAGATTGGCTGACAGCGAGGAGAAACCATCTATGGGTTACCTTTATGAAGGCATGGACAGGGCAAAAGAAGCGATCAAAAATAACTTTAATGAAAAAAAAAAGAGATTATGTGCCCGTGTAGAAAATAATTGATAGTAGATGGAATAAACAATTGCATCAGCCTATTCATGCAGCAGTCTACTATCTAAACTCATCATTGAGGTACTCAGCAACCTTCAAAAGGGACGGTGAGGTTAATCGAGGAATCATTAAATGCATCGACAGATTAGTCCCTGATGAGAGCATAATAGATGCGATACATCCAGAGAGGGAGATATATGATAATGCTCTTCACTTGATGGGTTTGCCTGTTGCAATTCGCAACCGCTCTACGATGCATCAAGGTACATTATTTATTTTCATATTTAAGTTGCATCTTACATTACTGTGGATTATTATGTCTCTAATGTTTATATTTTTTTTACAGATGTTTGGTGGAACAGGTTTGAAAGTGATTGTCCAAACCTTAGAGATTTTGCAGTTAGAGTCTTAAGCCAAACCTGTAGTGCAACAGGTTGTGAAAGAAATTGGAGTGTTTTTGAACACATCCATACAAAAAAGCGCAACAGGTTGGAACACAAAAGGCTTAATGATTTGGTTTATATTCGTTGTAACATGCGCCTTCATGAAAGGTAATGTTGTATTACTTTCAAATTTTCAATTCAATATTATTTAACTTCAGTTTTCAATTGTTAATATTACTTACTAATTGTTTATCTTTGTTTGTGTCGTAGGCAATTAAAAAAAGTAAATAAAGAAGAAAGTAAGTTCGATCCAATAATTTTGGATAATTTTGATATATTAGAAGATTGGGTTATGGAAGACACTAAAGAAAATGCCCTCCTAACAGAAGAAGACGTTGCCTGCATTAATTTGGAAGGAGCGCAACAACATTATGGAGATGAAGAATTTGATTTTGAAGAAAAAGGTGTGGGCGTGGCTGATGATCATGAGGATCTACAACAAGGAGAAGATGAAGATTATTTAGTTGATGATCCTCATTACAATGTGTAAAATGTAACATTATATGTAACTGTAGTGTACTTTAAACTATGTCTGTATTTTATTTTTTGGATTCAAAATATATAAATTTAGATGTAATTGTTCAATGTTGAATGCTCAATCTGTACTAAACTTACATTATATGAATTTAAAGCAATTCAGATTTTTTCTGATTTTTTTCTGATTTTTTTCGATTTTTTACTAATTTTTATTAATTTTTAATTAATTTTGGCATTATTTTAATATTAAAGTACGATACGATACAATATGCCCATATCGTGGAGCCCAGCGATACACGATACGATACGTGTCAGATAACACTGGTTGGTACTGTTAAAGGATAGTAATGTCTGAAGTTTTTAATGTATTTCTTGTCATTCAAGTGTATTTAACGTGTCATGTTACTTTAGTAGTAATTAATACTAATTAGGGGTAGTTTAGGAATTTAAGTTAGATAGGGAATAAGTAGGCGTTATTAGGGCTAATCCTTATGAAGACAAAGGTGCAGGTCGACAGCTAAGAAGGAGCCGCAGTCTGCCGTTTTGTGCAAATTTAAGGAATGCCTCCAATCTGTCGAGTCTTGCAAGTCGTTTTTTATTGATTAATGCATATTATTTTCTTAATATGGTATCAGAGCCTAAAAGGCTGGTAAATCCGTGTTTTTTTGTATACGAGAATCAGATTTGTTGGTGTTGATTCCTCTTTGAAGAACGAAGGTGCAGAGAAAAAATTTCTGCGCACTTTTCTTATTGTTAGAGAAGGTTTGTTTGCCATAAAGTCATTGGCTTAGTAATTCTTCATTGGAACAGAATCAATAGAAGAGATTATGTGGTTCTTATTGATCTATCGATCACTGCAACCAGCGCGAACAGACTGCTTATCATCATCTTGGAAGCATACTTCTTATTGGTGCAGATTTTTTTATACTGCGATTTCTGCATATGTCCGCCAGACTTCTCAATCGTCCACGATTTCTTGATCTTCTTTCTCAGCTTTGATAAATCAAGCTTGACACTGCATGATTTATTCCTTTCTTCAACAATAGTGTGGATATAAGGAAAAGGTGATCTCGGCAGATTATAGTAATTAGTAACTTAAAGAGTTAGTCACCGTGGGGCAGATTCAGTTATCTTTCAGATTTCATTGGATTATTTCTTGGAGTAGAATACTCCCTAATTCCGATATATCTTATCTTGAAGATCAAGATTAACTTGGTTTATATAGAATTGATTGCTTGAAGTCTCCTTAAATTAAAGCTATTCATACGTGGGAAGTAAAGGCAAGGCTATTGAAACTCCAGTCATGATGTCTGAACAATTCGTGAATGAAAAAGGAGAAAGTTTTAAGATTACAACAACAAAGTTGGATGGAAAAAATTATCTAGAGTGGTCTCGGTCCGTGGAACTAGCTATTATATCAAGGGAGAGATGGTCTCATCTTATGAGTCAAACTCCTATTTTAGATATACATGATACACTTTACCCTGTTTGGCGACGAGAAGATTTACTAATTTCATCTTGGTTACTACAGTCCATGGTTTCATCAATAGCAAAGACATTTATGTTTCTTGAATCAACCTATGAAATCTAGTGTACAGTATCGAAAGCTTATTTGAGGAAGAAAAATATAGCAAAAGAATATGAAATATTAGAAAAAATTAGAAATTATAAACAGGGCTCACGTTCTATCAGTGACTACTATGTAGATCTGAGAGGTCTTTGGGATGAACTCCTGTATTATACTCATATCAAGTGCTCTTCATGTCAAATTGAAAGAAATGCAAAGAATGAAAAGAAAAAGGGATTCGACTTACTGTGGGGTGTAAATTCAGAATTTGAGTCAATAAAACTCAATGTCTTGGGAAGATATGAAGTTATGAACTACATTCATTAGGAACAGTGTATTCATTATTAATCAGGGAAGATCAAAAAAATCTTGAGAAGAATAACATTCATGTTACTGACCAACATGCACTCCAGACAAGAGGAGAAAATTCACATTATCATGGAAGAGGAGGATATCAAGGTCGTGGACCTCATCCAAATGAAAAAGAAAAACTCATTTGTTCTCATTGTGGAAAATCAAGACACTCCAAAGAATATTGTTGGGAATTACATGACAAACCAGACTATTATAAAAACAAGAATCACTCTACTCATTATGCTGAGAATACTATGACTAATAAAGATGGAATGCAAGAACTTATTAAGAAAATAGAAGGACTCGAGACAAGACTATTTGGACAGTCTCAACCATCTACCTCTCAAGCTTCAGTAGCTCAGGCAACTCACATTGTGAAGGGTAACTCATCTAACTCTAATTCAAAGACTTAGGATTATTGAATAAGGTGCCACAGATCATATGGTAGGAAAATCATCTTATTTTTCAGAGTACAAACTTCTTCCAAAACAATAACCTATTAAGTTAGCAGATGGCTCTCACTCGTATATGGTTGGATAGGGAAGTGTGCCCACATGTCTTGCTACTTTAACATTAATTTATCATGTTCCCAGTTTTCCAATTAATCTACTTTCAATCAGTTCGTTGACTCGTACCATGAAATGCAGTATAACATTTACTCATACTGATTGAGTGTTTTAGGATCTGAAGACAGGGAAAGTCTTTGGTTATGGTAGACTACAAAGGAGCTTATACATTTTGGATGATCATCTTCAGCATGAAACTTCTTATAAAGCTTCAGCAACACCAAGTCAGGATTCAGAGATTCGGCTTTGGCATTGTCGTCTTGGTCATTTACCTATGTCTAAACTTCCTTATGTTCTACCTCATCTTAGAGTCAACAAAATTCAGTTTGAATGTGAAGTCTGTCAGCTTGGAAAACATCAAAGAGCCACTTATCCATTGAGTGACTCTAAACGATCTCAGCCTTTTCAACTTCTTCATTCAGATATTTGGGGTCCTAATCCTATTACTTCCTTATTTGGTAAGAGATACTTTGTTTCCTTTATTGACGATTGTACTCGCCTTACAATTATATATTCAACGAAATCAAAGTCTGAAGTTTCGTCAATTTTTCCAATTGTGCATAAATTCATTCTTACCCAATTCAATACTTCAGTGAAAATACTTCGTTCAAACAATGGGGGGATTACATTAGCAAACAATTAACAGAGTATTTACAAACACATGGTATAGTCCACCAGTCTTCCTGTTCCTATACTCCTCAACAAAATGGAATCGCTGAAAGGAAAAATCGTTATATTCTAGAGGTAGCCAAAACTCTGTTACTTCAGAATAATATTCCTAAATTCTATTGGGAAGAAGCCGTTCTTACTGCAGTTCACCTGATAAATAGAATGCCCAGTACTGTACTTGAGGGTAAGCGTTACCTTCTCAGGGGAGTCCACTACTTCTCAGGAAATTTCTCCATATGTCCTACCAATAGTCCTAGACAATGCCGAAGAAGATATAGATGATAATAGAAATGAGGTCAGTAAATAAGGAGAGACCTTGATGTATAAGAGAGGATCAAGAAATATCATCTATACTGAAGAAGAACCAGCCCCTTATACAAGTACCAAAGATATTTCCCATGACTCAGATCCTCACGTGGAAGGAATAAATGATCTTGAACTACCTATTGCTACTCGCAAAGGTAAGCGTACATGTGCGAGATATAAAGCAAGACTTCGTTCTGTGAGCTACAAGGCATACAAGTCATGGGTGGCTTATGGAACCCAGGAGGAGTACTATAAGGAGACATGTTGCGCCAGAGCTGCATGAAGGATCAGAACAGGATCTATTTGGTCATTGTCTGTCAGCTCAAACTTGAGGTGGAGGATTTATTACACTGCTCGATGTTAAAAATGCTTTCTTACATGAGAGATCTCGAAGAAGAAGTCTACATGGAGGTCCCACTAGGATATGGGAGGAATTTGCATGCCAATACCGGTGTAAGTAGAAAAAAAAGAAGGCTTATATGGCCTCGAAGCAATCATCGCGGCGTGGTTTGGAAGGTTTGGTAGAATAATGTTGGCTATGGGGTACAAACAAAGCCAAGGAGATCACGCCACCTTGTTGTTAACACTCTCCTTCGTGGAAGTCACGACTCTCTGTTTATGTATGTTGATGACATAATAGTAATAGGACTAATGATGCTAAGGAGAAACATATTGTAGTCAGTGCTTATTTGAGGTAATTGGAAATTATAGCATTAGGAAAGTTAAAAATACTTTCTAGGAATTGAGGTTGTTCATTCTAGGAAAGAAATATTCATCTCTCGAAGAAAGTATGTTATGGATCTCCTAAAAGAAACAGGTCATACAACATGCAAACCAGGCAGAGTACGACCTATAGATCCCATGTATGAAACTTGGACGGGCGATGAAGAAGATCACTAGCTGGGATGTGAGAGAAATGTATCGGCGTACTTGGTGGGAAGACTTATTTATTTATCCCACACACGGTGGGATATTGCTTTATGCGAGTTAGTGTGATTAGTCAATTCATGCACAACGGTACAAAAGAATCTTTGCGAGCGACGTATATCGAATATTACACAGTACTTTAAGGGAACACTAGGAAAAGGCATTCTATTTAAGAGAAATGGAGAGTGTGGTACTCGGGCATACACCGATGTGGATTATTTGGATCACCGATTAGACGAGAATATCAACTACGAGGATATTGCACTTTTCTTGGTGGAAATACGCCGACTTGGAGAAGTAAAAAATAGAATGTGATATCGCGATCCGGTGCGAGGCAAAATTAAGAGCTATGGCTCAAGGGATGTGAGCTACTATGGTTAAAGATTATTCTTGAAGATCTGAAAATCAAGTGAGATGACATCTCAATGAGACTTTATTGTGATAACAAATCTACAAGCTAGTATTGTTCATATATCCATTATACAAACATGATCGAATAAAGCATATTGATTGAGAGTTGACAAACATTTTATCAAAAAAAAATTAGAGACTAGTTTAATTTGCTACACTACACCCTATGTATCTACACAAGGTTAGCTTGTTGATGTACTTACAAAATGTTTGAATAGTGTAGGATTTAGACGATTGTATCCAAGCTTGGGAATGGAGAATGCATATTTACTAGCTTGAGGAGGAGTGTTGATATAGTAGCTATTGTGAGTTATAAGTTATGAATTATTCTATGAGTAATGAAGAATTATGGTGTGTTATATGTCATTAGGAAAATTATTTTATTGAAGTTATGAGTTATATGATGGGTTTGTTGCATGAGTTAAAAGAGAGAAAATTATTGTTAATTAGGGAGAGTTATAGAATGTGTAGGGATCTCTTTCCTTTTATAAATAAATATCTATATTGCTGGAGTTTGGTGATAAGAAATAAAAAAATTAAAAAGTATGTTTCTATTATTTTTCACACTAATAACTTTTTGATAAAATTTGAAATTCATATAAGTAAAGTATAATAGAAAACATATAGTGATAATCAAAGAAGGTGTACCGGCACAAAAAAGAAGCTTGGTGGTAGAGTGAAATAGTACAAAATAAAATCAAGGCAAAGAGGGCATGTTACAAATTACATTATGCTAAGAAAACTAGTGAAACTTTAGAGGCTTATAAGAAAGCAAAGAAGGAAGCGAAAAAGGCCGTGAGTGAAGCAAAAGCTAAAATTTGGGAGGACATATTTAAAAAAACTCAACTCAAAAGAGGGTGAAAGAGATATTTTTAGGATAGCTAGGGCTAGAGATAAGAAAACTAAAGATCTTAATTATGTTAGATGCATCAAAGACGAGGATGAAAAAATTCTAATGGCAAATGATGATATAAAAAATACATGAAAAAACTATTTTTATAAGCTTTTTAATGAAAATAAAGATGTTAGTATTAGCTTAGGAGAGTTAGCCAAATCAGAAAAGTATATAAACCACAATTTCTACCGACGTATTCAAAAGAATGAAGTCAAAGAGGCTCTTAAACATATGAAGGGTGGTAAATAGGTAGGACCAGATAATATTCCTATAGAAGTTTGGAAAATACTAGGAGAAATAGAAATCACTTGGCTCACAAGACTATTCAATGAAATATGGAAAAACCAAAAGATGCCCGAGGAATGGAGAGCAAGTACACTTATACCCATATATAAGAACAAGGGAGACATTCAAAATTGTGCGAATTATCGAGGTATCAAGTTAATGAGCCATACTATGAAATTGTGGGAAAGAATTATCGAACGTAGGTTAAGACAATTATCAAGTATAACAGAGAACCAATTTGGATTCATGCCAGGCATATCTACTGTTGAAGCGATTCACCTTTTGAGACGTCTTATGAAACATTTTAGAGCAAAAAAAGAAAGACCTTCACATGATATTTATTGATCTAGAAAAAGCTTATGATAGAGTACCGAGAGAGGTTCTTTGGAGAACTTTGGAAAAAAGAGGTATCCCATTGACATACATTAACCTTATAAGAGACATGTATGATGGTGCAAAAACATGTGTGAGGACTCATGAAGGAATGACAGACTTCTTTCAAGTTAATATTGGGTTACATCAAGGATCAACTTTAAGTCCATACTTATTTATAATGGTGATTGATGAGTTAACAAAACATATTCAAGACGAAGTACCTTGGTGTATGTTATTTGCATATTACATTGTATTAGAGGAGGAGTCTAAGGAAAAAGTTAATAGAAAATTGGAACTATGGAGAGAAACATTTGAAAGCAAAGGCCTCCGACTTAGTAGAACAAAGACAAAATATATGGAATGTAAGTTTTATCATTTGGTTACCTCAGAGGACATAGAAATTAAAATTGACACACATTGCATCCCCCAAAAGGAAAGTTTTAAATACCTACGATCACTTTTTCAGAGTGATGGAAGAATTGATGGAGATGTTACGCATAGAATTAATGCTGGTTGGTTAAAATGGAGAGGAGCATTAGGTATTCTTTGTAATAAGAAGATACCAATAAAGTTAAAAGGTAAATATTATAGAGCAGCAATTAGGCCCGCCATGTTTTATGGTTCCGAGTGTTGGGTAGTTAATCATCAACATGTATAAAAGATGTCTGTGATAGAAATGAAGATGTTGAGGTGGATGAGTGGCCATACAAGAAAAGACCATATAAATAATGAGGTTATTAGAAACAAATTAGGAGTGACACCAATAGAGGATAAAATGAGAGAATATCGTTTAAGATGGTTTGGATATATAGAAAGAAGATCAAAAGAAGAACCCGTAAGAAGGTTAGAAAAACTAAATTTGAAAAGTATTAAAAGGGGTAGAGGACGACCACAAAAGTGTTGGAAAGAAACAATAAAGAATGATCTAGCTTATTGTGAGTTAACTGCTAATATGAAACACGACAGGGATCTGTGGAAACAAAGAATCCATGTAGCCGACCCCTTCTATTATGAGAAAAGGCTTAGTTGTTGTTGTTGTTGTTGAAGAGGAAATACACACTAGACTTATTACGTGAGACTAAGATGTTGGAATCCAAGCCTATTCACACACCTATGGAAGTCAATCAGAAGATGAAAGTGAATTATGGATGTTACAAAGTTGGTGTCACGAGATATTAAAGACTCGTTAGAAAGTTGATATACTTAACTAACACTCATCCTGATATCTATTATGTTGTGAGAATTATTAGTAGATTCATGCATACTCTCTCTAAGAAGCATATGGATGCAGTATATCACATACTCAAGTATTTAAAGAGCACTCCTGGATTTGGCATTCTATACAAAAATCATAGACATAAATATCAAAGTATATACTAATGCAAAAATCATGGACACACAAATATTGAAGTATATACTAATGCAAAAATCATGGACACACAAATATTGAAGTATATACTGATGCAGATTCAGCAGGTTCGAAGGAAGATAAGAAGTCAACTTCAGGATATGTTTCATTAGTTTGTGGGAATATACTATCGTGGAAAAACAAGAAAGAGACCATAGTGACCAGATCCACACCAGAGGCCAAGTATAGAGTTATTGCTTCAAGCATTTGTGAGGGAAAATTGATGCACTCATTACTTATGAAAATAGGATTTACGATGAAAATTCTTATTCTATATGGTGTGATAGTAAGGCAACAATTCAAATTGTTGCAAATCTAGTATTTCATAAAAGATCGAAGCATATTAAGATTGACTGTCATTTCATGAGAGATTGTATAAGTTCCGATGAGTTTAGATGTGAGATCAGACAAACAATGTGCAGACCAAAGCTGTGAGTGGAGATACTCTTCAAATGTTACGTAGCAAGTTGGGTATAGTTAGATCCTTACACCCAACTTAGGGGGAGTGTTGAAGAGAATGGATGCATCATGTAGAAATCCAGCATTTAGATAGTTGTCCACTTAGATGGTTATCTTATCATCTAAGACTTTGTGTTTATTACTCTTTCGGTGTTCTCTCATTGCACTCGGTCATAGCCTTTTCAAAGGCTTCGTGATAGTTACATTGTGGTGATATTTATTTATTGATCTTTCACTGCAATATTGGAGCATCATCATTGTTACATGGTATCAGAGCCTCGTTTCAAAGAAATTAAGCATGTCAACCTAAGAAAGTCCACGACTCTTAACATTTGATATTTCGAAGTCGAGGTAACTTCGAAAAAATTGTTTATTGAAGGAAAAGAATAAAGTTTTAAAGTAAAATAAGTTTCTTTGAATATTCTTGATGTTAATCATGTTATCTTCGGTGCATCATTTCTAAAAATTCGTTCATTCCAATTAATTTTGGTTATTGTTGATAGTTGCTATTATTTATTGTAGTAACATCATCCTTTCTAAAATAAGCATGCATGATTGCTTAATATATGTCCTTTGTGATATACAATTTTAGCTATGTTTAAGATTCGTTTTCTCTTCAACATTTTGAAGTTTTAAGCTTTGTCCTTTTCATAGTGTCTTTTAAGTTTTTATCTTAAAGCTTCAAAACTTGAAGCTTTCTATGGAAAGACATCATACTTAATGTTTTCTTTGTTACTGAATTTTTTATTTTTATTTGTGTGATTTTTTTCCTTTTTAAATTCAGGTGCGTGGAAAAATATTGTATCATCTCTGTCAACATCCTTATTGGTCCTCTTCTGCAAAGTTTATAGATTTGGTATGAAAATAACTGGGTCTAGATTTCAATAAAGTATTTCATATGTAAGCACATGCCATTGATTGCGTTCACCATTTGTGTCTGTACTTGTGTTTTGCAGATCAATGTAATGAATGATATCATTGAAGAGCAAGTTAGACTTAAGCTTGCTTGTGGTGATGTATTGACTTCTACCCATGCTTTACTAGCTAACTTATCTTCCCTGGATGCTGTTGGTAAGGACAAATGTGGCCTATATTTGAGAGAAGTGGAAACTGAACAGGTATCTTTGAATTTTATTATGTTTGGATTTTTAAGGAAGATTGGCTTCTAGGGACAATGAGTCATTCGCACTTTCTTTGACCAATCATATAAAATAAATGTTAATTGATGAAAAAATGTTCAGAATAAGATGTACATGTACAAATGTAAGGAAAATCTGAGGTATTTTCTTACTTCTGTTTGAAAGTTTTATAGAATGAAATTGCATTGTGAAATTGTACTTCTATCAAATATTATTAAATCTATGCCATTGAGAATGATTTTATGGGATAAAGTATGCTATAAGATAGAGAGGGTGCAATTATTTAAATCTTGGTCCGCATCACGTGATGCGGCTGTGACATCTCAGTTGTGGCAACCGGCAGCTGCTGCAACCGCATCACCCCACGATTGTAGACCCAACGGGCTGCAAAATCGCTACACTATTGACGGGCTGCAAAATCGCAACACTATTCTTGCAACATAATTCTTGCCTATTCTAATGAAACTTAATCCTTATCCAAATATACTACGTTTGGTTATTTATTTAAAAAATAAGTTTATCTGAACTAAAATACATCTTGCCCAATCCTTATCCTAACTAACTATTGACTTTCGTCAACTTTGACCACCTCGAGAACCACCCTTTCCTCCTTTGCCACCACCTCTTGAGTTGGAACTGTAGAAGGCAACAGCTTCACTCGACTCAAATGGCTTATAGGTCACATTGTTTGAATCTTTGGGAACATGAATAAGATGGTTATACACCTCACTTAAAGGAGGGAGAGAATCCCCTGTCAGGAGCTGAGTGCAGGCATTCTCATAGATAGAACCTTAGCCAAGTAAAAATATCACGTGTTCATCGAAGTCCTGCAAGAAATACCTTTGTGTAATAATCGTATCGTATAAAGTTGTCCCTTTTGTAGTTTTGTTCAGTCCAGTAAATAAAGAGGTTTTATAAAGAGGTGATGGTGATGGGACAACTCCTGATTGATGCCATACATCCATTGCTACTTGGCAACTAATTCCAAAGCTGCTTAACCGTCTCACAATGTTGATTGACATTTTTAATTGAAGAGTCCAAAGTTTTCTGGGTTTGTAGCTAATGCCTGCTATCTTCCATGAGCCACTTTCTCCTAGCTGCTTTATTTGACTCAGGAGATGGCTCTGTCATTGGTTAGGTGATCCTCCTAATCAATGTTGGACATTTGCCACTTAATTAGTCGCCTCCATGGTGGATGATTTGCATTACCCTTCATTTGTCAATCTCTGATCTGTAATGCTAGCAGTAGAAGAGATAAATTCTGTCACAGCCTTAGCAGTGGCGGAACTTGGCCAAAAAGTTTGGAGGGGCGAATGACTTGGTTAGTTGATTACAAAAAATAGGAAGAAAGTTCATTGACTATATGACGTGTAATTCCAGTCTTAAATTCAAATTTTAGTTTAAAAAATATATGTTTATATTGATTAATAAACTCTGCAATAAAAATAAAGATCTATATACATATACCAAAGGTTTGTCATACATGTGAAGCAATATGCTTCCACACTCTAGAAGAGAAGAATAGAGAGAATTGAATTACTTGAGAGAAATTCCTCTCAGCATCTATTAATTTATAGTATAGGATTTACAGTTTAAATCTAATTACAATTCTAGTTTCTAGTACCTGCCTAAGTTTAGAGATAAGAGACAACTCCTATTTTCTAGGGATAAGAGATATCATCTATAATCTACAATAACAAACTTATACAATCCCTGGTTTATAGGGATGTAGACTTGCGCACTATCTCACTATCTCAACACTCTCCCTTAAGTTGAAGCATATAGATCATATGCTCCAAGCTTGCCACAAATATAGTGACTTCTTGGACCTCGACGAGGCTTTGTGAAGATGATGACCAATTGATCACTCGAGTTAACAAACTCGTAATAATTTCCTTAGAAATTACTTTCTCTCAAACAAAATGACAATCAATCTCTATATGTTTAGTCCTCTCATGAAAAAGAGGATTTGAGGCTATGTGCGGTGACAACTTGATTATCACAATATAGCTTCATTGGCCGAACACTTCCAAACTTCAACCGAGCAACCTGTTTTACCCATATTAGCTCACGATAACCGTTGTTGCCATAGATCGATACTCAACTTCTACGCACTAAACCGTGCAACAACATTCTGTTTTTTACTTTTCTAAGTAAATCTTCATTATCACCAATGAATAACTTCTGATTCACTTCCATATAAGAATCATTATGTTTACAATCAAGCATATTTGTATCCTGCAACAGATCCATTGTGTATTTTCTCTGAGTTAGAAAGATACATTTATTGGAGTATAATACCTCAATGCCCAAAAAATAGTGGAGTCTCCCTAAATCTTTCAGGTTAAATAATTTGTGAAGATTTTGTTTTAATGCAAATATCTCTTCAACATCATCACATGTTACAAAGTGTTGGAAATATAGAAAGAAGATTGTTTAAGATGGTTTGAACATATAGTGCCATGTTAAAAAATAGTGCCATGTTATTAGAAACAAATTAGGAGTGGCACCAATAGAGGATAAAATGAGAGAACATCGTTTAAGATGGTTTGGACATATAGAAAGAAGATCAAAAGAAGAACCTGTAAGAAGGTTAGAAAAACTAAATTTGGAAAGTATTAAAAGAGGTACAGGACGATCGCAAAAGTGTTGGAAAGAAACAATAAAGAATGATCTAGCTTATTGGGAGTTAACTGCTAACATGGCACACGATAGGGATCTATGGAAACAAAGAATCCATGTAGCCGACCTCGTCTAGTATGGGAAAAGGCTTAGTTGTTGTTGTTGCAAATATCTCTTCAACATCATCACATGTTACAATAATATCATCTACATATACTATAAGAACCGACAACTTCATACCTCTTTAAAAATAGCGTATGATCATTTATGCTTCTTTGATATCTTAAACTACATACAGCATCACTGCTTTGTTTAGTTTGCAAACTGTACCTTCTTTAGTCTTAATACTCAACCATGGAGAGAGTTCCATAAATACCTCTTCATTTATATCTCCCTATAAAAAAGCAATTTTCACATCTAGTTGTCGTAAATCTCATCCAAAATTTGTTGTCATACTGAGAAGTATTCTTATTGAAGTAAGCTTTGTTAAAGGTGCAAAGGTTTCATTGTAGTCAATACCATATGATTGACTGTAACCCTTGGCAACAAGTCTTGCCTTATATATTTTAATTGTGCCATTTGCTTTGTATTTAATAGTGAAAACTCATTTGCATCCCACAATATTTCTATTATAGGGAAGTTTGGTGATTGTCGAAGTAATATTCTTGGCTAGTGCATCCAATTCTGCTTTTATTTTTGCTCTCCATAAAAGATACCTGCTGGCTTCTTCAAAACTCGAGGGAATCTTATTCTGATCAAGATTTGCAACAAAAATTTGATAGTATTCTGATGTATTAGCAAATGAAACATAGTTAGAAATAGGATATCGTACACATGTTCTTTTTCCTTTGCGAAATGCTATTAGTACTTCCAAGTATTCTTCCACTCCTAATTGTAGATCTGAATCAAGGGAATAATCTTTGGTGGTTGGAGTCTGTGCAGTCTCCTGATAATGAACAACCTTTCATAATCCCCTCCTATATATTGTTTGCTTTAGTTATGATTCAACTTGCTTCTTTTTATTTTCATCTGCTAGATCTTTAGTTTCTGTGGGAACTAAGGGAAGTACATGAGAAGAGTTGTTTTGAGTAGAGACTGACTCTCTCGGGAAGAATAATAGGGAGAAGATTCACAAAACGTGACATTTATAGATACATAAAGTTTCCTCTGAATTGAATCATAGCATTTATAACCCTTTTGTGTTTGAGAATAACCAAGAAAGATACACTTTACTTCTCTACAATAAAGTTTATCACGATCAGGTAAATGAACATGAATAAAGCAGAGGCATCCAAAGATACGAGGAGTAACATAAAAGAGTTTAAGGTCATTATTAAGACATTTTACAAGACAATCTCCCTTAAGAACACTACTAAGCATCATGTTTATTAGATAGACAGCAGTAAGAACCAATGTTATCCGTATCGCACCGTTACGTATCGTATCGTGGGAAGCCACGATATAATACGATAACCTGTATCGTACCATATCGTACGATATGCCTAATTTTTTTTTCAAATTTTTTTTTAAATTTTTTTTGCAGGTTTGTAGCCTCTCTTCGCCTCTCTTCACTTCCCTCCAAATCCTCCGATATGCTTGTTTGGGATTGCAAGTTGTGCATGTAACATGTAAATTTAGGTTATAATTTCATTTATTGAATAAGAATAATTTATGAACAAATAAAAATTATGACAAAATTATTTCCCTTTTTATTGCCAACTTTTAGGTATATTTCTGCTACCAGTTTCTAATTTCATGAAATCGCAAACAATGAAAAACAATTTGGTTGTCTCAGTTCATTGAGTGGGCATTTCACAACTTCACTATTTTAGGGTTCACCTTCCGTGACTTCCATTGAGTTGAACATGATCAACGTGTGTGAGGCTTAACTCAATCTATGAAATGAGAAATGGGGGTCAAGCATTATTTAAAAAGCTAGCCTCCAGTAAGAGAAAAAGGGGATATCATCAAGTAACAATATCACATCACTGAGGTGTCATAGACTCAACTCAATAATCAAAGAAATGGAGCTCATCGTTTTGCTCACATATGAAAATTAGCAAATATGACAACTACATGCACAAAGATAACAGTTTGTTAATTTTGATATATTAGATGAGTGGATTATGGAAGATAACGAAGAAAATACACTCCTAACCGAAGAAGACATGCATGGATTAATTTGAAAGGAGTGCAACGACATCATGAAGGAGATGAAGATTTTGAAGCAGAAGGTAATGAGAAACTTTAAATCTTCATCAAGGAGAAGATGAAGATGATTTAGTTAATGGTTCTGATAGAAATTTATAATATGTAAAATGTAAATGTATTTCATTTTTTGTTTCAAAATATGTAAATTTGGATGCAATTGTTCAATGTTGTATGCTCAATCTGTACTAAACTTTGTATTATATGAATTTAAAGTGATTACTAGAATTTTCCAGAATTTTCTTGATTTTTTTCTAGTTTTTTACTAATTTTTCTTGATTTTTTAAATAATTTTTGTATTTTTTTAATATTAAAGTATGATACGGGCGATATGATACAATACGCCGGTATCGTGGAGCCCAACGATATGCGATACGATATGCGTCAAACAACACTGGTAAGAACAACTTCTCCCCAATAAGTTTTAGGAACATTATTGGGGTGTAGAAGAGTTATGGCTACTTCAAGAATATATAATTTTTTCTTTCGGTTATACCATGTTACTGAGGTGTATATGACCAAGATGTATGATGAAGTATACTATTTGCATGTAAGTATTCTTGTAATTGTCCATTAATGTATTCACCCCAATTATCCGAGTGAAGAACTTTCATAAGTATTGAATTGAGTGAGAATATATTTATTAACAATAGAAAAAAGAGCTGAGACCTCACCTTTTGATTTTATTAGGTAGACAATTGTAAAACGCGTACAATCATCAATAAAAGAAACAAAGTACTTTTAACCAAACAAGGAGGAAACAGGACTAGGACCCCATATGTCAGAATGTAAGTTGGGATCTCCTAGACTCACTCGAGGGATAAGGTGCTCTTTGGTGCTTTCCGAGTTGACACACTTCACACTCAAAAAGAACTTTATTTGACTCGACTTTCAAATTTGGAAAAACATAACACGACCAAAGATTTTCTCCGTCATCATATCCTGAAAAGTACAATGAGAGGGATTAAACGTTACACTACAATTCAGTGTACGTGTTAAGAAACTGGCTGATAGAAGATTTATAGTAAAGCTAGGAACTGTAAGACATGTGGGTACACTTCTCTGTCCAATCATATAACAGAGTGATCCATCAGCCAACTTGATTGGCTCTTGTTTTTTAAAGTAGATGATATTCTGAAAAATATGAAGATTCTCCTACATTATAATCTGTAGCCCCAGAGTCAATAATCAAAGTTTTACAATGAAAATGAGAAAATTGTTTACCCTTCACCGTGTGAGTAGCATGCGCTAAAGTAGCCAGAGGAGTAGATGAATTATGGTTTTCTGATAATTTAGTTTCTAAACCTTCAATTATCTTAATAAGTTCTTGAATACCATCTATATTAGGAATGGAACTTTCTGCAATATTAGTGGAATTACTACTTGGTCTATGAAATTTTGGATGCCCATGTAATTCCCAATAATTTTCTTTTGAGTGTCGATGTTTTCTGCAATGAGAACATATTATTTTATCCTTCTCATTAGAATAGAAATGTCCTCGTCCACATCCTCCGTTATGTTGTCCACCTCTTCCATGATATTGTGAAGTTTCTCTAGTATTTTGTAGTGCATGTTATATAATATTAATATTGTGCTTCTCTAAATTCTTGCGATTTTCTTCGTGAATTAGTAAGGAGTAGACTATGCCAAGTCAAGGAAGTTCTTCCCTGACTAGAATGTTGATCTTTATAGACTAAAATTCAGAATTTACACCCCACAACAAGTCAAACACTTTCTTTTTTTCATTTCCCAAATTTTTTTTTGCATAACATGAACACTTGATATTGGTATAAAAGAGGAGTTCATCCCATAATCCCCGAATATATGCATAATACTCACTAATAGAGCGATTCTCTTGCTTGCATTTCCTGATTTTTTCCAAGGTTTTATATTCCTTTGCTACATTCTTTTGCGTGAAATAAGCTTCAGAAACTGTACTCCAAATTTCATGTGCCGAATCAAGAAACATAAACATTTTCAGTATTGTTGGGATCATGGATTGGAGTAACCAAGATGAAATCAGCGCATGTTCTCTACGCCAACTGGTATATTGTGAGTCATGTGGAGCCCGACATGGAATTTGTCCCATGAGATGAGCCCATCTCCCCTTGCTATTACTGTCAACTCCATTGATCTTGACTGCTCCAAATAATTTCTCTCGTCTAATTTGTTAGATGTGATCTAAAAATTTTCCACTTTGTCGTTTGTGGTATGTTTAGAGATTTCGTAAGATGTTTCCATCCCTTTTCCTTTATTTGCCATTTGTATATGGATCTATCATCTTCCTCCTTTCGTGATTGGGAAATTTTAGGGCGAAAACAATGGGTTGTATTGGATCGTGGCAGAAAATAGTGAAGAAAAAAACTTCACACTATAGTGGTAAAAAAATGTGACGCACTTCGAACTACAACAGAAGTTGATTTTGATATTGATCAGACTGTGGTTGAATCACTACCTAAGCAAAGATCATCATCACCAAAGCATTAGTGCCACAATTCACAAGCACTGCTATGCTTAATCCACGTCCTCTACGACACAAAGAAAATACCTCTGAAATCGACAACCAACCAATTTGTCTAAATGATAAATAAAAACAGCAAACAACTTCTGAAAAAATAGCGGCCTTCTTCCAACCTAGTCAATCACACAAATAGAAACTCTTGCTGCAACCAGCTTCAAGACTCCAAGAAATATTAAGGTGCGTGTAGATTCTGAAATATTAATGTGTGTGTGGACATCCAATATTACAGTTACACACGTCTGAAAAATTCTGCAACTTCAACACTATGCAACATTGATGTTGTACTATCGAGTGACCATCTAATCTGAAAAATTTTGCACACTTACCTTAATCTGCATGATTTTCTTGTGCAGTCACACACCTCTACTTACGAAAAAGCTTCACTTTATAGCCTTATAGGCTCTGATACCATGAAATAAATTAACCAAATAAGAGATACTTACAAGATGTAGCAGATTGGAGTCATACCATCCAATCTGCCTAACCCACAGAGGAAGACGCCACAGTCGGCTACCTCTCTCTATATATTTCTCGTACACTATTCTAAACCCTAATCTCTTATTTATAAATACCATCTAACTTGAATGAGTAATCTACCCCTATTACTAAAGAAGTATTACTGATAAGACATAAGAAATAAAATGAACCAAAGACCGAATTTTGCCTCTAACAAAAGTCGTATGCAAGAACGCAATGAAGAGTTTGAGAAAAGGAAAATATTTGATTTGTTGTGGGGATCTCTTTTGAATATGAGCCCGTGAAAAACAATATTCTCAGTAGAGAAGAGCTTCCTACTTTGAACACAGTGTACTCTCTTACTTTGAAAAGAAGATTGAAAACATTTACAAAAAGAAACCAAAACTAGTTTAGATACTTCTGCATTTGTGGGAAGGAACACTTCTAACCCTTTCTTATATTGTGAAAGAGGAGGATATGGACGTGGTAGAGGTAAGACTTCACCTTCTTTAGAAGAGAATAACAAATTAACTTGTTCTCACTCTGGAAAATCACGACATACTAAGGAGATATGTTGGTAATTAGTTGGCAGACCCACTTACTACCAAAATAGGCCTAATAAAGCCTACTTTAGTAGTGACCAAAGTGACAAACAGAATATACAAAGTAGTGCAACTTAATTGGCTAACATGAAGAAAGAGGTTAAGATACTTAAGACTCGCCTGATTGACTCAAACTCCTTCAACTTCATCTAATTTTGATTCTCAAGCTACAATGGCATACCCATTCTCTTTTATGGTCAAGAGTAATGCATTCATTTCTCATTCGAGGATATGGGTTATTGATTTAGGTGTCACAGATCACATGGTTAGTAGGCAAAAGTTCTTTGATGATTATGAGTTACTCAAAGAAAAATTAATATTAGGTTGGTTGATGGCTCACATACACCAATTATTAGAAAAGGAAATATCACTACACCTTTTGACATATTAAAGAATGTTTTGCATGTTCCAAATATTTCAGTCAATTCATTATCAGTCTTCGCCATGACAAAAGATTTAAAATGTCATTTAATCTTTTACTCTAGTGGATGTTTCTTCCAAGAACTGTTCCTGAGGACGGGTAGAATCTTTGGTTAGGGTAGTATGGAGAAGTTCTCTATTTCTACGAGAAAGACAAAGGAGTAGCAATATAGTCAATAGTAATTATAGAAAAGCAGAAGGGAAAGTTACCTTTATGGTACCAGAGACTAGAACATTTACTTTTATCTAAAATTAGCTTATTGTAATGATTTAAATTTGAACTGTGAAACCTACCAGAAGTCAAAACATCGTCGTGTTTTATTTCCTTTGAATGAAAAAAAATCCTCTCAACCTTTTGAGATTGTTCATTATGATGTTTAGGGTCCCTGTTCTACTACTTCATTACATGGCCATAAGTACTTTATTTCATTCATTAATGATTATACTAGATTTAGACATATTTCATGAAAATCAAGGAGGAAGCGAAAGATATTATTCCTATATATTATCAGTTTGTACACACTCAATTTCAACACACTATTAAAATTCTTTAGAGAGATAATGGAGGTGAATTTATGTCTCAAACACTTTATTCATATTTCCCAAATCGTGGTATTGTATATCAAACCTTATGTTCCTATTCTCCATAACAAAATGGTGTGTCTGAAAGAGAAAATAGACATATTCTAGAGGTGACTAAAACCCTTTTGCTTGGTTATAATATTCCAAAATTTTATTGGAGTGAAACAGTCTTAACAACTGTTTATCTTATAAACCGTATGCCAAGTAGGGTTATCAACGGAAATACTCCATTCCATTCTCTATGTCCTTACCAGAAACAGTTTTATTTACTTCCAAAAGTGTTTGGATGCACTTGTTTTGTTCATATATATTGTGATGTGAGAGATAAATTAGATGCAACAATTGTTAGATTTTTTTGGGATATTCAGCTACTCAAAAGGGGTATAAATGTTATGATACTATGAAAAGGTCATATGTTACAATGGAGGTTATTTTTCATGAAGATACACCATTTTATAGAAAGCTCATCAGATGCTTATTCGCCTAATGTGATACATATCCCACCAATTGAAAATCAACGAGAGCGTGTAAGAGAAGAAGAGGAGATGCATCCTTCTCAAGAAAAGAAATAGCAAGTTTATACTAGAGGTGCAAAAAGACCTTTCTCTCGCACTAGTCTACTACTCTGAACCAAAATCCTCACCTTGAATCATATTTGACTCTTTCTAAGGTATCTTCTCAAAATTCTGGTCTTGAACTTGAAGATTTACCTATTACACTTCGAAAAGGGAAACTTGAAATTGCTAAATATTCATTACAAAAGATGGTGTCATATACTAATTATCCCAAAGAGTATCAATTGTTTGTAGTAAATGCAGATAACACTTATGTTCCTAAGACATTTGAAGAGGCATAGCAATATTCAGAGTGAAAGGCAGCAATGAGAGAAGAAATTACAGCATTAGTAAGAAACAAAACGTAGAAACTTATAGATTTACCACCAGAAAACAGTGGGATATAAATGGGTGTATTAAGTAAAGTACAAGGCCGATAGAAATATAGAGTGATATAAGGCAAGATTAGTGGCTAAAGGATACAGTCAGTCATATGGCATTGACTATAGAGAGACCTTTGCACCAGTAGCAAAAAAAAAACACTATTAGAATTATCTTAAGTGTGACCGTAAATAAAGGATGGGATTTATGGCTGTTGGACATCCAAGGTATACATGGATCTGCCACCTGATTACGATCATGGACAAAATCCAAACAAGGTATGCAAACTAAAGAAATCAATTTATGGTTTAAAACAATCTCCACAAGCATCGTTTGAAAAATTCAGTGATGGGGTCATAAGTTTGGGTTTCAAACGATGTGTTAGTGATAATACACTATTTATCAACCAAGGTAAGAAAATCATTCTACTATTGGTATATGTAGATGACATTATCATTACAGGTGATGATACAGAAGGTATAGTCATTCTGAAAAAGCAACTAAGTGCACTATTTGATTTGAAGGACTTGGGCAGATTACATTATTTCTTGGGGATTGAAGTGATTCAGAGTAAAGATTGCCTAATTTTAAGTCAAAGAAAATACATCTTGGACTTAATGAAAGAAACTAAAAATGGAGGATTGTCGGATATGTTCTACTCCCATTGAAATCCCAAAGGAAGATAATAATGACTCGGTTGAACCATATGAAGATGTTTGTAAATATCAAAGATTGGTAGAAAAACTGATATATGTTACTATTATAATGCCTAACATATGTTTTGCAGACAGATATGTTAGTAGATAGATGCACTCCCCATCTAAACATCACATGTGTACAATATTCCACATTATCAGATACTTGAAATCATCTATCACTTATGACTTACTATATACTCGACACTCATCACTTGATATAAAGATTTATTCATATGTTGATTGGGCAGGCTCCAAAGTTGACAAAAAGTCAACCTCCGATTATATGTTATATTTAGGAGGTAATGTAGTATCTTGAAAAAGTAAGAACGAATCTATGGTGGTCAGGTCAAGTGCAGAGGTCGAATATTGTGCTATCACTCTCAGCATGTGTAAAGGTTTCTAGATTATATCACTTCTTAAGGAAATTGGCTTGAGAAAGAATATTCCAATCGACTTCTTTACTTATAGTAAAACAGCTATTCAAATAGCTTCTAACCAATCTTTAATGAAAGGATCAAGCATATTAAAATAGACTATCATTTCATTAGAGAGAGTTTTCGAAGGAATCTTCAACCCCTCCATGTTTGTTCGGGAGATCAACTGGCAGATATTTTGACAAAACCAGTTCCTATTAATAGGTTAAAGAAAGCTCTTGCCAAGTTAGGTGTTTCAAGCCTTCAAGACCCAACTTAAGGGGGCGTGTTGGAGATCAAGACTAGTTTATGTTTATGCATATTTTAAATTTATGTATTTGTAGTTATGTTTTATGTAGTTTGGATCCCAATGAACCAGAATCTGATCCATTGGGAATCGGGTAAGATTATTGTTACTAATTAATGGTGTTTTCGACTTTTAAGTTAGAATTTTGTTAGTATAAAACCCTAAGCATGATTATTAGGGTGTAACAATGAATAAAAAGAGAGAGGGAGGCTGTGGCTGCCAATAGGAGGCATCGTCCCCCAACTTCTGAATGTTTCTTCCATGTGTGTCGATGATTATTTCCAAAAACTCCACAACAATTAGTAATATAAGGGAACATATAACAACTAAGCCTTTTCTGATCATGGGCTACGCTAACAATTAACTAAACATAAGCTAGGTCATTCTTTAGTGTTTTCTTCGAATGTTTTTATAGTCTTTCGCTTTCTCTTTTAACATTTTCACTGTCTAGTTTCTTCCACCTTTTTATTAAAGTTTCGTTGTCTTAAACATTTTTCTTTAATTTTATCATTTATGGTGCCCCCTCAATTTGTTTTCAATAACCTCATTACATATATAGCCTTTTCTGATGTGACAAATCATCAACATCTTTATTTTGCCATGGACATCTTCTGCACACATTGAAGATTAACTGCATAACACTAACAACCATAAAATATAGCAAGTTTAATTGTTATTGTATAATATTTACCTTTTAACTTTAATGGTATCTTCTTATCACATAGAATACTTGATGTACCACTCTATTTTAACCAATCTATATTAATTATATGCATAAGATCTCCATCAATTTTTTTGTCTAAAAAGTGACTACATACTTAAAACTTCCTTAGGAGAGCTGCAATGTGTGTCAATCTTAATTTTTCACTCATTTGAAGTAACCAAAAGATTAAAGCATTTCATATATTCTATCTTTGTTCTACTAAGTCAGAAGCCTTTACTTGCAAATATTTCTCTAAGTTCCAATTTCTTATTAAATTTTTCTTTAGACTCATCCACTAACATAATGTCATTTGCAAATGACTACACCAAGGTACTTCATTTTGGAGAAGTTTTGTTAACTCATGAATGACCAATATAAATAAATATGGACTTAAAGCTAATTATGGATGTAATAAAACATTAACTTCAAAGAAATCTTTCTATGTCTATGCACCTTCATACATGTCTCTTATAAGGTTAATGTATATAAATGGGATACCTCTCTTTTCTAAGGTTCTCCAAATAATATCTCATGGCACCCTCTTGTGAGTTGTTTTTTAGATCAATGCAAACCATGTGAAGGTTCTTTATTCTCTAAAATATTCCATAAGATGTCTAATAGGTGAATTGCCCCAATAGTAGATCTTTCATAGATGAATCCAAATTGGTTCTCTATTATACTCAATACTTGTTTCAACCTACATTCAATAATTATTTCTTATAATTTCATAGTATGGCTCATCAACTTTATACCCCAATAATTCACATAAATTTGAATATCTCTTTTGTTCTTATATATACGAGTATAATTGTGCTCTTTTCTCTTTACTCGGGCTTCTTTTGGTTTCTCATATCTTATTAAATAATCTTCTAAACTAAGTGATACCCGTCTCTCTTAGGATTTTTATATTTTTATAGAAATATTGTCTGATCATACAAATCTACCAACCTCATAAGTTTAAGAGCTTATTTGACTTCATTCATTTAAATACATGAGTAAAAATTGTGGTTTATATACTATTCTGATTTAGTTAGCTCTCATAAGCAAATACTAGTACTTTTATTTTCGTTAAAAAGCTAATCAAAATAACTTTTCATCTATTTTTTATATAATCTCATCCTCATCTTTGACACATCTAAACATCCTTAGTTTTCTCATCTCTAGCTTTAGCTAAAAATATTTCTTCTACCTTATTTTGAGTTAAGCTTTCTATATAAATCCTACCAAATTTTGACTTTCGTTTCACTAACGGCCTTTTTCACTTCTTTGCTTTTTTATACGCCTCTCAAGTTTCACTAGTATTGTTGGCATAATGTAGTTCATAAAATATAGAAAGTTCAATGTTGATAACAATATCATAACAGGAATCTACTTACAATTGTTCCAATTTTTGATAACTCCCGATATCACTCGGAATGCCATCAGACATCATAGTGTTTCTTAATACCCTGTAAGAGAAAGGAACATGTATGTCAAAGATAAAATTCCATAACAATCAGTAACTCGTGCAAAACAACCATGGAGTACTTACAGTATGTTTAGGGACTTCATATTATTAATAAATGACAAGGAAGAGCTCCCATTTGATAAATCAGTTATACGCCTAAAAATGACAGTGAAATAATGAATCAGTATTGTCACTGAAGGACAACAAGTAAAAAAATGGAAAAACACTCACAGATCAGTCATCAAAGTTAAATTAGAGAATTCTGTCGGTATTGGACCTTGAGAAAAGCTGCCTTCAAGCCTCCTGTTTTAAAACGCCAAAATTGAATGGTTAGATGAATCAATAACTTAGAAGTAACAATTAACAAACTCCTAGAAAGTTCAACAGTATACTAAACAAATCTAGTGCTATCTTTAGATTACCAGAATCAATCTTGATCAAGTAAGCTAGATTAATCAGGCATCATCATGGTTTAAAGGGTCCCGAAAACAGTCTGCACTGGACTGGTGTGACTAATGCAAACTAGAGACAGTTAACTAGGCATGCTGAGTCTTCCACAAAATTCAAATGAATGAATTTAGAAAGTCACATGCCGACGTGTGGGCCGCCAAACCAAATAGTCAGGCTTCTGTAGTCCAAAAAATGGTTGTGACGATTCCAAAATCCCAAATATAGCCATGTTTGACCACTTTACCCTCAATAATAGACAAACGAGTCAGTTATGCAATAAGTAAACAATAAAAAGTGACTCTAAATAGTAAATATTGTAACTGGTTAAGTGGAGGGCTGACAACCAAGAACATAATTATTCAATGTTGGCTATGGACGGTATTTCCAAAATAGTGTCTGTTTCAGGATTATGGTGTTCCAAGCTGGCCATTGTGTCCATTTCACACTTTTGCCAAATTTGTAGTAGCATGAGCAAGAACACAAAAGTACTTAAAATGTATGAGTGGGATTTAAGAAGATCCCATGCTACATACATAACCATCAAGAATTTTCTTAGAGAAATTTGAAATGAGTCGAGATGAGAGACTTGCTGAAGAAGTCAGGAAGTTGATATTCCCACATCAATCTCTATCGAGTCTAACAACAACAACAACTAAGCCTTTTCCCATACTAGATGGGGTTGGCTACACGGATTCTTTGTTTCCACAGATCCCTATCGTGTGCCATGTTAGCAGCTAACTCACAATAAGCTAGATCATTCTTTATTGTTTCTTTCCAACAATTTTATGGTCGTCCTCTACCTCTTTTAATACTTTCCAAATTTAGTTTTTCTAACCTTTTTAGAGGTTCTTCTTTTGATCTTCTTTCTATATGTCCAAACTATCTTAAACGATATTCTCTCATTTTATCCTCTATTGGTGTCACTCCTAATTTGTTTCTAATAACCACATTATGTATACGGTCTTTTCTTGTATGACCACTCATCCATCTCAACATCTCCATTTCTGTCAGAGACATCTTTTATACATGTTCATGATTAACTTCCCAACACTCATAACCATAACACATGGCAGGTCTAATTATTGCTCTATAATATTTACCTTTTAATTTTAATGGTATCTTCTTATCACAAAGAATACTTGATGCTCCTCTCCATTTTAACCAACCAGCATTAATTCTATGTGTAACATCTCCATCAATTTTTCCATCACTCTGAAAAATTGACCCTAGGTATTTAAAACTTTCTTTTTGGGGAATACAATGTGTGCCAATTTTAATTTCCATGTCCTCTGAAGTAACCAAATGATCAAACTTACATTCCATATATTCTGTCTTTGTTCTACTAAGTCGGAGTCCTTTGCTTTCTAATGTTTCTCTCCATAGTTCCAATTTTCTATTAACTTTTTCCTTAGACTCCTCGACTAATACAATGTCATCTGCAAATAACATACACCAAGGTACTTCATCTTGAATATGTTTTGTTAACTCATCAATCACCATTATAAATAAGTATGGACTTAAAGTTGATGCTTGATGTAACCCAATATTAACTTCAAAAAAGTTTGTCATTCCTTCATGAGTCCTCACACATGTTTTTGCAATATCGTACATGTCTGTTATAAGGTTAATGTATGTTAATGGGATACATTTTTTTTCAAAGTTCTTCAAAGAACCTCCCTTGGTACCCTATCATAAGTTTTTTCTAGATCAATAAATACGATGTGAAGGTCTTTCTTTTTTGCTCTAAAATGTTCCATAAAACGTCTCAAAAGGTGAATCGCTTCAACGGAAAATCTGCCTGGCATGATTCCAAAGTGGTTCTCCATTGTACTTTATACTTCTCTCAACCTACGTTCGATAATTCTTTTCCACAATTTCATAGTATGACTCATTAACTTGATACCTCGATACTTCGCACAATTCTAAATGTCTCCCTTGTTTTTATATATGGGTATAAGTGTACCTACTCTCCATTCTTCGGGCATCTTTTGTTTTTTCCATATTTCATTAAATAGTCTGGTGAGTCAAGTGATTCCTATTTCTCCTAGTATTTTCCAAACTTCGATAGGAATATTATTTGGTCCTACCGATTCACCCTGCATATGTTTAAGAGCCTCTTTGAGTTCATTCTTTTAAATACATCGTTAGAAATTGTGGTTTATATACTTTTCTGATTCGGCTAACTCTCCTAAGCTAATACTAACATCTTTATTTTCATTAAAAAGATTATAAAAATAGTTTTTTCATCTATTTCTTATATCATCATTTGTCACTAGAATTTTTTCATCCTCGTCCTTCATGCATCTAACATAATTAAGATCTTTAGTTTTCTTATCTCTAGCCCTAGCTATCCTTAAAATATCTCTTTCACCCTCTTTTGTGTTGAGTTTTTTTATATAAGTCCTCCCAAATTTTAACTTTTGCTTCACTCACGGCCTTTTTCGCTTCCTTCTTTGTTTTCTTATAAGCCTCTAAAGTTTCACTAGTTTTCTTAGCATAATGTAATTTGTAACATGCCCTCTTTGCCTTGATTTTATTTTGTACTATTTCACTCCACCACCAAGCTTCTTTTTGTGCTAGTACACCTCCCTTAGATACCCCTAACACATCTTTCGCCACTTTCCTAATATGTATAGCCATATTGCTCCACATATCACAGGGTGTGCCAACATAATTCCAAACATCTCCTTGTAGGACTTTCTGTTTAAATATATCTTTTTTCTCGCTTTTGAGGTTCCACCATTTAGTCCGAATAGCTCGATGCACTCTTTTCTTCTTTGTCCATTTTTTTATTTGTAAATCCATAACTAAAAGTCGATGTTGGGTGGTTAAGCTTTCTCCTGGAATTACCTTGCAATCTTTACAACACGCTCTATCTTTTTTTCTATAAATAAAGTAATCAATTTGTGTTTGTGATAAGCCACTCTTATAAGTAATTAAAAGTTCATCTCGTTTTTTGAAGATTGTATTGACTATAAAGAGATCAAATGCCATAGCAAAATTTAAAATCTCCCTACCTTCCTCATTTATATCCCCAAAACCAAAGTTTTCATGAATCCCTTGATATCCTAATGCCTCTTTACCGACATGTCCATTTAAGTCTCCTCCTAAACAAATCATCTCCCTTTGTGAAATCTTTTGAATCACCTTATCTAACTCTTCCCAAAAAACTATCTTTATACTATCTTCTAGTCCTACTTAGGTTGCGTAAGCACAAACTATATTCAAAACCTCTGCTCCTAACACTAATTTCAACATCATGATTCGGTCACCATATCGTTGTATGTCTACTACACTCTCCTTTAAATCATTATTTATAATAATACTAACTCCGTTTTGAACATTTCCTTTACCTGAGTACCATAATTTAAAACCTATATCCTCTATCTCCTTTGCCTTTTCTCCAACCCATTTTGTCTCTTGTAAACATAGAATATGAATCTTTCTCCGAATCATAGTATCTACCACCTCCATTAGCTTACCGGATAATGTTCCGATATTCCAAGAACCAATACGAATCTTATTACATGCAGAGACTCTCTGAAAATTTTTCACTACATTCGAGCGGCAATGTAGTGGGACTAACTTCTTTACCCACACCCGACCATGATGTGGGAACCCTCTCTGCAATTGATTCACTACATTCAGGCGAAAATGTAGTTGCCCTTACTTATTATTGCATTTGGGCTCTGTAACACGTTGCTAGGCGGGGACGCCCCAAAGCAATGCTCACAATTTTTGTAATCCATGTTATAAAAATCCGACGAAGTTTTACGCTGGCTGTCGGAAACCTAACACAACCCTCCTCCTTTATCTGGGATTGGGACTGGCAATGCAAGGGTGATCCCTTACATGCCAAGGAATAGGTGTTGTTTTTATTGTTTGAATTGTATGTGACTTCTTATACAAGGTATTCGAGTCTAATCTGTGTGATTAGAGCTTCAAGGTGAAAGGACAATAGTGATTATGCCCGAAGGATTAGGGTTTACCCAAGAAGCAATCAAGAAAATAGGTGGAATCGGTTCTTCAGCACTCCAGGCAAGGATTTGAAAAAGAAAATCCAAGAAAATGCTTGATATCGTGACCTAGAGTAAGAGGTGCTATCACGGCAAAAAAAGAGAAAATATTGTAAAGTGCAAAAATGTCCAGCACTGATAAAAGCTAGGTTATCAATAAAGCGGTGTTAGGGTTTACCAAAGAAGCAATCAAGAAAATAGGTGGAATCAGTTCTTCAGCACTCCAGGCAAGGATTTGAAAAAGAAAATCCAAGAAAAGGCTTGATATCGTGACCTAGAGTAAGGGGTGCTATCACGGCAAAAAAAGAGAAAATATTGTACAACAACAACTACGCCTTTCCCATACTAGACGGGGTCGGCTACATGGATTCTTTGTTTCTACAGATCCCTATCGTGTGTCATGTTAGCAGTTAACTCCCAATAAGCTAGATCATTCTTTATTGTTTCTTTCCAACAATTTTATGGTCGTCCTCTACCTCTTTTAATACTTTCCAAATTTAGTTTTTCTAACCTTTTTAGAGGTTCTTCTTTTGATCTTCTTTCTATATGTCCAAACCATCTTAAACAATGTTCTCTCATTTTATCCTCTACTGGTGTCACTCCTAATTTGTTTCTAATAACCACATTATGTATACGGTCTTTTCTTGTATGACCACTCATCCATCTCAACATCTTCATTTCTGTCACAGACATCTTTTGTACATGTTGATGATTAACTGCCCAACACTCAGAACCATAAAACATGGCAGGCCTAATTGTTGCTCTATAATATTTACCTTTTAACTTTAATGGTATTTTCTTATCACAAAGAATACTTGATGCTCCTCTCCATTTTAACCAACCAACATTAATTCTATATGTAACATCTATATCAATTCTTCCATCACTCTGAAAAATTGACCCTAGGTATTTAAAACTTTCTTTTTGGGGAATACAATGTGTGCCAATTTTAATTTCCATGTCCTCTGAAGTAACCAAATGATCAAACTTACATTCCATATATTCTTTCTTTGTTCTACTAAGTCGGAGGCCTTTGCTTTCTAATGTTTCTCTCCATAGTTCCAATTTTCTATTAACTTTTTCCTTAGACTCCTCCACTAATACAATGTCATCTGCAAATAACATACACCAAGGTACTTCATCTTGAATATGTTTTGTTAACTCATCCATCACCATTATAAATAAGTATGGACTTAAAGTTGATTCTTGATGTAACCTAATATTAACTTCAAAGAAGTTCCTTCATGAGTCCTCACACATGTTTTTGCACCATCATACATGTCTCTTATAAGGTTAATATATGTCAATGGGATACCTCTTTTTTCCAAAGTTCTCCAAAGAACCTCCCCCGGTACCCTATCATAAGCATTTTCTAGATCAATAAATATCATGTGAAGGTCTTTCTTTTTTGCTCTAAAATGTTCTATAAGACGTCTCAAAAGGTGAATCGCTTCAACAGTAGATCTGCTTGGCATGAATCCAAATTGGTTCTCTGTTGTACTTGATACTTGTCTTAACCTACGTTTGATAATTCTTTCCCATAATTTCATAGTATGACTCATTAACTTGATACCTCTGGAATGAATCCAAATTGGTTCTCTGTTGTATGGGTATAAGTGTACTTGCTCTCCATTCCTCGGACATCTTTTCGTTTTTCCATATTTCATTAAATAGTCTTGTGAGCCAAGTGATTCCTATTTCTCCTAGTATTTTCCAAACTTCTATAGGAATATTATCTGGTCCTACCGATTTACCACCCTTCATATGTTTAAGAGCCTCTTTGAGTTCATTCTTTTAAATACATCGTTAGAAATTGTGGTTTATATACTTTTCTGATTCAGCTAACTCTCCTAAGCTAATACTAACATCTTTATTTTCATTAAAAAGATTATAAAAATAGTTTTTTCATCTATTTCTTATATCATCATTTGTCACTAGAATTTTTTCATCCTCGTCCTTCGTGCATCTAACATAATTAAGATCTTTAGTTTTCTTCTCTCTAGCCCTAGCTATTCTAAAAATATCTTTGTCACCCTCTTTTGTGTTGAGTTTTTTATATAAGTCCTCCCAAATTTTAGCTTTTGCTTCACTCACGGCCTTTTTCGCTTCCTTCTATGTTTTCTTATAAGCCTCTAAAGTTTCACTAGTTTTCTTAGCATAATGTAATTTGTAACATGCCCTCTTTGCCTTGATTTTATTTTGTACTATTTCACTCCACCACCAAGCTTCTTTTTGTGCTGGTACACCTCCCTTAGATACCCCTAACACATCTTTCGCCACTTTCCTAATATATATAGCCATATTGTTCCACATATCACAGGGTGTGCCAACATAATTCCAAACATCTCCTTGTAGGACTTTCTGTTTAAATATATCTTCTTTCTCGCTTTTGAGGTTCCACCATTTAGTCCGAATAGCTCGATGCACTCTTTTCTTCTTTGTCCATTTTTTTATTTGTAAATCCATAACTAAAAGTCGATGTTGGGTGGTTAAGCTTTCTCCTGGAATTACCTTGCAATCTTTACAACATGCTCTATCTTTTTTTCTATAAATAAAGTAATCAATTTGTGTTTGTGATAAGCCACTCTTATAAGTAATTAAATGTTCATCTCGTTTTTTGAAGATTGTATTGACTATAAAGAGATCAAATGCCATAGCAAAATTTAAAATCTCCCTACCTTCCTCATTTATATCCCCAAAACTAAAGTTTTCATGAATCCCTTGATATCCTAATGCTTCTTTACCGACATGTCCATTTAAGTCTCCTCCTAAACAAATCATCTCCCTTAATTTTGATCACCTTATCTAACTCTTCCCAAAAAACTGTTTTCATACTATCTTCTAGTCCTACTTGGGTTGCGTAAGCACAAACTATATTCAAAACCTCTGCTCCTAACACTAATTTCACCGTCATGATTCGGTCACCATAATTTCATAGTATGACTCATTAACTAATACTAACACGCTCTAAGTTTCCATGAATCCCTTGATATCCTAATGCCTCTTTACCGACATATCCATTTAAGTCTCCTCCTAAACAAATCATCTCCCTTTGTGGAATCTTTTGAAACACCTTATCTACCTCTTCCCAAAAAACTATCTTTATACTATCTTCTAGTCCTACTTGGGGTGCGTAAGCACAAACTATATTCAAAACCTCTGCTCCTAACACTAATTTCAATGTCATGATTCGGTCACCATATCGTTGTATGTCTACTACACTCTCCTTTAAATCTTTATTTATGATAATACCAACTCCGTTTCGAGCCTTTTCTTTACCTGAGTACCATAATTTAAAACCTGTATCCTCTATCTCCTTTGCTTTTTCTCCAACCCATTTTGTCTCTTATAGACATAGAATATGAATCTTTCTCCGAATCATAGTATCTACCACCTCCATTGGCTTACCGGATAATGTTCCGATATTTCAGGAACCAATACGAATCTTATTATCTAGGACTAGCTTCCTTACCCCCCGCATCCGTCCATAATCAAAATGCGGAGACCCTCTCTGAAAATTTTTCACTACATTCGGGCAGAAATGTAGTGGGATTAACTTCTTTACCCACACCCGACCATGATGTGAGAACACTCTCTGCAATTGATTCACTACATTCGGGCGAAAATGTAGTGGCCCTTGCTTACTTCTTAATGCATTCGGGCTCTGCAGTACGTCGCTAGGCGGGAACGCCCCAAAGCAATGCTCATAATTTTTGTAATCCATGTTATAAAAATCCAACGAAGTTTTACGTTGGCTGTCGGAAGCCAAACACAACCCTCCTCCTTTATCCGGGCTTGGGACTGGCAATGCAAGGGTGATCCCTTACATGAGCGAAGTTTAAAAAAAGAAAAAATGTTGTAAAGTGCAAAAAATGTCTAAAATTGATAAAAGCTAGGTTATCAATAGCGTGGTGTAGCAACCACTATAGCAGGTGATCCTTAGTGGGCGACCCGTAAGGGTTGCTATAGCATCGCTAACATTGCTATAGCGGTCTACTATAGCACTGGTACCAGATAGTTTTAATATAAATATTTTGAATCGAGTCGATTCAAAATGATTGATCTGATCCAAATTAGATAAAAGATCGTCCACCCCTCGCCGTTGTCTAACGCAGGTTACTCTCTCTCTTTCCTACTGATGAAACAAGAATGATTACAGAAAAACAATGATAAAATCTCATATAGAAAATATGAAGGACCCATATGGGGTGCAGGTCGGCCCATACATGGTTGTCGCCTGCCTCTATTTTCTTATTCAATAACTTAATCTCAGCCCTAATTACAAACCCTGATTTTATACTAACACTAATTTAACTTGAAAGACACTAATACCCCTACTTAAGGACCCGATTCCCAATTGATCAAAACTGATGCATTGGGACCCAAACTCCTAATCCTACTTTAGATACAAAGTGGACTCAAACATGAACGACTTTAATAAACAGACACAACTTGCTATTAAACTAATGTTCAGTTTAAACACGCCCTCTCAAGTTGGGTCTAGAAGACTTGAAATACCCAGCTTGATAAGTGCTCTTTTGAATCCACTAACATGAACTACTTTTGTAAGAATATCTGCTAATTGGTTTCTAGAAGTCACATGAGTAAGAGTGAATAATCCTTGGGAAATTTTTTCTCTGATAAAGTGGCAATCTACTTTAATATGCTTAGTCCTTTCATAGAAAACTGGATTCATTGCAATTTGTAGAGCTGCTTTGCTGTCAGTAAAGAAGTCAATTGGAGTGTCTAATCTCAACCCGATCTCAGTGAGGAGTGAAATAATCCATAAACCTTCGCACATTCCTGATGCAATAGCCCGATACTTAGCTTCAGCACTTGATCTGCCTACAACTGTTTGCTTTTTACTCTTCTAGGATACGATGTTACCTCCCAGACATACTACATGTTCAGAAGTTGACTTTTTGTCCGTTTTTAAAACATGCCCAATCAACATCTAAATAAATCTTTATATCAAGAGTACTATGTGGAACATATAGTAAGCCATAAGTAATTGTAGATTTCAAGTATCTAATAATATGAAACACTATACTCATATGATGTTTTGAAGGGGCATGCATCCATCTACTGAAATATCCAACTGCAAAACTGATATCAGGCCTCGTAATAGTGACATAAATCAACTTTCCTACTAGTTTCTAGTATCTTCCAACATCTTCATTTGGTTCTGACAAATCATGTGAGATATCCTTTTCAACTTCCATGGGAGTAGAACATACTCTGCAATTCTCCATTTTTGCTTCTTTCAGTAAATCCATAATGTTTTTTCTTTGACTTAGAAATAAATGATCATTTTTGTGTATCACCTCTACACCCAAAAAATAATGTAATCTTCCCAAATCCTTTAAGTCAAATAAGTTGCTCAAACTTTTCTTAAGATTGATTATAACTTCTTTATCATCACCAGTAATGATTATATCATCAACATAGTGTATGATTACTAACACACTACTTGAAGCCCAAATGCTTAACACCATCACTAAATTTTTCAAACAAAGCCCGTGGGGATTGTTTTAAACTATATATTGATTTTTTCAGCATACATACCTTATTTCCCTGTTTGTTGTGATTATATCCAGGTGGTACATCCATATAAATATCTTCTGCAAGGTCTCCCTGAAGAAATGCGTTCTTTATATCCAGCTGTCATAATTCCCATCTTTTATTAATTGTCACGCTTAAAATAATTCTGATAGTATTCATCTTCGCTACTAGAGCAAACGTTTCTATATAATCTATACCATATGATTGATTGTAACATTTTGCTACTAACCTTGCTTTGTATCTTTCTATGTTGTCATCAGCTTTATATTTTATTGAGAAAACCCATTTACATCCTACTGTCTTTCTCTCTGAAGGTAGGTCCACTAGTTCCCATGTCTTATTTCGTTAAGTGTTGCAATCTCTTCTTCCATAGTCGTCTTCCATCCTGGGTATAGTTGTGCCTCTTTAAATGTTCGTGGAATATAGGTATTATCTGCATTCGTTATAAACACATGATATTCTCTGGGATAATTAGTATATGACACCATATTTTCCATTGAATATTTTGCAACTTACATTTTCTCTTCCGAAGTGCAATGGGTAAATTGTTCAATTCATTGTCTGACTTTGAAGATGTTACCTATGATGGAGGCAAATCTGATTCAGTAAGAGGATTTTGATTTTGGGTAGTGGGCTGTTGTGGAAAAAGAATCTCTCTTTCACCTTTGGTATATACATGCCTTTTCTTCTTCGAAAGTAGTACTATTTCCTCATCTTCCCTATCATCCATTGATTGGATCTCAATTGGTGGAAGCGGTATCACCTTATAAGACTGGATGTCTGATGGAAGAACTTCCTACACATTATAGAATGGTGAATCTTCATAAAAAGTGACATCCATTGTAACATAAACTTTTTTTCTGAGAGGATCATAACACCTGTACCCCTTCTGAGAAGAAGAGTATCCTAAGAAAATACATTTGATCGATCTTGCATCTAATTTATCCCCTAAGCCCTGATGAATATGAATAAAGCAAGTACATCTAAATACTCTGGGAAGTAGATGAAATTGTTTCCGAGAAGGAAATAATAGGTGGAAAGGAGTATCACCATTGATGATTCTGCTAGACATACGGTTTATAAGAAAAACTGTTGTCAAAACTGCTTCTCCCCAATAATACTTAGGAACATTACATCCAATTAACAAGGTTCTAGCTACCTCTAAAATTTGTCGGTTTTTTCTTTTAGAGAACCCATTTTGTTGAGGAGAATAAGCACACGAAGTCTGGTGTAAAATCCCATGATCTAGAAAATATGAGTAAAGTGATTGTGACATAAATTCACCACCATTATCACTACGGAAAACCTTGATCTTATGTTGAAATTGAGTTTGCACAAATTAACAATATATGAGAAGAATATTTTTTATCTCATCCTTAGTCTTCATAAGATATATCATGGTGAATCTAGTGCAATCATCAACAAATGATATAAAATATTTTTATCCATGCAACGAAATTGTAAAACAAGGTCCCCAAATGTCAGAATGAATAATCTTAAAAGGAGTCGAAGATCTTTCTTCACTCAAAGGAAAAGAAACACGATGATGTTTTGCTTTCTAACAGGTTTCACAACTCAAATTAAAATCATTACAACGGCTAAACTCTGGTAATAACATTCTAATCTTAGATAGAAGTAAATGTCCTAGTCTATGGTGCCACCGAGATAAATCTTCTTTCTAGTTCTTTGTGATGACTGATGATTGCATAGCCACTCCCTTATGTTTCTCGCATAAGTAGAGACCTCTTCTCACACTATCCCAACCAAAGATCCTCCCCGTCCTCAGTTCTTGAAAGAGACATCCAGTAGATTCAAAAATTATACGACATTTTAGATCTTTAGTCATGACAAAGACTGATAACAGATTAACTGAAATATGAGGAACAAGAAGAGCATTCTGTAGTACACCAAAATCAGTAATAATACTTCATTTTACCACTATAGGAGTATGTGAGTCATATGCCAGTCTAATATTAATTTGTTCATGAGTCAACTCATACTTATCAAAGTACTCTCTTCTACTGACCATGTGATCAGTTACACCAGAATCAATGACCCAAATTCGGGAATGGGAAAAATTACAATTACCCTCAGCCATAAACGAGAATGGATAAGCCATTGTTGCTTAAGAATCATTGTGAGACGATGTGGATGGAAGATATGTATCGACCAAACGAGATTTGAGTAACTCAATTTCCTTTTTCATGTCTGCCAAAGATGTAGCACTGTTATCATTATTTTGGTTATCACCCGATTGGGCCCTCCACGTTTCCACAGCACTACTCTGATCATTACTGAAGTAGGCCTTATTGGTTCTATTCTGAAAATAGGTAGGTCTGCCCACTAATTCCCAGCATGTATCTTTAGTATGTATGGACTTTCCATAATGAGAGCAAGTTAATTTGTTATTTTCTTTAGGGGTAAACGAATGTCTATCCCTGCTACGTCCATAACCTCCTCTCCCATGAGAAAATTGAGGAGTAGAATTATTTCTTCCCACGAAAGTAGTATTCTCGGAACTGGTCTTGCTCTCTCTCTCTCTAACTGTTTCATGTCTTCTTCCCGAAGTAAAAGAGAGTAAACTGTACTTAATGAGGAAAGTTCTTCTCTGCTAAGAATATTATTCTTTACTGCCTCATACTCTAAAGAAATACCCCATAGAAGGTCAAATACTTTTCGTTCTTCAAACTCTTCATTGCGTTCCCGTAGACAACATTGGCATTTAGTCTTTGAACAGAATTGCAACTCTTCCCATAAACCTCTAAGTTCAGCATAATATTCACTTACTGATCTACCTCCCTACCTACACTTCCTAATCTTCTCAATGAGATCATATTTCTTGGCAATATTCTTCCTCTTAGTGTAAGCATCCTGAACTGCAAGCCAAATATCCTTAGCAGTTTTTAAGAACATAAACGTGCTGGAAATTGATGGAGTCATTGATTGAATAAGCCATGCACAAACTAGTGCATTCTCTTTAGGCCATTGTGAGTAAAGTGGATCAGTAACCGGGGGGTGGGGTATGTCACATGTCAAGTAATCTCATCGCCCCCTTGCCATTATGGCCAATTCTATTGATCGGGCCCACTGAAGATAGTTTTTTCCGTCTAACTTTAAGTTTATGATTTCAAACCCCTCTCCTTCGTCTGGAGAAAGTTGTTCATTTCCATCTCCCAACTTTGATCTTTCCATTATAAGTAGAACTCAACTCTATCAAATAAGGTTTTGGGATATAATGACCCAAGAATTTGATCTTTTGATGAATCTCGAACTTAATCAAATCAGTCGATATGCCGTTACTTCTAAATGAGGATTCACACGAATCACAACTTGTGATGAATGATGAATTTAATCAAATCAACCAATATGCCTGTACTCCCAAATGAGGATTCACGCAAACCAAAAAGAAATTTCAGATTGACTAGTGACTGTACGCAGTTTGCTTCACAACGTCACAATTTAATCAGCCAAAATCTTGAACATATAGAGTAGTGACTATACTCGATTTGCTTCACAATAAAAAAAACTGCACGAGTGCCAGAAAATAAATCTGCTTCACTGTTATCACGATTGGGTCTGCTAATGTCTTGAATGTCCACGAGATCTGCTTTTTTCCAAGTGATTGTTTCTGCCACAGAAGGACATGTTCACTTTTATATTAAACACAACCACAAAGTTGATTAAATACCTCTCTTTTCCTTTTTCTTTTCTTCTTTCTCTGCAACCACCAATGAGGATCGATTTACACGATATTCTCTGCTCCACCGAGTCCAATAAATACACAATCCTACTCTATACCATGACGAAACAAGAATGATTACAGAAAAACAATGAAATCTCATATAGAAAATATGAAAGACCCATATGGGTGCAGGTCGGCCCATACATGGTTGTCGCCTGCCTCTATTTTCTTATTCAACAACTTAATCTCAACCCTAATTACAAACCCTGATTTTATATTAACACTAATCTAACTTGAAAGACACTAATACTCCTACTTAAGGATCCAATTCCCAATGGATCAAAACTGATCCATTGGGACCCAAACTCCTAATCCTACTTTAGATACAAAGTGGACTCAAACATGAACGACTTTAATAAACAGACACAACTTGCTATTGAACTAATGTTCAGTTTCCAACACCTACCTCTCACGATCTCTCTCCCGCATTTCGCCGTTGCTCTCTCCGCCACCACCCGCACGACCACCACCGACCATCCGTCGAAAGTACTCCCTTTCACTTATTAGGAGTAGTTTAGTAATATTTAGTCTTATATATAATAAACTAATAGGGCTTAAACCCTATTAGCAAAAGAAAAAAAGAGGAGAGAGAGAGAGAGTGTGTTGCGGCAGCCATAGCATGCATGCCTCCTCTACCGTTTCTCATCTTGGCTGATTCTTGATTTGATTGCACGCTCTATTTCAATTTTGTTCAACATTTTGGATTGATTAATTTACATTTTCAAACCATATTATAGCTCACACCTAGGGGGACATAAGGTATATCTAAAATCTAGCAAATAGTCAAGTCTAAAACTATTGGGAAGGGATGAAAAACTAAATTAATTATGTAAGAGCCAAATTATCCTCTAGTAAGGTTCTCCATACCTTGATGCCCTTATTCCATCTCAAGCATAGGAATTGATCTTTATGGACCTGATTGAGGCCTTATCTCCTAATTGATACGAGACATATCAATTTTGATAGGTTCGCTAAGTATCCACACTTTGAACCTCTCAAAGCTAAGTATGAAGTCGCCAAAGTCATTATAGCCTTTACGAGAAAAGTCATAGGTCCCTATGTGGTTCCTAATAATATTGTGAGTGACTGTGATACTATATTTACTTCTAAATTTTAGAAGAAATATATATACATATATCAATTGTGGACGAAACTCTCTTTTAGTATGGCCTATCTTTCTGCAAATTAATGGTCAAACTAAAGTTGTGCACCACATAAAACAGACCTACCTTCATTGATTCATATAAGATAATGTTATCTGCAAAGACAATGTTATCATAGACCTTTACTTTCTAATGTTTCTCTCCATAGTTTCAATTTTCTATTAACTTTTTCCTTAGACACCTCCACTAAGACAATGTTATCTGCAAGTAACATACACCAAGGTATTTCATCTTGAATATGTTTTGTTAACTCATCAATCACCATTATAAATAAGTATGAACTTAAAGTTGATCCTTGATGTAACCTAATATTAACTTCAAAGAAAATTATCATTCATTCGTGAGTCCTCACACATGTTTTTGTACCAACGTACATATCTCTTATAAGGTTTATGTATGTCAATGAAATACCTCTTTTTTCCAAGATTGTCCAAAGAACCTCTCTCGATACCCTATCGTAAGCTTTTTCTAGATCAATAAATATCATGTAAAGGTCTTTCTTTTATACTCTAAAATGTTTTATAAAACGTCTCAAAAGGTGAATAGTTTTACCAGTAGATTTAACTAACATGAATCCAAATCAGTTCTTTGTTGTACTCGATACTTGTCTTAACCTACGTTCGATAATTCTTTCTCACAATTTCATAGTATGGCTCATTAACTTGATACCCCAACAATTCGCACAATTCTGAATGTCTCCCTTGCTCTTATATATGGGTATAGGTGTACTCGCTCTCCATAAAAGCTTATAAGATAGACATAAGTTAATAGAGCTTCTCTCCAATAGAATTTTGGCACGTTATATCCAATCAACAATGTTCGTACCACTTCTACGATATGTCTAATCTTTCTTTTAGAAACTCAGTTATGCTATATAGAATATGAGCATAAAGTTTGATGTAAAATATATTTACTCATATACTCTCCCCCATTATCATTATGTATAGTTTTATGGGCAGCTAAAACTGTTTATGAATAAATTCACAATACCCTAGCAGCATAGTAAATCTGGTACAATCATCTATAAATAAAATAAAGTATTTATATCGATGTAACACAATAATAGAGTATGGTCCCCATATCTGAATGCACAATCCCAAAGGGTTTTAAAGATCAAGTTTCATTCAGAGAAAAGAAAACACAATGATATTTTACCTTTTAGCAAGTTTCACAAAAACAACAACAACAACTAAGGCTTTTCAAATACTAGACGGGGTCGGTTGCAAGGATTCTATCTTTTCACATAGCCCTATCATGTGTCATGTTAGCAGTTAACTCACAATAAACTAGATCATTCTTTATTGTTTCTTTCCAATACTTTTGTAGAAAACGTCCACCTCTTTTAATACTTTCAAAATCTAGTTTTTCATACCCACTTATAGGTTCTTCTTTTCATCTTCTTTCTATATGTCTAAACTACCTTAAACGATATTCTCTCAACTTATCCTCTATTGGTGACACACATAATTTATTTCTAATAGCCTCATTATGTATACAATCTTTTCTTGTATTACCACTCATCCATCTCAACATCTTCATTTATGTCTAAGACATCTTTTGTACATATTCATGATTAACTAAACATGATAGGTCTAATTATTGCTCTATAATATTTACCTTTTAACTTTCATTGTATCTTCTTATCACAAAGAATACTTGATGTTCCTCTCCATTTTAACCAATAAAAACAACTAAGCCTTTTCCCATACTAGACGGGGCCGGCTACATAGATACTTTGTTTCCACAGATCCCTATCGTGTGCCATGTAAGCAGTTAACTCACAATAAGCTAGATCATTCTTTATTGTTTCTTTCCAACAATTTTGTGGTCGTCCTCTACCTTTTTTAATACTTTCCAAATTTAGTTTTTCTAACCTTCTTATAGGTTCTTCTTTTGATCTTCTTTCTATATGTCCAAACCATCT
Organism: Brasenia schreberi; assembly: GCA_036023115.1. Lineage (NCBI taxonomy): Eukaryota > Viridiplantae > Streptophyta > Magnoliopsida > Nymphaeales > Cabombaceae > Brasenia > Brasenia schreberi. Next base: position 933,071 of record JAYKKT010000038.1, read on the forward strand.
TAAACGATGTTCTCTCATTTTATCCTCTATTGGTGTCACTCCTAATTTGTTTCTAATAACCTCATTATGTATACGGTCTTTTCTTGTATGACCACTCATCCATCTTAACATCTTCATTTCTGTCACAAACATCTTTTGTACATGTTGATGATTAAGTGCCCAACACTCAGAACCATAAAACATGGCAGGCCTAATTGCTGCTCTATAATATTTACCTTTTAATTTTAATGGTATCTTCTTATCACAAACAATACCTGATGCTCCTCTCCATTTTAACCAACCAGCATTAATTCTATGTGTAACATCTCCATCAATTTTTTCATCACCCTGAAAAATTGACCCTAGGTATTTAAAACTTTCCTTTTATGGGATGCAATGTGTGCCAATTTTAATTTCTATGTCCTTTGAGGTAACCAAATGATCAAACTTACATTCCATATATTATGTCTTTGTTCTACTAAGTCGGAGTCCTTTGCTTTCTAATGTTTCTCTCCATAGTTCCAATTTTCTATTAACTTTTTCCTTATACTCCTCCACTAACATAATGTCATCTGCAAATAATATACACCAAGGTACTTCATCTTGAATATGTTTTGTTAAGTCATAAATCACCATTATAAATAAGTATGGACTTAAAGTTGATCCTTGATGTAACCCAATATTAACTTCAAAAAAGTTTGTCATTCCTTCATGAGTTCTCACACATGTTTTTGCAATATGGTACATGTCTGTTATAAGTTTAATGTATGTTAATGGGATACATTTTTTTCCAAAGTTCTTCAAAGAACCTCCCTCAATACCCTATCATAAGTTTTTTCTAGATCAATAAATACCAAATTGAAGGTCTTTCTTTTTTGCTCTAAAATGTTCCATAAAACGTCTCAAAAGGTGAATCGCTTTAACGGCAAATCTGCCTGGCATGAATCCAAATTGGTTCTCTATTGTACTTTACTTCTCTCAACCTACGTTGGATAATTCTTTCCCATAATTTCATAGTATGACTCATTAACTTGATACCTCAATACTTCGCACAATTCTAAATGTCTCCCTTGTTATTATATATGGGTATAAGTGTACCTACTCTCCATTCCTCGGGCATCTTTTGGTTTTTCCATATTTCATTAAATAGTCTGGTGAGTCAAGTGATTCCTATTTCTCCTAGTATTTTCTAAACTTCGATAGGAATATTATTTGGTCCTACCGATTCACCCTCCATATGTTTAAGAGCCTCTTTGAGTTCATTCTTTTAAATACGTCGGTAGAAATTGTGGTTTATATACTTTTCTGATTCGGCTAACTCTCCTAAGCTAATACTAACATCTTTATTTTCATTAAAAAAGCTTATAAAAATAGTTTTTCCATATATTTCTTATATCATCATTTGTCACTTGAATTTTTTCATCCTCGTCCTTCATGCATCTAACATAATTAAGATCTTTAGTTTTCTTATCTCTAGCCCTAGCTATCCTTAAAATATCTCTTTCACCCTCTTTTGTGTTGAGTTTTTTATATAAAGCCTCCCAAAATTTAGCTTTTGTTTTACTCAGCTTTTTTTGCTTCATTCATTGCTTTCTTATAAGCCTCTAAAGTTTCACTAGTTTTCTTAGCATAATGTAATTTGTAACATACCCTCTTTGCCTTGATTTTATTTTGCACTACTTCACTCCACCACCAAGATTCTTTTTGTGCCGATACACCTCCCTTAGATACACCTAATACATATTTCACCACTTTCCTAATATGTATAGCCATATTGTTTCACATATCACAGGATGTACCAACATAATTCCAAACATCTCTTTGAAGGACTTTCTGTTTAAATATATCTTCTTTCTCGCTTTTGAGGTTCCACCATTTAGTCCGAATAGCTTGATGCAATCTTTTCTTCTTTGTCCATTTTTTTATTTGTAAATTCATAATTAAAAGTCGATGATGGGTGGTTAAGATTTCTCCTGGAATTACCTTGCAATCTTTACAACACGCTCTATCTATTTTTCTATAACTAGCATTAATTTTATGCCTAATATCTCCATTAATTCTTCCATCATTCTGAAAAATTGACCGTATTTATTTAAGAGGATGCAATGTGTGCCAATTTTAATTTCTATGTCCTTTGAGTTAACCAAATGATCAAACTTACATTCCATATATTATGTCTTTGTTCTACTAAGTCGGAGCCCTTTGCTTTCTAATGTTTCTCTCCATAGTTCCAATTTTCTATTAACTTTTTCCTTATATTCCTCCACTAACACAATGTCATCTGCAAATACTATGTTGCATGGATATGGGTACGGTACCATTACCCATTACGGGTACAGGGTACGTAATTTTTAAAAAAATTAAGGTACAGGTATTCTACTATTAAAAAACATAATAAAAAATAAATTTACATAAATATATATATACACACAATTATATAGAGCATTCTATATTTTTAAATAGCATTCTAGTGTTTGAGAATAATTATATTCTAACTATGATAATGTCATTTATATTCTTCTTTAAGAACAATTAAAGAACAAATACATACCAAAAGTCGTCTATTTTCTCCATTTTGTTCTCTTCACAGTACAGTCTTCCTGCATCTCATACGCCTTTCAAAGGATATTTATGTGGTCAACACATACCTTCATAAACTCGTATTACATATTTCACCAAACAAAATGTTTAAAGCTTAGAAAGAATGAAAACAAAATATGCACCTATTTTAAACTTGTATTACATAGTTGACCAATACATACTTCGCAGTGCAATCTTCCTACATATTACATAAACTCACAACAAACTCAGATACACTGACACACAATATCAGTGTATCTTGCTATCAGCACAAACTCGTATTACATAATTCATATCAGCACAAAAAAAGTTGCAATGGATATCAAAATTCATATTCTAAACACAATAAATTTGAATCTAAATACATTAAGTTTCAAACTTCAATAGTATCGATCTCAATATTTTCTTCACTATCATCTGTAAAAAAGATTGCTTTCATATTTGGTTCATCAAGAGACAATGATGCAACTTCAAGAATTCGTGCTCTCTTAAATGAATCCCAATCATCTCCACAACATCCCACATTTTTGTCTCACCCTGCACATAATCCTTACCCTTTCTTGAAAGAGACGAAGGCTTGTATGAACAAAAACCAAGTCTTCACTACTTTTAGGCTTTAACTTATTTCTTGTATGCTCTTCACACATCTGAAAATCATCTTTTTGTTGTCTCCTTTCCTGTATGCTCTCAATCATCTGCAAGCATTGCCATTTAATACCTTCTGGCACACTTCTAACTCTGCCTGTGCATGGAGCAACTTCTTTCCTGGTTCCTGCTAGGTGGTGTTTCAACCTTGAAATTCCACCACTAACCACCTTTTCACAAAATAAGTATCTAATTTTTAACCTGGAACCCTCAACTGGTATACCCCACTGCCATGCCGGATCATCAGACTGATAATGGGAGTCTCTACCCCTTTCTGCCATCTCAATGGAGTACTTTAATTCAAAAAAAAATCTGAAAATAAAACCACTTCGTAAATCCCCAATCTTCAAATAACACTCAAATGGAGTGTCTCCCACTTCATGAATGCAATAAAAATCGTATACACACACTTAATAACTTCATATTTTGTCATTAAAAAAAATGAAATAACACAAAAAACAACAAATATAAAAGAAAAAATAGAAAAAACATTAAAAATATACCTAAATCCGAGTTTGGAGGCTTGCACGGACACCATAGGGCACGATTTTAGAGCTTTAAACAACAAGGAGGCGAAAACCAACTCTTAGGGAGCTTGAGGAACCCAAAAGGAGAGAGGAAACCCGTAAAAAATCATGGGTTTCGATCGGCTCGGGACCCTTTATAAGGGTCCCAAGGCGTATCGCCCGTATCGTACGATACACCTGCATTTACGATACGGGCCCCCGTATCGTATCGTGGTGGCCCACGATACGATACGTATCGTACGGTACGATATGGTGCAATACGGATAACACTACATCAAGTCAATTTGGAAAATAAAATCATCTTGAGAATAAAGTTTCTTTAAATATTCCCAAGTTTCAAATGCATTTTCGAAAGCACTAATTTTATTTTTAAGCTTCTCATCAACATTTTTACAAATAATCCATGTAATTTTTGCATTCATTTTCTCCTATATTTTCAAATCCTGCTTGTATTTTTCATGGGCTTTAATAATTTCACCATCATTCAAACCATCAATATTCAAAATTGGTTCTTTTATGGTCTCATCGATATAGTCTCAAAAATCTTTTGACAAAAAATATTTTTGCATAGTCCTGACCCAACTTTGATAACATTTTAGGTCAAGGATACATCTAAACATCTCATTGTTGCCTTCCATTTCATACAAAATCAAAAGTTTTGAACTAATCTCAAATTTGATGTGTTTCTTCAAAATTTGCACCAGTGGCACGCTTCCCAATGCACTCGACTTCTTCAATGTGAGGCTCTGATACCATGTAAATATTTGTCGATAATCGAAGGTTGATGCTCACAAAGCAAATCCAACGAACCGCCAAGAATCCAAAGTCATCCAAGTACGGATGTCAAACTTCAAATATGTCAAACAAGAGAGCGAAAGCACACAAAATACAAGTCAAAAGTTGTACCAAGACGGCATACTTTATTCACGAATTAGTGAGGTATTTATAGAGTTTACAAGGAGTTACATTGCTTGAAATGAGAGAGAGCAACACTTGAAGAAGGGTTGATGGCTGTTGTGTTGTGCACAGGCCAAGGCCAAGGCCAGTCTGGTTCCAAACAGGGGTCGACTGGCCCAAGGCCCTAGTGGCCTGGGCATGTCCTATTACAATTAATACAAATAACAATCGGTTGCGTGTTGAGGTTAATATTTGATTATAGAGCATCGTGGTAAAACAAATCAATTGTGTTCAATTATCAATTCAAGTATATTCTACAAGTAATGAAAAGAAGGATGAAATAAGAAATGCAATCAACCACATGTGGTAATGAACATAAACTAGAACCATTTCAAATCACAAATATTCGTTTGGAAGAAAGAAATTATAGAGAATGGGCGAGGTCATCTGAGCTTATACTACGCTCTCGAGGGAAGCTATCGATTATAAAACAAAATCAGCCAAAACCAAAAGAGGATAGTGCAGATTTTGAGATATGATCTAAGGCTGATGCATTGGTAAACTTTTGGATGCTGCAGTCAATTAATCAATCCATTAGCAAAACCTTCTACATGCAATACAACAACAACAACAACAACAACTAAGCCTTTTACCATACTAGACGGGGTCGGCTACATGGATTCTTTGTTTCCACAAATCCCTATCGTGTACCATGTTAGCAGTTAACTCCCAATAAGCTAGATCATTCTTTATTGTTTCTTTCCAACAATTTTGTGGTCGTCCTCTACCTCTTTTAATACTTTCCAAATTTAGTTTTTCTAACCTTCTTATAGGTTCTTCTTTTGATCTTCTTTCTATATGTCTAAACCATCTTAAACAATGTTCTCTCTTTTTTCCTCTATTGGTGTCACTTCTAATTTGTTTCTAATAACCTCATTATTTATACGGTCTTTTCTTGTATGACCACTCATCCATCTCAACATCTTCATTTCTGTCACAGACATCTTTTATACATGTTGATGATTAACTGCCCAACACTCATAACCATAAAACATGGCAGGCCTAATTATTGCTCTATAATATTTACCTTTTAATTTTAATGGTATCTTCTTATCACAAAGAATACCCGATGCTCCTCTTCATTTTAACCAACCAGCATTAATTCTATGTGTAACATCTCCATCAATTCTTCCATCACTCTGAAAAATTGACCCTAGGTATTTAAAACTTTCCTTTTGGGGAATGCAATGTGTGCCAATTTTAATTTCTATGTCCTCTGAAGTAACCAAATGATCAAACTTACATTCAATATATTCTATCTATGTTCTATTAAGTCGGAGGCCTTTGCTTTCTAATGTTTCTCTCCATAGTTCCAATTTTCTATTAACTTTTTCCTTAGACTCCTCGACTAATACAATGTCATCTGCAAATAACATTCACCAAGGTACTTCATCTTGAATATGTTTTGTTAACTCATCCATCACCATTATAAATAAGTATGGACTTAAAGTTGATCCTTGATGTAACCCAATATTAACTTCAAAGAAGTATGTCGTTCCTTCATGAGTCCTCACACATGTTTTTGCACCATCATACATGTCTCTTATAAGGTTAATATATGTCAATTAGATACCTCTTTTTTTCAAAGTTCTCCAAAGAACCTCCGTCGGTACCCTATCATAAGCTTCTAATACAGTATATCACAAGAGAACAAAACATATTGAAATCGATTGTCATTTTATACGGGACAACATATATACTAAAGAGTTTCAGCTATAACATGAGAGGTCATAGAGTCAATGTGCCAATATGCTCACTAAGGCGTTTAACAGAAGTTTATTGCTCCGATTATGTATCAAGTTATGTGTAACATCAATCTTTCACCCAACTTGAGGGAGAGTGTTGAACCTTAATTCTGTTTAGTTTTTAACTTCTATTTTTTTATGTTTTTAAATATGGCTTTAAATAAGTCTCATTAATGGCACTTTAGTAAATTAGTTACTTATAATGCTAATATTTAAGGGGTGAAAACCCTATTAGCATCAGATGTTAGAGAAGAAAGAAGAGGCACATGGCGGCGGGGTGGCGGCTGCACATAGGCAACCGACTGCACCTTATACTTCTCTTATGTATTTAAGATCTTAAAGGAGATTTCTATGATAATTTTTCTATTATTTCACACTAGGTGCCTAGTGGAAAACTCAAGCTCAGAATATGAATCACTACCATGAACACTATCTCCATGGAACGAAACTAGGGAACAGTGTGAATATAAAACTGCAAATTGTCAAATTCATATAAGGCATGAGATGCACAGCATTCACCAGAATTCTGGTAATTTCCACACAACAAAAGTACTGAAGATGAAACTGTGACAGTTCAGTAATAAAACAACTAAACATGGTAAATTGTCAAAGAGACACTTGTGAGGTTCTTACAGATTTTTAAGGTTTGTCCAGTTGCAAATGAAATCAGGTATCTTTCCAGTAAATTGGTTGCCATGTGCCCATCTGAAAGTATAAATGCTCTCCATGTTTATATTAAGCAGCTTCTTGAAGAACCTTTTCCATTCACTAGAATCTAAGACTGAAACGTAGACGCACACACGGCATGAGATAAGAATTCATTACACAGTCTGAAGGTTCTTTAGATCGGAAAATGTTGAAGGAATCGAACCACTAAGCCCAGCGCTATCAATATACCTGCGTTTTGACATAAATTATGCAAGCAGATCCCTAGTGAACAGAAAAAGCAAGGTATAAACTCAAGAGCAGCACAAATACCATTCCTAATAACTGAGAGGAATAGAAAGTGAAATCTGCTGTCCCTCTCAGAATACTCAACAAGCACCATTACCAATTTCTGGATTAGATGGAAAGTTTCTCATTTATTAAATACCTTGAGGTTGGCTTTTCAACACAAGTTAGATCACTTTTATTACATGCCAAAAAGCAAAGCATGAAAATTGAAAACATAGCTCGCTTGATTCTCAAAAAGAAAAAAAGGACAAAGTTAGCATGCAAGCATAAAGTATGATATTGGAGATGATGTAACTTACAACTGTTCCAGGTTAGCCAAGTTGCCGAGTTCATCAGGAAGAGAGCCCGAGAAGTTGTTTTGACCAAAACTCCTGAAAAAGGAAAAGTTAACCAAAAATATCACAAAGTTACCATTTCATTTATGAACTGATGGCTTACCCCCTAGGTTTGCAAGAAAAGAAATGTAGCTGGGGAAACAAAAAAGAATGCAACAAAAATGAAAAGTTCCATTATGTAGTATTTTGATGCGTTAGAAGTTGGCTACAAAATAATATTTTAATGTTTTTATGTATATGAATTCTGTATTGATATCATATAAGACATCATTCTCTATTAATGAATGAATTCTGTATTAATGAATTCTGCATTCTCCTACAAGACATCATAGGAATTCTGTATTTTATATCATAAGATATCTAAAATCTTCTTTGTTGAATTCACCAAATCATTCTCTAGGAATCAAAATTTATACTGATGCTAATTAGATTGGTGTTAATTCCGCCCATGTAAGGGATCACCCTTGCATTGCCGGTCCTAAGCTCGGATAAAGGAGGAGGGTTGGTTTAGCTTCCGACAGCCAGCGTAAAACTTCGTTGGATTTTTATAACATGGATTACAAAAATTATGAGCATTGCTTTGGGGCGTCCCCGCCTAGCGACGTGCTAGAGAGGTACCAGGTCACCAGGGCCAAGGCAAGCCTAATGGCTACCAGAGCCTCGAACAACTAGTCCAGCTAGCCATTGGGGGTTGGTTGGGATGCCTTTCCTCTCTCCCTTCTTCCTCTATAAAACCTCTTATGTACATACTCTATAAATTACATTTTTGTGGCTGATTAATAACATTGATCTTCCATTACTTTTGATGTGCCTTTGTTGCACTTGAATGTGATTATAGTCTTTTCTAAGGCTTTGTGATAGTCACTTTATGGTGATATTTATTCATGGATCTTCCGCCGTACATTGAAGCATCATTTTCATTATAGAAATAAGTGGTGGTACCTAGATCAAGTGCACAGGTAGAATACATGTTAGTTGCTAAGTGTTGCTAAGTGACGTAAAAAGGCATATGGCGTAGATCACTTACAAGGGATTAGGTTATGAAGTGGAAAAATTAATTCCTCTTTATTGTGATAATAAAGTTGCTACACAAATTGCTCATCGTCCAGTTTATCAAGAGGACAAAACATTTTGACATAGATTGTCACTTTATAAGGGAGAAAGTGACTAGTGATGAATTCCTGTTTACACATATCAAAATCATGGGATTAGTAATGCTTTGATCCCCATTAAGTGAAAAAGTTGGGAATCATCAATTGTTTCCTTCCAACTTGAAGGGGAGTGTTTGAATGAATGTAGATATAGGATCTATATCCTAATATTCAGACTGCACTTACATATTTTTATGTTTCTTGTTTTCCCTTTTGCTAATGGGCATTTTCATCCATCCATATTTATAAGACTCATTTTCTTCCTCTAAAGGTGTGTTCTTTTATCTATGATCCAGTAGTCCATTGTTAACTAACCAACCTAAAAACAATCCTTTCAGATTTGGTTAAAAATTAACAGCTGGATTTGGATTCAAAGTCATGTGCATAAGTTGTGATATCATTCATGCATGGACATGCACACACACGCAGAGAGTTGTGGCTGGCAAGTAGCTCACAGTAATTTCAGATTTTTCAGATTCCCGAGTTCCTTTGGGACAGTTCCAGAAAGGGCATTAATGGCCAAGCTCCTGATGAGAGGAAAAAAGAAAAGGAGAACCCTGGGAATAAATGCACAGTCTTTGCACGCTTTGATCAATAGACAATTTGAATAATTGTTATGCCTAGAAACATAACAAGTAAACTAAAAAACATACGAAGAGGCATGGAGTGCAAGAGGAAGAGAGACTTACAATGTTTCCATGGACGTAAGATTGCCAAAGAACGCTGGCAGTGGCCCTGTGAGATAATTCTGATCCAGTTTTCTGCAATATTACATGTTAATTAAGGCCAAAAATATGGAAAACTGATCAAGAGAAAGAGATAAATGTTAAGAACAGAAATAGTCTATACAGAAATTTGAGTGACGTAAGATTCGCTAGAGCTTCTGGTATGGTTCCCATGACATTCAACGCATACACTTTCCTGACATGACAAACAAGTAGAAACTGAAATAGTTCAGCTCAAACACAAGCGGAGAAAGAAAAGCAAAAGCTCACCTCATGATATGCACATCGAGGTCTAAATACAAATAATTAGCTGGATTCCTCTCTTGATATAGTAAATTTCTGAGAGGAAAAATGCTACAACCTATTGAAAGGGAATAAAGAAACGGGGATGATGATAAAGGAAACAAGCATACATTTGAGTGATGTGGCAAGTATTCCCATTATTGGCAGTGCAATCGCACTTGATTGCAGGATCATAGCTAGTGTCATCCATGGTGGAAGCATCAAGGGCAGTGCCACTGCATGGTTCAGTCAGATTCCACGAAACTTTGGATGTGAGATTCCAATGCCTTGATATGCTTCTGAAAGCGCTCACTGCTCATCAACCAAGAAAGAGGTCATCCAGTACATTAGTTAGAAAAGGGTGACTCTAAAGAAATGTTCTGCCTTCAACCAAATATAACACCCTGGAAAGTGGAGAGTAAGGGCGTCCTTGGATGCGATTTCTGAGCCATCGAGTAGTGCTAATGTATCTTAGAAACTAGAAAGATGTTTTTGCATAAATTCTTCTCTCTTTTTTGACATTACAGGTTAAACAAAGGGGCCGAAGCCAACACAACCCTTGGAGTCGAACTCCCCCAGCAGAGGCAAGGGCATCAAAGCGCCCGGCCGTTGACCAAACGCTCAGGGTTCTGCATAAATTCTTCTTAGTAGTACATGGTGGTGGAAAGAAGAGCGCCGGTGGTGAGGGCGGCAGATGATCGTGGTGGTGGCTGTGGATGGAGGGATGTTGAAAATGGCGGTATTGACGCTGGTTGGTGGTGGTTATAACAGCGGAAGGAGATGGTGGCGATGATGGGGATGCGGATGGTAAAATTCAGCAAGAACTGAAGCTTCAACTCCTCAAAATTTGTGCATTTCACCATCAATGATGATTTAAAGCATGATTAACACAGAAATGAATAGCTTTAATTGATCTCAAAAAGATATATGAAGCGACCACCATTAAACCGTCCCATCTCTGGATAAATAAAATAAGAAGCAATCTGAATCTTCCTATTTGCATCAAATAGTTGAGCTTCGGTGGTTTCAGTTTTTGCATTCCAGACACACAAAGCTCGATAATTCGCTAAAATTTAGTTTTGCACTATCTATAATGAGATGACAATACCTTCTATTGGGTCCGTGACAGCTTGGGCAAGGCCAACAACCACAACCACAACCACGAAAACAAAACCATTAAGAAGAAGAGAGTGAAGATCAGACGCCATGGATTTCACAGACTGGGAACCTCAAAGTGTATATCAGGGTTCACAGTTTCAGGCTAAAGGTTAAGTTGATAAGATGGTGCTCCATATAATAGAAAAAAAACAGCACTAATGTCACAAGATTGAAGTCAACCGATGAAAACCATCAGAGCTTTCTCTCTATCGTCAACCGTTTTTAATGATTGTAATTTTTTCGAAAATAACCTTTTGAGTGGTTCTCTTTTCTGCCATTTCTTCTATGGTGACGCTCTCTCTCTCTCATGTATATCATCCTTCTATTGTGATCTTCAAAACCAAGATCAACCTCTTAATTTTTTTCTACGGTATTTGCATCCTTTTATACTCAGATCGACCTTGAAAGACCGCCCTCGCATTCATTGTTTACCACGCGTGACCATTTTATATTTTATTTGTCTTTTTCTTACCACCGACAGTGCCGTGTTGTAGGTGCCGCTCTTGGAAAGTTGATAAGATGGCCAGGGCACGTAGCGTACTGGTTGTATTCTCCATGTAATAGAAAAAAAACAGCAATAATGTCACAAGATTGAAGTCAACCAATGAAAACCATCAGAGCTTGCTCTGTTCTTTTCGCCATCAAGCTCTCTATCGTCAACCGTTTTTAATGATTGTGATTTTTTCGAAAATACCCTTTGAGTGGTTCTCTTTTCCAACTGCCATTTCTTATATGGTGACGCTCTCTCTCTCATGTATATCATCCTTCTAATCTTCAAAATCAAGATCAACCTCTTAATTTTTTTCTACGGTATTTACTTTCTTTTATACCCAGATCGACCTTGAAAGACTGCCCTCGCATTCATTGTTTACCACGCGTGACTTTTTTTCATTGAAATCGTGATAGATAAGTGTGAGTTTACTTTTATTCGTCTTTTTCTTACCGCCGACAGTGCCGTGTTGTAGGTGCCGCTCTTGGCATTCTTAAAGATGAGAACTCGAATCCCGTCGTGGTTGTTATACCTTACGCGTCTACGGCGTGTTTCTTTTTCTACTCAAGCAGGTTGGGTTCATGGAAGTAGACACGCGGCGAGAGAGAGATGACTAGTAGTTCGTGGCAGCAACAAGGTTTCATAACATGCTGGACGATGGGGTGAATACAACGGAGATGGGACCCGAGTGGTGGGTGGAAGGCGGTTTTGAGGGTTGGGTAAGGAAGTGCAATGACTATGTCACGGGTCGAATTTCAAAACAAACTTTTTGAAATCCGTTTACCTGTCATGGCGAGAATAACGCCTTGATTCTTCCATACCCTTTCCTGCACGCACTAGGGTAAAGTATTTACTCGCTTCAGCTGCATGCCAGATGCTTAGCGAGTCTTCTTCTTCGATGGTACGCATCTCACTCACACATGCACTTAGATTCAAACACAAGCAAACTCGCGAAGAATAACACGTTTGTTGGTTGTCACTCACGCCCAACTTCATACAAACCGAACCATGAAGACACACGCATGGACTGCACACACTCTCGGTCTTAACCACCCCAAATCACCCCTAGCTAGTTAAGGTTCTTCTAAAGAACCTAGCAGAGATACACTCGCCTAGCCTCACGGTGAAGGTCACAAGACACACACAGGGGAACCAACCCCTTCCAAGTGGCTGTCACGGTCACTTTATAGTGCGTTGGGCAGCACTTCGTCTTCCAGGGAATGAACCGACTGCACCTGCTGTCAAGATGGAGTAACGTCTTCAGTCTTCAGCAACACTTTAGCTCCACACTAGGACCCTTCAGCTTCCAAAGCTCCAGCCTTCCTAGCCTTAGCCATAGTTGCCTCTTCAGCTCCCTCATGAACTGCAACATTTCAATTAAGGAGTTGATGTAACTGCAGCATCCAACATTGAAGGCACACGGCTGGTGTAACCGTCCCCATCATGCTGCCCATGCCATCAATCGGTTATGTCCACACCTGGTCAACAACTAGTTGTCTGGCCCTAACCGACTCCATCTAGCCCACTACGTGACTGACTCAAGGCACTGCCTAGTCCTAGTTTCAAGACCCGACTTGCCCAAGTTTACGAACACATACTCGGACTTACAAAGGACCAAACTAAAAGACCCGAGTTACATATCCATGCCTTACAACTCGGTCTACCAAACCCACAACACGAGTGACACTCACACACCCGTGTACAACACACCATACACGCCACATGATACCAAACACACAACACCTTAACCAAGAGGGGTTTATGCTCAGTCCCGTGAGTATAGTGCGTGTGCCTCTGCCTGAACATCTCCCGGTGCGCATGTCTCTGAAGCCGTCGGATGAAGGATGCACGTGGGTGCGCGCACCATGGTATTTTTGCCTGTAAGAGACTACGAGTTCAACGGGAGGGATTGAGATGGCAGTAGTGGTTTGGGATCCTGACGGTGATTTCTAGCTGCGGTTGATGATGAAGACGACGAAGCTGGGCTGAGATGAGAGTCACGATGGTGAAAGAGTTTGGAAATGGAGGTGACGGCGTGATAGGGCAGGTTATGAGTTAGGTTAATGGCGATAGTGAGTGGCTATGAGCAGCTGAAGACATTGGATGGTTGATGATGGGTATTTTAGGTTAGAGAATGACGGCTGCAATAGTGATGGCAGAGGATGCCACGAGTATGATTTTCGTGGTACGCACCCTTGTGTACTTCCTTTGGCAACTCTTTGGCGCATGCACCATACGATGCAAGTGCAAAGACGGGCGCACCTTTCATCCGGACCCTCAATGACGAAACATTTTCTTTGTAAATAATGACGTGAGTCATGTAACCGAGTAGAGTTGGATTCATCCAAATTCAAGTCCAAGTCTGGTTGAATTGGGATTACAATAGGACTAGATTAGAAGGTTAACTAATCCTAGTTAAGCCTAACCTTAAGTGAGTTTAGTGGAGAAATATTTCTTAGAATATTCAGCCAGCTAGAAGCCATTAGTGGGTGTTGGCTACACTTATAGTGACTCTATAAACACCCGAGTGGCTGGGTGTTGAGGGCATTCAATGACATTCTTTGAACTACCTAAACTTCCTTGAGTGAGTTAGGATTCCCGGAGCCTTAGGGAGTAAGAGAGACACTCGTGAGTTCTTAGGGAGTAAGAGAGACACTCGTGAGTTGAAGTGTGCACTAGGAGTGAGTCCTAGTGAGATCTAGGCTGGATGAGTGTAGCCGTGTGATAGTCATAAGCCGTGAGCAGTGCTAAGACTGTCCTCTACTAATTCTTTGTTGAAATAAAGCTTCACAATCTTAGTTCTTTAAGTGATCTTCGTGAGCACCTAGGGGTGACGTGGGTGTGTACGTGAACCTTAGAACACCGAAGTGAAAACTGCAGAGGCTTCACACGTTGAGCGCATTGGAGTTTCGGCTGAAGAAGGAAGCGATCCTTCTTGCCATCACAGGTTAGTAAATCTTCGTTAATTGGAAACGAAAATTTGATCTGTGAGAGTTTGGTATTAGAGCGTAAAAGCTCGATTCGCAAAGAAACAATGACAGGAATGCATGCTGGAAAAAGATCGGCAGAGATCGGGAACTTACAGAATTTTCTGGTGAAGAACAAGGAAGTTCTGCGAAAAGAATTTCAGATGTAAAGTCTCTTCACCTATCCGAACGAGGTAAGCATGTAATTTCTATATGAGTAGATCTATCAAAGAGTGATAGATCGACACTCAGATCTAGCAAATCTAAGCCAGATCGAGAGAAAAGTTGTGTTCTTGAAGAACAATGCTGGAAAATCTTACCAACGGGAACAAAGTTTTGAATGATCTAAAATGTACTTGTTGTTTATGATTTTTATAAGTCTCAGACTCCTAAGGAACAAATCTAACCTTACAAGTGTGTAAGGAATTAAGATCTAAAGGGAATTCGATATGATTGGATTTGGTGAAGAATGTTTGAAAAATTCTTGCGGGAACCTGAAATTCCATATCTGAAAAATCTGAATTGTTTCTACGTTGAATTTTGTAAGTTTTTGCTTCTTTGGGAAAAGTTAACCATTAACTTGGTTAAGTACAAGCTTAAGAATAGATTAACACGCCAAGTGACAGGAGATCCAACCGAAATTACACGAGACAAGCAGTGGAGATCAGGCAGAACTCGAGTTGAAAGTGTGAGAGACAGAAACGCAGAAACCTGAAATCAGCATTTCATGCATAGTTAGTTTCGATTTGTAATTATTGGAACTTTTGGCTGAAAATTGGTGTGTAGACTCTACACATATTGTAGTTGTTTATCGTGGTCAGAAATTGTAGAAACAGATTTAGAGTTGTGTTAGAATTGTATCGAAATACCGCTGCAAATTCAAGTGCAGTCGGGTTTGTAAGTCTACTCCAAAAAGAGTTTCAGCGTCTGTAATGTGGTCCATGTGAAGTCTTGAGTGAGTGTTTCTTTTGTAAACCAGTTGTAAGGGTTGTGTTGAAGCTTACACAAGATGAGAAAGCCACGGAAAGAGGTAGTCGAAGAAGCCAGCTCCTCTGACAAGCCTTCAACAAACGAGGTGTTGATGGAGATTTTGCAACAGTTGTCCAGCTTGCAGTTGACACAGCCGCAGTTGCAGGAAAGCCACGAACGACTAGCTATTCGGATGGATTCCATGCAGGTGCAGCAGTCTAGTGTTCCACCAGAAACATAGGTGAAATAGGCTCAGGAGCTGAGTCCAATTCAGCTTGCATATGAGTGTGAAACGGCACGCATCTCTAACCTATCTTCTTTGAAAATAAAAATTCTGGAACGAGCACCATTTGGGGGTGTTTGGGATAGGAAGTCGATTGAAAACTTGTTATGGGATTTAAAGAGATATTTGAGTGTCTCTCAAGTAGCAGAAGATAGCAAAGTGTTGTTTGCTACTTTGAGATAAGACGTGAAAGTGTGGTGGCAAACTAGAGAGTTAGTTGCCATGGATGGAGGTGTGACTCTCCCTTACAATTGAGAAGAGTTTAAGAGAGATTTGAGGGGTCATTTCACGCCAACAAATTGCAATCATATGACTCATGAGCTTCTCACTAAGCTCAAGTAAACGAGTACTCTTCATGAGTATGTAGAGAAATTTAGCTCTCTATTGTTGGATATTAGAAACATGACCGAAGAGGATAAACTATTTCATTTCAAACAAGGTCTCTAACCTTGGGCTCAAGTAGAGCTAAGGAGGAGAAATCCATGGACCGTGTTGGAGGCGATTGCAGTCGTGGAAGGCATTGTGGATTTTCGATCCTTTAAGAGTGGGGGTGATGAATCCACAAAGAAAAAAGAGAAGAAAAATAGTGATATCGAAAATGGGAAAAGTAAAACCAAGAAGTGTAAGAAAAAGAAAGGAACAACCGAATACTCTAAGGAAAGAACGGTTGAATCTAAGGAAGGAAAGAATGACCAAAATAAAAACAATAAGGGATCAAGTGCTTGTTTTATATGTGAAGGCCCATACCTTATGAAATTTTTTCCAAAAAAGGCAAAAGTAGCAGCCATTATAGCCGAGGATGAGATGGCAAGGGCCACCACGAGTGATGCCCAAGCCGCCAGGTTCCAACTCTTGGGCGCAGCATGTGTGAGAGATGAATCGCGCAGGAGCTTGGTGTTCGTAGAGACGTGCATTGGGACAACCATGGTATTGCGTTAGCAAATACGGGTGCATCCCACTCCATTATTTCCATGACTATGGTCACTCAATGTGGTCTAAGACTAGATCCTTCGAAGCAAAGACTAAAAACGGTCAACACTCATGCGAATAGAGTTGTTGGAATTGCCAAAACTCACCGTGTCCAAGTCGGGTATTGGAACGGTAGCTCTGATTTCATAGTTAGCACCCTTGATGACTTTGGAGTGGTGCTAGTATGTGATTTCTTTCATACAACCAAGATTATGGCTACATCACACCTTGGAGGCTTGGTGTGTGTAGATCCACAACAACCTGGATTCGTACCATAGTGTGATCCGGATAAAGCACCATCCCTTTCAACATGTGGGGCTATGATTGTCTAAGTCATGCAAATCAAATCGGGTTTATGTAAGGGTCACCCTGCACTACTAGCAGTTTTGAGGGAGAATAAAAGGGATAGTTACGTTGAGAGGATTCCACATGAAATTGAGAAAGTGTTGCACACATTCCAGGACACGATGTCACCCAAACTTCTCAATAGTCTATCACCTAGGCCAACGACCGACAATGAGATTGTGTTAGAACCTTGAGTGAGAGCGCCTTCCAAAGCCTTCTATCAAATGAGTTCTTCGGAGTTAGAGGAGCTCAGGAGAGTTGGGGGAGCTCCTAGAAGCAGGTATGATACATCCTACAAAGTTAATATTTGGATCACAATACTTTTTCAGAAGACAAATGGTTCTCTATGAATGTGTGTAGATTACCGTGCACACAATAAAGTGATGGTAAAGGATCGTTACTCTATCCCCTTGGTAACTGACCTATTTGATCGCCTTGGAGGAGAGTTATGACTCACCAAGTTAGACCTTAGATCGGGTTATTGGTAGGTGTGGATTGCACTTGAGATGAGGCAAAGATGACCATGGTAATATGAGTTTTTGGTGATGTCATTTGGGCTCACAAACGCACCCGCAACCTTCTGCAGATTAATGAATGAGATATTGAGTGGATTCATTGATGAGTTTGTTGTAGTGTACCTCAACAACATTGTGATCTACAATCGGAGTCTTTAGGAGCACGTCCAACATCTTGCACTTATGTTTGAGAGATTGAGATCACACTCTCTTTAAAATAGATAAATGTGAGTTTGCGAGAACACCATTACTTTTCTTGGGCACATCATTGGCAGAGGAGAGATCCGCATAGATCCAAAGAAAGTTTGTGTCATCGAAGGTTGGAAAACTCCTAGGGACGTAGGAGAGCTATGGAGTTTTGTAGGGTTAGCTAATTACTACCAAAAATTCATTCGAGTTTTTTTTAAAATAACAACACCCTTGACCGAGTTGTTGAAGAAAGGGAGAACTTGGGAGTGGACGCCCAAGTGTGTAGAGTCCTTTAAGGCCCTCAAGGCCATGATTTGTAAGGAGTGAGTCTTACACCTTCCCGACTTCACTAAACCCTTCGAGGTACACACAGATGCTAGTGACCGAGTACTTGGAGGTGTTCTCAAATAGGATGAACATACTATAGCTTTCAAGAGTCAAATGTTGAAAGATGCAGAGACTCGGTATCCCGCACATGAGATAGGAGATTAGGTATGGCTTCGGATACCTGAGTATATCTGAAAGCAAGTATATAAAGGAAGTCACATGGGGCTGAAGCCGAAGTATGATGGACCGTTCAGAGTGATGCAATGGGTGGGTATGGTAGCTTATAAATTAGAGTTACTAGATCGGTTGAAGATCCATCCAATCATTTATGTGTCATAACTAAAGAAGTACTTTGAGGACCCGTAGAGGTTAGATCGTAGGCCGGTACCGTTGGTGAGAGAGGATATACCTGCAGTCGAGGGAGTGACAGTGCAAAGGGCTGCCACGACAAACGTAGTATCTTGTGAGGTAGGTAGATAAGAGCACACACAATGACTCATGGGTGTCGAGTGCATAGCTTTGGTAGTACGAGCATCTGCTACATGCATATCATACGGCCTCAAGGACGAATCCTGATTCAATTGGGGAGAGTTGTCACTAGTATGATTTTTGTGGCACATGCACCCATGCGCACCCTTGTGCATCCTTCCTCCGATAGCTCGTAGGCGCGTGCACCATATGATGCACATGTGGAGAGGCGTGCACCTTTCATCCGAACACTCCGTAGCTTGACAGATCTCCTTTGTATACATACCTTATACATAGTCATGTAAGTGAGTCATGTACATGAGTCTTGTAGGCGGGTGGAGTTGGATCCATCCAAATCCAAGTCCAAGTTGGGTTGGATTGGGACTAGACTAGGGTTGGGTTAGGGGTTAACTAATCCTAGTTAAGCCTAACCTTAAGTGAGTTTAGTGGAGGAATATTTCTCGGAATATTCAGCCAGCTAGAAGCCACTAGTGGGCATCGACTACACTTGGAGTGACTCTATAAATACCCGAGTGGCAGGGTATTGAGGGCATTCATTGACATTCCTTGAACTACCTAAACTTCCTTGAGTGAGTTAGGATTCTTGTAACCTTAGGGAGTGAGAGAGACACTCATGAATTGGAGTGTGCACTAGGAGTGAGTCCTAGTGAGATCTAGGATGGATGAGTGTAGTTGTGTGAGAGTCATAAGCCATGAGCAATGCTAAGTTTGTCCTGTACTGATTCTTTATTTGAAATAAAGCTTGACGATCTTAGTTCTTTAAGTGATCTTCGTGGGCACCTATGCGTGGGTGTGAGTGTGGACCTTAGAACACCTAGAGAGCCTTCCGCATTACAGCA
Organism: Brasenia schreberi; assembly: GCA_036023115.1. Taxonomy (NCBI): domain Eukaryota; kingdom Viridiplantae; phylum Streptophyta; class Magnoliopsida; order Nymphaeales; family Cabombaceae; genus Brasenia; species Brasenia schreberi. Next base: position 952,490 of record JAYKKT010000038.1, read on the forward strand.
TGAATGTAGGATGAAGAGAAACCTCTCTTCAAAGTGAAAACCGCAAAGGCTTCATATGTTCAGTGCATTGGAGTTTCAATTGAAGAAGGAAGTGATCCTTCTTGCCATTACAGGTTAGTAGACCTCTATTAATTGGAAATAAAAAACTTATCCATCATGGAGTAGATCTAGAGGGTCAGTGGTGGGATTTTGTGGAGTGAAATAACATAGAGGAGTGAGTTCGTTTTGTTGATCAAGGAAAAGTTATGTTTCTCACTGATATTTTCTAAATCTTATTCTTAAAGTTAATTTTTTGGGGTGTTTGTAGGTGTGAAGGTCGAAATGCTTGGAATATATGCTTAAATAAAGGGGATTATGCTCGAGTAAAAGATGATAGTGTTGTTGTATCATATAGGGTGTATTATATACTAGCATAGCACAAAGACACATCAACTTAGTGGCCATGGTACTTTGTTGTAGGTACGTGTTTTTGTATTATATTTGTTTGAGTTTAGTAATAAGTCGATATTGATCTACTTGTTTGTTCTAGCAATAAAATAATGCTTATATGTTGTAGGCATAAATTTATGAGTATTTTTGGTCTTTAGAGTTAGGCAATGCTTGGGGTGAGTTGAAGGGTAATCTAATACAGCTAGGTGGATGAGCGGTGTCACTCATAGAGACCGTTCTTATAATCATCTTATTGCATATTATGGGTAGTTAGACTCGATACATGCTAATAAGGTATGCATGTATTTTTTGTTGTTTATGGAACACAAACGTTTATATCATTTCATCTACCTTTTCTTCTTCGATCAATTGATAATCTCATTTCTAGAATGGGTACATGGACGATACCTATCACTTGTCATTGTTCGAGATGCGTTCAATAGTTGGATATCATGGAGAGGTATATACCATACTGAATTGCTCGTCAATTTGGTCATTATTTATAGATCATGATTAAACCATTAAGTCTCATTGTAGAATATAGAACAGTAAATCCACATGCTTATATGGTGGACTACCATCTGCAAGATACACATTGGCATTCATACAACTCACACTACCTTCAACCGCAACTAGTGTTGGACCCATGACTTTTTTTGGGGTGAGGCACACATGTATATAAGTTATGCTTATTTACTCATTAATGTTGATGTTTTAAATATTATTATTTAAAAGTTCTTCATGAGCTTGATTAATTTATTTGTTGACATAATAATGCCATTTAAAATATTATGATACTATTAACACTTTTGATGATAATATCAATTGACAATTGTTTAAGAGTTAACACGAACATCAAATAAAATAATAATAACAATCTTAATGTCAAGTATAATCTAAACCATAGAAGATTTATTGCACATATTACATCAAAACTTAACTATGTTTTTTTTGGTACATCAATCAATCAAAAGCAATGGTTCCTAAAATAAGTTTAAACAACAATTACTATATCAATTAGTAATAGTGGAAAATCAAAGGGATATATCCTAAAACTTAACAATGTCAACAATTACTTGATATAAGTGTTTGTCTCAAATTATATCATAAGCATTCTTTATCAATTCTAACAAATAACCTGATTTGATATAACCTCATGATTAAGTTTTCAAAGGTCATGAATAGAAAATCAAAGGGATATATCAATTTTTCTTTATCAAAGTCAACAAAGTTATCACTTAGATCTAGACAAGTAGCACACAACAACTTTGTGTTTCTCTCATTAAATAGGTCGTTGAGCTCAATTAACACCAAATTGATGATATCATTAAATATATCAATACGATAATGAAGAAAATGTGTAATATCATTATATTTTTGTCTTCTAGATCGATAGCCTAGCTTAGTGTAGATGTCTTTCTTACTCTTTACCTCTATATTATATTTCACATAAAATGGACAAACAATGCCAAGAAAAGAGTTTCATGCATTTCCTTATTTTTCAAGTTATTCAATTGTATATTTACCTCTATATTATATTTCACATAAAATGAACAAACAATGTTGTATGTGTGGAATTGTATTCTAAAGTCTATGTAGAAACTTGAAATCAAATTCACAAACTATGTCATGTGTATGAGCATGCCAGCTAGTTTGCTTAAACTAGCACACATGATTTCTGATTTCTATAGCGATTATGAGTAAGTGAATTCTTTTCGACGTAGGCCTTCTTGAACCGATGCTCAACGGTTAACCTAAATGCTTTGAAGATTGTTTTAAATCGAGTATGTTTTTAAAATTCAATTTCAATTCACAAAAACTTAACAAAAATCATGAACTTAGCCTTTAAATGAAAGTGTTTCAAAATCCTGAAAAACATAAAATGATTCTATTTTTACATACTTGTTTTTAGATTTTTTTTTTATAACTTCTGAATCTCTAAAAAATCTTGAAAATTTTATAGAAAATAGAGATTGATATGGAGATTGATGAACTATTTTTATTTCGATTTTAAGTGTTGTAGATGTGTACAATTAAAACTGAGAACATACTTTACTCAAGTATTCAGGATAAATTTATGACAGAAATACATAGGTTTAGAAAAACGGTTAGTATCTTGTTGCACAGACCTTCGATTTCAATGAACTTCTTGTTGAAAAGCTATGAATTTTAGATTTTTGATGGGATTATTTTCAATGAAATTGGTTCACTATAGACAAAGTTATGGGATTATTACCAAACCTCTATTGCAAGAAGTAAAGATTTTATAGACTTTGTTCCGATTTTATTTACAATGTTGCAAGATCCTAAAATTCTTGCTAATTTTATTGATTGTGGGTCTATATGCGTATATTAGGTATGCAAAATATTAACACATTCGGAGTAGGGAGTAAGAAATTAAAAATCATACATAAGACGTATTCAAAGTGCAGAAAATAGGTTTTCAGTTTTACAAGATACGTGAATGCATTTCGTCCGAATTAAAAGATAATCTACAACAATTAAAATGTAAATGAAAGAAGTAAATAAAGGAAATTATGATTATATCATAAGCATAGAGGGGATTAGGAGATATAAGATCTTACAATGTATATTGGGATAGGAGAAACCGAAAATCAAACACATAGCATTCATCCATGAACATAAAGGAAATTGGATAGCATAACCCTTAATTATTACGTCAAAGATGGAGTCATCTGCTCCTTAATTACAACCCGATTGAATTTAATGAAAGAGGAGAAAAGAGATTTTTTAAAGAGAAGGGAAGAAACGACCTTAATAGTGGACGATATTGGAGTGGCCGGCAATTTGATGTAGGCGGCTTGGGGGGCGGCACTTCCACTCTCCTCCTTCTCCTTCCTCTCTCTTTCTCTTTCTCTCTTTCTCTCTTTTTTTTCCTTTCTTATTGCAGGACTTTCCCTCTCTCTTTAATGCCTCAAACTAGCCCCCATTTATAGATTTCAAAGGGTTTGGATTTTGGGCCAAGGTTTCATCCTATTTCGATCCAAGGGCTGGTCCATTGCTGCACATGACATAATTTTGGATTTTGGGCCAAGGTTTCATCCTATTTCGATCCAAGGGTTGGTCCATTGTTACACGACTATATAATTGTTTAGATTTCAAGACATGCGTACACCTCACCTCTCCTTAATGTGGGTTTGCCCCTAACTGCAACATCATGGTGATTAGGCTAATACTCGCATGAGTGCACTAATTCATATATGAGTTGGTATGTTGCATGGACAAATAAGTATAAGTAAATATAACAAAAAGTAACACATACTTGTTTTGTCTTTACGTGCAATCAAACTCCAATACCTTTAGGAATGTACGTAACAACTTAACTTACCAAAGATGTACATACACAACATGATTATCCTCATGTGCTAAGTGTAGTACTGATGACTATCTAATGAATGCCATAGCTAAATAGCTAATGTAGAACAATTACACCACTCATATCTTCTTTTCTAATTTTCATCCTCACATTGTAAGCATGTCATACCGTGCTAACATTCATATCATGAAGACATGTTAATGGTGACAAAATATATTTGGGCTTGCAATGACTTTTGCTCATATCTTTCATTATACTATACTCAACATCTTTTAGTTTACTTATAAATGCATATCCTTCCAAATGCAAGGTTATAGGGTGATTATGCATACTATTATGTATATTAAATCTCCATAAACTATCTATTCCACTCTCTCCTATAAGTAAGAATGAGCATTTGACCTTCTTTGTACCAGTCTAATAACAACTTTTAACATTAACTTTTTTGTTACTTTTGTATTTGACACTTCTTTCATAGTCAAGCCATATTCTACTTCTTGCACATTTATTTTTTGATTGAAGAATGATGATAATAATATTGTATCTCCTCTCAACATTTCTTACCATTGAATCATATCATCCTTATTACAAAGTAATACAATGCATAATCAAGTATATCACTCTCACATTTAAAGAAATGCATCAACACATGTATCATCACCTAACCAATCAACAAATGGATCATTCATTCCACTTTCGTCAATCTCATATGATCATGTATAGTATATCAAAAGTCTACTATACGATAATGAACACTTTTACTTGATTTCTTTGATATCTTGCATATTAAGGAACAATTATTATGTAAACAATTATGTATAAAAAGAGCATCAATAATATCAAAATATTTTAAAAATAAAGGGTAAGTTAGTAAGAACCCTCGTAAGTGTTAATTGACTTTCACGAACTTTATGATTGAATGAGTGTGTAGTTGTCTAGATGAAAACCTCCACTTGTGTGGAGACATGAGGGAGACTAGATGGTCAACTTTTTTAGTGATGTTGATTTTGGGTGTTACTATACAAACACCCATTTTTACTTAACATATATCCCTATTGCATTTTTTTTAAAAATACTCCTTATACTCCCACTGTAACTCTCTCTCTTCTCCACTTTGATTTCATCATGCTTATTCTCCTCCATCGTGTAAGTCTTCCCTCGTTACACTCTCATAGTGATTCTCTCATTTCACTATACTTCTTCTCTATTGTAATTTCATTGTGCTTCAAAATCAGTGTCCTATTGGAGGTAGATGAGATTTTCTTTCTTTCTTCGAGGATCGTACTCGCATTAATATTAAATGATTGTTCTCACTTTCATCATTAATCATCTATGATTTTTTATTGAAATTGAGATGGTAAGTGTAGGTTTATTTATTTATTTTCTTCTTCCTCTTTCTTCCATTGTCAATTGTGGGGACTTGTTGGTCGAGAAAGAGATGCAGCCAAGGCAGTTTGTTAACACATCCACCATGAGTCCCTTTTCTTCCAGTTGTATAGCTCAAGTGCAGTTTATTGCCTAAGTCGGTGCCCCTTGGTTGTGAACCTCTACTATGCATGGTGCATCTAAGATGCATCATTCTTCATTGCAAGACGTGTTCAAGTCGCATCTCTTATTATGTTATATATTATATACATGTAATATTAGTTGCTTATATTGCACACTTTCTTACATATTCACATATTCAAATAAAACACTTGTTTCGAATTTTCTAGTAGGAATGAGTAGGAGAGGTGATGATGCATCATATGGAGGTAGATGAGTAAAAGGTTGTATTATTACGGCATCATTGAGACGACAAAGTACCTTTGGGTTGACATATAGTAGATGATCATGATGACACTAGGGGGAGGGACTTGTTGAGTCATCACATGTAGATCGTCTTAGGATCTAACTACACTTCAAGATATATTATGAGTTAGCTTCTTCGGGATACCATAATGAAGCTAATCGTTCAGAGCTTCCTCTCAATGAGTACCCTATAGAGGGTGATGATGATGTTGTTCTTCCTATCCTAGAGTTGTTTCCTAGCTTTTCAAGTCATATTGCATATACAGTTTGACATTAGCATGTAATTATAAACCCTCATATCATATATCATTTTGTCCATTACAAGTAGATGATTCTTAGATATGAATGTACTTGACAAACATTTTTGTGTAAATATATAGATATTGTTGAAATAAAATGTTGTGGTTGAGTGGTTGTTTCCATAATAAAATGTTGCAAGATCAGGAAGTTTGTAAGATATTATACAATAAGTCAGACTTTAGATCAATCATTACTTAATACTTTTATCGAGAGATAGCAACCCAATAACACGTGTCATAAGGTGACCCCCCAACATTTACTAATAATAGAAGGAATGTTGTCAACCTAACTCTTGGAGAGTTGTACTAATGCAACATTTCACACTCTATGACCTAACTGATATGAGTCATCAACATACAATGCTCAAGAAGAGACTGACTATCCTCTAAATGTGCAATACGATAGAAAACAATGAATATATCTCTATCTTCTATTAAAACTAGAGAGTATCTATGTTGATAATGCGTGACCTCTCTAAATTAACAATCCACAAGCTTTAGGCTACCATGCCTCACTCTCTACTAAAAGCTCCCCAATGATGCGGTAGTTACAATTAACAATGAATATATCTCTATCTTCTATTAAAACTAGAGAGTATCTATGTTGATAATGTGTGACCTCTCTAAATTAACAATCTACAAGCTTTAGGCTACCATGCCTCTCTCTCTACTAAAAGCTCCCCAATGATGCGGTAGTTACAATTAACATCTCTAAAAATATTTACTTATTTATTAACATATGGGATCATAAACTAAGACATTTGTATCTTGTTGGGCTATCCAAAATCTACTCTTTTGATAGTCTTTTTGACAGGAGAAGTATTAATACATGAAGTCATGGAATCTTGGGCAATATGAGACATAGGGTCAAAACTACTTGAATAAGAAAGATCACATCCAAGATACACTCCATGCCCTTTGCCATGCTTGTATCTTCACCGTCTACTTGGCTTTTCATGAGTAGCACTCATCTCTATATACTTTTATAAGGACAACTCCCTCTTAATAGATTTCTTAAAAGGTTTATCTTTAAAACAATGAAGTCATGATTCCTCCAGTATTGTGTGATAAAGATTCAACTGCTCATCCAAAATATCAGCCAACTTGTTTTTTTTTTTTATATATTAAGATGAGTCAATAATTGTTTAACAATATCATGGATTGTTGCTAATCAACATGTGAGTTTGCTTGTTTGTGCATATGTACATCATTATTTTATTTTGAATCATTTGCTTATAGTTTGTTGGTCAACAAGGACTCCTTTGGGGCCCGTTTGTGTTCATAGTCCAAGCTGGACCAATAGGCCTTGGCCAAATCGGCTAGACATATTAGGCCTTGGTGCAGCTAGTTTTGCGTTCACATCATGCATGGAAGACTTATGTTTCCAGTCTTGAGGGCTTGAACCCCTTTTATTTATAAAATTATTTAAAACCAAAGTATTGACAATGAATTATTTTGGTGTATCAAGAGATATTGAGATTTGTATGTCCCTTTTATTAACAAGATATTTACAATAAAACAAATCCTTTTTTCCATATTACACTTACCTTGCACATTTTATGTTTTACATTTTTTTTATTCTTTCTTGGTTGCTTTGAAGCTTATAAAAAATAAAAAGTTTTTTTCGAGATATTAAAAGACAATAAATTATCATTTTAAGCTTTTATAAATATACTTTGTCGGCCCCTTATATTAAGCTACTTTTTTCCTTTTGAACAGAAGTGGTAAATTGTATAGTTCAAACATGTTTCTAAAATTAATTTGTGATAATAATCTTATTTTAAATATTAATTACTAATTCAGGTTATTAAATTTTATTTTATTTAAGCATTTAATCAATAATATAAATATCAATTTACATTAATGACCTTAATTTATAAATAAAGTAATCAGTTTTAGAAAACATGAAAATAATATGCTATAATATTTTATATTAATATATTCAAATTAAATTGTGATGATAACCTTAATTAAAACATTATCTTTCATGCTTAGTGGTTGCAACCCTAATATTGTTGTAGAGAGTCTTGTTTATATGGTAGAAGCATGTAAAAAAAAAAAATTTAAAATACAAGTATGTCTTTTGTGATAAGTAATTTAGGGAAAAGTATTTTTAGAAATTAACTTAATTTTCATGGCATTAAATATTAATTATCAAATATTCAATTTATGAACTTAATTTTCATGTATTTAACATCAACTTAACTTTCATGCCTATCAAATTAATAATCTTTAACATCAACTTAATCAACTTTAATACTAATTTTCATGTCCATTAAAATATAAACTTTATTCTCAACTCCCTCAAGTACATCACGTGCCATTCTGTTCATATCTGCGGACCATAGTTATACCAATGATCTACTAAAAGTAGATATGATAGTATTTAGATATAAATTTTGTTCTCATATACTTTGTGTGCTTAATTTGTTTCTTATGTCATTGTTGAATATTACAGGCTTTAGTGAAATGCAATCAATTGTTTCTTATTTTAGAATTATCATTTTTCTTATATTTTTTTCAACCCACCCGAAATAAGTTTCTAGATCTGCCACTGCCCGTTATATACCGAATATATGTTCACTTTTTATAAAGAATCAAGGTTTCAAAAACTCATTAATTTAATACCTTGCATAGCATTTGACGTGATACCTCTAAATGCATGTTTGACATGGCACTAACATCTACATAAGCTACAACACATGAACTATATCAAAAAATTAATTGAAAATTAAAATACTCATAATAGTTAAAACAAGCATTCTAGCACTGGCAGTATGTCTAGTCGATATTAATATTAAAGTAGTCCTAATATTAGAGTAGTTAAAATTAGTCTCAAAAGATACATAATATCATTTCCTATCTACTTCACAGTACTCCAAGTTTGGAATAAAAACAAATTAATAAAGAAGTCAATACCTTGTCTCAACCCAATAGCCCATAGACAACGATCTTAGCAAAAAGCAAGGCCAGAAAAAATATAAAAAATTGTATAGTTTTGCTACTGCACAACATATCTAAATCCACTTTGTAAATGTGCATTCCAAGATCCTCAATTGCAACTTGAAGTTGCATTAAAGCAGTATCAATAAAACATAAAAATATTAAAATAGGTAAGAAAAAGAAAACCATAGTGAATAATGAGCGTCTTTGATATATTTGAACAATCTTACATGTACGGCATACTCATTTTATTAGTATCACACCAAAATGTTTCTCAAGTTACAAATCCCTATACATTAAATAAGAAACACAAGTATAAGGAACTTTAAAGAGAACAAAAATAAGTATATATAAAGTACACACAACTAAAAAAAATTATATTACCTATAGTTTCTGTCGTGTCTGCATATTCTGAAATTGACGATCTCAACCCAGGATCAAGATTAAATGTTTTACTTTCCATTTAAAGTGGGATTTTTCTGTATCTAATATCTCCACGTTGATTAACAAAACTTGATTGTCTAGCCAAGACACAATCTTCACTTGATATTTAAAAAAAAAATCTTTCCATATCTATAACAATGAAAAACCAAAATATACAATTAAAGAAACATGAAGGAGTGAATTATGAATACTAAGCATATTGTCAACACAAACTAGCTATGAAATTGTCTAATTGATAGACTAAACAACCAAATCGACTATCAAATTGTCAAGCTAGTGAAAACCGAAGATGCCAATATGTTCACATAGACCACATGACAAGCTAGAATGAATTATGAATACTCATTTAAATTTTTAATCCCATTACAATAACATTCAAGCATCTAAAGCATTTGTAGGTTGAATCAAATATTACAATAAAATTGGATTAGATAATTTGCCCTACATGTTCAATAGAGACTAGATGACAAACTTGAATGTCATTTAATCCCATGACAACATCCAAAATTGAATTGACCATCACAACATGATAAGTTTGAATTAGTACTCATTTAATCCCAGAACAACAACATCCAAGCATCTAACGCATTTGCATATTGAATCAATCTATCATATATCACAACACAACCATATTATGTGTAAAAAGATGCTTGATTTACAAAGTAATACAACTGCTTATAGTTATAGGTGATTCAAACCGACACATCGACATTGAGTTTTGAAAAATATGGGTTGAGGTTTAACGTTCAATATTCTCACGACCAATCTAAACTTTTCTTCAAATCAAAGTCCGCAAAAGACATTAAGACAATAAGAGTCCTTCTAGAATTGTTTAATCTACTTGTATTTCTTCTTGCAAACGAAACACATAAATGAGAGATAGAAATGCACAAGATGTTTATCTTAGAATGGGATGGAATGAAAAATGAGATGAGAGGTGTAATAGGTCGACTGAAAGTTGTGAATTTTTAGTTGATGTTGATGGTTCTTTTGTGAATAAATCACAACTAAGTGGTAGAGGAGATTTGGGAGAAACACAAGAAAATCTAAGAAACCGATGGGTACAAAACAAGCTTAATCAAATTGAGAAAACAATAAACAAGTTTAAATCAGATTTGGGATTTTAGATATTTTTTGAAAGTTCGGATAAAACCCCAATAGTGAAAGATCCAAAAAAAAGACCCGAAGCACTAAAGGTAACATGGAGATCAAGTTGGGTTGGGGCGGACCATAAATAATTTCAAATTTTATAAAAAATTCCAACTTTTTGGAATTTCAGTAACGTTAAGTTTACTCAAAAAGTTAAAATTGAGGAGCTTAATTCATCATAAATTTACCTTTTGTAGCTTTTAAAAGAAGTTGCCTATATTTAAGAGAACTGCTCGGTCAGGTCCCCCTTTTAGCAACCAATCCGTACAATTACACGGATGGAGATATTAATGTCGATCACTCGCATTCGGACCTAAATCTGACCAGAATATGAATTCGATTAGTTGGATCCAGTAACTAAAACAGATTCAGTTATCAATCGGTTTTGGATCAGTTCTCACTTTTGGATCAACAAATTTTACTTATATTTTCTTATATGTCCCTCTCTTTGTAGATATTTTGAATCAATTCCTCCTTTTTGCTAATCTAGGAAAGGCCTTTTGTAAGCCTAAGTAATAAAAGAAATTAAGTGATAGAAAGGGGCAAAATGACAGAAATGGCGATACCGACCGGACCCAACTCAATCTAACGCAAAGGGAATGGGGTTTATCTGCTTTCACTGTGTTCACCTTTGGGTACGAGAAAAACAGGAACATCTTTCGTCGAGTATGTGGTGCCCGTGGGATAAGAAGTACCCAGTCCATCCCAACTAAAATTAACCACCAAACATTAGAATTTTTTAGAATTGGATTTACAAAAAAACATTTTAGTTCAAAATACTTTTGATTTCAAGAATTTTTATTCATAACAAAGTAGGGGTAGTGAGAGCTCCATACCCGCCCTGTATATGTCCCGTCCTAACATCCCTAGACATGTCCAGTTCTGGTTGGCCTTGAACCTAGAACTCAACTGGTGGTTTGGGGCCGGTTCCTGTTTAAGTCTAAAATCGCTTGGAACCGGTGCTTTTATTAAAAAGATTGAAAACTATAAGACAGATTTTTAAAAAGTACTGGAACCAGCAGTTCCAACCTTCGGTTCCAGTTTCACCTCTTATAAAACTGGAACCGAACCGGGTGGTCCCCAGTTTCAGGTTGGAAACGCTGGACCTACAAAATGACCGAAAGTATCACTTAGAATAAACAGTCTAATACCATCTTAAAAAGGTCATTACGTTTTAATATACCTTTTCCAATACCATCTTTGATGTTGATTTTGACCTTCTTAAGCCAACATTTTATAGTCTAAGTTATGGTTGAAACTTATGCCCTTTGATTTGAGATCAATGGATTGAACCACATGATTAGGATACAAAAACATTGAAATTTTATGGGAATTGAAAATGAACAATCAACATGGGTTGCATTTTAAGCCTCATATAATCACTATTAGTCTAGTACCAATAAGAATTTAATTACCCAAAAGCTGATCTCGATTATGTAAAATGTACCGAGCAAAATTAAAACCTAATAGTTTGAATATTTTTTTTCCTTCATTGTAAAGCTAAACAAGGGATGTTTCATGATGCTTGGTATAGTCTTTTAGGCTTGAAAGCATCAGAAATCTAAAAGTGGCTTCCGAACAAAATTCAAAACAGGCATTTTCTGGGCATTAATTTGGATTAGCTAGATGGGTACTTAGTCACTACTATACTTGTGCAATATTAGTATTTAACTCCAGAAAGTAAGATCATGTTTTTTGTCTTTCGAAGACTTTTGATGCCTTCCTCTGCCTCCTTTGAAGTGTTTGATAAAGAAATGCTAGATCAGCCAAAATAATTAAGTGTTTGAAAAACCCCATTTAATAAATCAGATGATCAGTTTATCGTTCGTCAAGCACCAAAGGCGTAATAACGCTTTTGAATTTGGGTATGGATCATATACAACTCAGAGGTCAGAAAGTGAGCTCTAAATCTGGTAAGAACAAGTCACTAATTTCAATCTCGGTTTCATGATGGTTACTATGAACAACCAACAACAACTAAGCCTCTTATGATACTAGGTGAAGTCAGCTATATGGATTATATGTTTTCATAAAGCTTAATCATGTGTCATGCTAACAGTTAATTCAATGAAAGTTGGATCATTGTTCATTCTTTCCTTCTAATACTTTTTTGGTCTTCGTATGCTTCTTTTAATATTTTCACCATCTAACTTTTTATGGAGCTCCTGTTGGTCGCCTTTCACGTATCCAAACCACCTTAAATGATTGTTAATATGAACTCTAACAAATTAAGAAGGGAATCAAGGATCTACTTCAGAATATCAAAACAAAAAGGAAAAAAAGTTCCAAAAAAAAAAAAAGGGTGCGTAAGCCAAATGCTTGTCGTTAAAAAATGCAGGCTTTTATTTGTGAAACACTTGCAATGCAAAATATCACGATAAAATCAGATATTTTTGCATGACTTTTATTGGTAATACTGCAAATAGATGGGTTATATCCAAAAAAATCCCTTAGAATTATTAAGAAATTTATTTAAAATATAAAAAATCTGGTTCGTAAATGAATAAGTATTAGAATCTTATTTGAAGTTCAATATACTGTGCTCGGGCCAAAGCCCGATTCATTTACTTCCCTGAATAAAGCTTAACTTATCCTTTTTTGTGTTGGTAGAGCAGGAGGCCAAAGCCGGTATGCACACCCTGTGAGTCGAACTCACGGCTAGCCATCACCCGAGTTGAGAGCCCTGCCAAGTGGGCTGACGCCCTGAGTGTAGCTGAACTTATCCTAATAAAGATAAAATGCAAAAGCTATAAATAGAGTTGGCAACTGTTTCGGGTCAATTTGTACAGTGTCGTTCGCGCTTGTGTCAAAAATAGGTCCACTCAAACAAACTGATCCTTTCTTGTGATACTCTGGGTGAACACGAAAAACAAATTTTTAAGTCGTGTCAATATCAGGTTTTTGCACTCGGTACAATATTGCTGGTAATTTTGTATCTTGGATCATTTTCATGTTGTGTTATTTCCGGTTCATATAAAAAAGCGTACAACCCAAGCATGGTCCAATATCTTATGGTGCTGCATCGTGTCGGCTGAACGAGTCGTGTTTGTACCGGGTTCTTGTCGGGTCTAATATTGTCAGCCTAATAATAAATGAGGATTCTGTGATGAAGAACGAAAAAACGGTGGAAGTTCCACCTACATTCTCTCGTTCACGTTTCTTACTTGACATATTGCAAACGCTATACAAAGAGGGCTTGTACTTAACGTCTTAATAATGATAATTTATTCTTGACTAAATTAGTATGTGAGTAAAGACTAAAATACCCTTACTGCTGTAGTGGTTGCTACACAGAAACGGTCTTGTTTTGGTTGGTTGCCGTGACCTGCTCTTCGTCACACCGGATGCAGACTTGGTCTGAACTGGGTCAAGTTCCAAACCACGCCCGGCTTAGACCATAGTAGACGAGCAACAAACTGGGTTCTAGTGATCGCATATCAATCCCAATTGCTTGGTTCTTTGGGGTGATCTTGCCGCAGAATAGAAGTGAAGGAGATGGTGCTATCTCACATTCACATGTTCGTTTCAAAAATCACTATATGTTCAAATGGGTGTGAGCTCGTTTAGACTTGGCTGTGTCGAACCCCACAACGGGCATAGACGAAGTGAGCCTACCCATTGTGCGTAACCAGTTTGTGTCCACATTTGTCTAAGTCCAGAATTCGGTTAGCCTGTCTAGTCGAACTAAACCACTTGATTTCCAGTGGAACAAATCGAACCCACCTAGAGCTTGGCTCGAGATTAGGAAGTCCCATTTAGCTCGAGGATACAATAGTAATTTTCTGCTTGTAGGAGCACCCATTTAGGAATCGTCTCCAAGGTCGATGTATAAAGCGAAGAGAGAGAAGGGTGGGGCGTCGAAGAAAAACCTAAAAATCCTCTTTTCCCCTCGGCTTCAACGCACGCTATCCTACCGAGTTTTCTTACGAAATCCAACCGCCAAAACCACCCCTCGTTATCTTCCTCCACCGGAGTGTGGTTTTCCGTGGGATGTGATGAGCGATGCGCTGCCATGAGGCTGCTGCGAAGAGAGCCCATTGGAGGAGAGATGGACGATGAGGCGGAGTCGGCGAGACGCTGGGGACGTGGGAGGAACTCGTCCTGGGCACGGCGGTTCTTCGTCACGGGTCGGACTCGTGGGACTCCATCGCCTCCGAGGTCAAGACCCGAACTGCAACCCTACTCCACCTTTTCACCCGAAGGTAAAGTCTCAACTCTCTTTCTTCTCTTCCAAAACCAAATTGCATCCTCTTCGCATTTCGGCAAATAAAAATTCTCCGTTTCCGTTCTTTTCTTCCTATTGAATAAATTGAGTTTTACCCGCCAAAGAAAACTACGGATTATCATGAGCTGTCCTACAACAACAACTAAGCCTTTTTCCATACTAGACGGGGTCGGCTACATGGATTCTTTGTTTCCACAGATCCCTATCGTGTGCCATGTTAGCAGTTAACTCCCAATAAGCTAGATCATTCTTTATGTTTCTTTCCAACACTTTTGTGGTCGTACTCTATCTCTTTTAATACTTTTCAAATTTAGTTTTTCTAACCTTCTTATAGGTTCTTCTTTTGATCTTCTTTCTATATGTCCAAACCATCTTAAAGGATGTTCTCTCATTTTATCCTCTATTTGTGCCACTCCTAATTTGTTTCTAATAACCTCATTATGTATACGGTCTTTTCTTGTATGACCACTCATCCATCTTAACATCTTCATTTCTGTCACAAACATCGTTTGTACATGTTGATGATTAACTGCCCAACACTCAGAACCATAAAACATGGCAGGCCTAATTGCTGCTCTATAATATTTACCTTTTAATTTTAATGGTATCTTCTTATCACAAAGAATACCTGATGCTCCTCTCCATTTTAACCAACCAGCATTAATTCTATGTATAACATCTCCATCAATTCTTTCATCACTCTGAAAAATTGATCCTAGGTATTTAAAACTTTCCTTTTGGGGAATGCAATGTGTGCCAATTTTAATTTCTATGTCCTCTGAAGTAACCAAATGATCAAACTTACATTCCATATATTCTGTCTTTGTTCTACTAAGTCGGAGGCCTTTGCTTTCTAATGTTTCTCTCCATAGTTCCAATTTTCTATTAACTTTTCCTTAGACTCCTTCACTAATACAATGTCATCTGCAAATAACATACACCAAGGTACTTCATCTTGAATATGTTTTGTTAACTCATCCATCACCATTATAAATAAGTATGGACTTAAAGTTGATCCTTGATGTAACCCTATGTTGCATGGATACGGGTACGGTACTAGTACCCGGTACGGGGTACGCAATTTTCTAAAAAACTAAGGTACGGGTACGTCACTATTAAAAAATTATATATATATATATATACACACACAATTATATAGATCATTCTATATTTTAAAGAGCATTCTAGTGTTTGTGAATAATTTTATTCTAAGTTTCTAACTATGACTATGAGAATGCCATTTATATTCTTCTTCAAAGTAAGAACAATCAAACAACAAACACATACCAAAAGTCGTCAATTGAATTTGCAAGGAAAGATCTAAAACCAGCATAAAAGGTGATCCCCATCATTGGGGTTGCAATGCTTACCATAAGAGAATCAAGAGTTCCTGAAGAAGCATCATTTCAAGAATATCATAAATCATAATAATGAAGCCAACAACATATAAGCAAGACCAACATATGCAAAAAGAATTAATGAAGAGATAGATAGACCTTTATCAATCACAACAGCCTAATGATCTCCACCTCAATCTCCATGAAAGCAAAGTTTGTGGTCAGCACAAGTATGTTTCTCAATGCGTAACATGAACCTGAATAACTCATTAATCATAGTAAAGATACCTTGCAAAAGCTAATAGTGCTTGTAAACCAAATAACTTACAAACGTCCAAGTCAACTAGTCTTAGATAGGTGAACTAGTAAGGACAAACATAAACAACAACAACCACTACCAAGGACAAACATAAAAACCACGAAATCGACATGTAACCATAAGAGGTGAAAGCGCATATACTCCTGGAACTTTCCTGCTCCCTCTCCCAAACAGGATTACTGCACATTGTCTAAAAGGACAGAATATCACGTAGCTATTTGCACTACATATAATACAGATCAACGTTGTAACTTGTAAGTTGTAACTTGTAAGTGTATATATCCATTGACAACTATTTCACATAAACCACATAAACCACATAACGTTGTAACTTGTAAGTGTACATAAACCACATAATGTCACAAACATGAAACATGTCGGCATGCCTTCAATGTTTCAATATGAAATGAGCCCCGTTAACCTCTAGCATGCCTTCAATGTTTCAATATGAAATGAGCCCCATTTTCACCTGAATGCACGCATAAAAAGAAAATTTCATGTTTCAATATGCAGGAGGTGAGTGAGACGAAGGACGGAAGGAGAGAGCCCAAATGCAACAACTTAGACGAAGGAGGTGAGTGAGATGAAGGACGGAAGGAGAGAGCTTAAATGCCCCATCTCCACGATAGCTCAGCATGCCTTCAATACGAAATGAGCCCCGTTAACCTGTAGCAGAACAACCAACAAGGCAACAACTGTACCAAGAGGTGAGTGAGATGAAGGACGGTGGTCGCTGGTTGGCGATCGGCTTGAGACGAAGGAGAAACGTAGGAGGTGAGTGAGATGAAGGACGGAAGGAGAGAGGGAGCCAGTCTGCCAGAGGGAAGAATCGAGAGAGAGTTAGGGTTTTAAATTTTTTTTGGATCGGATTGGGTCAGTTGATCCGAATCCGATCCACCCACGTACCAGGTACCGGTACGTGGCGTACCCAAAGTCGGGTACGCATACCCGAATACGTATTCATGCACCGATACGCTACTGGCCATATAGGTACGTACCCATACCCGGTATGTACCGGATACGGGTACAATGCCCAAAAGGGCGTACCCGTGCAATATAGATGTAACCCAATATTAACTTCAAAGAAGTCTGTCGTTCCTTCGTGAGTCTTCACACATGTTTTTGCACCATCATACATGTCTCTTATAAGGTTAATATATGTCAATGGGATACCTCTTTTTTCCAAAGTTCTCCAAAGAACCTCCTTCGGTACCCTATCATAAGTTTTTTCTAGATCAATAAATATCATGTGAAGGTCTTTCTTTTTTGCTCTAAAATGTTCCATAAGATGTCTCAAAAGGTGAATTGCTTCAATAGTAGATCTGCCTGGCATGAATCCAAATTGGTTCTTTGTTATACTTGATACTTGTCTTAACCTGCGTTCTATAATTCTTTCTCATAATTTCATAGTATGGCTCATTAACTTGATACCTCGATAATTCACACAATTTTGAATGTCTCTCTTGTTCTTATATATGGGTATAAGTGTACTTACTCTCTATTCCTCGGACATCGTTTGGTTTTTCCATATTTCATTAAATAGTCTTGTGAGCTAGGTGATTCTTATTTCTCTGAGTATTTTCCAAACTTCTATATGAATATTATCTGCATTCATATGTTTAAGAGCCTCTTTGACTTCATTCTTTTGAATACGTCGGTAGAAATTGTGGTTTATATACTTTTCTGATTTGGCTACATCTCCTAAGCTAATACTAACATCTTTATTTTCATTAAAAAGATTATAAAAATAGTTTTTCCATCTATTCCTTATATCATCATTTGCCACCATCCTCGTCTTTTATGCATCTAATATAATTAAGATCTTTAGTTTTCTTATCTCTAGCCCTATCTATCCTAAAAATATCTCTTTCACCCTCTTTTGAGTTGAGTTTTTTATATAAGTCCTCCCAAATTTTAGCTTTTGCTTTACTCACG
The DNA here is from genome assembly GCA_036023115.1 of Brasenia schreberi. Classification (NCBI taxonomy): domain Eukaryota; kingdom Viridiplantae; phylum Streptophyta; class Magnoliopsida; order Nymphaeales; family Cabombaceae; genus Brasenia; species Brasenia schreberi. Next base: position 970,698 of record JAYKKT010000038.1, read on the forward strand.
ACATTTTTCGCTTCTTTCTTTGCTTTCTTATAAGCCTTTAAAGTTTCACTAGTTTTTTTAGCATAATGTAATTTGTAACATGCCTTCTTTGCCTTAATTTTATTTTGTACTATTTCACTCCAAACATTAGAAAACAAAGAACATTAGAAAACAAAGGCCTCCGACTTAGTAGAACAAAGACAGAATATATGGAATGTAAGTTTGATCATTTGGCTACTTCAGAGGACATAGAAATTAAAATTGGCACACATTGCATTCCCCAAAAGGAAAGTTTTAAATACCTAGGGTTAATTTTTCAAAGTGATGGAAGAATTGATGGAGATGTTACACATAGAATTAATGCTGGTTGGTTAAAATGGAGAGGAGCATCAGGTATTCTTTGTGATAAGAAGATACCATTAAAATTAAAAGGTAAATATTATAGAGCAGCAATTAGGCCTGCCATGTTTTATGGTTCTGAGTGTTGGGCAGTTAATCATCAACATGTACAAAAGATGTCTGTGACAGAAATGAAGATGTTGAGATGGATGAGTGGTCATACAAGAAAAGAAAGTATACATAATGAGGTTATTAGAAACAAATTAGGAGTGGCACAAATAGAGGATAAAATGAGAGAACATCGTTTAAGATGGTTTGGACATATAGAAAGAAGATCAAAAGAAGAACCTGTAAGAAGGTAAGAAAAACTAAATTTGGAAAGTATTAAAAGAGGTAGAGGACGACCACAAAAGTGTTGGAAAGAAACAATAAAGAATGATCTAGCTTATTGGGAGTTAACTGCTAACATGGCACATGATAGGGATCTGTGGAAACAAAGAATCCATGTAGCCGACCCCGTCTAGTATGGGAAAAGGCTTAGTTGTTGTTGTTGTTGTTGTATTTCACTCCACCATCAAGCTTCTTTTTGTGTCGGTACCCTACCTTAGATACTCCTAACACATCTTTCGCCACTTTCCTAATATGTATAGCCATATTGTTCCACATATCACAGGCTATACCAACATAATTTCAAACATCTCCTTGAAGGACTTTCTGTATAAATATATCTTCTTTCTCACTTTTGAGGTTTCACCATTTAATCAGAATTGTCTATGGGCTTGGTAAAAGTTTTAAAAAGTACGATCTGGCGAGCTTTGATAAGGTGACTGCACACAGACATGCACCCCTGTGAATCGAACTCGCCACGACTGTGTGTGAGAATCCAAGAGCCCTTTCAGTTGAGGTAACGTTTTAGGTGCCGAGCTGAACATACATATGTTAATGTGCCGCTCATGTGATTTACCGAGACTGGGACGAACCGAATGTGACTGCTCGGTTTGTTTGTAAGGACGAGCCAAACGGGATGGGTTGGCTAATTTATTTGTTCTGTGTGGGTTTCGTCTGTTTATGTCGTGAAGCTATAAAAAATCAAGGCTGCTTTAGCTTCACGCCACGAGACTTGACTTTTGGATGTTTGTTGTTTCGGGGTGGTACAAAAGGGTTATGGATAGGGTTGTATCGCATGATGGCATTCTTGTAATAAACATGTATTTATTGGGCATTGTGCAGGAATGCAAGGTCTGGTACAAAGCATTGCAGGAACGCTACAACAGCTGCGAGTAAGTATGACAAACACTTATTTTATCGTTAAGTTATCGGATGTTACAGTGCAGCTTTTACCCGTAAAATTCGCAAACGCCACCGATTTTTTGTTTGTGTCATTCTAAAAGCGGGTACCATGAATGCCTAATCCGGGTTCAGTCGGGTTTGCACCATTGGGGTACAGCTCTCCTAGAGCTGGTATTTTCCATTCCTCTTTGAGACCTTGCAAAATTCGGTTCAAATGCTGAATTTTGCTTGGCAAAGATCGCGGTCGGGTCGTGTTTGTATCCTGGTCAGTGTTGTGTCTAATGTATGGGTGATACTATCATGATATTGTGATGCTTTAGGATGGAGGAGAAAAACCTCAAATTCAAAGAAGAATTGCTTGATTATGTGAGCGAAGGGTAGAAAAAAGAAGAGAAGATAGACGAAGAACAAGATGAAGAAAAATTGGAGAGTATAAAAGAAAAGGGAATAAAAAATGAGGCAGATAGCAATAGCAGAAGCTTGAGATACTGTTCCTTTTGCTCAAGTAGTTTCAATATTAGTAACCCCATATTCAGAGATTTATATGGGCCAGTCCAGGCTCTACCCGTTTCCTGCAGCCAATTTACGTGTGAAAAATCTCATGTGCTGAAACTCATGCATACATGCGTTCTTAGTAAAAGCTAATTGCTCAAAATGCCCAAAAGGCATCACACCCATTGCTTTTTTAAAAGCACATGAGTATAATGCAAAAGATGTGGTGGTATGAGTATAATTTAAAAAGTTCGAAGGGTTTTCAAAAAAGTATGAAGGGTAATGTTATATATGTGTGTGTGTATATAGCTTGCAACTACAAGCTAAGCATTGGATTTCTGATTATTTTCTGGTTGTAGAGCGCTATTGGAAGAAGTGAGGAACAGGTTGGAGAGTTAAAGAGGGAGATAGAGAAGACAGAATATTCCATCGAGTAATTTTTTCTCTGGTCACATACACATGCGTGGAGTATTTTATGGAGGTTTATATTCGGTCATCAAATTTTCATGAGATGTTTGAATTCTATAATTTTCTGAAAAGGACTGCACATATACTGAAATTTATTGAATCTAATCCTGATTTTAACTAACCAATTTGTATAGATCTTAGGATCATATCTGCAGTGCTATATTTGAAAATACTAACAAAACATCTCATCCAGTGGGTTCGTGCACACGACAATTAGATTCCTTTTCTTTCTTTCTTCCTTGATGAGGAACCCTCAACTGGGTCTCTTTGCCTCACCACTTGTGAGGAGTCACCATATGTGTTAAACATGACCCACAAGTAAGTACCTTTTGCACGAGGCATGTAATGAGCAGGAGGTATTAGCACCATTTTCTCAGGCATCTTCATTACATGCCTCAAGGTACTTACTTGTGGGTCATGTTTAACACATCATAACAAAATTTTGTTCACGAGCTCCAACCCCTTGTTCGCACCACCTATTTGTCTATTATATGTGTTTCAATAGCTATAATTGGTAAAAGCGAATGTCGGACAGGCTTGTTGCCTCTATGTTTGTGTTATATCAAAATGTACTTTCTTTAACCTCAAACAACCATGTTATTTTTTGGTATGTATCTATGTGTCTCTCTCTCTCTATATATATAATTTGCTCTGTAGGTAATTATAAACTTGAGTGCAATATGTACTAGTACTGGAACTTATAGTTTTGTTAATTTTCTTGAAAGCTAACCTGGCCTATGTCCTTGGAATACCAAAAAATGATGAAAACTGCTTACACACTTTTTTTCAATGTAACAACAACAACAACTAAGCCTTTTTCCATACTAGACGGGGTCGGCTACATGGATTCTTTGTTTCCACAGATCCCTATCGTGTGCCATGTTAGCAGTTAACTCCCAATAAGCTAGATCATTCTTTATTGTTTCTTTCCAACACTTTTGTGGTCGTACTCTATCTCTTTTAATACTTTCTAAATTTAGTTTTTCTAACCTTCTTATAGGTTCTTCTTTTGATCTTCTTTCTATATGTCCAAACCATCTTAAACGATGTTCTCTCATTTTATCCTCTATTGGTGTCACTCCTAATTTGTTTCTAATAACCTCATTATGTATACGGTCTTTTCTTGTATGACCACTCATCCATCTTAACATCTTCATTTCTGTCACAGACATCTTTTGTACATGTTGATGATTAACTGCCCAACACTCAGAACCATAAAACATGGCAGGCCTAATTGCTGCTCTATAATATTTACCTTTTAATTTTAATGGTATCTTCTTATCACAAAGAATACCCGATGCTCCTCTCTATTTTAACCAACCAGCATTAATTCTATGTGTAACATCTCCATCAATTCTTTCATCACTCTGAAAAATTGACCCTAGGTATTTAAAACTTTCCTTTTGGGGAATGCAATGTGTGCCAATTTTAATTTCTATGTCCTCTGGAGTAACCAAATGATCAAACTTACATTCCATATATTCTGTCTTTGTTCTACTAAGCCGGAGGCCTTTGCTTTCTAATGTTTCTCTCCATAGTTCCAATTTTCTATTAACTTTTCCTTAGACTCCTTCACTAATACAATGTCATCTCCAAATAACATACACCAAGGTACTTCATCTTGAATATGTTTTGTTAACTCATCCATCACCATTATAAATAAGTATGGACTTAAAGTTGATCCTTGATGTAATCCAATATTAACTTCAAAGAAGTCTGTTATTCCTTCATGAGTCCTCACACATGTTTTTGCACCATCATACATGTCTCTTATAAGGTTAATATATGTCAATGGGATACCTCTTTTTTCCAAAGTTCTCTAAAGAACCTCTCTCGGTACCCTATCATAAGCTTTTTTTAGATCAATAAATACCATGTGAAGGTCTTTCTTTTTTGCTGTAAAATGTTCCATAAGACGTCTCAAAAGGTGAATCGCTTCAATAGTAGATCTGCCTGGCATGAATCCAAATTGGTTCTCTGTTGTACTTGTTACTTGTCTTAACCTACGTTTGATAATTCTTTCCCATAATTTCATAGTATGACTCATTAACTTGATACCTCGATAATTCGCACAATTTTGAATGTCTCCCTTATTCTTATATATGGGTATAAGTGTACTTGCTCTCCATTCCTCGGGCATCTTTTGGTTTTTCCATATTTCATTAAATAGTCTTGTGAGCAAGTGATTCCTATTTCTCCTAGTATTTTCCAAACTTCTATAGGAATATTATCTGGTCCTACCGATTTACCAACCTTCATATGTTTAAGAGCCTCTTTGACTTCATTCTTTTGAATACGTTGGTAGAAATTGTGGTTTATATACTTTTCTAACTTGGCTAAATCTCCTAAACTAATACTGACATCTTTATTTTCATTAAAAAGATTATAAAAATAGTTTTTTCATCTATTTCTTATATCATCATTTGCCACTAGAATTTTTTCATCCTCGTCTTTTATGCATCTAACATAATTAAGATCTTTAGTTTTCTTATCTCTAGCCCTAACTATCCTAAAAATATCTCTTTCACTCTCTTTTGAGTTGAGTTTTTTATATAAGTCATCCCAAATCTTAGCTTTTGCTTCACTAACGGCCTTTTTTCGCTTCCTTCTTTACTTTCTTATAAGCTTCTAAAGTTTCACTAGTTTTTTTAGCATAATGTAATTCGTAACATGCCCTCTTTGCCTTGATTTTATTTTGTACTACTTCACTCTACCACCAAGCTTCTTTTTGTGCCGGTACACCTCCCTTAGATACCCCTAACACATCTTTCGCCACTTTCCTAATATGTATAGCCATATTGTTCCACATATCATAGGGTGTGCCAACATAATTTCAAACATCTCCTTGAAGGACTTTTTGTTTAAATATATCTTCTTTCTCACTTTTGAGGTTCTACCATTTAGTCCGAATAGCTCGATGCACTCTTTTCTTCTTTGTCAATTTTTTTATTTGTAAATCCATAACTAAAAGTCGATGTTGGGTGGTTAAGCTTTCTCCTGGAATTACCTTACAATCTTTACAACACGCTCTATCTTTTTTTTCTACAAATAAAGTAATCAATTTGTGTTTGTGATAAGCCACTCTTATAAGTAATTAAATGTTCATCTCGTTTTTTGATGATTGTATTGACTATAAAGAGATCAAATGACATAGCAAAATTTAAGATCTCCCTACCTTCCTCGTTTATATCCCCAAAACCAAAGTTTCCATGAATCCCTTGATATCCTAATGCCTCTTTACCGACATGTTCATTTAAATCTCCTCCTAAACAAATCATCTCCCTTTGTGGAATCTTTTGAAACACCTTATCTAACTCTTCCCAAAAAACTGTCTTTATACTATCTTCTAGTCCTACTTGGGGTGCGTAAGCACAAACTATATTCAAAACCTCTGCTCCTAACACTAATTTCAACGTCATGATTCGGTCTCCATATCGTTGTATGTCTACTACACTCTCATTTAAATCTTTATTTATGATAATACCAACTCCGTTTCGAGCCTTTTCTTTACCTGACTACCATAATTTAAAACCTGTATCCTCTATCTCCTTTGCTTTTTCTCCAACCCATTTTGTCTCTTGTAAACATAGAATATGAATCTTTCTCCGAATCATAGTATGTACCACCTCCATTAGCTTACCCGATAATGTTCCGATATTCCAAGAACCAATACGAATCTTATTATCTAGGACTAGCTTCCTTACCCCCCGCATCCGTCCATATTCAAAATGCGGAGACCCTCTCTGAAAAATTTTCACTACATTCGGGCGAAAATGTAGTGGCCCTTGTTTACTTCTTACTGCATTCGGGCTCTGCAGCACGTCGCTAGGCGGGGACGCCCCAGAGCAATGCTCATAATTTTTGTAATCCATGTTGTAAAAATCCGACGAAGTTTTACGCTGGCTGTCGGAAGCCTAACACAACCCTCCTCCTTTATCCGGGCTTGGGACCGGCAATACAAGGGTGATCCCTTACATGGGCGGAGTTTTATATAGGAATATTATATGGTAGAATATTATAAAAAGCTTGAGTGTGTTTCACTTTTGAAAACCCTTATAAATCTGATCTAATTATCAAAGGATTGTGTGCTAGTAGTTATTTTCTAGATATTGGGAATGGGCATCATATGTAAATTATCATGCTTTTTTCAGCCAATTATGTGGTACCTCCATATCTTATGGTATTATGTTCATGTTTTGCATCAATCTGTCAAAGATTGCAGAAACTAGCCTCGTGGTTGTGTTTCACTTCTTAATGTGTTGTTAAAGCATGAAACTTTCGGCCACTTTTAAGGCATCCATTTCTTTATAAATCTGTGCCAGTTGATGTTCACATTATAAATCAAGTCTCACAGTGCAGTTAAGCTTTATTTAACTTTCTAACACAATAAATAGTACATGAGCAATGGGATTGTTCTACCTATCATTTGGCTCTTAGGGAGGAGTGAATGAGGGAGAACAGACCTTGATGATTGCAAAAACTCTGTTTCGCAGATCTCTGCAGATGAAGCTCAAAACTCTCAAAGTTGTGAAACAAGATGATGACTTTGAATCTGATCTTGTTGATTAACAGAGGAGACCTTGTTACAGAAAACTGATCAGGAAGCATATTGATCAGGGGATGATACAGAGATTCACAGATGAGAAATCGTACACCACAAGCTTGCAGATGCTGAGGGATCTTTTGCTGCTAGTGAACAATGCACTTGTATACTACCGCAAGAACACATCCGTGTATAATTCAGCTCTCTTTGCAAAAGCAGGTGACTGAAAAGTTCAGAGAACTTATGGATAAGGATCAAGGTAGTGATGTTCTTCTCAAGAACCTAACGTCCAATCCAGTAAAGCCCCGAAGTGCTCGTCCGAGAAGACGCCAATCCACTGTTATAGCTGCTAACGAAATGGTGCCAGTAGGGTGTGATGATAAGAGTATTGAGGATGCATCAGTGATAAAGAAGAGTGGTGAAGATGTTTTCTTCATAGAAAAGGGTAATGAAGATGTTCCTTTCTTAAAAAAGAAGTGTGTTGGTTCCATAAAAAAGAAGAGAGAAGCCCGTTCATTCATAAATAGATAAACGAAAATGCTTCCTTCAGAAAAAGGAACCCTGTAAGCCAATTTGGCCTGCAAAGAGGCGTGCGTCACAAACCAGCAAGCCTGGCGATCAAAGAGGAAGGAAGAAGCTAAAGAGCTCGTCCGGCAATGGCATCGGGAAAAGGTGAAGAGCAACCGCATGAGACTGTTCATTATTGTAAAAATCACAAGTTTTGCTTGTATATGATTTTTCTTCTTTTTTTCCCTCTTGTGCGTGTTGCATGTTGGCGATGCAAGAGAGAAGGGAAGAATTTTAACTGCTTTTTCTCGTGTATTCTTGGTTAAGCCAAGGAAATTCGCTGAGAATTGATACAATTTTATTTGAGAGATTTCTAAATTCTTGGAACGATACCACAATTATGGCTGCCAAACGAGAGGAGCTGTTTATGGTTTGGGTCAGCTTGAAATTTTCTCTAAAAGATTTAATTGAGGATGTTTGATATATGATGATTTTCTTTGTATCGAGTACCATTGTGGTTTGACCCATTTTTATTAATTGGGGTTATAACCATATTTGAATCTAATATTGGATCTCAAATTAAGTCGGTTACTTGAATCCAGTGCATTTTAGATCTAGAGGTAGCAAATGTAATAGGGCAACTCCATTTGAACCCTATTGTTTTGGGATTGGAGATGTCAATGGGTCAGATTTGGGTTGAATCCTAGCAATGAGGTATCTTGGATCTTAGCTTAAAATGATTTGGATTCAAAACAAGATGAGAAAAATTAAAGTTTTATCTAGATCCGATTATGCCAGAAGATCCATTTCGTATGTAATATTTTGAATTATTAAACAACTTATATTTGTAAACCTCAGTATCCAGTGTTGGAAGTCAGCCATAATAGCTCGCATTGTGTATGACCCGATATACTCAAAGATGTAAACTAATCAGTTTTACACATGAATAAAGACATGGCTTGACCAAGCCTGACTAATTTGCGGATCGACTTATTTTCTATTCGAAACGAACGAGCTTACCACTATGGTTTTGGCAATTAGAAGCGGTTTATTGAACTTTCACGAGCTTAATCAGGCGAAACATACCATGTTCATGTTCATCTTTGTTGGTTCAAGTTATCGAACAAAAGATACATATTATAAAATAACAATTAGAACAACTATATTATGTTATTTTAAGTGTTGAATAATTAATCATCAATATGTATAAAAGATTTCGGTAATAACGTTTAGGATGCTTAAATGAATTTATAGTCCTGTATAAAAAAAATTGAATATGCTTATATATAGTTTGTTTTAACTTCCAAACGAAATTAAAATTGACTGTCTTAACCACCTGTTTCATATTTTTTCCGAACCGACTTAATGGTACCACCGTCTGGGTATGGCAATGGGGCAGGTCAGTTATGGGTACCCTGCTCTATGACCGAGACATTTTGCCTTGTACCTGCCACATTACTTAGTGGAGACCGACACGGATATTATTTTTAACAGGCGACCCATACAACAACATCAATCCCAATAAAATTCCTGAAATTAAAAGCATTTTGAATCAAAAGTAAATCATTTTCAAATTAATCTAATTCAAATAATTAAAGTCTAAGTTCAGTTGGATGAGAATTAAAAGATTCAACATCATATTTATATATTTGTATCAAATGTACATTTGTATAGTTTAGGTCAGATGTGGGTTGGGTATTTTCTTATCTCGCGATTGTCCCATAGCCGGCCAAAGATAGGTTTTTCTTCATTCCGAACCCAAACCCAGTCGGGTTGGGTCGGGCCAAATTGGCAACCCTACCACTATTCAGTTAAGCAGTTCGGATCCGGATCTGCATAAGAAACAAGAGACGGGCTTCCGTCACTCCTTTTCTCTCTTATTCAGTGCCCTCCCGCTATTTCTGTTGTCTTAGTCATTGCCGGAAACTGTCTATCTTAGTCATTGCTGGTGGTCTCTCTCTCTTTCGGCCGAAACTCGCCGGCGAGACGTATTCTCAATCGCATTTCAAGGGAATCTTTGGAGGATGACCGTTGAACCGTTGGATCCGACCCCAGATAGATCGTGCGCCTTGTCAATGTATGCTTTGAATATCGTTTCCTTTCGGTCTCGTTTGTGGTTCTCTCTTTGCCTTTCCCAATATCCTTTCGCCTTTATTAATTTTCGTTCGCATTTTCGATAACATTATTTTGGAATTTATGATCGACTCCTTGCCGGTTTAGTGCTTATGTCGACCTTAGTCATTAAAATGATTGTGGTGTACAAAAATTGTAAAGGTCACACTGCCCAGAACATCTAAGAAAGTATTATTTCTCATGAAAATAACTCATTTTTAATATAGAAGCAAATTGGGAAATCCGTAATTTTTCCAAGAAATTTCTCAATTTGATAATTTTCCAAAATACTAGGGTAGAATAGTAATTTTATCTATCTGCTTGGTTTTGTAATTTTCAGAAAAAAACCAAGGACAAAACAGTAAAATCAGCTTTTGATATTTTTGAAAAATTCGTAATTGATCGAGGGTAAATTTATAATTTTTCCCCTTAGTCTGAATGTTTTTTGACACAGTGACAGTACTATAATAAAGTGGGAATGGTAGTAATATAAATCATCCCAGTTTTTCGTAATTTTCATAAACTGCCAAAGGGTAAAGCTTATTTTTTGCCTCTATAAATGCAAAACAATCTCTTTACCCAAAATAAAGTTGTATGTATTTTCGGTTCGGCTCGATTATTTTTGTGTTCATAGTTATAGACCGATCTACTGCCAATCTAGTAAGCATATATCTCATGCTCAATTAACATTCTTAGTTTGACCCCTTGTGAATAGTTGGAATGTTTTGATGGCGAGTTTATGTCGTTCCGAAGGTCTATGTTTTAATATGAGTCATCAAGTCTGTGATTTATGAAGCTGGATTTTTCGATAATAGCACCTCTCCTCTGAGCTGAAACTGTGGCTTTTGAGGGTTCAACACTCTCAGATTGAGCTAAAGAATTGCTGCCAGTTATATTTTCATTTGTTTTAACTTGTGAAAGTGGAAGCTGTGGAAGTTCACGAATCATAGATTCTAGCAAAATATGCCAAGTTTACTTTGAAATTTCACGTGGATTGCAGATTAGACATTTTTAGCTTGTGACGTTGCGATGCGAACAAACAAAATCTGCTTGCCGTTGTTTTGTGAGTTTAGGAAAACTTTACCTTTTTCCCATGTGCAGCGCTTGAATTCCTAATTTAACTTGTGCAATATTAGTCATAGAGCTCTTCTAGGCCTTTATACCAAGTGCTCTGCACTATATTTCGAGTTTTTCATAGTCGGGAGGTTTATATTAATCGTTTTGGATTGTTTGCTCGAACAATAAATAGACATAAATTTATATCTACTCTTGAATTGCCATTGTCAATATTAATTCTCTTCTACTCACACAGTAACTCTTTTTCTCTGCTAATTGTTACATAAGTATCTTTTGGATCCTACATATTGTACTATTGCTCACATCTTTTTCAATATCTTAGCATGATTTTCCCCTAGTTTGTATGACCTATTTTAGGTTAATATTTCTAGTTAAAGCTTAGTAGTTATGGTTTTGTCTTGGATGTCTCAAATTAGGTATTTTTCATGCATGAAATGTGTATCGAGGAACAAAAGAAGGATGTTTCAGATATCTTCCTGATACATCTTTGCCCAACAACAACAACAACTAGGCCTTTTCCCATACTAGACAGGGTCGATTATATTGATTTGACCCTCCAAAATATATTTTATTCATCAGAAAACAGAAGAATTCAAGAGGAAATGAAGAAGGGTGCAGGTCGGCACCCCTTGGCTGCCGCCACCTGTTGCCCACGTTTTTTCACACCCCACTAACCCTAATGACAACATTTTAAATACTACTAATCTAACTTGAAAGACTAAAATGCCCCTAATTAGTAACTAATAGGATTCGGGTCCCAATGGATCAGAATCTGATCCATTGGGATCCAAACCGTATATAACTCACACTAATTACATAGAACTGAACATAAAGACATTACACGATACAGCCTAGACTCTAAACATTCTGTCAACTTGCTCTTCACAACACGCCCCCTAAAGTTAACTCCTGAAGACTTGTAATTTTCAACTATGACAGTGCTTTCTTAAGGCCATTGACTGATGCTGATTTGGTGAAAATGTTTGCCAATTGATACTCTGAGTGAATATAAACTAGATTGAAAATTCCTTTGGAAATCTTTTCTCTGATAAAGTGACAGTCGATCTCAATGTGCTTTGTCCTTTCATGGAAGACTGGATTTTGTGCAATTTGTAGGGCAACTTTACTGTCTGTAAAGAATGTAATCGGAGAGTTTTCTTTAAATCCAATTTCTTCTAGAAGTGAGATAATTCACTGTCCCTCACACATACCTAGAGCAATAGCTTGGTATTCTGCCTCTGCACTGGTCTGCAATAATCATCAATAAAAGTCACAAAATATTTAAAATCTCCTAAAGAAGGTATCGCACATGGTCCTCAAACATCTGAATGTATCAATTCAAAAGAAATAACTGATCTTGAATCACTATTAGGAAAAGTAGCTCTATGATGTTTAGCCCTATGACATACATTACACTGAATAACCAGATCACTAGGAATTGAAAATGAGACAAACTCTCTTATTTTAGAAACAGGTAAATGTCCTAATCTACTATGCCAAATTTTTATTTCTTCTTCAATAGTAATAACTGTCAATGCTCTTTTTTGCTTTAAGATCTGATCTTCAGATAATATGTATAATCCATTGCGTAGTTCACCATGTCCAAAGGTTTTTCCTGTCTTCGTATCCTGAAAAACACAACCATGGGAAGAGAATGTAACTGTACAATTCATATATCTAACCAAGGAACTTATTGAAAGGAGATTCACTGGAAATTTTGGAATGAATATCACTGAATTGAGTCTGAGATCATTTCTCTGAATAGCACATTTTCCTTCTATAGGAATTAAAGAACCATTTGCTACTTTCACATACTGTGGAGCTTGAATCTTTTCATATTGCGGAAGGTTAGATTTGGTTCCTACCATATGATCAGTAGCCCCTGAATCTATTATCCAATCAGAAAAAGATGTAAAATCTGTAAAAGAATGGTTACCACTAATACTGTAAGATGCATGAGGAGGACTTGACTCTGTCTTTGATGAAGAAGTAGACGGTTGATCACGTAACCGTGTCTCAATTTCAGCAATGTGTTTCTTCAATTCTGCCATTTCATCTGAAGGACTCAATTATGCTTTTTTGTCAGGTACAGTTGCCACATGACTGCCATAATCTTTATATTCTGTGTTCCTTCTGCCCTGATCTTTATATTCTAGAGGCTTTCCAATAATTTCCCAATAATATTCACGTATGTGTCTTTTCTTCCCGCAATGAGTGCACTGCAGCTTGTTCTTATCATCAAAATATTGATTTCTACCTCTTCTTCTACCTCTGGTCGAATATCTTCTTCTCTGATAATGACTCTGTCCCCTACCAACAAATGCAGATCTCTTAGTCTGTATGTGTTCACCTTTTTCTAAATTCTTTCTATCTTCTTCCCTTAAAAGAAGTGAATATACTGTTCCAAGAGATGGTAGTTCCTCCTTGCTTAGAATATTTAATTTGATGGATTCATATTCTGATGAGACTCCCCAGAGTAGATCAATTACTTTTCTAATTTTTCTTTCAAGAGTTCTTTCTTTTACACAGTGACTGCATTTATTTTCCACAATATATCTCTGTTCATTCCAAAGTTCATGTAGTTTCCCGTATTCACTGACTGATATGGTTCCTTGGCGACATTTTCTTATCCTTTAAATAATCTCATATTCTTTGGCAATGTTTCTCTGTCTAGAGTACGCTTCTTCCACTGTAAACTAGATTTCAGCAGTTGATTCCATATACATAAATGTTTTACTAATTGACGGATTCATGGATTGAATTAATCATGAGCTTACAAGTGCATCATCTTTAAACAACTTTTCAAAATCTGCATTGCTTCCCTCTAGGGGTGGACTCTGTCTGATGATAGAAGCCTTTCCTTTCGATCTTATGATAAGTTCGATAGATCAAGCCCATTATGTATAGTTCCTTCTATCTAATCGAATATTTGTGATTTGGAATGGTTCTAGTTTTTGATCATTTTAATAGGAAGCAGATAAGGATTCCTCTTTCAATTTCCCGTCCATATTGTTTGATTGATTGTATAGATATCTTCTCTGCTATAGTTTGTAACTTCCACTGTGTTTTTCTGATATGCAGGTTCTTCAATGAGCAATATTGATTCTGCAGTTCTGATTTGATATGCCAATCTGCTTCAATGGATAATATTGAATCTGCGGTTTTATTTGATAAACCAATATGCTTCAATGGGCAATGTTGGATATGCGGTTCCTCTTTAAATTGTTGGAACTGCAGTTCTTCTTTGATATTTGATAAAGCAAGTCTTATTGATCAGATAACTTATACAGGCCGTGATTATTTGGTGATAAGAAAATTTGTGTAAGTCAATCTGAAAACTTGTTGATCAGCTATGGTATCGAGATTATTTAGTGATCAGAAAATCTGTGTAAGTCAATCTGAAAACTTGTTGATCAGCTAGCCCTTCCTCTAGCGCCAGCTAAGATTTATCCTTCTGCCGTGATGGGGATTTACCCCAGTTCTTATTGATCCAATAGTTTGTGCAAGTTTCACGTTGGAATTTTTCCTGTCGTGATTGGAATATCTGCTAGAAAATTGATCCTACGACACTAATCTTCAAAGTCTTTCACAGATAATGACGTGCAGTCCATATTAGACATGCACATTGAACTAGTTGTTGAAAAATAGCACCTATCCAAGAAATTTTGCTTAGAAAAAAAATATATACTTACTGCTGTCTCTTTTCCAAGTATCGTGGGCTGCTACACTCGCAAAGGAAGCTCTGATACCATGATCGATTTTTTCATGCATTCATACATCAACATCAAGATGAGATCAGCAGAGAATGACGGAGGGAATCAGCCTGCACACAGCCGCCCTAATCCTTTCTTTATTTCTGTTCTTTTTCAAAACTACACGGTTAAGGGTTTTCACCCTTTAAATACTGAGATTACAATTCATTATTTACTAATATGTCATTAATGGGGCTTTATTTTAAAGCTATCTTTAAAATCATTGTTAACCTATAACTAACTAACCATCATAATTCAGCAAAACAATAAAGCTTGTAAAGTTTATAAAACGTCTTCCAACATATAGAATAAAGAAATAAGAAAAAAATGCAATAACAATGTCCATACCTCAAAGGATGTTTTCAATCTTCCTTCTACTTATAGACCATAAAAAATGCATGACAAGTGAGAATCAAATTAAGCTGGAAGATGGGAGAAATGGCTTATTATCATTATCAATTAGTTTCCTCCGTACAACACATCTTGCAAGTTAACTATATATGAAAAAGCAGTAGGCTAGTATCTTAAGTTGGTCTCATTTGGTCTATGGATTCAGGATTGGTTGAATCCATCATCAGATAACCAAATTTGAAGAAGAACTAATCTTTAGCCTGTCTTCTATAGTGTGTATACCTATGTCACACAGACACCTCTAGGAGGTGAAGTGTGTGGCTTGACACGGGTGCGGCACCGACACAATGTTGTGTAACTGCAACACGGTCAACGTGTCGAGGCATAAAAATAGGTGTGATCAACGTGTCAGGGCTCATTTTCGTCAATTTTTTTAGGTCATACATATAAAACGCACCGTGTTCCTCCTGCCCACACGCAGAAGCTCCTGCCCGCACGCAGACGTAGATGCTCCTTCCTACCGCCAACGCCTTCCTTCGTGTTCATACAGGAGACTCCCTTGAAGGCTTGAACCAGTCTAATAAGCCCTGCTCCTTGGTCACCCAGTAGAAGTAAGCCATTGTTGTGTTGACTCTTGAAGACGTTCTTAGATTTCAGTGTTTCACGCCATTGTTTTCAAAATCCTCTTCTTCCTCCTTGGCCTTTAAGTTGTTCATTATATCCTTGATGATACTTATGAATGGGGTTGCACCGATTCCTAAGCCAATAACCTTCAACAACTTCGTATTTCTTGTAATCCTGAGCTCGTGCTCCATAAGGTGGGGATCTGTCAATACCCTTGAGAATCTGTAATGTGCATAATGAAAGAGTCAAAAAAGCATTATCATGTACAAAATTTTATATCTATTTAATCGGTGATGGCAATTGACTATTCAATAAGAAAATGATATCAAACATACCTTGGGCTGCTTCCAGATTGGTTGTAGTCCGCTCTAAGCAAGCCACTCTTGCCACCGTCCGGATGTGAAGCAGTGAAGGCTCAAGTAATCATCGCTAGGAGCCGAGCTACCGAAGTAATAGAGAAGAAAACATTGACGAACTGTAAATGTTATTGGAAGCCTACTTCGTTGTCATTGATAGCACCATCAATAAGCTTACATTTGTATGCTACAACCCTCAAATGATTAATTTCTTCATTTTTTAGTCTAAAAAGTTTGTTTTCATTAAGAAGGGATGCCTGTTCAAAGTTTTAAAACAAATATGAATACTTGTAAACCTGATCACCAGCTACATTCACTTTTACCCGTTTTTACAATATGCATACTAAATCTCTAGATTTGTTTTATATTACAAGTTGTTCATAATTTTATGACTAACTCCATCTCTTATTTGTTGTTTTTGATATTTTGTTTTTCGAATCAGATTGTGAAATTGTGAATTGAGTTGATCTTAAAAATGACCGATAATAGAAAAGAAAAAGGAGTATCAATTGGTATTGGCCATTCTGAGAGTTCTGGTGGAAGTGTTCCTTCTTTAAATTCAGGATCAATAACAAAAGTTTCAAAATCTTCAATACCTCGTGATGATCCACCATTGTGGATGTACGTACAAAAGGGAGAATTATATGAAGGTGGTGGAGGTAATACACATTTTATGTGTAAATTTTGTAACATGAATTTTATAGGATCATATACCAGAGTGAAGGCACATCTTTTAAAATTATCAAAACATGGTATAAGAGCATGTCTGAATGTGGATGAGGATTTACGAAGACAATTAATGAAAAATCAAGATGAGTATGAAAAGAAGAAGGAAATGAGTGAAAAAGAAAAAAATATTCCATTATTTGGTGACACCAAGAAGATGCAGAAAAGAAAAGAAAGTTAGTGCAAAGTGCATTTAAAGGTTTTAGAGGAGGAGCAATTGAAAAATCATTTAATGTAGTTGGAAGGGAGGAGATGGATAGAAAGGTTGAAAGATTTTTCTTTTGAAGTTCACTTCCTTCTAATGTAGCAAGAAATCCATATTGGAAAGATCTTGTCACTTCATTGGCTAATTGTAATTTACATGGTTATGTTTCTCCAACAACAACAACAACAACAACAACAACTAAGCCTTTTCCCATACTAGACGGGGTCGCCTACATGGATTCTTTGTTTCCACAGATCTCTATCGTGTGCCATGTTAGCAGTTAACTCCCAATAAGCTAGATCATTCTTTATTGTTTCTTTCCAACACTTTTGTGGTCGTCCTCTACCTCTTTTAATACTTTCCAAATTTAGGTTTTCTAACCTTCTTACAGGTTCTTCTTTTGATCTTCTTTCTATATGTCCAAACCATCTTAAACGATGTTCTCTCATTTTATCCTCTATTGCTGCCACTCCTAATTTGTTTCTAATAACCTCATTATGTATACGGTCTTTTCTTGTATAACCACTCATCCATCTCAACATCTTCATTTCTGTCACAGACATTTTTTGTACATGTTGATGATTAACTGCCCAACACTCAGAACCATAAAACATGGCAGGCCTAACTGCTGCTCTATAATATTTACCTTTTAATTTTAATGGTATCTTCTTATCACAAAGAATACCTGATGCTCCTCTCCATTTTAACCAACCAGCATTAATTCTATGTGTAACATCTCCATCAATTCTTCCATCACTTTGAAAAATTGACCCTAGGTATTTAAAATTTTCCTTTTGGGGAATGCAATGTGTGCCAATTTTAATTTCTATGTCCTCTGAAAACATGGTTATGTTTCTCCAAGTTCTGAAAAATTATGAACCGTTATTCTTAAAGAAGAAAAAGCCAATATTGAAAGACTTTTAGAACATAAAAAGTTTTCATGGGAAACTAATGGTGTTTCTATTGTTTCTGATGGATGGAGTGATATTCAAAGGCGCCCACTCATTAATTTCATTGCTTATTCAATTAGTGGGCCAATATTTTTGAAGTCTATTGATTCATCTAGAGAAATTAAAACTGCAGGATACTTGAAAGATTTATTTGTAGAAGTTATTAAGAGTTTTGGATCAGATAATGTTGTACAAATAATCACTGATAATTCAGCTAATTGTAAAAGTGCAGGGTTAAGTTTGGAAGGTGATTATCCACACATTTTTTGGACACCTTGTGTAGCTCACAGTTTGAATTTGGCTCTTTCTCGTATATGTAAGCCATCAGAAGATAAAGATAATCTTCGTGCATATGAATTGTGTTCATGGATTGAAGATTTGGCAACAGATTGTATAAAGATAATGAATTTTGTAATGAATCACCATTTAATTTCAACCATATTCAATAGACATTCTCATTTAAAGTTGTTGAAGGTTGCAGAAACATGTTTTGCTTCTTTGATTGTGATGGTAAAAAGATTCAACACAATCAAGATATCATTGGTTCAGATGGTTACTGGGATTCATATCGTGGTAATAAAGTTGAAGATCAAGCAAGGGCCCATCAGTGAAAACTATTATTCTTAATGATTTATGGTGGGACAAGGTATCATATTTTCTTAAATTCACAGAACCTATTTGGGAGATGTTGAGAGAAGTTGATAAAGATGAACTAATGCTTCATAAAGTTTATGAAATGTGGGATACCATGATCGAAAAAGTTGAGTCAATAATTTTGAAGCACGAGGGAAAAGAAGCTCATGAGACATCATTGTTTTATGATCATATTCATTCTATATTAGTTTCAAGATGGGACAAAAGCAACACTCCCTTGCATTGTTTAGCACATTCTTTAAATCCAAGATATTATGGGAAGAAATGGTTGCATGAGAGCATTGGACGTTGTCCTCCTAATAAAAATCCTGAAATAGCAAAGAATAGGCAAATGTGTTTGGGAAGGATTTATCGTGACTCATACCTACTTAGGCAAGTAAATTCTGAATATGGAAAGTTTTCTTGTGCCAGACTTTCACTAGAAGCAAGGGATTATCAAGATCCACTAGATTGGTGGGCATGTTATGGATTTGAGATGCCTCTTCTTCAAAAGCTTGCATCAAAATTATTATCTCAACCTGCTACTTCATCTTGTTGTGAAAGAAATTGGAGTACATATTCTCATTCACAATATTAAAAGGAATAATCTATCAAGTAGTCGTGTTGAAGACTTGGTTTATATCCATTCAAATCTAAGATTGGTTTCACGATCTAATGTTAAGTACAGGTAAAAATTACTAATCTTTCAAAATTGTTTTCTTTGCTTACGTTATGATGATTATTGTTGATCTTTTCTTGTTATTTATTTGAATATATTGCAGTGAAGGAGCATCAAAATATTAGGATGCAAACCCAGAGGAATATCACTCAGACGACAGCCAAGATTTGCATACTCTTAATATGGAACTCACTGATCTAATAGTCCCTTCAGTTGATGATATTGTTGATAGTGAAGATCTATAATTTATCAGGTACATGTTCATTACTTCATTTCATTTATCAAACATTAATATTGTTCATAGTTGATAAATAATAGTATGATAATATTGTTGATATGACATAGGTAGTTCTTTACTTGTTTTGCTTTAATATAAAGTTGTGTACTTATTATTGTTGTCATATTCTTATGTTAATTGATGTCTCACTTGTTCTAGGCTTCTAGCTTGAATTAGTTGAATATATAATATATATAATATTATATACCCTAGCCGTATCGCCGCACCCAAATTTTTTGAAATTTGCCGTATCCCGCACCCGCACCCGTGTGACATAAGTGTATACCTGAAAATATGCAGAACGACTGTCTCGTCATATTCAAGAAAGGGGGCAACCAAGAACCAAGCTATATAGAGAGTTTGCAGACTCTCGAGGTTACTCAAAGTGAATACAGTATCCGTGTCTGCAAAAAAGAGACCACAGTTCAGCAAACAAACAGTTGCAGCCTCCGGAGGATAACAGTGAATGCATTGTACATCCACCTAAAGGTGGCACGACTTTAAAAGAGCAAAAGGCATGACTTTATATGCACACACATCTTCTTCTCATGCGCATAAAAAATGTTCAGAAGGCATTAGGATTTGCCAGTCTATCTGGTAAATGGGATGATTCCAGTATGTTGCCTGTGAACTAAGTATCCTGTTTCTACCAGGTCTGTTGTAAACGTGTTTAACACCAGGTTTAATATTTTAACTATGATAAGTGGCTTTTAGCTCTAGAGAAAATGGCAAAGTTTAAGTCCATACTTATTAGAGACATATACGATGGTGCAAAAAGATGTGTGAGGACTCAAGAAATGAATGACAAACTTCTTTGAAGTTAATATTGGGTTACATCAAGGATCAACTTTAAGTCCATACTTATTTATAATGGTGATTGATGAATTAACAAAACATATTCAAGATGAAGTACCTTGGTGTATGTTATTTGCAGATGACATTATATTAGTAGAGGAGCCTAAGGAAAAAATTAATAGAAAATTAGAACTATGGAGGGAAACATTAGAAAGTACAGGCTTCCGACTTAGTAGAACAAAAACAAAATATATGGAATGTAAGATTGATCATTTGATTACTTCAGAGGATATAGAAATTAAAATTGGCACAAATTGCATCCTCTAAAAAGAAATTTTTAAATACCTAGAGTCAATTTTTAAGAGTGATAGAAGAATTGATGGAGATGTTATGCATAGAATTAATGTTGGTTGGTTAAAATGAAGATGAGCGTAAGTATTCTTTGTGATAAGAAGATACCATTAAAGTTAAAAAGTAAATATTATAGAGTAGCAATTAGACCTGTCATGTTTTATGGTTTTGAGTGTTGGGCAGTTAATCATCAACATGTATAAAAGATATATGTGACAGAAATGAAGATGATGAGATGGATGAGTGGTCATATAATAAAAGACCGTATACACAATGAGGTTATTAGAAATAAATTATGTGTGGCACTAATAGAGGATAAAATGCGAGAATATCGTTTAAGGTAGTTTGGACATATAGAAAAAAGATCAAAAGAAGAACATGTAAGAGGGTATGAAAAACTAGATTTTGAAAGTATTAAAAGAGGTGGACGACAACCACAAAAGTATTGGAAAGAAACAATAAAGAATGATCTAGTTTATTGTGAGTTAACTGCTAACATGACACATGATAGGACTATGTGGAAACAAAGAATCCATGTAATCTGTTGTGAAGAGCAAGTTGACAGAATGTTTAGAGTTTAGGTTGTGTCGTGTAATGTCTTTATGTTCAGTTCTATGTAATTAGTGTGAGTTATGTACGGTTTGGATCCCAATGGATCAGATTCTGATCCATTGGGACCCGAATCCTATTAGTTACTAATTAAGGGTATTTTAGTCTTTTAAGTTAGATTAGTAGTATTTAAAATGTTGTCATTAGAGTTAGTGGGGTGTAAAAAAACGTGGGCAACAGGTGGCGGCAACCAAGGGGTGCCGACCTGCACCCTTTTTCATTTACTCTTGAATTCTTCTGTTTTCTGATGAATAAAATATATTTTGGAAGGTTAAATCAACAAGGTATTAGAGCCTAATCGTGAAGTTTCAGCCATCATGAAGTGTTCTCATGCCGATTAAGTGGATTCAGCCAAAATCGTAAGCCTATTTGATTGATTGGTTCAATGTTTTCTTCTACTTTAATGATCATAGAAAGAATCCATAAAAGGAGGGGATTCTATCCACTGGATTGAAGATACTGTGATTTGCATATTTTATATTGAGATTAGGGAATCGGTGAAGTGCATATTATATTAGTGATTTTGTGGATTACATCAGTATTTTGTTTCTTCTTCATATCGTGTTTCATGATTTTATGAAGTACATAAAAGAGGGTTATGCAAAAGTAACTTAGGGTTCACGGGTTCTTGAAATGAGAAGTAGATTCCTAGGGTATTTCAGTCCATTTGTGTACACAGTTTCTGATTTGATCGTGAAGTGTATTTAATCTAAATTATAGTTGATTAAAAAGATTACCTTGGAAATATTCATGGAAATAACCAAGATGGGTGATACAACAATTATGGCCAGGGGGCGTTGGGATTACATAACGGGTGAAGTAACTCAACCCTCAAGTATATATCCTCTTTATTCTAGATGGAGAAAAGAAAGTGCACTGGTGAGTGCTTGGTTGATTTAGTATATGATACCTTCCATTAGCAGTATCTTTATGTTCTTGGAAACTGCTAGAGAGATATGGTTGGCAGTACAAGAGGCTTATGCTCAGAGAAAAAACATTACAAAGAAGTATGATCTTATAGAAAAGATTAGGAAGTGCAGACAGGGAGGAAGAACTATCAGTGAGACTATGCATAACTCAGAGGTTTGTGGGAGGAATTATAATTCTACTCCAAAACCAAATGTCAGAGCTGCACACTTGAGCGCAATGAAGAATTTGAAGAGCGAAAAGTATTTGATCTTCTATGGGAAATTTTTTCTGAGTATGAAGCTGTTAAGAACAATATTCTTAGTAGAGAAGAACTCCCACCATTAAGTACAGTATATTCTCTCCCACTTCGTGAAGAGGACATAAAGCAGCTAGAAAAAAGAAACCAAAGTGAATATATCAAAAACTTCAGCATTCGTAAGAAGAGGTATATCTACTCCCACCTTTTCCTTTAAGTGAAGGCAGATCTGTTATTCCTTTTGAGATTATTCATTCGGATATTTGGGGCCCTTGTTCTACTACATCTGTGCATGGATATAAGTATTTTGTTTCCTTTATTGATGATTTCACTAGATTCACAATGATCTTATGAAAACCAAAGATGAAGTGAAGAATATTCTTCTAATATACAGTCAATTTGTACATACTCAATTTAAGAGAGCTATAAGAGTTTTTCACAATGATAATGGGGTGAGTTTATGTCTTAATCCCTTAATTCATACTTTCTAGCACAGAGAATCTTGTATCAGACTTCATGTGCCCATTCTCCTCATCAGAATGGGGTTGCAGAGAGAAAGTATAGACATATATTAGAAGTTGCAAGGACACTTCTCATTGGATGTAATGCTCCTAAATACTATTAGGGTGAAACAGTTTTAAAGTCAGTCTTCCTGATAAATCGAATGCCTAGCAGTGTACTCCATGGAGATACTTCATTTCATTTATTGTGTCCCTCTCAGAAACAATTTCATTTGCTCGCAAGGGTATTTGGTTGTACTTGTTTTGTATATGTTCATCGTGGATTGAGGGATAAGTTAGATGCTAGAGCGATTAAATGTATTTTTTTGGGATACTCGTCTACCCAAAAAGGTTATAAATGCTATGATCCACTAAGAAGAAAGCTATATGTTACAATGGATGTCACTTTTCATGAAGATACTTCATTTTATGATTATCATAAGTTATCATTCATCTATGTAGACTCCCTATGTCATGCCACTTCCACCAGCAGAAGCACATCGTATACATGATGAAGGAGAGGAAGAGATGCCATTTTCTCATGCAGAAAATATGCAAGTGTATACCAGAAGGTTGTTGCTCCTCAACTATTAATCACTTCCGATCATAATTCCGTCACAGAATCAATTCCACATCAGATTCAAGAAGTCTTTGAGCATTTTAATGATGAGTTGGATGACTTACCTATCGCTATCAGAAAAGAAAAATGGAAAACAACGAAATATTCTTTGGAAAAAATGGTATCTTACTCTAATTATCCCAGAGAATATCAGGTGTTTATTATGAATGCAGATTCTACTCTCATACCAAAAACCTACGAAGAAGCAAGACAACATATAGAGTGGAAAACAACAATAGAGGAAGAAATTGCAACCCTTGTAAGGAATAACACGTGGGAACTAACAACTCTGCCCACAGGACGGAAAACAGTTGGATGTAAATGGGTATTTTCTGTAAAGTATAAGGCTGATGGCAATATAGAAAGATATAAAGCCAGACTAGTAGCTAAAGGGTACAACCAGTCTTTTGGTATAGACTATACAGAAACATTTGCTCCTGTTGTAAAGATGAACTCTATCAGGATTATTTTGAGTTTGATAGTAAATAAAGGATGACAATTATGACAGATAGATGTTAAGAATGCATTCCTTCAGGGTGATCTTCTAGAAGATATTTATATGGATTTACCTCCCGGGTATACAATGAAAAAGACGCAGAACAAGGTTTGTAAGTTAAAGAAACCACTTTATGGGTTAAAGCAATCTCCATGGGCCTGGTTTAAAAAATTTAGTGATCGAATCATGAAGCTAGGCTTTAAGCAATGTGTCAGTGATCACACACTCTTCATCAGACGAGATCAGAAGACTATTATATTACTGGTATATGTGGATGACATTATCATTACAGGGGATGATGCTTATACCTATCTAAAGAAAAGGCTCCATACATTATTTGATCTGAAAGATTTATGAAGGTTACATTATTTTTTGGGAATAGAAGTAATTCATAAAGAGAATGGATTATTCTTAAGCCAGAGTAAATATATCCTAGACCTACTGAAGGAAACGAAAATAGAAGATTGTCGAATATGCTCCATTCCTATAGAAATCTCTAAGTGTGATAATCTCGAGCTTGCAGAACCCTATGAAGATATTGGAAAATACCAGAGATCAGTAGGAAAACTGATATATGTAACGATCACAAGACCATACATCAACTTTGCAGTTGGATATGCAAGTAGGTGGATGCACAGTCCTTCTAAACATCATATGAATACAGTTTTCCATATTATTCGATATTTGAAATCCTCTATCACGTATGGCTTGCTATATACTCCACACTCAACTTTGGATATAGAAATTTACTCCGATGCTGATTAGGCAGGTTCAAAGACTGATCGGAAGTCAACATCAGGAGACTTACCTTTGTTTATCTCATGAAGTCCAAAACAGAAATACCTACAATTTTCCTTCTATTTCATAATCTTATTAAGACTCAGTTTGGTTATCCTATTAAAACTTTCATATCAGATAATGATGGTGAATTTTGTAATACTCAGTTGAGATCATATCTACAGTCTCATGGTATTATACATCAGACATCATGTGTTTACACCCCATAATAGAATGGAGTGGCAGAAAGGAAGAATCGTCATATCTTGGAAATTGCTAGAACATTACTTCTTGAACACAATGTTCCAAAGTATTTTTGGTCAGAAGCTATTCTTACAGCAGTATACATTATGAATAGAATTTCTACTGTGATCTTTGGGGGAAAGTCTCCATTTAAAGCGATTAAACCTGAAGATAATCCATTTCATCTCATTCCTAGAATATTTGGATGTGTATGTTATGTGTATGTACATCAACAATTCAGACATAAGCTTGATCCAAGGGCAATTAAATGTATTTTTATTGGGTATTCTTGTGAGAAGAAAGTATATGTCTGTTATGATCCTAATTCTCATAGAAAATATGTTTCTATAGATGTAACTTTCTTTGAAAATATCCCATACTAAAGAAATTCGAATGATATGTCGAAGACTAATGTTGAAAGAGACAGTTCTACCAAGGATCAGTACGAGTGAAGAATTTGAGAAAGAAAGATCTCTTACCAGAACATATCAACCAACAGAAGAAAACATGATGTTAGTATACAAAAAGGGGGAGAGAAATATATTTAGTAACAAACAGGTAGAGAGTATGAATCAAGGGGGAGAAACAATAATTGATTAAGATGGAACAGTGGAAGAAGCAGGTGATAAGGATCTAGATGATTCAAATATTCCTATAGCACTTAGAAAAGGCAAGAGATCATGCTGTAAGTATCCAATTTCTAAATTCATTTCCTATGATAAATTATCAGAAAGCTATTACAATTTTGTACTAACGGCTGGGATACATCAAATTTCGAAGAACTACTATGAAGCATCCAAGCACAAGCAGTGGATTGAAGCCATGAAATTCGAAATTCGAAATTCAAGCACGGGAAAAGAATCAAACTTGGGAACTTAGTGATTTACCAAAAGATAGAAAGACAGTATCATGTAAATGGGTGTATACAATAAAATACAGGGAAGATGGATCCTTGAAAAGATATAAAGCCAGGCTAGTAGCTCGTGGATATAGTCAAGAATATAGGATAGACTATGAGGAAACATTTGCCCCAGTAGTAAAGCTTACGTCTATACGAGATCATTAGTATTGCTGCTCAAAGGAATTGGAAATTATGGCAACTTGATGTGAAAAATACATTCTTGCAGGGGGAGCTTAAAGAAGAAATTTATATGGAATTACCATCAGGTTATCAGAATCTTGAAAAGAAGGTATGCAGATTAAGAAAAGCTATCTATGGATTAAAACAATCTCCAAGAGCTTGGTTTGAGAAGTTTAGTCGAAGTATTATAAACTTGGGATATCAAAAGAGCGTATGTGATCATATACTATTCTTTAAAAAGGGAGATACATTGACACTACTATTGGTATATATAGATGATATTATTGTAACAGGTGATGACATTGAAGAAATCCAAAAATTAAAGGCAGAACTTCATCGGCTATTTGATATTAAGGATCTTTGAAGGTTACATTACTTCTTAGGCATTGAAGTAGCCTACTCAGATAAAGAAATTTTTTCGAATCAGAGAAAGTATACCTTGGAATTATTACAAGATGTGAAAATGGAAAATTGTAGACCTATATATACCCCAATGGACGTAAATCATAAGTTGCATATGGAAGATGGAGCTGAAAAAGTTGATGTAACTAGATATCAATAGTTGGTTGGAAAATTGATATATTTGACCATCACACGTCCAGACATTGCGTATGCTGTCAGCATAGTAAGTCGGTTTATGCAATCACCATCAAAATATCATATGAATGCAGTGTATCATATAGCCGGTTTATGCAATCACCATCAAAATATCATATGAATGCAGTGTATCATATATTACAATATCTGAAGACAACACCAGGATATGAGATTACATACAAAGCCAATGATCACACAAATATTGAGATTTATACAGATGCAGATTGGGTAAGTTCCATTGAAGATAGAAAATCAACCATAGGATATATAACATTGGTTGGAGGCAACATAGTCTCATGGAAAAGTAAGAAACAATCAGTTGTAGCTAGATCAACAACTGAGGTAGAATATAGGGCAATAGCATTAGGTGAAGGAAAGTGGTTGCGGTCTTTACTCATGGAAATGAACTTATTTACTGGAAAATCTATACCTATATTTTGTGATAGCAAGGCAGCGATACAGATAGCTTCAAATCCAGTGTATCATGAGTGAACAAAACATATTGAAATAGATTGTCACTTTATACGGGACAATGTACAAACAAAAGAATTTCAGTTGAAACATGTACATTCAGGACATCAATATACGGATATATTGACCAAAGCCATCAGTAGAAATCTACTTAAGAGACTAAGTAGCAAGTTGGGTGTAACATCCATCTTTCACCCAACTTGAGGGGGAGTGTTGGAAGACGTTTTATAAACTTTACAAGCTTTATTGTATTATGATAGTTAGTTAGTTATAGGTTAACAATGATTTTAAAGGTAGCTTTAAAATAAAGCCTCATTAACGGCATATTAGTAAATAATGAATTGTAATATCATTATTTAAAGAGTGAAAACCCTTAACCGTGTAGTTTTGAAAAAGAACAGAAATAAAGAAAGGATTAGGGCGGTTGTGTGCAGGCCGATTCCCTCCATCATTCTCTGCTGATCTCATCTTGATGTTGATGTATGAACGCATGAAAAAATCGATCACTATATATATTGCATTTCAATTGTTTTATAACCCTGTGATTGTTTTCTAGTGTTCACCACCTATTCTAGATTTTATTTGTAGTCTTCATTACATTAATTGAGTGACTCTTTAATTGGAATATGTTTCTTTGATTGCAGATTGTGCATCAAGGATATCCTAGAGAAACTATTGAGCACTTCCTAAAGGTACGAGAAGGGAATATCCACAAAGCACACAAAATGGTACACTTCCTCGGTTAAATTTTTCTTCTCTCAAATGCTGTGTGAATACTATAAAGAATGAGCAGGTTCGTCAGCTGTGTATACAGTAGAACTTATGGATATGCTGTAAAATTTCTTACTGGGCACGTATGCTTGTAAACATGAAGCCTATTCCTTTTGTGCATATTATTTTCAGGTCCAGTGTTACCTTGGCAAAAGAGCCATGCAGTTGTCTGCCAAGTTCACATTGATGTGGTTTCGTCAAACAAATAGATTGTTGAGTATTTGTGACCAACATAGTTTCTCAAGTAATGATCGCATGATTGCTAGTAGAGTTGAAAAGTCATATCTTCCATGATATTTTCCAGAATGAAATAGTTGCTTGCTTTTAACTAGGAAGAAACAAGAAACATTTGTATATACTTTATAACCTGAAATATAAACGTTCTTTTCTATTGTAGAAATGGGAAGGCAAACATAATTTCACATTTTCACTAGCAATTAACAAGTTCTTGTGATCTGTAAATCCTGAAACGCTATTTGTGAAAAGGGGCTACCTAGAAAACTCAGAAGCATGGAAAAGGGTTTGAATGTCCAAGAAAGAGTGTCAATTTCTTTTTGGGTAACATTACTAAACCCGTGCATATACATGTGCCCGCAAAATTTGAAATTAAGTTTCTGTTGTGCATGCAAGTATCTATTATGTGCTTATGCATCTGAAAAATTATCTGTAAACTTCACAATGGCCTCTATTTTGTATACACAAAAAATGAGTTGGATTTCTTGGTTGTGCTGCTAGTTTCTTTCCAGTTTGAAATGTGTGCTAGTTGACATTTTAAATTTCATGTTGGTGAATAGCAGTTTCTATTCATGTAGAAACCTATAGAGCCCATCAAATACAAGAGAGTTCGAGAATCACAACTAGTCGGATTGTCAGGATACTGCAAAAAGGTGATTTATTCATGTTCTGCTGAACTTTTCACCTTTTACATAGTTTATATGTTTCTTATGTTACAGCTATACTTTTCTTACACTGTTTCTTGGAATAAAAGGAAAGTGTTGCAGCTTTTATATTCTCAGAAGTTTTCACATCTACATACTTCATCTTCATTGGGTTTGACATTATCTATATTTAGAATTTTTGAACAATGACATCCCTGGTGACTTAACCATGCCTTGCAAAAAATAGCTAGCTGCTCCATGCGTTCTGTTTCCCTTTCTTTATGAATGTTATACCTTCATTTTTGGGTTTCGGAAAATGAACTAGTTGTAGCTGTGAGAACATTAGGAAAACAGTACTTCAGTAGTTCGACAGCCATGCATGGAAGGAAACTTCCAGTTGTGCCTCTCAGAGATCTTCTTATTGGTGAAAAAGCATATCATAGTCAATTTGTATTGCTATCAGCTCTCTTGAGCACATGGAGGCATTGCAGAGCATTTATTTTCTTTCTTTTACTGGATAGCATGATTGTCATGCTATTATTTGCTAAAATTTGGTGCTTATTTAAGCATGATTAGGTTTCAAGACATGATATATTTATAAGAGAGTAGTAATAGGAGTTCGCAACATTAACTAGAAAACTAAGGTAGCTGCACAGTGCGTATGGCCCATTTGAAGGTGACTTATTGGAGAATGTCATGGGATTCTCAATATTGGGCACAAACAACATTGCTTTTTCAATGACTCTTAATCAGGTGTTTCCCCTTGCTTTCCAGTTTGCACCAAAATAACTTCCTGATCGATAAATAGGATCTCTAACAAGTTGGAAGGCTTTGCCTTAGATTCAAACTAAACTCATCTCAGTCTAACTTTTATGCAGCTAGAACACCATCACGTGAACGATATTCTGTGGATCTTTTGCTCTTATTCCCAAGTGATCTCTTTGAAAATTAGCCAGTCAGAAAAGCTGCCATACAAATTGTTTAGTTGAAGTGCTTTTTCAGATTGCTTCTTGCAAATGAGGGAACCACTTACGGAAGCCATTAGTAGAAATTGTTTGAGCTAAAACACTTTGTTCTTGTCTTAATTAGCATCATGTTTTTCTGGTACATAACTTTCTAACTCCAATAGTTTACATTGTCTATTGACAGGGCCGTCCTATTTTTGTTGAAGAATATGAGTTTAGAGTCAGTTTTAGTACATATGTCTTAGGACAGTAAAATTGATGTTTAGAGTATTATTGTAATTGTCCGAAGTCGCAAGGGCATTTTGGTAATTTTCTGTACTATGGGTATTTTGGTCAATTTACATTTTACAGCTCCTTATATAAGGTCTGATAAGTTGTATTAGGGAAAAAGAGTTGCTGAGATTAAGAAAGAGAGAGAAAGAGGGGGCGGCCTCCATTGGAGGTCCGCCCCCTCCTCCGATCTTCGGTCCGCTCCCTCCTCCGATCTTCATTGTTACCCTCTTTTTTTAATATATTATAGTGTTTATTATTCGCTGCGTTTCTCGGCAATTACATGGTATCAGAGCTTTCAGGGATGATATCGGACGTGATGGTGTAAAGAGAAAACCAGATTCCAAACAATGCAGATTTGTGACTGCTAAGAGATAAATTTCAGCAAGTTCGATGCAGGTAAACTGCAATCAGTTTTCAAACAAAAAAGGGGACAGTATCGTGTAAACTGACAGGTTTCAGGCAGTCCTTATTGTGATTCGTTAAACCAAGGAGATTTCCATGAGGTTTATTGTTTTGCAGATAAGTATTATGCAGACTCATAGGATCAAGATGATGTCCTTTTTCCTGGCTCAGGAAGCTTTGTTACACATACAGACCCACATTGCTGATGTTGTCCCCGATAAGGAAAATATTGTGAAGACAAGGTGAGATAAGGGCAGCCCGTCAAGCTTTTCTTCATCTGACAGACTGTCTGCGAAGTTACTTCTTTGGTGATAATTTGTCCTCAAGAGAGCCTTCATGCATACCTGTAGATGGCCATGTTGGTAATATGGGTGGAATGGAGCCTAATTCTCCGTTTCGAAGCTCATTGCCTGGTGATGGTAATGAGGAAACTGATCCTCCACTAGTGTCTGTTCAGAGCTTACAGGCTGCAACAATTCCATGGGCAGCAAAGGACGTTTGTTTGAGATGCTGCGAGTACAAGGTGAAATAAACTCATCACAATCTGGTTCTGGATTTCTTGGAGATACTTTATCTTTTTTGTGGAGAGTGTATTACTGTATTCTATGCCATGACCACCATTAATTCCGCAAAATTAAAGAGGAGAAATATTCCTCACTTAAATTCTCTCAGCATATTCTTGTGATTTACATGAAGTTCTAAAGAAAGAAGATCACGAAGAAGGAAAGTTATTGGCTACCTCCAGATTTTTTAAAAAGGGAAGTTACACAAAATCTTGGAAAGGAAGACTTGATTTTTTTTGAGAAAGGTAATTTCATTCCTTTTTTGAATATCAAATGCTGGAAAAGTAAGTTGCAAATTACTTTCCTAAATTTGTGAGAAAACAAACCAAAAAAGTAATCATGGAAAGTTACTTTCCTGATTTTGTGGAGAAGAAAACCAGAAAATATTTATAGAAGATTACCTTCCTAATTTGGTGGAAATGATAAGACAAAAAGGGGAAGGATTATCCCCATGACTTTAGGAAATAAAATCATTAACTGTTTTTCATCATCCACATAAAGAAAGTGGATGCAGAACATGGGTGGTTGGTTACCCAATTCAGATTTTGTGAGATTTACTGTGAAAGGAAGGTGCTTCTAATGTTTCAGCCAAGAATAAGTCATGAGGAGTTTGGACAGAGTTGTGATGACGATGCAGAAGGGAGAAGTGGATTTAGTAACGATTTCTATTGGATATATTTTTGGTTCTGAACCACTCCAAGAATTAATCACTGTGCCTATAAACTCCACATTGTGTTATGAAGTGGAGCTCGTCTCATTTGTTAAGAAAAAGAAATCACGGGACTTGAAAACACCAAAGAAGTGCAGGGCAATGTCTAGTTTGTTGCTTGTCCTCACACATACACAAAGAGTTGAGCACTACGTCTGCATGGTGCCTAAAAGAGGTTCTGTCTTCAAGCTTCAAGCTAATGATTGGGAGATTACACTGATTGGGGACAAACTTGTGTCCAGAAACAAACTTTGATGTTTCACGAGGCTTGTTAGTTTGTAAATTTAAATCAGATGGCTCAATGCTTGTTGACTGCAGATTTACACGGTGCTACTCTTCTAGTAAGTGAGAGTAAGATGCCAGGCTTCACTGGATCGTGGGGCATTATGATTAGGGAAACTGCAGAAACATTCGGTATAGTTACTGTGGAGAATGTATTTCGAGTGGTGGAGCTCCTTGTCGTGCTGGACTTCTTGACAAAGCAAAACAACTCATAGAAACTATGCCTATGCCACTGGCTGTCTCAGTTTGTTCAGACCATGCAGATTGATTCTGCTTTATTAATCTGGAAAGAGGATGACTAGATATACTCAATCCTTTGTTCTGCCAGATCCTCAATTGTGTGCCTTATTAGTTAAGAAGATAGAGTATTATTTCAGCAATGAGAATTTATGTAAAGATATATACTTGCGGCAGAACATGGATAAGCAAGGATGGGTTCCTATTTCTATAATTGCAAATTTCAATCGAGTTGGGAAATTAACATACAACGTCCAGTTCGTTCTGGATTCTATGATGATGTCCTCTCTTATTGAACTACAGGGAGACAAAATAAGTAGAAGGAACGATTGGACCAATTGGCTTTTGCCACCTCAGTCGCTTCAAATGCAGTGGATCAGTTTTTTGTTCAGCAAAATCTAACTGAAGTTGAACTTGAAAGACTAAATCATGCATTAAAAATTCTTTTCGATGCTGAAAAGCAGCTACGCCTCCCGAGTGATCGCTCAACATGGTTTACGGCAGCTTTATTGCAAATTGGATCTAGCCATTATGCTTCTCCAATGCACCCAACAAATAAAGTTAAACAAAATCCTAAGGATGTTGTTGACAGTATAAAGGACTATACCAGATAGTCTGGTGAGGATGCTGCTGAACATAAGATGAAATCAGCTGCTCTAAATGAGCTCCACGAGGCAACAGTATTACCTCCTTTCAAGCAAGGAAGTGCGCATGTTTCATGGAATGGTATTCCTTTATTTTGTATTTCTAAAGCCAATAATTATTTGGCAACATATAGCAGATCTGTGGATGGTGAATCAATTACTGCTGCCACCAATCTGTCTCCCAGATTCTTCAGAGGACGGTGGGAAAATTATGGGTGAGTTTTCTAAATCAATCTTCTGTGAGATTACAGCTCCAGTTGTATCAGGATTATTAATGCTCTTGGTATGAGATTTGGACAAGTTGATGTTTATTTATAATTATGTGGAGATGGATAAGAGTGTATTGCAGCCATGAAGGCTACTGAAAGTTAATTTGCAACAATGAAAGCTGTTGATGAAATAGTGCAGCCATGCAGATGTTGAAGATGAATAACTAAGAAGGATAAGTTCAAGAAGATTACAACCATGAAGGTTGCTGAAAAGTGTTGCAGCAAAGAAAATTGCTTGGAAAAATGGACAACCAAAGAGCTAAAAAATTCAGAAGAATGCAGAAAATCAGTCTTCTTTTACCACATATGCATGAAAAATCAAATCATCGAAGAGGCCAGAAGAATTTGTTGATATGGAATGTGATAGTATTACCAAGAAGCATGAAAGTTAAGATCTTGGGTTACTGAATTAAACAGCCAGGAGGGCTGGAAAAGTGGCTGCAGTCACCATGTGCAGGGGCACAGACTGAGTAGTATGAGCAGATGTCTGTATTCTGCTATTTGAGTGGTAGGGAGGGCACACAACCAACACATCGGCGGTAGCCACCATGTGAAGGGGTGCAGGAAAAGCCATGTGAAGTGTGTATAGTAGAGTAGTACCTCCTATCACAAAAGATCTTCTTTCTCAAGAGTAGAAGAAACATGACTTTTTGAAGTGTAGCTGTTGAATCACTTTATAGAGAAGAAGAAAGAGAGAGGGAGCAACCGACACCCATAGAAGGGTCATGTGCTACCCATGTGTTCTTGATTGTTTAAGTTATTTTACGGAAGCCTCGAAGAAATTACTAGTGCACGTGTGATGATCAGCCAGGAAGGTAGAGGTAATGATGCAGCCAGAGATGCTGCTTGAGATGATCAGCTAGGAAGGCTGAGTTGATGTTGCAGCCATAGATGTTGCTTGAGATGATCAGTTAGGAGGGCTGAGTTGATGTTGCAGCCAGAGATGCTGCTTGAGATGATTAGCCAGGAAGGCTAAGTTTATATTGCAGCCAGAGATATTGCTTGAGATGATCAGCCAGGAGGGCTAAGTTGATGTTGCAGTCAGAGATGCTGCTTGAGATGATCAGCCAAGATGGCTGAGTTTATGTTGCAACCAGAGATGCTGCTTGAGATGATTAGCTAGGAAGGCTAAGTTTATATTGCAGCAAGAGATGCTGCTTGAGATGATCAACCAGGATGACTGAGTTGATGTTGCAGCCAGAGATGCTGCTTGAGATGATTAGCCAAGAAGGCTAAGTTTATATTGCAGCAAAAGATGTTGCTTGATATGATCAGCCAAGAAGGCTGAGTTGAAGATATTGCAGTCAAAGAAGTTGTTGAAGATTAAACCAGTGATGAAGACAGATGAAGAATGTTGCAGACAAGATTTTTTGGCAAGTTTAGAGTTCGAAGTATCTCACTCTCAACTTGAGGGGGGTTGTTGAAGAATATGAGTTTAGAGTCAGTTTTAGTACATATAATATCTTAGGATAGTAAAATTGATGATTAGAGTATTATTATAATTGTCTGAAGTGGTAAGGGCATTTTGGTAATTTTCTGTACTAAGGGTATTTTGGTTATTTTATGTTTTACAGCTCCTTATATAAGGGCTGATAAGTTGTATTAGGGAAAAAGAGTTGCTGAGATTAAGAAAGAGAGAAAAAGATGTGGCGGCCTCCATTAGAGGTCCGCCCCCTCCTCCGATCTCCATTGTTATCCCCTTTTTTTAATATATTCTAGTGTTTATTATCCGCTGCGTTTCTCGGCAATTACAACAATTTTTGCCCTTGGAGTTGGCCTAAGTCCATATGACAAAGCACCGGTAATGGTTCCAGCACTTTTAGCAACTGTCTCCCCTTAGTTCTTCAAATAGTTTAGTAGCTTGTTTTTTGCTCAAAATCTACTATTCACATGTTGCTATTCCTCATCATCTTAGATGCTTGCGGACCCTTTTGTAGCTGCGTATTTTGTTAAAAAGTAAAGAAATGGAAGAGATAAGAGAGGAAAGAAAGAGGAAGATGAATAAGAATTGGAAAAGAGAGAGAGATGGTTGATCACTATGTTACATGGGTGAGGGTGCGGGATACGGCAAATTTCAAAAATTTTGGGTGCGGCGACACGTCTAGGGTATATAATATTATATATTATATATAATATTCAAGCTACATAAATCAATCATAATACAACTAGTATTTACTAATTTTGGGTGCACGTAGGTATCAATTAGCAAGTTCCCTCATAATGATATGAAACTTACAATGACTTTACGAGCTGCAAAATATCAAAGTTATGGATTCAAAGAGTTTTGAGATATTTTGTAGGATATAACATATACTAGTATTTGTGCTAGGATCCACTAGTGATGTCATACTCTTCTGTTCTATTGACCTGGCAATGTTCCTGGTCTTTAAATGTATTTGGTGACAGAGATTATTCTGTGCAAGGGCATACAGTATGGAGTCAAGAATCCAACCAGATTGAGTAATAAGAAACCAATTGTCCGCACCCAAAATCATTCAAGCTAATATTGTATACAACTACAATAGCAAGTACACAACTTTATATTAAAGCAAAACATATAAATGGTAAACAACTACTAATTTCATCATAATTCACAAATCAATCTTCATTATCCGGACCCATTTATCCGTGAGTTACAAAAAAAAACTTTTTTTTTGCCATGCCGCACCGACATGGTATCGGTGTCGGTGTCGCACCAGTGGGTCGACACTCCACCTCTTAGAAGTGTCTGTGTGACTTAGGTTGATCATGCCCTTTCCCTTCTTTACTCTACATTTCAATCACTTTATTGTTGACAAAAAGGCCCTAAAGATGAGGGCTAACGTTATGTACCACATATTAGTCAAAAGCAGCACAGAAGAATGTCTTCCTACATAGACAGATTTGCCCGATTTGTTAACTTCTTGGTTGGTTGCTATTCAGTTACAGCTATATTTTTCATATATTTTAGTGTTACTGTCATATTTGCCGCATCACTGATATTTATTTCAGTTTGGCCAATAAAACCATGATAGTCTGGCAAGATCACTGTATTATAGTGATACTAACAAAATTTTTATCGATAATTTTAGAATATGGTTTTGATTGTTGCTTATTTTAAAATCCTTTTCTAAATGCTAGTTTCTAAAATTTTTATGAGATAGATGGTAATAAGAGTTGTTGCCTTTTCTAATTATGTAGATCTGTCTCTTATATTCTTTATATTATAAACTTGCCATTTTTTGTTTATGTTCTTCAGAGCGGTGCTAGTTTTTAAACTGTTCTTAAGACTATTTTGCTAGATATTTTGGACAATAATATTGGTGACTGCCATTATCTTTTTTATCCCCATTTCCCCATAATATTTATGCATAACTCATGTGAATAGCTATATGCGATATTCTGTAACCGCAGGTGTATGACAGAGATTTGTCTTTGCTATAAATCTTCCATAATGTTTCATTATCCTGGAGACCTACGGTTCCGTGCTGCCCATGCAATATCGTGTAGGGGACAAGATTTAAGTTTCTGTAAGTGACGATCCAATTTCCATGGTTCATGTCAGAGTATTGGTTGAGTATTACTTAAGCATCTCATAAGACATCCAACCAAAACCAGAACCAAGATCAAGACTATCTCCCACATAAGTGGGTTAGTGTCGCAGATCACATCTGAGAAGGAGAATTGTGGAAGGTCACACTCATACGTTTTTTTCTAAGAGAAGTAAAATACTAGGAGTTAACCCTGTTCAACAAACTGCACCAGTAGAAGCACTCGTATCTTACATAAAATAAACCAACTAGCCAAGAACTTTACAACACATTGATGTTTTGTATATAATAAATAGAGAAACATCAAGTTCCCTGGCACAACCAGCTGTCTACTGTTTTCCATATAACTTGACCATTGTATTATTGTTAGTAACTTGTCTGTCTTAATTCTTTAAGGTTTCATCATAAATGTCATATTTGAAGCAGCATTAGAGTATATAATTTTATGGACTGTACTTTCCAATTTTAATGGTAAATATCATTTGATTGTTATGTGCCTGTAGAAATTTTATTGACTTTTATGCATGTTTTCTAAAACTTACCTAAGATTTTCCTGCATAAAAGAAAATTATACCTGAGATTTCATCAGGTTTTCCTGAGTATGAAATTTTCATTTATCACTTGTTCAAGGAAACCTGGATGAGTTGGGTAAGAATTTTAATAAAAGAGTATCAAGTCACATTTAATTCGATCACCATGGAAAAATAGTGGGTATATAAACCACAATTTCTACCGACGTATTCAAAAGAATGAAGTCAAAGAGGCTCTTAAACATATGAAGGTGGTAAATTGGTTGGACCAAATAATATTTCTATAGAAGTTTGGAAAATACTAGGAGAAATAGGAATCACTTGGCTCATAAGACTATTTAATGAAATATGGAAAAACCAAAAGATGCCCAAAGAATGGAGAGTGAGTACACTTATACTCATATATAAGAATAAGAGAGACATTCATAATTGTGTGAACTATCGAGGTATAAGGTTAATGAGCCATACTATAAAATTGTGGGAAAGAATTATTGAATATAGGTTAAGATAAGTATAAGTACAACAGAGAACCAATTTGGATTCATGCTAGGCAGATCTACTATTGAAGCGATTCACCTTTTGAGACGTCTTATGGAACATTTTAGAGCAAAAAAGAAAGACCTTCACATGATATTTATTAATCTAGAAAAAGCTTATGATAGGGTACCGAGGGAGATTCTTTGGAGAACTTTAGAAAAAAGAGGTATCCCATTGACATATATTAACCTTATAAGAGACATGTACGATGGTGCAAAAACATGTGTGAGGACTCATGAAGGAACGACTGACTTCTTTGAAGTTAATATTGGGTTACATCAAGGAACAACTTTAAGTCCATACTTATTTATAATGGTGATTGATGAGTTAATAAAACATATTGAAGATGAAGTACCTTGGTGTATATTATTTGTTGATGACATTGTGTTAGTAGAGGGGTCTAAGGAAAAAGTTAATAGAAAATTGGAACTATAGAGAGAAGCATTAGAAAGCAAAGGCCTCCGACTTGGTAGAACAAAGACAAAATATATTGAATGTAAGTTTGATCATTTGGTTACCTCAGAGGACATAAAAATTAAAATTGGGACACATTGCATTTCCCAAAAGGAAAGTTTTAAATACCTAGGTCAATTTTTCAGAATGATAGAAGAATTAATGGGGATGTTACGCATATAATTAATGCTGGTTGGTTAAAATGGAGAGGAGCATCAAGTATTCTTTGTGATAAGAAGATATTATTAAAATTAAAAGGTAAATATTATAGAGCAACAATTAGACCTGCCATGTTTTATGATTCTGAGTGTTGAGCAATTAACCATCAACATGTACAAAAAAATGTCTGTGACATAAATGAAGATGTTGAGATGGATAAGTGGCCATACAAGAAAAGACCGTATACATAATGAGGTTATTAGAAACAAATTATGAGTGACACCAATAGAGGATAAAAGGAGAGAATATCATTTAAGATGATTTGGATGTATAGAAAGAAGATTAGCCTTGAAGAAGATATGAAAAATTAAATTTGGAAAGAATTAAAAGAGGTAGAGGACGACTACAAAAGTGTTGGAAAGAAACAATGAAGAATGATCTAGCTTATTATGAGTTAACTGCTAACATGACACATGGTAGGGCCCTATGGAAACAAAGAATCCATCAAGTATTCTAGTATGGGAAAAGGGTTAATAGTAGTTGTTGTTGTCTACTTGAAGACTATACAAGATATTTACTATAACTAGTGATTCTCTTCTCACAAACACTTATAGTAAGCATATTTATATTGGTGGAATGTTTGTGAATGTTTCCTGAAGTGAAACCCTTGTCTACGTAATGACTTGGTTCGAGACGATGTCAAATGGCACATTATGGTTGCAAATGTTTATGCTAAGCAAGAAAGTATATCTAAGGTTATTATTGGTATAACAACAATAATGTCTATATTTATATATTTATATTAATATATTTTTCCTCCCTTATTTGGGAAGAAAGGACCATTACATTCAATAGATAACTTGGAATGGTTTTTAAAGTAGATGGTGTTGCACGTAGAATTTGAAAGATGGGAACAATGATTGGTAAATAAACTTTCTTTTTGTGTATCAATATTATCTTGTTATAGAATACTTTAAATATAATGAGAGAATATTGACGCAAAGAAGGAAGTATATTCACCAATACAATGTCTTTCATATTTCTTTATATTTCTTTAAGACCAAACAAGCAGTTTACTAAAGCCAACAATCCTTTCTTCATGATACTTGCATGCACACATACGTGTGTGTATGTGTGAGTGCTTCTCCCAAATGGGGAATGTACACTTATGCATCTCATTCAAAGGGTAGATACATATCTATGCACCTCCTGTTTGAAGAGATCTTTGAGTCTCTGTTTTGAGGGTGATGCACAAGTGGTGTGTCTTCTCTTTTTTAGAAGGCTTTCGTCTCCTCAAGACTCTATTCGTAGGAAACATTCGCATCTCTATCGACTCAAATCTACTTGAATGCATATCTGTCTATATATGAATTTTACCTTGACACCTATCCACCATTGCTTTTAGGTAAAATGAGTGTATTTTCAAAAATTTTAAGAGACTTTAGAAAAGCAATGAGTGAGCATACATGAGTAGATGTCAATGTGAGCAAAACCCAATCACTCTCTCTATGTATATAAATAAAGAGAACTTGATATAAGTTAACATACTTAGGTGCTAGAATTTGAATTTAAAAGCAAAAAATACTATACAAATAAAGTATACTTGCCAAGTTCTCTCTCTATATACAACAGTAAATGGTTGGGATTTGTTTGCATCTAAATGTAATAGCATATACCAAGTTCTCTCTCTACATATATAGCAATAAATACTCAAATACTATGTATCAAGAACTTCAACTATAGAAAATATCAAGCATATCTCACACATTTATGTTTAAAAATACTACATATTACATATTCAATTACTCACGTTCAACCATGTAGCCAACCCCACCAAGTGTGGAGAAAAGACTTGGTCAAGATTTATGTTCTATGAGGGTGAACAAGTAATTATCTAGAGCAGCATAATTGCGGACCAAATTTTATTTTCAGTTCGGTTCTACTAAAAACGAGTTCGGGCTCAATTTACATTATTATAAAAAATTGGTTTATTATTCAGTTCAGTTCTTGAGGTTTGAAAACTGAATGAACCAAAAAACCAAATATATATAGAATTCAGCCATATAGGATAAACCGAATAACATAACAAAATAAACTCAAATATTTTGGTTTGGTTACTTATACATTTCGGTTCTATTTCGGTTATTGAACCGAACAGACCAATGCACACCTCTAGTTGTACCGTCTTTGAAGGTTCCTAAGGAAAATATTGGACACCGTCAAGCATGAAGTCCCATTATTTAAGCAGCCAAATGTAGAACTTCCCTAAAACCAAAGCTGTTTAACACTTTATGGTTCCTATCTTGTTGATGAACAACGTCTAGTGGGGAAAAAGTGAAAGAAAAGATATCTTTATTGAGAATAATAATGAGAATCTCCATAGCTAATACAAACGTTCCATTCACAGGCCAGCCTTCCCACTGAAGGAAGCATCAGTAGATCACTAGATGAATGTTACCCATAACAATTCACATATATATGTAAAAAATTAAACAAAAATTGAATAATCGAGAAAACAACAGCTACCAGAAGCCAACTTTCTCCAGCAAATCTTCAAGGACGCCTCAAACTCACCACACCACGCCCAGGATGCAGATGGGAGTATGTTATGATGGCTTTACCCCTACAGTGGTTGTCATCCCAAATCAAAATGGTGATACTAGAAGCAGGTATCTTTCAGTATGTGTTTGGAGCTTCATAAGCCAGAAGTCAATCAATAGGTGGATTGCAGAGCCGTCAGATACAAAGGGTGCCCTGGACTTTGACCCGAATATTTTCTGGCTGAATCGCTAATGAATCCAGCATTGCATGGTGTAAGGTCCCAGTGCAATTCGTAGTTTGATAGATCATATATTCCAGGAGAAAAAATGCACAGCTTCATTGGAACGACAGTCGAGGACAGTGGTTCCAGCTTGAATTTCGCCGAACCTGACAAAGTCCAGACAAAGGGAGGGATGCTTTTAGAGGAATGCGGTTTTCTGGATGGGGTGTTTTCTTCCAGGAGGTCTGAGAGGATTTTTCCATTGTTACCCAATGATATAGCATGCCAACCTCCTTGATCAGAGCCGGACACCTGTCCAACATCACTAAACTGGACATTTTCCGTCTGGTTGAACATGTTCCGACAACCGCGACAACATCCGAACAATTCCTGATAGTTACCTGGAATCTCACTTCACAAAGGGATTGAGCAAAATCATGTATCACATCTTGGGGACCTTCCATCAACCATGATGTAGGGCACATAGAATCGACACTGAAGAAAAGGGAAAACGTATGAGCCACATATCATAAAACTACTGGAGTAGAAAAGGAAAACTCATCAGAGAGCTAAAACACCAGAACTTCTGAAACCCATCTTGCCTGCAATTGCATATGTGGTGGGAGGATAAAGGAAAGGAATCTGACAACCCATCTGGTTTTACACCACAACTTTCTCTTACTTGCTGGGAGATTAATACAAAATCAACTGTATTTTGAAATTCCTGAATCAAGGGATAATGTCATAAAGGCAATAAATGAAGCAGATGAACTAAGAAAATTCTTTTTGGTGACTCTTTAACTTCTAACTGCACAAGAAGTCAATGTGACAACAGGGTGTTTTCTAGTACAGTTTCAGATTGCAAGCGCACTCGAGCTATTTAAACTATGAAAGCTTAATCGTAAGTAGGCATTCAACAAAAACCAGTGGAATAGACTACAGAAAGGTTGTTGCTTTGAATGATGGATTCTTTTCCAAACACGTGTCAGAACTATGCAACTTTTTCCTCTTCCTAGTGAAATTAAAAGGCAAACATGAAACATAATTACGTTGACACGTTTGTTCCATAAACACGCATCCATTTTTTTGAAAGAAAAAAGATAAATATATTCACTTTTTGTAGGTGCATTAAAAATCACCACTTTTGCAAGATGACATTTATAAGGACATTTGCTGCTAGAGGTTAAGCATAGACTATTAGGTAATAAAGAAAGCGAAACCAAATAAACAGTTTACACATATTATAAGACGGTGCTTCAAGTTTGAGGGGTGCACACACCACATATAAGTGCAAGAGCCTTGCAAAACATGTTTAGCATGGTCAACAAGTATAGAGCAATGCAAGCACAAATCTAAAGCAAAATAAATAGGAGTGCTAGAAATCAGAAATCACATGAGGATGGAAGTTTTGTGATGTGACTGGACAGACCCAACCCTTCACCCAAAGCATGAAGGCTTCCAATCCATGCAGTTGCCTCACCCTAGTTGCAGCTAGGAGCTAAGAAAATCTAAGTTCCAGCCACCAAGGTGCCCAACTCATTATTATTTTGGAGTTGAACACGAGTTCGACCCAAAAGAAAATACGCATGCCAACATCATGGAGCTCAACCGTATCAAATCCATATGATCCAGAATTATCTACTACGCCAAATGAAACTACAAGCGTCCATCTGAGCCCACATATTTAGGTGCTTCATTTCATAAGGAAACCTCACATTTACATTTAGTTTTATGACTACATAGATCAAATATTTCATGTAATCGTTAGATAGTAAGTTCTGGAAATTAAAAATTCGGCAAGAATATGGGTGGTGGTGGGGATGTTGCAAAGGAACCAAATATGACGTCGGCAGGTTAAAAAATAAATATAAATTATATTCAGTGGATATAGATACTGGACAAGCATGTTTTATAAAGAAGATACCCCTATACTTAGAAACAAGAAAAGAACAGGAAGAAGCCAGATGGACTAGCCTAACCATCTATTCAACTAGCCATTGGATGATCCAAGAGCTAGTCCTCCCACCACAAAAATAAATGAAAAATTACATAGAAAATAGGGAAATCATAGAAACAAGGGGAAATTGCAAAAATTGTATATTATAAGACTTAATTTCAGAATGTTCTTGTTTTTCCTTATTTTTATAACATAATGCTTTTCATATGGGGCCACTCAATGGATGTTTATTGATGAAGTTCATCAACAATTTGTTGCAACGAATTGGGGTCTCTATGTCCCTCTTCTGAGCAACATCACAAGTCAACGACAAAAGAATATTCCAAAAGATTTCCATCATTAACCTGATAATCAAGTTCATTTTCAATAAACTTCACATCTTTTTTCACATAAACATTTATCACCTTTAGATAATAGCACACATATCCTTGTTATCAATTGTGTCCAAGAAAAATACACTCAACAGTGGGGATGAAGCTTGTCATTTTTATCTGCGTAAACAAAAATTTCATGACAGACAGAAGATCTGCACCTTAATTGATTCATTTTCCATGCTGGATCTGTCTTGATGGTGAAATTCAGACAAAGGTGAACTAGATACATATATTTGTTGCTCACTGTCACAGTGAGGAGATCCAGAGCCGGTAGCCTGTGCCTTGCCTGGCAGCAAGAACCCAACAAATAAGACAACCAAAAAGCGACATGAAACCAAACTTTCTAAAAGAATATAGCAGACTGCTTAAACAAGGGCATAAGATTGTTCACCATGTGAAAGAAACTTATGCTTTTCTACAACCTTACATACAGCAAGCATTTAATAAAGAAAACAAGTTTGAATCATAAAAAGAGTTTTTTTGTTATAACGGGAGGGAGAAGCCAGGTATGTATGCCTTGGGAATCAACTCAAAGCCTTCATCACGTGAGTCAAGGGCCCTGCCAGGTGTGCTAACTCTCTGAGTGCTAAAGAGAGATTAGTTTAAGGGCTTGATCTGATCAGGTCAATAATCAGATATTAGGGCCAAATTATGCGCAAAACACATAACGAAGGTGCACAAGACAAGACTAGAGCGAAATGAACTAATTCCTATCCAATAAATAATCACAAACATGATAATGTGGGGAAATATTATGCTACCTACAGCAATCTTAAACAAATGTGATGTCTTTTGACCAGCAGGTAACATCTCTCCGGGCCAGGCAGATGTACTTTGAGAAATATCTGCCTTGTCTTCAGTAGATTCATTTAGTGATCCACCTCGCTTTTCACTATCCAAAATATGTGATGATATCGAAGAAAGACAGAAACGATCTCCAAGAATGGATACTTGGCGAAGCAAGTATCCATCGGCATGACTATTGTTTGTAATGTCCATACGAACAAGAAACTCATGTAAACTTG
Organism: Brasenia schreberi; assembly: GCA_036023115.1. NCBI lineage: Eukaryota > Viridiplantae > Streptophyta > Magnoliopsida > Nymphaeales > Cabombaceae > Brasenia > Brasenia schreberi. The sequence continues at coordinate 1,015,081 of JAYKKT010000038.1, forward strand.
TTGGGAAACGAGTTATTTGCAATGATATATCTAAAGATGGAAGCACCTGCAAATAAGTGAACTTGAATTGGTAGCTCCATCATAACATTTCTGGCACAGTAGATCAGAAAGAATTGGTTTACTACTCTCGAATACTAACAACGTCACTAAAGTCTATTACACCTGACAAGACACGTCTTTCGATAAATACACAAATTTAAAATCCAAGATATATTCTTAATGATTTGTTTTGAACTCCTTTATCAATTAACTAATGAAGGAAAGCATTATACCATCATTAGCTCAAATCCAACATATCAATTGAATTAGATCAAAGAAAAGTTTCAGTACCTGCTGAAGCTCGAGATACCTCAAATTTGAAACATTTAAGCATGCAAGTAGTATAGCAAACAAAGTCCAGCAGATAAACACCATACAACACCTACTTTATAACCAACATATGAGGTAATCTATCATAAAGAAAAGTGAGGCAGCAAAAAGTTTATAAGAACAGACCTTCAATGTATAATGCATCCGCAATGTCCGAAACCACATTTCATCTGATAGACTTTCCATTTCATAATAAACCGATAGGTTCAAACATATGCTTCCAACCATGCCAGCGCAAAACCAAAGTAGCCAACGAAAACTTTTCATGCCTTCAATCTTGGCATCCTTCAATAAAGAAGAATGAATGCAACGTTATACAAATGGTCATGGTCAATATTATGCAAATGATAATGGAAACAGTTGTCAGGTTTCAAATTTACTATAAAGGGATGAGCAAAAACTCACCTTTGGAAATATAAAAACTGAACTCTTTGATGAATTCATGAACATATCGGTACCATTATGTCCTTTTGAAACAACTAAATCTTGAAGACAGGAAGGGAAGTCCAAGCTCATGTCTTCCTTGCTTCCAGGAATGAGAAACCTTGGATTGCTGATGCTCAGCCGCAATTTCTTCATAGAGAGATTTGAAAGTAAAATTCATTCATCACGATACATTCACTGAAGCATTTAAATGCTGCAACATCTGAAAATGTAAAAGCAATGGAAAAAAAGGACTTCTCCAAGATAAATACTGAATCATACTTTTACAGCTGATTCTGAAACATTTGACAACTCCAAGATGAGATGATGCAATTCTCCCATATGCGCTCTCTCAGGAAATCTGTGGATACAGCCAACAAGCTTTGGTAGACTCTGACATAAAAAAAGAGTATGTCAATCTCTGTACTGAAAGAAGTTAATAAGTATGATGCATTCCGTCACCTAAAGCACAATGAACTTTAATTTATGTTCCCATGGAATCAAATTCTGCCCCATCTTGCTCTTTTTCTTCTTTTCCGGTGCAGAAGAAAACATGTGGCAGCCCACAACCGACCCTGAAAGGGTCCATTTCACTCCAATTATTTGAAGGACCCCTGCCTCTGTAGGAGTTACATTTAGTTCCACCTGAGAATGATAAAAATAGGAGATACTCATCAACTGTGTGTGTATAAAGAAGCAGAAACATCTAAATTTGCAATTTCTGTTACAAATCAAGAATGCATACTTAGAAATAGAAAGGCAAATGTTCTAGAATCAATATAGTGCTGCAGCACTGGTGGCTTCTCACATTTGAAGCTTGCCTTAGAGCAGTTTGTCTTTTTGTAATTCCGTAGATTTCTTTTAACAGATAAGAGTAATCATAACTATTTGCTCGCAAACTTTTTTTTTGACTAATGAAGCTTCACAACCCACACGTGTTACCTTAAGATCCTCTGCATCAAGACATGATAACAGAGCAAAACATGTGAGAAAAGCTGCCGAATGCTTCCTGAATCCAAGTAACATGAAAAGTGCTGCTGCCAGGTGCCTGGACAGCTACACGGATCCAAGATATTCTAAACCACAAGAAAGAGTTCATCAGCACTCTATTGCTACCATTGTTTGCCATGGGCCTCAAGAAGTACCAATTTCTGTTGGATCTTTCTAGGATAATGCAGTCCAATTGTTTAGATCTCATCCTTGAGGATATTGGTGAGACGGATGAGATAAAGGCAGCAACTGAGTATTGCCAAGATATCACCAAATTCATCTATAACCATGCATTTGTACTATGTATGATAAAGAGATATATAGATGGTGCAGAGCTTCTTCGTACAGCTGCAACTCGATTTGCAACTAACTTCTTATCTGTACAGAGTATTGTGAGACAGAAACAAGCATTGTTTAGGACTTATCCTTGAGGATATTAGTGAGATGGATGAGATAAAGGCAGCAACTGAGTGTTGCGAAGATATCACCAAATTCATCTATAACCATGCATTTGTACTATGTATGATGAGGAGATATACAGATGGTGCAGAGCTTCTTCGTATAGCTGCAACTCGATTTACAACTAACTTCTTATATGTATAGAGTATTGTGAGACAGAAGCAAGCATTGAAGAGAATGTTCTCCTCAGATGAGTGGCAACAATTTGCAGAGTTGCCTCAAAATAGAATAAACAGAAAGTTGAATGAGATTGTAGAGACAATTTTCAGAAGTACATTTTGGAATGCATGTGTTAGATTGTTGAGAATTACTTGTCCTTTAGTGAAGGTTTTGAGATTGGCTTATAGCGAGAAGAAACTATCTATGGGTTATCTTTATGAAGCCATGGATAGGGCAAAAGAAGCAATTAGAAATAACTTTAATAGAAAAAAGAGGGATTATGTGTTCGTGTGGAAAATAATTGATAGCAGATGGAATAAACAATTGCATCAGCCTATTTATGCAGCAACATATTATCTAAACCCATCATTTAGGTACTCAGCAAGTTTCAAAAGGGACGGTGAGGTTAATTGAGGCATCATTGATTATATCGATATATTAGTGCCTAATGAGAGTAGAACAGATGTTATACATCAAGAGATGGAGATATATGATAATGCTCTTCACTTGATGGGTTTGCCTGTTGCAATTCACAACCACACTACTATGCATCCAGGTAAATTGTTTATTTTCATATTTAAGTTTCTTAAATTAATACATCTTACATTATTGTGGATTATGTCCTTAATGCTTGCCTTTTTCTACATATGTTTGGTGCAATAGGTTTGGAAGTGATTGCCCAAACCTAAGGGATTTTGTAGTAAGAGTTCTAAGTCAAACATGTAGTACAATAGGTTGTGAAAGGAATTAGTGTCTTTGAACACATTCATACAAAAAAGCATAACAGGTTGGAACATAAGCGACTGAATCACTTAGTTTTTATTCATTATAACATGCGGCTTCGTGAAAGGTAATGTTATATTATTGTTTGACTTCAATTATTAATATTATTTACTAATTGCTTATCTTTCTTTTTTGTAGGCAATTAAAAAAAGTAAATAGAGAAGAAAGCCAATTTGATCCTGTTGAAATAAAGGAGAATATCAGAAAATATATCACTTAATTTCATACCACACTATGAAGAAGTGCAGGTCGGCACAATCATTGTTGTCGCCTGTTTTATTTCAATCTAATCTAACCCTAATACAAAACACGCTTTTATACTTGGCTCTAATCTAACTTTAATGACATAAATACCCCTACTTAACTGACCGAACCCATACTCTAACTTTAAGTACAAAATAGACTTAGACACAAACTAGACACAACTTGCCGTTTCCAACACGCCCCCTCAAGTTGGGACTAGAAGACTTGAAATGCCCAGCTTGATAAGAGCTCTTTTGAATCCATTAACAGGGACAACTTTTGTGAGAATGTCTACTAGTTGATTTTCAAAAGTCACATGAGTAAGATTGAATATTCCTTGGGAAATCTTCTCTCTAATGAAATGACAGTGTACTTCAATATGCTTTGTTCTTTCATGGAAAACTAGATTCATTGTGATTTGTAGAGCTGCTTTGCTGTTTGTAAAGAGATTAATTGGATTTTTTATTCTCAACCCGATCTCAGTAAGAAGTGAAATGATCCATAATCCTTCACACATTTATGATGCAATTGCCCTATACTCTGCCTCAGCACTTGATCTGGCTACAACTGTTTGCTTCTTACTCTTCTAAGATACAATGTTACCACCCAAAATTACTACATACCCAGAAGTTGACTTCCTGTCCATTTTTTATCCTGCCCAATCTGAATCTGAATAAATCTTTATATCAAGAGTACTATGTGGAGCATATAGTAAACCATAAGTAGTTGTTGACTTCAAATATCTGATAATATGAAATACTATACTCATATGATATTTTGAAGGAGCATGTATCCATCTACTGACGTATCCAACAACAAAGCAAATATCAAGCTTTGTAATAGTCACATAGATCAATTTCCCAACTAGTTTCTGGTATCTTCCAATATCTTCATAAGGTTCTGACAAATCATGTGAGATATCCTTCTCAATTTCCATAAGAGTAGAACATACTTTTATCATCAACATAGACAATTAGTGTAGTAACTCCCCCGTAAGTTAAATGCTTAATGAATAATGTATGATCACCTTGACTTTATTTGTACCCCATAGCCTTCATCACCGTAGCAAGCCCGCCAAACCAGTCCTCGGGGGACTGTTTCAATCCATATAGTGCCTTCCTTAGCTTGCAAACCTTGTCTTTCTCAAAGTTAAACCTAGGCGAGCCTCCATGTAAATTTCTTCTTCAAGGTTGTCATGTAAGAAAGCATTCTTGATATCAAATTGCCGCAAACCGAATCATAGTAGCTTCCAGAGATAATAGTATTCTAACAAGTATTCATTTTTACAACAAGTGAAAAAGTCTCAAGGTAGTCAATCTCACATGTTTGAGTATACCTCTTAGCTACTAGCCTTAATTCCTCTGTCACCTCTAGTATATACCTGCCATTTCTTCTCTGGAAGTTGTATAATTTCCTCCTCTTTCCAATCGACTGGCGGAAGCGGTATCACCTATTGGGCTTATACATCTGATGGAGGAACTTCTTGCACATTATAAAATGGTGAATCTTCATGGAAGGTGACATCCATTGTAACATAGATCTTCTTCCTCAGAGGATCATAACACATATACCCCTTCTAAGATGAAGAGTATCATAAGAAAATACATTTAATCGATCTTGCGTCAAGCTTATCTCATAAACCCTGATGAATATGAACAAAACAAGTACATCCAAATACCCTAGGAAGTAGATGAAATTGTCTCTGAAAAGGAAATAATAAATGAAATGGAGTGTCACCATTCAAAACTCTCCTAGGCATATGATTAATGAGAAAAACAGTTGTCATGACTGCTTCTCCCCAATAATATTTAGGAACATTACATCCAATTAACAAAGTTCTAGCTACCTCTAATATGTGTCAGTTCTTCCTTTCAGAGATGCCATTTTGTTGAGGAGAATATGCACACAAGGTCTGGTGTATAATCTCATGATCTAGAAAATATGAGTGAAGTGATCGGGAAATAAATTCGCCCCCATTATCACTACGAAAAATTTTGATCTTATGCTGAAATTGTTTGTACAAATTGACAATATACAGGAAAAATATGTTTCACCTCATCCTTGGTCTTCATAAGATATACCATGGTGAATCTAGTGTAGTCATCAATAAATGATATAAAATACTTGTATCCATGCAATGAAATTGTAGAACAAGGCCCCCAAATGTCAGAATGAATAATCTCAAAAGGAGTTAAGGAATTTTCTTCACTTAAAGGAAAGAAAACACAATGATGTTTAGCTTTTTGACAGGTTTCACAACTCAAATTAAAATCATTATAATGACTAAATTTTGGTAATAATATTCTAATCTTAGATAGTGGTAAATGTCACAGTCTCTGGTGCCACCATGATAACTCTCCTTTCTGGGTTTTTGTGATGGATGATGATTGTATAGCTGCGCCTCTATGTTCCTCGCACAGGTAGAGACCTCTCTTTACACTACCTCGACCAAAGATCCTCCCCATCCTCAGATCCTGAAATAAACATCAAGTGGATTCAAAAATTATATGGCATTTTAGATCTTTAGTCATGACAAAAATTGATAACAAATTAACTGAAATATGTGGAACATGGAGAACATTTTGTAGTGCACCAAAAGGGGTGATAATACTTCCTTTTCCCACTATAGGTGTGTGTGAGCCATCTGCCAATCTAATATGAATTTGTTCACGAGTCATCTCATACTTATCAAAATACTCTCTTCTACTGACCATGTGATCACTTGTACCAAAATCAATAACCCAAATTCAGGAGTAGGAAGGACTATAATTACTCTCAGCCATAAAGGAGAATGGATAAGCCATGGTTGCTTGGGAATCATTATGAGATGATGTTGAAGGAAGATGTGTATCAGCAATACGTGATTTGAGTAACTCAATTTCCTTCTTCATATCTGCTAAAGCTGTAGCACTGTTGTCAATACTTTGATTATCACCCGATTGGGCCCTCCGCGTTTCCATTGTGCCACTCTGATCACCACTGAAGTAGGCTTTATTAGTTCTATTCTGAAAATAATTAGGTCTACCCACTAGTTCCCAGCATGTATCTTTAGTATGTTTGGTCTTTCCACAATGAGAGCAGATTAACTTATTCTTTTCTTCAGGAGTAGGTAAGGATCTACCCCTCACATGCCCATAACCTCCTCTCCCACGAGAATATTGAGGAGTAGATTTATTTCTTCCCACAAAAGCAGTATTCTCTGAACTGGTCTTGGTTTCTTTCTCTAACTATTTTCTGTCTTCTTCTCGAAGTAACAAAGAGTAAACTATACTTAATGAAGGAAGTTCTTCTCTACTAAGAATTCACAGCCTCATATTCTGAAGATATACCCCATAGCAAATTAAATACTTTTCGTTCCTCAAATTCTTCATTACGTTCCTGTAGACAACTCTCACATTTAGTCTTTGAATAGAATTGCAGCTCTTTCCATAAACCTCTGAGTTCAACATAATATTCGCTAACTGATCTGCCACCTTGCCTACATTTCCTAATTTTCTCAATGATATCATATTTCTTGGCAATATTTTTTCGTTGAGCATAGGCATCCTCTACTGTAAGCCAAATATCCCTGGCAGTCTCCAAGAACATAAATGTGATGCAATCGATGGTGTCATTGATTGAATTAGCCATGCACTCACTAATGCTTTCTCTTTTCGCCAACATGAGTAGAGTGGATCAGTAACCAAAGGTTGGGATATATCACCTGTCAAATAATCCCAGCGCCCCCTTGCCATTATAGCCAATTCTATCGATCGAGCTCATTGAAGATAATTCTTTTCGTCCAGCTTTAAGTTTGTAATCTGAAACCCCTCTCCTTTGTCTGACAGAGGTTGTTCGTTTCCATCTCCCAATTTTAATCTTTCCATTTTAAGAGGGACAATTGATTCCTATCAAACGTCTCTTGCAATAAAATAACTAAGACAATAGTCTTTAAATGGGATTTGACTTTCACAAAAAACAACCAATCTTAAACACGATTATGAATAAATCGATCCAAGTTAGGATTCACACATTGGTGTTGAGTAAAGATTTGCTAAAGGCAGCTAATATGCTTTTCCCCCAAAAAGACAAATTATGATTCACACTAATCTGAACCACGATTTCAGAATCCACAATATCTGATCCCTATTTCTTTCACACCTTCACTTTTCTCATCAAAGAAAAAATTTGCCCAAACTAATAGACTGAAAACCTGCATCACGATCTCCTAGTTTCTTCATGTAATCAATGATGATGAAAGGATAAGATAAGATTGAAGCAAATGCAGTGATACCAATAGAGCAGATTAAAAAATCGTTAGGCAAAGGACTTGAGAATCCACCAAAAAATTGATTGTTTTCTGCTTCTTTTTCTACTGCCACAAATGTTAGATGATCTAGGCTAATCTAATTGCTTCACAGATTCCAAACAGGGGCCAATCCCGCTCTGATACCATGTTGAAATAAAAGAGAATATCAGAAAATATATCACAGAATTTCATATCACACTATGAAGAAAACATTGCAGGTGCAGGTCAGCACAGTCATTGCTGCCGCCTGCCTCTCCTTTCTGTTTTATTTCAATCTAATCTAACTCTAATACAAAACACGTTTTATACTAGACCCTAATCTAGCTTGAATGACATAAATACCCCTACTTAACTGACCCGATTCCCAATGGATCAAATCTGATCCATTGGGATCCAAACCCATACTCTAACTTTAAGTATAAAATAGACTCAGACAACTTGCCGTTTCCAACAGATCCAATCAGTTTGGATAATTTTGATATATTAGAAGACTGGATTATAGAAGATAGTGAAGAAAATGCTCTCCTAACTAAGAAGACATCGCATTGATTAATTTGGAAGGAGCGCAACAACATCAACAAGCATATGAAGATTTTGATTTTGTTGCAGAAGGTGGTGATGATGATGAGGATTTTTAGTAAGGAGATGATGAAGATTATTTAGTTGATGATCCTGGTTACAATATGTAAAATGTAAATGTATTTCATTTTTTTGCTTCAAAATATGTAAATTTGGAATTTTGGATGCAATTGTTTAATGTTTAATGCTCAATATATACAAAACTTTGCATTATATGAATTCAAAGCAATTACTAATTTTTTTTTTATTTTTTCATGATTTTTACCATTTTTTTCTTATTTTTTAAAATAATTTTTAATTTTTTAATATTAAAGTACGATACACTATGATACGATACGATATGCCCGTATCGTGGAGCCCAGCGATACGCGATACGATATGCGTCAGACAACACTGAAACAAACTGCTATCTTTGTAAATGTAGTTGTCATATTTGCTAATTTTCATATATAAGCAAAACAATGAGCTCCATTTCTTTGATTATTGAGTCTATGACACCTCAGTGATGTGATATTATTACTTGATGATATCCCCTTTTTCTATTACTGGAGACTAGCTTTTTAACTAATGCTTGAGCTTCATTTCTCACTTCACAGACTGAGTTAAGCCTCACACACGTTGATCATGTTCAATAAGGTGAACCCTAAAATAGTAAAATTATGAAATGTCCACTCAATGAACTGAGACAATCAAATGTTTTTAATTGTTTATGATCTCATGAAATTAGAAACTGGTAGTAGAAATATACCTAAAAATTGGTAACAGAAAGAAAAATGATTTTATCATAATTTTTATTTTATCATAAATTATTCTTATTCAATAAATGAAATTAGAAACCCAAATTACAAGCATATTTGAAGATGCCTTGGAGGGAAGTGAAGAGAGAAGAAGAGAGGCTAGAAACGTGCAAAAAAAATTTGAAAAAAATTAATTTTTTTTTGGCGTAACATATCGTGGCTTCTCACGATGCGATACAGATAACATTGTGGAGTGTACCAATCAGTTAAGCAAGCTTTGAGTAACTCAATCTCCTTCTTCATATCTGCCAATGAGGTTGCACTGTCTTCAGTATTGAGTTCATTATTCTAATCAGTGTTGAAATAGGCTTTGGTGGATCTATTCAAAAAATGAGTGAGTCTGCCAACTAATTCCCAACATGTTCTTTTGTATGTCGTGACTTTCCATAATGAGAATAACTTAACTTTTTCTTTTCCTCATGGGTAAGTGAGGATCTGCCTCTTCCACGACTATAGCCTCTCCTTTCCCGAAAGAATGAAGGAGTAGAAGTATTTCTTCCCACAAATGCAGAGGTCTCGGAACTAATCTTGGTTTCCTTCTCTAGATGTTTTTTGTCCTCTTCTCTAAGTACGAGAGAGTACACTATACTCAAGAAAGGAAGTTCTTCTCTGCTAAGAATATTATTCTTCACTACCTCATAATCTGAATAAATACCCCATAGAAGATCAAATATTTTTCGTTCTTCAAACTCCTTATTGCGCTCTTGTGTACAACTTTAACGTTTTGTCTTGAAATATAGTTGTAATTCTTCCCATAAACCTCTGAATTCTGCATAGTACTCACTTACTGATCTTCCTCCTAGCTTGCATTTTCTAATATTTTCTATTAGATCATATTTCTTTGCTATATTCTTTCTTTGGGCATAAACCTCTTGTACTGCTAGCTAGATATCTCTAGTAGTTTCAAGGAACATGAATGTATTACCAATAGAAGGTATCATGGATTGAACCAACCAAGCACTCACTAGTGCATTCTCCCTACGCCATCATGAATAGAGAGGGCCTGTAACTGAAGGTTGAGGCATATCGTTAGTTATGTAGTCCCATCGCCCCTTGACCATGATTGCCAGTTCTATATATCAGGCCCACTGAAGGTAGTTCTTTCTATCTAACTTCAAATTTGTGATTTGAAACACTTCTTCATTGTTTCAGGGAAGATATTCACTTCCTTCTCCCAACTTGTTTTTGTCCATAATTTTTAGAATCTGATTCTAGATGGAGTGTTGTTTCCAAATCTTCACCTTAGTGAATAGATTTGACTAACCCAATAGAACTGAATACAACTTGTTGAATGTGACAACCTGTCTCTTTAAGAATAGGTCCGCAACCCTGCTGAATATGACGATACATGTCTGAATGTCTGCAAAGTTATATGCAAATTTGATATATAGTATATATATCGTATATGCAATTTCTAAACTCAACTATAAACTAACAAATGGAAATTGTCTGGACGTGAATCTGAATAAAAAAATATGACTGCCCTAAATCTGAAAAACAAATGTGATTGCCTTGATGCGAATTTGAAAACTGTGACTGCCTTGATGTGAATCTGAAGGGCCCTGAATCTGTAAATTTGACTGTGAATTTGATATGGAGGCTGAGGACGAAGTCTTCTCTGGGAATCTAAAAACTAAGATTGATAATGGATGACAACGTCAACTTTTGTTGAGCCCCAAGGCTCTGATACCATGTAGATGTGTGTGTGATACTACAAACTCAAAGAGACTCACACTGAACAAGATCTGAAAATACAAAATGGGAAGAACAGTTCGATGCCCTCATGGGAGCTAATTTCTGTCTCTTTCTTCATTCACAATAAGTTTAACCTAAGTATAAATTATAGGCCAAGGGGGGGCCTCTTCTAGGCCCTTCCTTGGGGCGGGCCTTCTATGGCCCAAATCCAGCCCCAAGATCTGGTCTTCATGTGGTCCCCTTTAGTCAATATGGACTAGCCCCATGTGGGCTAGTTCTTGGCTCTAATCAAGCACGTCTAGCCCTAGCCGATCGAACCCAAATGCACTCAGCTAAGCTTGAGTAAATGTCTTTTCTAGCATATTGTAAAGTCTCTAGTGGTAGGTTGAGTGCAAGTGATGTATGGAATGAATGTAATTTTGTATGATTGGGGAGTATGACATTTGTACCATAAACCAACTCGAATGGTGTGGCATTTGTGGGTGTCCTGATGGAAGTTCTATAAGCCCATAAGGCTTCATCAAGCTTCTCATGCAATGTCTTACACTTCTCTAAGGTTTTCTCAATGATGCTTTTGAGAGTCTTGTTTGTGGCTTCGGCTTGGTTATTGCCTTGAGGGTAGTAGGGCGATGAGAAGTGTTGAGTTATGCCATAGGTATTACAACTTTTCCATCTTCTCATTCTTGAAGGGTGTGCCATTATCGGACACTATGTCTCTTTGAACTCCAAATTGAGCCAAGATATTTTTCTTAATGAATGCCACTACATGTTGCCCTTGGATATTAGCAAAGGAGGTAGCTTGAACCCATTTTGAAAAATACTCGGTGGCTGCTAATATGAACCTATGCCCATTGGATGCAGTTGGGGAGATTAGTCCTATGATATCAAATGCCCACATAGCGAAGGGCCATGGGCTTACAATGGAATGAAAGGTGGATGATGGGATATGAATGGCATGTCCATGCACTTGACATTGATGACATTTTCTAACATGATCATGGCAATCTTGCTAAAGGGTGGACCAAAAATAACCGGCCCTAAGTATCTTCATGGCTATCATATTTGCATTAATATGACCTCCATATTCTCCATCGTGGAACTCTTGCATTATGGTCCTAGCCTCATCAAGGTCTACATCTCAACAAGATGCTGGTGAAACTCTTTTTGTAAAGAACTCCTCCCAAAATCACATATCGGGTTGAAATTTTTGTAATCAAAGCTTTATCTTTGGAAGAAGCAAATTTGAGAAATCCTCCATTTTCTAAAAAGTTTATAATGTTATAAAACCAAGGTTTTTCAATTGGATTTTGGTCATTTTGGCAAATCTCCAAATCGTGAGTAGATAGAGTGGGTGAGTACCAAATTTCTAAGGATCGAGTTCCCATGGTGGGATCGACCCTTAGAGATGATCCTAGGGATGAGTGTGCATGATTTGAAAGAATCGACCAATCTACTGGCCAACTCATGGTAGGGTAGAAGTTTTCCATTCTTGACTTGCCAAATTTTTGAAACTTGGTTTATAACAAGCATGAAATCTCCAAAGACTTCAATACACGATGCCCCTAGATTTTTCAAAATTTTTAGGCCTTTTATGAGTGCTTCATACTTGGCCACATTATTTGAGCATGCAAAATCTAGTCGAATGGCAATTTGGATTTCCCCTTTCTCGGGAGAGATGAGGATGATTCTCACACCTGCCCCTTGTTGATTTTTTGCCCCATCAAAATACATTTTCCATACTTGATCTTCATTAAAACAATTTGCTAAAACATGGTTTTGAAATTTATTTGCAAAGATGCCTTCATCGGGCATTTCATGAAGTATGAGATATGATTATCTAGGGCTTGTCCCTTAATGGAGGTTTGATGATAAAATTTTAAATTATACTCCACTAAGAGGAGCTGTCATTTACCTAGCCTACCCATTAGGATAGGTTTTTTAAACAAGTGCTTGATTGGATCAAGCTTAGACACTATCTAAATTTCATGATCTAGGAAGTAATATCTAATCTTTTGGCTAGCCCATACCAAGGTCAAGCACGTTTTCTCCATGGCTTGATAATTTCTTTCATATGCCAATAGAGTTTTCGAAATGTAGTAAATAGCATACTCCCTATGGATATCGTCCTCATATAGAGCAAGTAAAACACCCAATGCATTCATATGAATGGAAATATAAAGCAATAAAGGTTTTCCTTGCTTTGGAGGTTTTAAAATTAGAGAATTTACCAAATAAGTTTTCAATCTTTCAAAAGCTTTTTGGCAATCATCATTCCATTCGAATTTCACCACTTTTCTCAAAATCCTATTGAAAAGTTTGCATCTTGTTGATAGATTGGAGATAAATCTCCTAATTACTTGGAGTCAACCTTGGAGGCTTCGGATTTGGGTCAAGTTGGAGGGTGGAGGCATGTCTATGATGGCTTGACACTTAGAGGGGTCAACCTCTATGCCCCTTTGGCTTACCATGAACCCTAAGAGCTTGGCCGATTCCACTCCAAAACCACATTTTTTAGGGTTTAGCTTCACTTTATAAAGCCTAAGTCTTTCGAAAACCTTTTGCAAAGACTCAATGTGTGTGCATCAGGTTTTTGATTTTACCAAAAGATCATCCACATATACTTCTAAGAGCTTATGGATTTGATAATGAAAAATGGTAGTCATGGCTCTTTGCTATGTGACATCGACATTTTTCAAACCAAATGACATAACCGTGTACCAGTATGTGCCCCAAGGTGTAGTAAAAACAGTCTTTGCTTGATCTTTTGATGCTAACTTGATTTGGTTATAACCCGAATAGCCATCCATGAAAGAAAACATTTCATGATTTGCAGTGCTATCCACTATCAAATCATTGTTTGGAAGAGAAAAATTATCTTTTTGAGTGGCTTTGTTAAAATTTCTAAAATCAATGCAAATTTGAATTTTCTCATTGGATTTTTGAAACACAACAATATTCGAAAGCCATTCGGAATAAGCAATGGGTTTTATAAATCCGGATTTTAAAAGGTCTTCTAAACCCTCTTTCACTTGGGGGTGAACATCGGGATGGATTTTTCTAAGCTTTTGCTTCACAGGTTTGACATGAGGTTCTAAGAGTAGATGATGATCCATGATTTTTGGGTCTAGACCTACCATATCTTCATAGTTCCATGCAAATACATCAACATAGGATTTCAAGAATGTAATGAATGATGCTTTTTCATGCTCGTGTAAACATGCGCCTATTTTGACACACTTTAGGTTAGACTCACTCCCTACGTTGATTTCTACAAAATCCCCTCCTATGGAATTTGAAGGTTTTTCGAAGTCAAGGATTCTATGAAATTCAAGAAACTCGGAGGCTTGATCTTCCTCATGGATGAGGAGATCTTCCTCCTTGCTTTGATCATTCTCAAGCACTTTAATTTCTAGGGACGTGTTAGGCAAAAGAGTGGAAACGTGAATGACAAGTTTGCACGATTTTGGTTTAGGGATATATAAAATTTTTGAAGAACTCGAAAATGGGCTTTGTACATGGACAATATTTTTGAAATTTTGAAATTTTTTAATTTTTTTGTCGTTTTCAAAACAAAAGATGGGAGGATGAACATAAAAGACTTTTTTTTTGGTATTTTCATATTTTTCAATTTTTTTGGCTTTTTATAAGTAAAGACTAAGAGAATGAACATAAACAACTTTCTTTTTTGAATTTTCAGAATTTTCAAATGTTTTTGGGTTTTGGGAGTTTTCTAATTTTTTTTGGCTTTTGCAAATATATAATTTTTTTGAATTTTCAGATAAGGAGGGATCTTCCATCAAACCTACAAAAAACACCATGAATTAGGCTCTAAACAGGAGGTCTAAGTCATAGGTTTCAGTGTTAGTGGGTTCTGGTGCGCCCTTGACCCAAGTGATCTTAGGTGGTGGCTCAAGGGGTATGGATGGGGTATAGCCCAATCCATATCGACTTGGGTTAGGACTAGGTAGGATGGGTTATAGCCGACCTTAATTATGGGCTTCTAGACCTCGATAAGGTGTGTACCCCATATTTAACATCCTGTTTCAAGGCTTTTTGGGTTTTAAAAATTTTTTGTATAATGGATGGCCTTGAAACATGGTGTCGTCCATATCATGTATATACACACACTTAGACTTGGCTAGGGGCTTAGATACACGAGTAATGGATGTCCTGAGCTTCACTAGGATACACACGGCCCTAAGTGTTTGATCAATTGGGATTGGCTTGGGCTTCTCTACAACGTGAATGACTCCTATGTGGGGCTCGACTAAGAGAAACTTGTCTAAGGATAGAGGGAGCTCCCCCACGACTTGTTCATGGGATGGATGACTTGATATGCAAGGGAAATTTCAGATTCCCTTGAGTTGTGGGTGGTCTTCTCCTAGAATCACCACTACTTGGTTTTCATATAGGATTTTCACACACTTGTGGAATATGGAAGGCACAGCCAGGAGGCTATGAATCCATGACCTTCCTAACAAAAGGTTGTAATGAGGGTTTATGTCTAAGACATGAAACAGTCACATGTGTCGAATGTTCCTGACTTCAATGGGTAATTCTATAGCTCCTAAAGGATGGGATGCATTGCCATCGTATCCCATGATAACGATAGAACTTGGCTCTAAGCAAGACATCGTGACTCCTACTTGGAAGGTCACGTGCAATGGAAGGATGTTTAGACCTCCTCTCCATCGACCAAACACTTGTCTAGAGTGTGGTGATTCAAGACCACCTCTATATGCAAGGCTTGGTTATGGGCCATATATGGTATTTCTAATTCATCTTCCATAAACACAATGGGGGCCTTAGCACATACCGAGGAGACCAAGAAGGATAAGGACTTGAGAGTTATGGAGGGGTTAACCTTAGCCCTTTCTAGGATCCATTCTAAAACTTGTCTATGTCTAGGTGAGGTTTGGATCAACTTTAGGATAGACATGTTTATGAGAATTTTTGAAAGGTAAAGTTCAAAATCATAAGGGGTTAACACCATGTTTTTATCATTGTCCATGCCATAACGTGCATTAGGGATGCATGCTTTTGAAGGGCTAGGTATAACGACCACTTCCTTGCTATGATTTTTAGGTAAGTGTAGGGGTTGATAGATCCTCTCGGACCTAGTCACCTCTCCCACACATTCCCTAAGGCTCATTCCTATCTTGGCTCTATTTCAATGCTTCAGAGCACTACAAATTTCTAATAAGGCTCTATCCGGGGGCGAGACTCTAAGCTCCCTTGATCACTACTTGCTTGGCTTTTTTTATTATGAGAGTAGATGGTGTGTGACAAGTAGTGTGTATCGTATGCAATGCATGCTCCATTCCATGAGCCATGAGTGAGAGAAGGCGTACCTCTTTTCCCTTCTTGCTGATGCTTGCGTGATTAGGGAAGAGTTCTTTTAGGATTACTTGGGAGGGCTCCGATTCTTCCGTGATGTGTAGCCTTCCTTGCTCGATCAAGTTCTCTATTTTATTTAAGAGTGTAAAACATTTATTTGTATCATGGCCCTTGAGCCTATGATACTTACAAAACTCATTCAAAAATTTCCCTTTAGGAGATATCCCCTCAGGAAGAGTAGGGAGGGTGACCATTCCTTGGGCTAGAAGGAGGTCTAGGACTTCCGTGATTGGTTGTTCTAATTGAGTGAATTCACTCCGTTCGAAATTTCTTTGAGGTTTCTTAGCATATTTTTGTTCGGCTTTCTTGGAAGGGTCGGTCGGGCTTAATTCCATGCGGATATTTGCAATCTTTTGGGATTTTGCCCCATTATCCGCCATAGGTGACCCATATGCCCCTGGTTTTTCAAATTGAGTTTTTTGAAACCTTCTTCCCTTCCACAAATCTTCGTAAACTCATTTTTGCAAATTGGCTTCGAAAAGTGAAACCTTTTTTATCAGTTTGTGAAATATTGAGATTTTGTGGAGGGAGAGAAGAGCTTTTAACTTTGTTCTAAAATTTTCAAGGATGAGCATCACAGCACACCCTTCAGAGATGGGTTCCCTTACCTGCCCCAAGAGTGACCTCCACCTAACGATGAATGCATGGGCATCCTCGTTGGGTGCTTGTTTAGTATCCCTTAAGGTGTTCAAGGTGGGAGTAACTTCCACGTTATGAGAAAATCATTGCATAAAGCAATTTAGTAACTCCTCAAAGGTAGCAAATTGGCTTAGATCGTAGGAAGCTAACCACTTTGAAACATTTCTCTTAAGGGAGAGAGAAAACCAATAGATCAATTTCATTGAATCATTTTTCTTCTTGTAATCCCTACGGGAGAAGAGTTGAAGGTGAGATCTAGGATCCCCACTTCCGTCATACCGATGGAAATTCGATATATCATCATCACTATCGATTAGATAATCGGATGGTAAAAAGTCTGATAGTGCGTATGACTTCTTCTCCTTTGTTTGACCATTCAACAATTGTTGTAAGGCTTTTCTATCTTTAAGAGTAAAGGATTCATGTTCTTTTTCCCTTTCTATTATTGAGGTCTCCTTGGGCTTCTTTGATCGATTTTATCTCTTATGAGCCCTCGCTTGTTTTCCATGAGAAGAACATGATTCCACCACCTCGGCCTCTTGGCTTAAGGTGGCAATCTTTTCTCCTAAGAGTTTGAAATCTCTTCTAAGAGAAACAAGTGAATCTTCTCGATTTTTGTAATATGTTTTTGAAAATCTTTTTGAAATAGGACTTGATGAGCATAAAGCCCGGCTCAACACTTCATACGATCCGTCCAAACTAGACATGCTTTGAGATAAGAAAACCTATGCACAAGTTAAAGATTAACACCATGAATTTGAACAAGTTGGAATTGAAATGTTTGACCTAAGCTTGAAATCCCACAAGACTCAAGTCCCATCGAGAGTGCCAATTCTGTAGACGTGAAATTTTCACTCCAAGCCTATGTAGAGACTTGAAATGAGATTTTCAAATCTACTTGATGCGCGAGCGTGCCAGCTAGTTTCCAAAAACTAGCAAAGTGTATGAAAATCTCACTCAATTGGCGATTTGTGGCTAAGCAGGCTCTTTTCGCTTTAGGCTTTCTTGAACCGATACTCAAGGGTTAGTCTAAGTGCTTAGGAACTTCAACTACCTAGGTGATATTTCTCAATTCACATGAAAATAAGGTATTTGTCAAGAACAAATGGATGCATTTAGTTTCAAGTTTGAAAATCAACAAGTTCTAGAAAAACAGAAACTCATTTTGTTTTCGGAACTTGTTCCCAAAATTTTCTTAATAGCCTAGGAATCTCCAAAATCCACAAAAATTTTAAAATCTATAGCCTGAAATGTCGAGATCTTAGGCCATTTTTTATTTTGAATTTTGGAAGAGTAAATCTATATATTTTAATCAAAGACTCGACTCAACTCAATAGCTTCAGGATGTTCTGTGACAGAAACACAGAGACTCAAAGAATCCTCTATATCTTGGTGTACAGAATTCTAAATGTTATGATCTTAGTGTTTTCAGAAAGATATGAATGTCAACTTTCTGATTAGACTAATTTTATCAAATTTGGATCCTTATAGATAGATATATAGGACTTTTTCCCAACCCCTATTGCAGGAAAACTGACCGCCAGAAAACAGAACTGAGTTTGTCCAATTTTGCTCAATTTTATTTATGTAGTTGGACTGTCCTAAAATTCTTTCCAATTTTATTTCTAATGTGTTTCTGTGTGTAGATATTGTGCATAAAATTTAAGAGCATTCAGATCACAGATTAAAAAATGAAAATTATGGTAATCAAGGTATGCAAATGTTGGAAAACCAGAATTTCGTTTTTAGAACATACATGAATGCAAACTCACCCGAATTTAAATTAAAACAACCCAACAACATAAACCAAATTGCTGAAGGGAAATGAATGAAAATATATATCTTAGCTTAAGCATAGAGGGGATTAGAGAATATAGAATGTTTATAGAATATATTGGGATAGAATCAAGAAATCAAACACATAGAGTGCATAAGTAAGAATAGAAAATTCACAACACATCTACTTCTTATTACATCATGGGGGAAGACAAAACTCCATTAATACAACCCCTTTCAAATTGAATATGAAGAAGAGATATGGAAGAACAAGGGATGAGAAATACTTACAAGGATTTCCCCAAGAATTGGCTCCAAGCGATGAATCTCGACCCTCACTCTCCCCTTGATTCTTTTTTTTTCACTCACGATTTCCCAATGTTTGCAGCAATTGGCCTAAGTTCTACCCTCTTTTCCCCTCTTTCCACTCTCCCTAGCAGCCCACGGATTCTCACGATGCAGCCCTTTGCCTTACTAAGCTCCCAAGACCTATTGATGCAGCCCTTCTCTCATGATCTTCACGTTCCCCCCCCTTGGCCTCTATTTATAGGCCAAGGGGGGGCCTCTTCTAGGCCCTTCCTTGGGGCAGGCCTTCCATGGCCCAAATCCAGCCCCAAGGTCTGGTCTTCATGTGGTCCCCTTTAGTCAATATGGACTAGCCCCATGTGGGTTGATTCTTGGCTCCAATCAAGTACGTCTAGCTCTAGCCGATCGAACCCAAATGCACCCAGTTAGGCTTGAGTAAATGTCTTGATCAATCTCTGGTATGGCTTGCCTTGACTTGATATATGGGTTGAATAAGATTTTAATATCATTTTGGAATCAACTCCAAACGTCCATCTATTTCAAATTTGAAATGAACTAGCTCATCCTTATCCCAACGTTACATTTGATCCAAACATCTCCTTGATTTGCATAACCAACTCGAGATGCCTTGCTGATGGCCCGTGTAATTTGATTTATTTGAGGAAGATATGCCTTTGACCTAGTCTGTCTCTTTGCTTTCGGGCTGAAGCTCGATCGCGGATTGAGTTGGGTCCCACCTGTTCGCCTGATTTGTTTGGATTATTTGAGCTTTTTAACTTGAATTTAAAACATTAAATTTGAAGTATTTTTAAAAGATTTGAACTTTTCATTTAAAACAAAAAAGGTTTTAAATCATTTGAATTTTTGAAATTAGGAGTTTAGGAAAATTTTTGATTTTGGGTGTTTACAGCAGCCACCGAATATTTTTCTAAATAGGTTGAAGCTACTTCCTTGGCTAATGTTCAAGGACAACATATAGTGGCATTCATTAAGAAGAATATCTTGGCGCGATTTTGAGTTCTAAGAGACCTAGTGTCCGATAATGGTACCCATTTTAAGAATGAGAAGATGGAAAAGTTATGTAATACCTATGGCATAACTCAACACTTCTCATCACCCTACTACCCTCAAGGCAACGGCCAAGCCGAAACCACGAACAAGACTCTTATAAGCATCATTGAGAAAACCTTAGAGAGGGGTAGGATATGGCATGAGAAGCTTGATGAAGCCTTATGGGCTTATAAAACTTTTATCTGAACACCCACAAATGCCACACCATTCGAGTTGGTCTATGGTACAAATGTCATACTCCCCATTCATACAAAATTGCATTCATTCTATACATCACTTGCACTCGACCTACCCCTAGAGACTTTATAACATGCTAGAATGGTTGAGTTGATTTATTAGATGAGAAAAGGTTCCTTGCTATGGATCATGCAAATACATACCGACAAAGGATAACCTATCATTATGAAAAGCATATAAAGGCTCGCTACTTCAAAGTGGGAGACCTTGTATTAAAAATCATCCACCATTGTGGCCCATATCCACTTGGAAAGTGGTGGCCCAAGTGGGACGGTCCCTATGTTGCAAGGGGAACAACCACCAATAATGCATATTGGTTGATTGATGTTGATGGTAGAAATTTAGTAGATCCTATAAATGCTCAGTACTTGAAAAAATATTATGTATAGGGTCTATGTTAAATTTTTTATGTATAGGGGACCTCCATGATTGATAGAAAAGAAAAAAGTCAAAGCTCAAGAAGAGAAATTTTTCATCTCTTTGCCTTAAATCACGGGACACTTCAAAATGGACCATGATAACTTTTTCCCAAGTCTCCACAACTTATCCCAATCGAAAAAGGTTTATCCATGAAAATCCTAAAGTAGGAATAGAATCTACTTATTTGGATTTCATTTTGTTTAAGAATTAGACTTTGTTGTGTGATAAATGAAATTTTGAAATGTTTTTCAAAATTTCCTACAAGACCTTTGCTAAGTGTGGGTATTGAAACCTAAATGAGGGAAAATATGAAAAATCAGAAGTCCTTTTGATAGAAACTAAAAGGAGTTTCCTTTGAAAACAAATTTTGAAAACCTGAAATGTCAAACGACATAGGGATTATCTTACTTGGGGTAGTCGGCCTTCATAGGTTTTTTCCTAAGCTCATTCATCTCTTAAGTGAGTCTCTAAAACCTCAAACTTCATTTGCATCAAACACCATGAATGCATCCAAAGTCATCCATGCATGATCATGTTTAGGACAAATACCCAGTGTAGGTAAAGTCCCCTTTGGCTAAAATCTCCTCCTCTATGATCCAAGGAAAGGATTTGATGAAATGAAGGACAATTCATATTCTCAAGATGATTTAAGAAGTAAAATAAAAAAAGGTGTTTTATTCTTTGCCATTATCCAAATGAATTTCGATTAATGCCAAAGAGGGACATCTGTAAAATCCTAAATTTTTCTAAACACTCCCAACTTCGAAAGCTCACTCGTTTTAAAAAAACCTTGTGCTTTAAAATGAAAAATTTTAAATCTTTAAAATAAAGGTTTAGAAAAGTTTCAAATTTAAGCTAAAAGGATAAAGCCCATAAGATTTGAGCAAATCAGGCGAATAGGTGGGGCTCGCTTTCAAATTCATGAAAGAGAAGCCTAGAAGCAAAGGAGTGGACCATGTCTAGGCATATCTTCATAAAAAATCTAATCAAATGAGTCAGCATCATTACAAGGCAGCTTGAGTTGCTTATCCAATCGAGTCAGCAACTTGCTTGAATCAAATGTAACATTTTTTTGACAAGGGTTGGCCAACTTTTGCAAGTTGAAGCGGACTGGAGCTTGGGTTGATTCCAAAGACTTATCAAGCCATATCTAGCCTATGTACCAAATTAAATCAAGCAAGATAAAGACGAGCCACAAAGGAGGTTGATCAAGCCATGAAACCAAGTCTAGCCAAGTGCATCTAAGTCCAATCGGCTAGGACAAGGTGCACATGGTTTGAGCCTAGAACCAGCCCACATGGGGCTGGTCCATCTTTGATCATGAGCGACCACAAGAACACGTGGAGATGAAGCCCTTGGGGCTGGGTTGGATCTTGGATCACCCACTCCAAGGGAGGGCCTAGAAGACCCACCTTTGGCCTATAAATAGAAGCTAAGGGTGGGGCGTGAATCCCATCTTTGAGAGTTGTCTTGGAGAGGCGATCAAGAGTGTTGCACCTTAGGCTTTGTGAGAGATTGTGAGCTGCTAAGGGAGAGTCTAGAGAGGGAGGAGAGTGTAGGATTTAGGCAAAGTGCTAGTGAGAGCTTGAGTGAGTAATCAAGAGTGAAAAAGGGCAAGTGAGGGTCGTGCATCCCCTTAGAAGGCCGATTGTATTGGGAGTCCAGGTAAGTGCTGCTCTAACTTGATTCTTCTACATCTCTTCTGCATATTAAATTCAAAAGGGGTTAATGGAGCTTTGTCTCCTCTCATAATGTAATAGAAGTAGATGTGCTAAAATTTCCCTTTCTTTTGATTATGCACTCAATGTGTTTGAGTTCTTGATTCTACCTCTCTATATGCTATAAACACTCTATATCTTCTAATCCCCTCTATGCTTATGCTATTAAATATATTTTAGTTCATTTTCCTTCAACAATTTAATTCAGGATGTTGTGTTGTTGCATTTTAATTTGTGTGAGTTTTGCATCATGTATGTTCTAAAAACCTAAAATCTTATTTTCAGCATCTCTGTATATGTTGATTGTTTGATTTTTCATTTTCAAACCTCTACTTCAATAATTCCGAAATTTTGCACACTACTTCTATACACACAGACCACTCCTAATAAAATTTGTAAGAATTTTAGGGTCATGTAACCTCATAATTAAAACTATGTAAAATCATGACAAGTTTTGTAAACTGTCTGTCCAGTTAGTTTTCTTGCAATAGAGCTTGGGTATTTATCCCATAACTCTCCCTTTAGATGTCCTAAATCAATGATTTTTAGTTCATTAGAAAGTTTACCTCTATAGCTTTCCAGAAAGACCAAATTCATTAAATTTGGAACTTTGAACATCGAGATACATACTCAACTTTGAGTTTTATATTTTTGTGATAGAATAGTTTCGGGTACCTGAGTAGAGACACTTCCTTGAATTAATTCTGCAACACCATAACTCCGAATCAAAATTTGAAAAATGTCCTAGACTCTCCACATCTCAGGCTTAGTCCTCTATGATTTTAATGATTTTTGGAGGTGTATAAGGTATTTAAAAAGATTCGGGAAACAAATCTCGAAAACAAAGTTTTTTGTTTTTCAGAACTTGTACATTTTGAACTTGAAATCAAGTGCACTTGTTTTTCATTATTAAACACCTTTGTTTTCACGTGAATTTGGAAATATCACCTAACTAGTTGGATTCTCTAAGCGCTTAGGTTGACCCTTCAACATCGGTTCAAAAAGGCCTAAAGCAAAAAGAACCCGCTTAGCCACAATCACCAAGTCAGATTCACATTTTGCTAGTTTTTAGAAACTAGCTGGCACGCTTGCACACTAAGTAGAGTTGAAAAAAATTCTTCAAGTATCTATATAGGCTTTGAGTGAAAATTTTACATCTAAAAATTATATTGGTGAAATGAAAAAATTGAAGAAGCAACTTGAAGAAATAGAAACGTGACTGGATGATCAACCTTTAACCTCTACATAAAAAATGAATTAAGCTCTCCTACTTTTTTTGTAAAAATTATATATATTCAAAGTGTTGGGTAACCAAGGATACCGATTATATGGTAGGAGGTAAGTCTAACTTTATAAAATATAAAATTACTTCAACACCTTAGTACGTAAAGGTGGCAAATGGCTCCTTGATTCCAATAAAAGGAAAATGAGTAATTCAAGGGTAAAATCTTAAGATTAATTCAGTGATATACATTTCTAATTTTCTAGTAAATATACTTTGTATAAGTTCTTTGGTTAGAGATATGAATTGTTAAGTCAATTTTCTTCATCTGGTTATGTTTTTCAGGATATGAGATCGAGAAGAACCTTTGGACGTGGTGAACTAAAGAATTTGTTATACCTACTTTTTGGACCGCATACTATAATACAAGGAAGAGCATTAACAACCACAACTGTAAAAGAAGAGATAAGACTTTGGCATAGTCAGTTAGGTCATTTACTTGTGTCTAAAATTAGATAGTTTGCTCCTTTTATAATCCCAAGGGATTTGACTATTCAATGTGATGTATATAAGAGGGGAAAACATCATAGAGCCTCTTTTTTTATTAGTGATTATAAGTCATCAATTCTATTTGAGTTAATTCATTCAGATGTATGGGGTACATGTTTGATACATTCTTTGAGAAATTTTAAATACTTTGTTACTTTCATTGATAACTATTTTAGACTTACCTTTGTATATCTCATGAAATTTAAATCAGAAGTATCATTGATTTTTCCTATGGTTCACAATATCATTAAGACTCAGTTTGGGTACACTATTAAGACCCTTAGATATGATAACGGTGGTGAATTTTATAATTCTCCGTTGAAGTCACACATCAAAATTCATGTTATTCTTAATGAGACCTCCTCTGTTTATACTTCATAGCAAAATATAGTTACTGAACAAAAAAATCGATACACTTCGAAAATTGCTCGAACCTTGCTTCTTGAAGATTTCCTTCTATGGTTCTTGATGGAAAATCTCCATTTAACTTTATTAAGCCTGAAACAAATCCATTTCATCTTAATTCCTAAAGTGTTAAGATGTGTTTATTATGTTCATATACATAATCAATTTTGAGATAAACTTGATCCAAGGGCGGTTAAATGTGTCTTTATTGGATATTCGTGTAAAAAGAAAGGATATGTTTGTTAACTAGAGTGTACACGGTACTTACAAATGAAAGTTTCTCTCTAGTGAAATGTTATTTTTAGGCACCTCATACTCTGTAGAGATAAATTATGAACTTCGTCCATGTAAGGGATAACCCTTGCACTACCGGTCCCAAGTCAAAATAAAGGAGCGTTGTGTTAGGCTTCCGACAGCTAGTGTAAAACTTTATCAGAATGTAGGGAATCAATTGCAGAGAGAGTTCCCACATCATGGACGAGTGTGGGTAAAGAAGTTAGTCCCACTATATTGCCACCCGAATGTAGTGAATAATTTTTAGAGAGGGTCTCCGCATTTTGAATATGGATGGATGTAGGGGGTAAGAAAGCTAGTTCTAGATAGTAAGATTCATATTGGTTCTTGGAATATTGAAACATTATTCGGTAAGCTAATGGAGGTGGTGTTGAAAATCAAGTTGAAGATGAAGATGTTTATTTATTTTATTTTTGCAACTTGTAATTAGTGTCTTAGGTAATCTGGGGGAAATATGATTTGTTTAGTGTCTTTAAGTAAGGGTGAATGTGTCTTTCAAGTTAAGTCGTCTGTACTATATAAACCTAAACAGGTTTATTAGGGTAAATTAGAGAGATGAATAAAATCAAAGATGTTGCGGCAGCCAGGTAGGGTGCAAACCTCCATTCTCTGTAGATTTTCTGCATTATTTTTTAGTTGTGTTTTCAAGAAAAATCCAACATAGTATCAGAGCTTCGTGGTGAAGATCGTGGTCGTGTAGATTCTCATGATGCTGAAATCTAAGGTAGTTGAGGTGTGAGGATCTGACCCGAGCCTTTTGTAAAGAAGTAACTCCCAACAGACAGAATCTATCAACAGGAAAAAGATAGAGGAACTGGTGCATGAATACGCTGCAAAGCTTGCACGACTTAGCAAAGGAATCGTTACCTAATAGAGGAAAAACTATGTAGATAGTTGAAATACCACAATCTTAGTTGAACTATGTGCAGTCAACTGAAGGTAGTTTATTAACCCCACGATTGGGGCTTGGATTGTTGAAATACCATAGTCTTAGTTGAATCATTCGCTGAATACAACAACACACATAGTTCTGATGTGCAAGTCTTGAGTCTTAGTTGAATCAATTGGTGAATACAATTGCACACAAAGTTCTCACATGCAAGTCTTCCTTACTACTGTATTGTCCCCTTGAATCAAACTTAGCTGCACCAAGTTATTGGTGAATCGCAGGAAAAGTCTGAACACCACTGGACATCAAAACTTCAAGAGAATTCACGTGTAGTACTGAATATGACTGCACATTAAGACTAAATTAGTAATGGACAGAAATAAGATGGCAGAGGGTTGCGATAACAACTCCTTGGACAAAGGTGAGGTGTTTCAAATTACAAATCTAAAGTTAGATGGAAAAACTATCTTTAGTGGGCTCGATATATAAAACTGGCGATTATGGCGAAGGGGTGATGAGACTACTTAACTGACGACATACCTCAATCTCTAGTTACAAATTCACTTTATTCACGATGGCATAGGGAGAATGCACTAATGAGTGCATGATTGATTCAATCTATGACACCTTCTATCGACAGTACATTCATATTCTTAGACAATACGAGGGATATTTGGCTAGCAGTACAGGAGGCCTATGCCCAAAGAAAAAATATAGCCAAGAAATATGACCTCATAGAGAAGATTAGAAAATACAAGCAGGGAGGAAGATTAATAAGTAAGTACTATGCAAAACTCAAAGGTTTATGGGAAGAATTATAACTCTATTCTAAGACAAAATGTCAAACTTATACACAAGAGCACAATAAAGAGTTTCAAGAATGAAAAATATTTGATCTCCTATAGGATATATCTTTAGAGTATGAGGCCGTAAAGAATAATATCCTTAGCAGAGAAGAGCTTTCATCCTTCAACACCTTATACTCTCTCTTACTTTGGGAAGAAGATAGGAAACATTTACAAAAGGAAACCAAGATTAGCTCAGAGGCATCTACGTTTGTGGGCAGAAATCCCTCTAATCCCTTATTTTCTCATGAAAGAGGAGAATATGGGTATGGCAAAGGTAGAACCTCACTTACTTCGGAAGAAAAGGACAAATTAACTTGTTTCCACAATGTAAAATCAAGACATATAAAGGAGACTTGTTGGAAATTAGTTGGTAAACCTACTTACTATCAAAAAAAGACTAATAAAGCTTATTTAAGCAATGACCAAGTTGACAAGCAGAATGTGGAAAACAATGCAACTTTATTGGCTGATATGAAGAAAGAGATTGAGATGCCTAAGACTTGTCTAAGTGATTTACAAACTCCTTCAACCTCTTCAAGTATTGATCCTCAAGATACAATGGCATACCCATTCTCTTTTATAACTGAGGGTAATGCATTTATTTCTCACTTCAAAACATGGGTTATTGATTCAGGTGTCACGGATCATATGGTCAGTTGTTGAGATTTTTTCACAATTATGAGTCAACTCAAGGCAAAATTAATATTAGATTGGCCGATGAATCTCATACACCAATAATTGGAAAAGGAAGTATCACTATACCTTTTGGAGTATTTAAGAATGTCCTACATGTTCCAGATATTTAGTGAATTTATTGTCCGTCTTTGGTATGACACAAGATCTAAATTGTCGTCTAATATTTGATTTATTGGATGTTATTTTCAGGAACTGAGGATGAGGAGGATCTTTGGTCAAAATAGTATGTGGAAAGGTCTTTATTTATACAATGAAGTAAGAAGAGCAACTATGCAGTAAGCAATGATTACAGAAAAGTAAAAGACAGAGCTATCTTTATGGCACCAGAGATTCGGAGTGGTGATGTTGGAACTTCTAACTGGTCGGAAACCTTCGGACAAGTTTGTTTTATGTTTGTTTGCATTTATAGTTGTATGCCTTTTCCATTAAACTAGTTATATATGAGACTTGATGAACGAGGCATTAAATTGAATGAAGTGGCTGTTGGACCTAACGAAATAAAGAGTCACATAGTTACCATCTTAACCGCATAAACAGTTTTGTTACTTTAGAGTAAGTGAAAGTCGAGTACAGTTTTGTTACCTAGCAAACCCACACGGGAGATGTGACCTGCTCACACTTTTGGCAGCACAGGAACACAATGGTCGGTCCTTTGCCTACAGGACCTGTGCTTAAGAAGGCTCAGACACTTTAAAAGTGTACATTTTTCATTTAAATTAATAAAATAGTTTCTCATTTTCTGGCTGTAAAAAGTAACTATATATGTAAAAAATATTAAGAGTTGTTTCACTCACAGTTTAACACATTGGAATAACTGATGTTAGTATATGTGTGTGTACGGGTGGTGCTTTATCCTGACCCAGAGATCCTGATCTTACGGGTCCTCCAGGCAAAACTACAAATGAATCGAAAGGACAGTTTCCCTTCATAGTTTCAGCATTTTAAGTATTCATGGGATTTGACGGAGGTTTCACACATGTAGGACCCGTACTCGGTCAGAACAGTCTTTAGTAAGATGGGCAACTCCTCAGATCCATGACATCGATGTGCTTTCAAGAATGGTTGACTCTGCACTTCAAGGGGTTTACTCACTCAAGTCATTGTCACGATTTGCAGATATCATCTCATTATCCCTACAGGTAAATTCATGCTTTTTGCTGACTTGCACTTTTTCCAGGCTTTATTTTCTCTCCTATATAGAAAGATGAACTGTGTATATGTGTGTGTTATTAGTAGTCCAAACGTATGTTATAATCATGGAACATAGGTGCTCCATCTTTTGCTGTTCCTAATGGCCATTAGACTTCTTTCAAACTGTTAGCGCTACATAATGCCAGTTTGTAATGAAATTTGGTTTTGCAGACTGAGCCAGAGTTTAGACCACCCGTGTATGAGATTGTGCAAGCCCTTTTACGCATGTCCCAGACGACGGGACCTACTGGAGGTCAATCATATGATGGCTCTACAACTAGCTTTCATGTTGCAGACAACAAGGTAGGCTACCATTTGAAGTTCTTCATATGCGGTTCTGCAACTGGTATTCAAACTTGGGTAGACATTGATACGCCTCATGCGATTATGTCTCTATTCGGATTTGCGGTCGATGCATCCATTATGCCTCGACCTTGTGGAGTCTGAAGGTAAGGATCCACCATCATTTGTAAAAAGTCCACATTCGGACTTGCTAATTCATTCATATGCAAACATAAGGTGGCCCCATGTATTTTACTGACCTAAGTATTCTTTTCTTATTATGGCTGTATGATATTTTTCTGCGGTTCTCTGCGCATTAGATACCAATGAGCAGCTGTTTTTGTTTGTCCAATTCTGTGATTGTACTGGTAGTTGGTGGGGAATTCACAGGAGAAGATCAATTCATTTGTGACAATTGTCACTTCCTTTGGTATATTATCACTATCCTTTTAAGGGTGATGCAACTCAGTTGCGTGCTTATCTCATAAAATCGATTTGCTCTTAAAAACCGAATTTGAGAGTGAGGTTGAGAGAAATGAACAGAAAAGTCAAGAAAAAAATCAGAAGAGGTTAGAAAAACATTCATATAAAGGTTGAGAGTTTATGAGAGAAAGTTGAAGAGAGACTAAAATAGCTTTTAAGAGATTGAGAGGACGAGGTCGAGAGAAATCATTGGTGGGCACAGAGAAACGTAATAAGGGCAAAGGCGAAGGTCTTGGGAAATAATAAAAATAGGGGTATATGTTTAGAGTAAAAGGGGTTAAGGGACAGCAATTATCTTGCAGCTTTTACCACCTTTCTATGATGTGGGTCATAGTTGAAAGGATGAAACCCACATGGCACCATGTACGTTACACACGCACGCAAACACACAGATAACCACAGACATGCGCAAAATGTAATGGGGCTGTCTCCCACTGCAATAAATGAAGTGCACGAGCGACAAGCCATACAAGCCAAGTGTATATAATGTGTGCATGCGTATATATGTAGTGTCCCATTCATTTTGATACTACATACTACCATAGCATCCATCAAATGCAAATACTGAACATCAGGCATTTGTGCGCTAAGTGCGTCATCTTTTGTGGATAATTTTTTCTAGAGCATCTTTGTAGTCATGAATTCGACAGAGAGAGAGAGGGAGTACTTCCACCGTGTATCAAATCTTATGTCACGTCTCCAGCAGAACATTTTTAAACAGTGAGGCACACGATAATGAAACAACAGCGATTCGTTCAAAAACACTAGGGCCAAAACTCGAAAAGACCAAGTGGTAAGTCAAAAGTCACATTAAATATTTCTGTATGGGATTGATATCATCTTCAGGCTAATGTTGGTAAATCTCGAACTGTTGGAGGATATAAATCACCATAGGGAGAGTTTCCAGGATCAGCGGTGCTTGTGCTTAATGTGTGCTTTGAGAGTTGCCACTCGTAGTACTTGTAGCCATTGTGGTTGTGGATGCATCAGTACTCATCATGCTGCTCACATCCTTAAATTGCCAATCTGTTAGATATGCAGGCCTTGATGTTGCTGGGCTTACTTCTACATCACCTGACAACATAGCAATAACACGAGACATGCGTGGACGTAACGCCGGGGATGCTTGTGTGCACAGGAGAGCAACTCCAATCACTCGACGAGCTTCTACTTCGTCAAACTCAGCTAGAGTTGGATCTACTAACTTCAAGTGCATATTGTTCTCATGCAAATTCCAAGCCTGTTAAAGTACATACGTTTCAAAAAATATAATATGATGTGTTGTCATACAGATGATACAAAGATGAAAATTAGAATGTATTGTACACCTAGAAAAAAATCAAGTTGAATGTCTTAGACCAGGTACTAAGAAAAGGAGAATGATGATGTCACGTACAAAATTTATGCAAGTATAAAGAAGTGCACCAGGTATTCTATATAATGAGAAGATACCTTCACATGGAAAGAGAAATATTATGATGTAAAACCAGCAACATTTTATAGCAGAAATGAACACGACAATCAGTCACACAAGGGCCAATGTCAAATAAGAGTACAAGAAAACAATTGGTATGAGACATGTAGAAGATCAAATAAAAGAAACATGATCACGGTGGTTTCAGTATTTAGAGAGAGAGTCAACTGGAGATTCAGTATGACAAGTTTTGAGGATGTAAACCAAAAAAGTGCTGAGGAAGACCTAAAAGGTATTGATTGGAAATCACATAGCTGTAATGAAGCAGCACCTTAAGTGCTTGAACAATGACTGTCACAGTCCGACACTTGCATCCACAGAGATCAGTCACCAAATGTGACAACAAAATATCTCAGATAAGATAAAGCTACTGTATAACAATGCTTAACTAAATAAATTCAGAATAAAATCTCATTAACCAGCCATAAGGCTTAAACAATTAATGTACAGGAGAGAGCCTTGTATAAGATGAGGCAGCAGCAGCAACAAGGGCCCTCCAAACGGCTAGACCGTTGGGACCCCTTGCTGCTGGGTCTCCTCCCACACAACAGAAAATAAAAAATAAAATATACACAATTGAGTATATGTGCAATATATATTTTTAATACCCCCTCAAACGGATAGTGTGAATACCGAAAGTTTGCTAACTAAGAATTGAAACTAACTAAGAGTGACTGACAAAACCATTTACAAGTTGACATTCGGAACACACAAAGTGAAGGGCTAAAGGTCCATGTAGATGTTCTTCTTTTATTTAGTGATAGTCGATTTCAATATCCTTAGTACATTAATGAAAGATATTGTTGTTAGCTATTTACATAATACTCGTGTTGTCACAATACATGCACGGAGTAGACTCAAGTACCACAAAAAGATCCTAAAGAAGTCATCTAAGCTGGGTCAATTCTATGATGGTGTTAGCCATCACTCTATATTCAGCTTAAGTAGGGAAGAAAGATCTTTTTTTCTTGCTTTTTGCAGTTTCATGAGATAATATGAACAAGAAAAATTCACTAATCAGTTGTGGAGTCTCATTACCATCATCACTCCATTTTGCATCAATAATAGGCAATTATGTGAAGTGAGGATGAGGACGATAAAGAAAACTCTCTTTCTGATGGTATGTTTCGCACATCTTACAATGGGCATGACATCACTTGTACGAACCATGATAGGTGCATATTGAAATTTACTTATGAATAATGAGTGATGTCAGGACAAGAGATAATTAGATAGGTCAAAGCTCCAATCATCTATCGATATGGGGTGAAATCTCCAAATAGTTCTTCATATGCAAGTTTCATCTTTTGATTATGCACCTCTAATGTTTCTACTATCTTGTCGTATATTAGTTCTGATCTAGTAACAACATTAAAAAACTCAGTTTGAGATAAGAAAAACCTCTATTAGAACGAGTTTCCTCAATGCCAAGAAAATATCGTAGACAACCAAAGTCTTTCATTTCAAATTCCTTACCAAGATCTTTCTTAATACATTATATGCCTATATCATCACTCTTTATGATGATCATATCATCTATATATAGTAAAAATATTACAATACCTTTAACATATTTTCTTATAAATAATATAATATCAATAATTAGTATAATCTATAGTAAAACCATGATTAATTATAAATTTAGTTATTTTGTCAAACTAAGCCTTAGGAGCTTGATTAAGTCCACATATAAAGAACATAATTTTTTGAAATAACAAGACCAGTCAGAGGTTGTATGTAAACCGCTTCTCTTAACCATCAATCTAGAAAAACATTCTTAATATCTATTCGAAAGATATTCTAGTTTCTAATTGCACTAATGGCTATAAGGGTCCTAACTGTCTTCATTCTAGATATTGGGGTAAAGGTTTTTGTTGGAAAACGTGAGAGCATCGCGAAGATTGAATGTGATAAAAATGATAACACACACTGTAGAGAAAACATGAGAGATTGAAGGAGGGGGGCAGACCTCCAATGGAGGCCCCCCTCTCTGTCTTTCTTAATCAAAATCTCCTAACCCTAATACAACTTCCAGCCCTTATATAATGGGCAGTAAAATAGAAAATGACCAAAATACCCTTAGTACTACGGGCAATTACAATAATACCTAAAACATCAAATTTACTAAAACTGACTCTAAAATTATATTCTTCAACCTTCCCCCTCAACTTGGGAGTGAGATACTTTGAACTCCAAACTTGCCAAAAAAACTGGTTCTTTCTTCACCACACGTGCACGAGCAATCTCTTCGAAGCTTCTTTAAAACAACTTGAACAATCAAGAATACATGGGTAACACACGACCCTTCTATGGGTGTCAGTTGTTCCCTCTCTTTCTTCTTCTCCATGAAGTGATTAGGCAGCTACACTTCAAAAGTCATGTTTTTTCTACTTCTTGAGAAAGTTGATCTTTTGTGGTATGAGGTACTACTCCACCATATACACTTCACACGGCTTTTCTTGCGATCCTTCACATGGTGGCTGCAACCGGTGTGTTGGTTGGGTGCCCTCTCTCTACCACTCAAATAACATAATACACACTCCTCATACTAGTCGGTCTACGCCCCTTCACATGGTGACTGCACCCGCTTTTCTAACCCTCTTATCTGTTTACTTCAACAACTCAAGGTTTTAATTTTCTTACTTCTTGGTGATAATGCCACATTTTATACCAACAAATTCCTCTGGTCTCTTCTATGATTTGGTTTGTCATGCATATGTAGTGAAAAAAGACTGATTTTCTGCATTATATCTTTCCTTCTATGGGCGTTCAATTGTTTTTTCCAATGAACAAATCATCAGTACTACTTCATATCTTCTCTAATCTTTTTATGAATTCAGCCCTCTCTTGAGTATTTCAGCAAACACATGATATGCAGGGAAACATCTCTCTTAGGCATTTCATGAAATACTTGTCCTGCATAGTTAAAGTTTCTGTAAAACATTTCATCAAACACTTGATGTGCATCCTTTGTCCGCCCACTAAATGCACTTGTTGCTGCCATTGATCCCCATTCTGCCTTTCCTCGATAACTTAGCTGATTATAGTCCTCGTGGCCTGCCGTATTCCACTAATAATTTTCTGTAACTGCCTTGTTGATTTGTGTTGAGTCTTTGAACAGGTCTTCCAGCCTGCCTAAAGACTGCTGTTTTTTTTATTTGCTGGTGCAGATTCAACATACTGAAATTCTGCCATCTTCAATAATGGGATCGACTACACGTGCAAGATCATATCTCGTCTAATGTGCGAGGGAAGTCCTTTGTTATGCAATCCATTGAAAAACTTCAAATGCTTTCTAGAAGCATCCACATTTACCAAACATGTTAATCACTATTGTCATTAGTTTGACATCGAATTCAATCTTACTCTTCTCTATACATGCATGAATCAACTTCCCTTGTTGCAAAACTCTCAGATTTGTGCATGGGAACAACATGCTTGCTTCTGCGTACTTATCTATGCCCACTTCTTGTATCTGTTTAAAGAGTGCAAATGCTTCCTGAAAACGGCTGATCTGAACATAAGCTGCGATTATAGCATTCCAAGAGACTAGTTCCTCACAGGCATTTCATCAAACAACTTCCTTACTTAATCTATATAGCCACATTTGGCATACCCAGAAAAACATATTTGTCCACGAAACTACATCTCGTTCGATCATTTTATCAAATAGTTGGTGTTCAGGTGAAACCTTCTCTTTGGAGAATATGGTACGCGCGTACTCATCCTGCACAGGTGATGGTTCCCACTGTCTCTGAACCTTCTTCAGTTCAATTCAAATCAAGGTCTAGTGGTACAATAGTACAACCTGATGTAGAACAGAGTACTTTACCAACCACAATTTTGACATCTGGTTTAGATCCCAACAGTTGCACAGAAGTTCAACGACTCTTTCATCAGTCACGTTCAGATAAATATCTAAGAGTGGACATCCTTGCTTGCTCAAAGAAGCATCAACGAATGGGACTTCGGACATGGATGAAGATGGTTCTTGAATCCTCCATGGTTCTGCCCTCCTAAAAGCACTCCTGGTAGCAGAACCCTTCCAGCGAGTATCTCCTTTGTTGCACATCATATTCATATTGTCTGGAGGAACAAAAAATACCTTTCGCAGCAGCAACCACATTAATAGAAGCAATTATGCCATTCGTTATAGTAGTAATAGAAAATCGAAATCACGATTCATTGTAAAGAGACGATTTATTGCATCCTTTCTCTCTTTGACTGCAACTCGCCCTCTTTTTTTCTGCTCTCAACAATTGAATGCTTTGATACCATGTTGAAAAACGTGAGAGCATCGCGAAGATCGAATATGACAAAAATGATAACATATAGTGAAGAGAAAACATGAGAGATCGAAGGAGGGGGTAGACCTCCAATGGATGTCGCCCCCCATATCTCTCTTTCTTAATCAAAATCTCTTAAACCTAATATAACTTCCAACCCTTATATAATGGGTTGTAAAATAGAAAATGACCAAAATGCCCTTAATACTACGAGCAATTATAATAATACCTGAAATATCAAATTTACTAAAATTGACTCTAAAATCATATTCTTCAATAGTTTCTTCATAATCTATTCCATATTTTTGAGAATATCCTTTGGCAACTACATGAGTTTAATATCTTTCTAGGATACCATCATTTTTAGTCTTAACTTTTTGTACCCACCTATATCCAATAGGCTTTTTGGTCTAAAGATATTTAACTATCTCCTATGTTTGACCTTTATTCAAGGCATCTAACTCCTCGTATATAGCATCAAGCCAAACCTGAGGTGCTTGGACTTCTTTAAAGGTCTTAGGT
The DNA here is from genome assembly GCA_036023115.1 of Brasenia schreberi. Taxonomy (NCBI): domain Eukaryota; kingdom Viridiplantae; phylum Streptophyta; class Magnoliopsida; order Nymphaeales; family Cabombaceae; genus Brasenia; species Brasenia schreberi. Next base: position 1,050,571 of record JAYKKT010000038.1, read on the forward strand.
TTTCTAATACGCGAAATAATAGTTAATCATCTTCTATGTTGTAATTGAAAAGGTTTCATAAGAAACAAAGCTATCATGAGGCCTAGAATCCCTATTAGATCTTCTTAGAAAAGGTTCAACAATTTCTAAATTTAATCTAATATAATATCTTTTAAATAGTCACATAGTTTCTTGAATGTAGAAGTTTATTATCATCAAGTTGATTTTCTTTATTATCTTCTTCATCTTCATTCTGAGCAAGAACATCGATTGAGAAAGAATATCTAAAATCATCTAGTGTTGAAAAGTATATGCATTTGCCGTTTTTAAAAGTTATTTCTATAATTTCTCATATTTGAGTATTATTGTAATTGCCTATAGTATTAAGGGCATTTTTGTTATTTTATGTTTTACAACCCATTATATAAGGGATGAAAGTTTGTATTAGGGTTAAGTTGTTGAGATTAAGAAAAAGAGAGAGGGGGGCAGCTCGCATATGTTTTTTTCTGTTCAATGTGTTATTTGATCTTTTGCTACGCTAATCCCGAATTCCAATATTGTATTAGAGTATATTTGGATCGTTAGGAGCAGTAGCAGGTGGTAGCAAATTTGTTGTAACTTATGGAAAGGCCGACAACCACCAAAACTGGTGGTCTTAAGCGGCAGTTGTATTTCTATTGTAAAACACTTGTTGAAAAGTGGCTGAACAAGTTGGTGTTGATGGTCAGAAGAGCATTTGAAAGTACTCTACGAAGTTGCTAATGATTTCTTAGGGTCTCTGGTAAGGATGGGAATTAAAGAAGTTAGATGTTAAGGATGTCTTTCTTCAGAGAGATCTTATTGAAGACATTTACATGGACTTACCTCCTAGATATATGCATGAACAAAAGCCTAACAAGATATGCAAACTAAGGAAATCAATTTATAGTTTAAAACAATCTCTATGGGCATGGTTCGAAAAATTCAGTGAAGATGTTATGAATTTGGGGTTCAAACAATTTGTCCGTGATCATATAAAGTAAGATAAAAAAAACTATTATGTTATTGGTATATATTGATGATATCATCATTATAGGTGATGATATTGAAGGCATAGTCAACCTAAAGAGAAGACTAAGTACATTATTTGACTTAAAGGATTTGGAAAAATTACATTACTTCCTCAAAATAAAAGTGATTCATAAAAATAACTACTTGTTTCTAAGTCAAAGAAAATATATTCTTGACTTACTAAAGGAAACTAAAATGGAGGATTGCAGAATATGTTCCGTCCCAATGGATATTTTTAAAGAAGATAGTGATAACACTGCAGAACCATATGGAGATGTTGGCAAATACCAAAGATTAGTGGGAAAGTTGATATATGTTACTATAATAAGACCTGACATTAGCTTTACAGTTGGATATGTTAGTAGGTGGATACACTCTCCATTTAAACATCATATGAACACAGTGTTTCATATCATCAAATACTTGAAATTCTCAATTAATTATGGCTTACTATATGCTCCACACTATCTCTAGATATGAAGATCTATTTAGATACTGATTGGGTAGGCTCCAAAATCGATAGAAAATCAACCTCTGGTTATATGATATATTTGAGAGGTAATATGATATCTTGGAAAAGTAAGAAGCAACCTGTGGTGGCCAGGTCAAGTGTAGAGGCTGAGTATCGTGCTATTGCTTTAGGCATGTGTGAGGGCTTATGGATTATATCACTGCTAGATGAGATTGGTCTGAAAGGTAACATTCCAATTAACTTCTTTACTAATAGTAAAGTTGCTCTTCAAATAGCTTTGAATCCAGTATTTCATGAAATGACCAAACATATTGAAATAGATTGTCACTTTCAAAGAAAAGATTTCTCAGGAGATCTTCAACCTGGTTCATGTATGATCAGAGGATCAATTGACAAATATCTTCACTAAACCAGTTGCAGTCAATGGATTTAAGAGAGCTCTTACCAAGTTGGGAGTTTCAAGTCTTCAAGACTCAACTTGAGGGGCGTGTTGGAGATAAAGTTGGAGTTTGAATTATTAGATATTAAGTTTAAGTCATGTAATTATTTGTAAGTATGTTTATGCTTAGTTCATGGATTGAATCCCTGGTAATCTGGTAAGGGTAGTTACTTAGTAAGGGTACCTAGGTCTTTTAAGTTAGATCAATACCTATAAATTCTTAAGTCTGTAATTAGGTTAATCGATAAATAAGAAAGTGTGACAGGAGACGACTACCATGTAGGTGTCGAACTGCACTTCTTCAATTTCAATCCCTAATCCTTGATTTCAAAGGTGTATTACTTCATCTCACACACGTTTCCACAGTTCGCTTACAAATTCTACTGATTGACAAGAAGCTTAAGCCCGCAACGAAATTCATAGTGAAGGACACTCTTGAATGACTTGATGACAACCAAAGTGCAAAGAAAAAAAAAGGATTACGAAGAGATGCTAGTTGAAGAATATGCTGCACAATCATATGTAAGACAACAAGAATCAGTGATAAAGGTCATGTGTAGTACATTAAAAAAGATGTTACAAGTAGAGTTGCAACTTCTTTAACAAGAGATCATCATGTTGAAAGAGAGAGAAATATTTAGAAAACAATATGAAAAAAGCAAAAAAGAGAAGACAGTTGTGTAGGGGCGCCAATGTTCAATTGTGGGCAGATTAGATGGAATGTCTCCAATATGCTAATTCTTGAAAGTTTACACAAAAAAGAGATAGATGCTGAAGATGGCAATCATGAGCACTGCATAAATGATTGTATTTGCAGTCATTGAAGTTGCAAAAATTTGCTGCTATGAAAGCTGTTGAAAAAGGACAGCCATGAAGGTTGAATTTAAGAATTGTTGCAGCTAAAAAGCTGTTGAAAATCATTGCAGTCATGAAGGTTGCTGAAAGGTATTTCATGTTACTTTTGAATAATATGCATCAATATTAGATGAGATTGCAGAATAAAACAAGGAAAATATCAGAAGTGCAGATTGGCACCTCCATGGCCGCTGTCTACCTTTTTTTTATTCATTCTCAACCCTAATTACAGATCTGATCCATTGGGTACCCCTAACTAGTGACTAATCCTACCTAATCCCCAATGGATCAGATAGTGATCCATTGGGACCCGAACCACTTATAACATAAGCTTAAATATAACTAAATAACAAAAATTTAACTCTAACTTTAAGAACTTGAACTTTTGGTCTCCAACATGCCCCCTCAAGTTGGGTCTTGAAGACTTCAAATTCCCAACTTGACAAGAGCTTTCTTAAACCCTATGTTATCAATAACGTACTATAGCACCCACTATAGCGCACTATAACGTTTCAGCGGAGTTAAAAGCGCTATAGTGGGTAGCCCTTAGCGGGCGACCCACCAAGGCACATATAGCACCGCTAATAGCGCTATAGAGGTCCGCTATAGCACTGTAAGCGGACATACTAAAATATTGGATCGGATCCATATCGACTCGATCCAAAGGATATAAAAGGCGACGAAACCCTTCGTGCCTTTCTCTCTCAAGTAACTCTCTCTCTCTCACCTCTTGCCGAGGCCAGCCTCCAGGTACACCTCTCTGCTCTCTCTACTCTCTTCCTGTTTGCTCGCCGTGCTCTCTCTCTCCCGAGTAACTCTCTCTCTCCCACCTCTCGCCATCTCTCACTCTCGCCTCTCAATGCCACCACCTCGAGGTATGCCTTTCTATCTACTGTCTCTACTCTCTCCTTGTCTGCTCGTCGTGCTCTCTCCTTGTCTGTTCGCCATGCAAGAGTGAGAAAAGGATATCCCAATCCTTATAGGATAAAGATGGGAACACGAAAATATAGCAGGGACAAGGTGAACCACTTGAGGCAATATGCCTCTGATAGTAGATTGTAATTTTTTCCCACTGTCTGTGTGGAACCCGTGATCCATTTTGTTTTAGAAAGATGATTTAAGATGTAATTACTCGTGCCATTATTAACCTTTCTTAAATACTTTTTCTTGTCACGATCATTTCCTTGATGCGAATAAATGCTTGTCAGGATTGTTGATGGGAAGGTTGGGGAGAAATATCATACAATGGTTATGCATGTGTGAAGCGTGTTGAAGCTGCTTGCTTCTTGGTTAGCCAATAAATGACTTATCTTGTCTTGATACAGTTATATTGTTGTTTTCCATTATTGAACTAATTGGAGAAACTAGGTTATTTCCTCATAGACTGCCTCCGAAAAATCTTTAGCTTTTTTTTTTGTTTTTTTTTGGGGGGGGTCTCTAGGAGTTATAAAGAAAATTTGGCATATTCTAAATATCATGTATCCTAACATATGAGATGCACTTGATTTATACAGAGACATGTTTGACAGGTTAAGTCATGGACTAAGGAAAGAATTCCTCATATTGAAGATCGTATCATGTCTTATATTATTGGTGTGGATAGCTTAAAGGCATCAAGTACTGATGAGCGTAACTCATGTGTCAAACATGTGACGGACATAAGGCTGAGAATGGATGACTTGTTTGATTCTAAAGACCATGCATTTCACTTTGTCAAAGAGTTTGAAGCTCTTTATACAAATGGACCTGCAGGGGGCAGAGGAATAAGGTTTACTGCTTTCTTTAGCAAGTATCTAAAGCATGTGGGTGGTACTTTTAGTGACAAAAATTTTAAGCACGTTTCTTTTTTTTCCAAAGAATTTGTTTTTTTCTTACATTTTCCCCTTTCTTAACGGTTCCCACATTTCCTCACTCATATCTGCTCTCGATTCTATGAATGTCATCACTTTTTTCTGGCACACACAACCCCATCTTTGAAGTTGAAGATCCTATTAATACCATTATTGTTTCCAAAGAAACCAAAGATCTTGCTTTGCAAAAGGGTTCGCTTGCAAAGAACATCCTGTGGTTGTATATCCTTTTTCAGGTTATTCCAGATAGTATGTTTATTATTGATGTTTTGTGAAATGCAGCATTGGGAGGAAGAAGGAAATAATTCTTCAAAAAGAATTGGTAACAAGTTTGTTTGAATTCTCGTGTTGATGCGCTTCTTTCCTTAAGCTTGAAATGCATCAAATTACTTTCTGCTTATAACTTTGGAAGCGAATGATGGATAAACAGGTTAATACAGTAAAAGCATTATGAGGAATTCTTCATTATTCATGTGAATTATCATGTTCACGTCTCTATTCCTCCATTACATCAATACACAATATATCATAATGATAGGAAAAATAAGACCACACTTTGGAATTTCACCTAAAAGGACTCTTAGCAATTCACATATGTAAACACCCAAAATTTTAGAATGTTTTCAAAAACTCCTGAACTTGGAAAACCAGTTTAAAGCCTTTATGAACCTTTAAATTAAAAAAACCCCAAAATTTAAAGTTTAACCCTTTTGGGAATATTTCAAAATAAAGGTTTTAAATTCAAAACAGCCCATGAATCCTAAAGCAGGTAAGACCCGATCCGAGCCTCGATCCCCAGAAAGAAGATAAAGTTGAAAGCATCAAGATCAGATCAAGATACGGGATCAAGCTCAAGCCCAATCAAATTCGAATTTCATCAAGACCAAGTCCAATTCCATAGGAAGTCAAGGGGAAAATCGAACTTGCCCAAGACCAAACCAAGCTCATCAATTCAAGCAAAGGATCGAACTAGAGTTGGACTTGAGAAGAAGCCAAAACCATGATGAACTCGAGACCGTGGTGACAAGCTCAATTCAAAGACATTTCAAGTTGGACTCAACATCAAAGTGGACTGAATAAAATCAAGAATCAAAATGTGATTGAATGCAAGAGTGCACGGCAAGATGGCTTGTATCAAATTGTAAAGAAGATGTGCTAGGATCGGCTGCACCAAGGCTACACCCAAGCTCAAACCGTGGCACCCTAGACCAGCCCACATGGGCTGGTCCAAGTCAACATTTGGGGGACCACTTGAGCTGGATCAAGTGGACCTAAATTGAACCAAGAGGTAGGTCCAACACGCCCCATAGAAGGGGCTAGAAATCAGCCCCCTTGGCCTATAAAAGGGGCCAAGGGGTGGGGGGGGGGGGGGGTGATCCATCTTGCCAAATGCTTGGAGGCTCTAAAAATTTGGGGAAAGGCTTGGGGAAATTGGGGCTTAAGTGAGAGGTTTTCAAGCAAGAGGGTCGTGATTTGTATGGGGAAGAAAAGCTAGGTGAGTGCAAGAGAGATTCAAAGGAAGAAGGAGTGGGCCGGATTCACTCTTGAATCTCGGCCCCTCTTGTCAAAATCGGGTAAGTGTATCTTCAACTCACCAATTAGGATGGTTAAGACTTAATACTGCCTTTGATATCTATTCAAGTATGCAGGTTTCTTAGACCATAATATCAACTTGTATCTCCCTGATTCTATCTCTGCTGAATATCTAATAACACAGATTTTTTTTTCACAGTCGTGAATCAGATCCGAATGTTCACACTTCAAGAAGATAAACCAAATGAACTCTGTTCTTGAATATAAACAGATTCCATCCTCTTTCTGCTGAATCTGCACCGTTTTAAGAAAATAGAAAATATGCCCTATGTCACAGGCACGATGTTAGACTGATCAACTTAGCCCAAATGCAATAAACATAATCTGCTCTTTTGTATTACACGCAGCAGATTTTAAGTAGTCATAAAATGTTGCACATACCTTGAAATCTAACACCAAACAAACCTGGAAATTAGCTTCAACACTGATTTATGTCTCCCTTTGAAACTGAATCACCATGTTTTCGTGTTTCTGTCTTTTCTACGATCAATATTTTCAGATCTAGGCTCTACATTCTCCATCGTGGAATTCATGCATTATAATCCTAGCCTCCTCAAGGTTTACACACCTTAATAAGATGCCGGTAAAACACTTTTTGTAAAGAATCCCTCCCAAAATCACGTATCGGGTTGAAATCTTTCGAATGAAAGCTTTGTCTTTAGAAGAAGCTAATTCTAAAAATCCTCCATTTTCTAAGAAATCTTTAATGTCTTGAAACCAGGGTTTTTCAGTGGAATTTTGGTCGTTTTGGCAAATCTCCAAATTGTGGATGGATGGAGTGGGTGAGTGCCATATTTCTAAGGATCGGGTTCCCAAAGTGGGATCGACCCTTAGGGCTGATCCTAAGGATGAGAGGGCATCTATTATACCGTTGTCCTCTCTTCCTACGTGTGTGAGTGTACATGATTTGAAAGAATCGACCAGTTTGGTAGCCAATTCGTGGTATGGAAGGAGTTTTTTATTTTTGACTTGCCAAATTTTCAAGACTTGGTTTATAACCAATAAAGAATCTCCAAAGACTTCGATGCATGATGCTCCTAGGTTTTTCGAAATTTTTAAGCCTTGTACGAGTGCTTCATATTCGGCTGTATTATTAGAACATTCGAAATCTAGGCGAATAGCAATGGGGATTTCTCCCTTTTAAGGGGATATGAGGATGACTCCCGCACCTGCCACTCTTTGGTTTCTTGCCCCATTGAAGTGCATTTTCCATACTTGGTTTTCATTTAAATAGTTTGCTAAAACATGGTTTTGAAAGTTGTTTGAAAAGATGCCCTCGTCGGGCATTTCATCAAGTATGGGATATGAATCTTCCAAGGAGAATTCAGCCACATAATCAGCTAGGGCTTGCCCCTTAATGGAGGTTTGATGGTGGTATTTTAAGTCATACTCCATTAAGAGGAGCTGTCATTTACCAAGCCTACCCATGAGGATAGGTTTTTCAAATAAGTGCTTGATTGGATCAAGCCTAGACACTATCTCATGATCTAGGAAGTAGTGTCTAAATTTCTGGCAGGCCCATACCAAGGCCAAGCACGTTTTCTCCATGGCTTGATAATTTCTTTCATAAGCCAATAGAGTTTTCGAAATGTAGTAAATAGCATACTCTTTATGGGTATCATCCTCATATTGAGTTAATAAAGCACCCAATGCATTCATATGCACAGAAATGTAAAGTAAAAGTGGTTTTCCTTGTTTTGATTTGATGAGAAACAGACCATCAAAATAAAGAAATTAAACCAAAAACATCAAATACATATTGAAGGGGTTGGTCGGCACCCTTCTTGCTGTCGCCACACACATTGACTTATGATATAAACTCTAACACTAAACCATACTATTACTACTAATATATGACGATCTCCAACATATACCTACTTATAACCCATGGTTTTTCTGTTTGATGGAAGGTCTGAAATAATACACATTTTTTTTGTTCCAATGCTTTGATTTCTTCATCTATAGCCGCTCGCCATGTGGGCACTTGAGTATTTTCTGCATTCATTACAAATAACTGGTATTCTTTTGGAAAATTAGTATAAGATACCATATGATTCAGGGTAGCGTCTTGGCTATCCACTATAACTTTCATTTTTCCTCTCGAGTAAGTTTTTCATTCAACATCTTTCTCCGGCATGTTTTCTTAAGTATCCACATTATTTGCTGGGATTTCCTCTGAAGGTATAATCGACAACACTATAGGAGACTGGTTACTAGCTAATTGGTTGTCCTTATTCTCATAAAATGGGACTTTCTCATGAAATGTCACATCTATGGTGACAACATCTTCTATTCTCTGTATCATAACATTTGTATCCTTTTTGGGTAGAAGAGTAACCCAGAAAAATACATTTAACTGCTCTAGCATCAAGTTTGTTTCTAGCATTTATATATATATATACAAAACAAGTGCAACCAAAAACTTTTAGAGGAACATGAAATTGTTTTTGCGAAACATTAGAAAGCAAAGGCCTCCGACTTACTAGAACAAAGACAGAATATATGGAATGTAAGTTTGATCATTTGGTTACCTCAGAGGATATAGAAATTAAAATTGGCACACATTGCATCCCTCAAAAGGAAAGTTTTAAATACCTAGGGTCAATTTTTCAGAGTGATGGAAGAATTGATGGAGATGCTACGCATAGAATTAATGCTGGTTGGTTAAAATGGAGAGGAGCATCAGGTATTCTTTGTGATAAGAAGATACCATTAAAGTTAAAAGGTAAATATTATAGAGCAACAATTAGGCCTGTTATGTTTTATGGTTCTTGTTGGAAATTGAAAGCAAGTTGTTTCAGTCTATATTTCAATCTTAGTCGAGTCCAATATGTATTTAAAGTTTAAGTTGATGTCTAAAGTTAATTATAAGTCTGGATCCCAATGGATTAGTTCCTGATCCATTGGGAATCAGGTCCTGTTAATTAGGGGTATTATTATCCTTTAACTTAGACGTGTAATTAGTATAAAAAGTTGCTTCTGTGATTAGGTTAAAGTGTAGAAATAAAATAAGGAACAGTGGGAGGCAACAACCAATGCTAGGTGCCGACCTGCACCTCAGATCCTTTTGTTATATTATTTCTCTTGGAATGTGATTATAGTTCATCGATATTGGCGTCTGATTTAACATGGTATAAGAGCGGAACTAGGCATTCGTGGACATCAGTGGAGTGGAAGACATTGCAGGAATCAATCCTCTTGGGTGACAACAGATACTGAAGCAAGTAAGAGTTATTTTATCAGTTCATTATTGAGTTGAAGACTGAAGCACAAGCACGTGAAACAGAAGAGAAACATAGGCTCAAAAACGTGGGCTCTAAGTCAGATATTCATAGTAAGAAAGGATCGTTTCTGGTAAGGCATATATATATTTTTGTGGTTTACAAATTATTGGGAAATATACAAGAGCAATAGAGATCGATCATCTACCACTCACATTCAGCCATACCCATCTCGTGATACACTTGGACATGTGTGAAACCTATATAATCTGCCTGAAGTCGTTATCTGCGTGAATTTCTATTTGGAACATTGGCGTATTTTGATGATTGCGTGAATTTCAATTTGGGATAGTGTTATATGTTGATCATTTGAGGCCATGATCCTTTCAAGAGCAGTGAAGACGTGCTGAATAGGTTACTAGTTTTTGCAATTCACAATGGCAGTTCACAATGGAAAGATTAAAGATGGGAGATGGGAATGAACATTCTTCTGACAAAGGAGATGTTTTTCAAATCACGAACTTAAAGTTTGATGCCTTCTTTAAAATTTTTTAAATATTTTGTTACCTTTATTCATGACTATTTAACACTTACCTTTGTTTATCTTATGAAATCCAAATCAGAAGTATCATATATTTTTCCTATGGTTCACAGTCTCATTAAGACTCAGTTTGGGTACACTACTAAGAATCTTATATGTGATAACGGTGGTGAATTTTGTAATTCTAAGTTGGAGTCATATTTACAAAGTAATGGCATCCTTCATAAGACTTTCTGTGTGTATACTCCATAACAAAATGACGTTGAATGAAAAAATAGACACATTTTGGAAATCGTACGAACCTTCCTTCTTGAACATGGTGTTCCTAGATACTTTTGACCTGAAGCTGTGCTTACAGTAGTGTATATCATGAATATACTTCCCTGAGTGGGTGTGGTGGAAAATCTCCATTTAACTTGATCAAGCCTGAAACTAATCCATTTCACCTTATTTCGAGAGTATTTGGATGTGTTTGTAACATTCATATTCATAGTCAATTTCGAGATAAACTCGATCCAAGGGCAATCAAATGTGTTTTCATTGGATATTCCTGTGAAAAGAAAGGATATGTTTTCTATAACACTAATTCTCATAGGAAATATATTTCCATAGATGTAACATTCTTTGAAATCTCTTTCTTCTTTAAAAATTCTCCCGACTTGTCAAATTCTACATTGAAGAAACTGTTCTTCCACTAAATATCACTAGTGAAGAAACAAATAAAGACTACTCCCTTACAGAAAATGATCAACAAGAAGAAGAAAAGGAGATACAAGTGTATAAAAGGATGAAGAGAAATATAATCGTGCCAAATTCTATAAAAATAACATTGTTTTTTAAGTAAGTTGCAAATTCTTTCGAAATAAACTCTCCTTCTAAGTTAGATCCAAAAATTTTGATATGGGCATCAAATTAATTGTTAACAAATTCATAAAAAGCAAGAAATTTATTAAAAACCTCTGACTTACTTTGTAGTAAGTAGACCCGTGTAAATCTAGTGAAGTTATCAACAAAGATAACATATTATGAGATGCTTCTTTTTTATATGACTAATTCAAGACCCCAAATACTTTATGCACAAGTTTAAAAGGTTCTTTCATAACAAAGGTTTTATTTGAAAAGGTTTACAAACACATAACTTGTGAACATTTAAATGATCAAGTCTCTTATGTCACAAAAATACATCTTTTGACAAAAGATAAAATAAGAATTTGAAAATTTCAAATGGTTCATGACATATAGTCTTTCTATATTGACACACCCAATCACCCTTTTTGAGAAGTGATCATGTAGAATATAACCTTTAGATAAAGACAAAACACATCTGCTATCAGAAATTTGAGATACCGAAAAGTTTTTTAAATTCAATTTTAGAATCAAACTAACTTATGGAACAAAAAACAATTGTTTTAGAAATGACCCGTTTTCTCAACTTCTAGTTTTGTTCTATTAGCGGTAGATATATATACGTTAAAACTATTTCTTATATAATTTTTCAAATGTTTTTTTTTTGCACGTCATATGGAAGGAAAGATACACCAAAATCTAGTAGCCAAACAGTCATACCTTGTGAAGAGTTCATAGAGCAAGTGGCGCCTGAGATAAGACCTTTTCCTTAAGTTGTTCTTCTTGTTGTTTCACCTTTTCTTGTAATGCTTGAAATGTAAAGTTTTGGCCCACTTGGTCCGCCTGTTCATCAACTATAATAACTATCTTCTTTAGTTGTGGATAATTTGATTTAATGTATCTTACCTCTTTACAATAGTTGTAAGTAACCTCTTTTCTTGTAGCATTATTTCCTTCACTCTTTAAGTGTAAAGGCTAAAGACAAGGCTTAAGTGTGTCCTGAGTCTAGAAATGAAAGGATGAAATCTTTGTGAATTCTTGCTTCTCCAAATCTTGTTTCTGCTAAAAGTAAATCCGTAAGAATCTCATCCCATGTAGGAAAAGGTTTCCGATACAATAAAGAAGACCTTACACTCTCAAATTCTCCTCTGAAGCCTCTCATAAATTGGTAACAAAAATCTTCATTTTGCTTATATCATCTTGTATCACAACAAGATGTATATCTTTTTCAACAGCCTTGTAATTGATTCCAAATATTTGAGAATTCACTAAAAAATTTGTTTATCCCTTAAATCTCCTTGTTTCAAGGAAGATAACTTATCTCTAAGAGCCATATGATGTGGCACATCATTTTGCACAGGAGCCTTTTTTAGGTATTCTCATGCTTCCTTAATATTAGTATAATTGAACAAATTGTCTCTCACATGATCATTAACATTATTCATAAAGATCCAAAGTATGGTTCTATGGCCACTCTCATATTCCTCTTTTTGTTTTTGGTGATAATAAGAGATGATTCTACATTTGTGCCACTCACATATCCTATAACTTTTTGAAATATAAATAATTTTTATTGGTTTGGATCATGTTTTGTAGTTCGTATTGGTCAAACGAAAGGTAAAACCTTTGTCTTCCATTACGAATTATGGAAACACTTAATTGAACCCCCAAATAGATTGGAATCACTCGGGAAATAAGTAGAATACACTTACTTGAAGAGCATAATGTATGCAAGATTTGTTTTACTTCAAAAAAGTGTCTTTAACACTTGGTATGCACTCTAAGACTTCCAAACACGATCTCGCCATGATACCATGTAATCAAGCAAGCCTTCAATCACTGGTGACTGCTACAGTCCACCAATACACAATTGTGCAATGCAATCCACATAAACAAATTACTAAATACTTGATGTGTACAAAAAGGGAAAATATATTTAACTCCAAACACTAAGGCTGCAATATACGAGTTGACACTCAACCCTTTTTATATGGTTGAGACAAGGGAGTTGTTGACAGCAATGCTGCCAATGGCTATTTTATGTTGACTTAAGGGGACAATTCTGCCCTTCTGTAGAGATAAAAAACAAAAGAAAAAAATTACAAAAACGAAAACCAAGATTTCATTTAACATTATACATTTACCGAAAGGCTCATACCCACTCTAGAAGATATATCTCGTTTTGGTTCAAACTAGCATCTTCATTAGGCCTTCCACTGATAATCTCAAGTGCAAGCACCCCAAAGCCAAATACATCAACCTTTTCTGTAAGATGTCCATGCATTGCATATTCTGGGGCAAGATATCCACTACAAGGAGTTCCAAATTGAGAAACAATGGTTTTAAAAAGGGAAACAGGAAAATAGAATTTGAAGTTACTGTTGAATATCTGAAACAAAACGGAACTTACACCGTCCCTGCAACCCGTGTGCTAAGGTGCGACTTATTGTCATCATAAAGCTTGGCCATACCAAAGTCAGAGATTTTTGGTTTAAGCTCAGCATCAAGAAGAATATTACTTGCTTTGATGTCCCTATGCACAATTTTTATGCTTGATTCCTCATGAAGATAAGCAAGCCCTTGAGCTGTTCCGAAGCAGATGCCAAAGCGAGAAGACCAATTTAGCTTCAGTCTTTTATTGCCTAAAAACAATGAAAAGATAGTAAAATGGTAGTCTGTTTAGAGTCTTGTTGAGCACCAAATGAGGAAAAGAGGACGGTGAGATTACATGATGATGCCACATACATAAACAATCAGTTCCTAAGGTAATGACCTCCCTTAGAAGCATATCAACATCTCGTTTCTTAAGGTAGGCAATGGCAGCAACATTAAATTTGCCATACCAAAAGGAGAAAAAAGAGAAAATGCTCAATATTAATAACAAATCAATTATCCAGCTAATGCTTTTCCAAACCTGAGTTTTGTGATGAACTACTTTAAGAAATGGGCCAATTTGTATGCCTAGGTGCGGCAATTAACTCTTGCCACTGCTATCTCTAATCATTCAAATGCACATGTATTTTTCTAAGATGATTCCCTGATAATTGAGTAGATTGTCACGTATTTAGTATGTACTGTTTTATTCCTTAGAATGTAATTAGAAAATATTCTAACATTTTATTTTATTTTCATTTTATTTGGTGAAAAGGGCTAGACATTGGAGGCAACTCTCTTCACTCCCATGAATCAGCATATATAAATGGCCTTTCTCTTGTAAGAAAAGCTTATTGCTTTTATATTATTGAAATTGACCTACTATCTTTCTTGGGGTCTATATTCTTGCCTTTTGTGCAATTGTAAACATTGTGGATTCTTTCTCGGCAGTTGATATTCTTGTTGGATCCACTTTGCGATTTCCTTATATTCCCTAATTCATGAAAAAGGATATTTCTGTATTTGAACAAGACTATTTTAGTCAAAAAGTGTCAACTATTTAGGATGAAACGTTCAGCACTAACCAAGCAACAGTATCAGGCCTAGCTGATTGTTTCACGTGTGCTAGCTATTGAATTCAGGATCAACAAAGGATAATAATTAGGGTACTAATAGACCTTATCCATATTGTTGTCTAACTTTTCAATGCAGTCACTTTAGTCAAAAGCATTAAATATAAAACTTCACACTATCCGTAAAGGGGTTACATACCAAAGAGAGCCTGATCAAGGCTCCCATTTTCAAGATACTCATAGACTAGAAGATGTTTATCTCCCTCGAGGCAACATCCATGCAACTTGACAAGGTTGCGATGTTGGACTGCAGATACAGTTGCAATCTCAGCGAGAAATTGGTCCTTCCCTTGATGAGATTCTACACAGAGTTGCTTTACAGCCACAACCCTCCCATCTGAAAATGTGCCCTACACATTTTGCAGTTTAAAGAATCAATTAAAGTGTAATATACTAGAAGAAGCACATTCACGTCTTCACTCATACATGCATCATATGAAACTCCCTTTCTTCTCAAGGCACAACAACAACAACAAACAACAACTAAGCCTTTTCCCATACTAGACGGGGTCGGCTACATGGATTCTTTATTTCCACAGATCTCTATCGTGTGCCATGTTAGCAGTTAACTCCCAATAAGCTAGATCATTCTTTATTGTTTCTTTCAAACACTTTTGTGGTCGTCCTCTACCTCTTTTAATACTTTCCAAATTTAGGTTTTCTAACCTTCTTACACGTTCTTCTTTTGATCTTCTTTCTATATGTCCAAACCATCTTAAACGATGTTCTCTCATTTTATCTTCTTACAGGATCTTCTTTCAAAACGATGTTCTTCTTTTGATTTTCTTCTCAAGGCACACTTGAAAAAAAATCAAGCAGAAAAAACTCATCCAACCATTATTAAGACAAAAAATCAAGCAGAAAAAAGCTCAAACATGAGAAATAATTAGCGTCCCAAAACAAAAAAGCTAATAGGATTTAGGTGGGTGTACAGAGTTAAGACAAAATGTGATGGTACCTTAGAAAGATGTAAAACTCGTATAATTACCAAAAGATACTATCAAGAATATGGAATCGACTACGAGGAAACCTTTGCCCCAGTAGCAAGAATGTCAACAGTTCTTACTCTTATAGCTATTAGTGCCATTAGGAGCTAGGGCATCTTTCAAATGGATGTGAAAAATGCTTTCCTAAATGAATCATTAGGAGAAGAGATTTTCATTGAACCTCCTCCTTGCCTTGTTATTCTCAAAAATCATGTTTTTCATGTGAAAAAAGATTTGTATGGTCTTAAGCAAACTCCTAAAGTTGGGTTTGACAAAATGAATGAATTGACTATTAATCATGATTTTACCACATACTATGTGGATATTGTCCAGTTCATAAGGAAATCAGTTATTGTAATTTTGTTATTATATGTAAATGATGGTATAGGCATAAACACATTAAGCAGAAATCTCACGAAGAGTACATAAAGACACTCGAACTAAATGGTGGCATCTCAAAAGTAGAAAAGGAAATATTTAAATAGAAAGTTCTTGAGAGATACCTAACCATATTAAGAAAGTAGCAAAAGATTAGTTAAGTGAATCTAAGAGAGGTGTACTCGTATAAAAGAAAACTTCGTGGTTGAATGAAATGATGCAAGATAAAATTAAAGCAAAGAGAGCATGTGACAAATTGCATTATGCTAATAAGACTGATTAAACTTGAGAGGCTTATAAGAAAACAATGAAAAATGTCATCAAATAAGAAAAACCATATTTTTGAAGGATTTATATAAAAGGCTAACTTTGTAGATGAAGAATTATTTTCATAAGATTCTTAACAAAAATATAAGTATCAGTATTAGCTTAAGAGAGTTAATAAAATAAAGAGTATATAAAACATAATTTCTATAGACGTATTTAAATGAATAAAATAAAAGGCTCAAACTTATGAAGGTTCATAAATCTATAGGACTTATAGAAGTATGAAAATTCCTATGAGAGACGGGGATTACTTGACTTAAAAGATTATTTAACGAAATATAAAAAAACCAAAAGATGTCTAAAGAATAGAAAAAGAGTACAATTATACCTATATACAAAGGAGACATTTAAAATTATGTGTTTATTGGGATATCAAGTTGATGAGTCAAACTATGAAATTATAGGAAAAAAGAATTACTTAATGTAGGTTGAGACAAGTATAAGTATAACAAAGAACTCTTGAAAGTATATAAAATTTACATGAATATTGTGTACTTCATTATAGGTTTTAGGATTGACAGAAAAGATAGAAGGAAGTAGCCACATAACCCAAGAAATGTACGCTACCGATTGAATCTCCATGATGTAATGTGCATTTTCTCTTTCAATAATACAAAATTCCATGCATATTCAACACGGTATCAGAGCGAGTAGAATGAATCGAAGGTGAAGGTGAGATGTTTGCGCACGCTAAGTGTGTAGAAGAGACAACAAGAGTAATCAATTAGACTTCTGCACCTTAATATTTCTGCACACCAATCGATAAGATTTCTACATCTTTTTGTAAAATATGCACGGAAGGCAATATTCAGGTTAGTGTAGAATAATTTTTTGAAAGGGAAGACAATTTATCATTTAGTGCAAACAACTAAAAAATGATTCCTTGACCAATGAGAAACTAGATGGAAAAAATTACGTAGAATAATCTATATTAGTTCTCCTTAGAGTCAAGGTCAAAGGAAAGACAAATTACCTTATTGGTGCATGTGAAAAACAAGATTTAGGGAGCCCTGACTACCTACAATAGGAGAGGGATGATGCTCTTATGGTCACATGGCTTATCAACTCTGTGATGTCTAATATTGGATGATCATTTCTTTATCTTGAGACAACCCATGAAACATGGGAGGCCATGATAGATGCATATTCACAAAAGTTTAAGCAAAGATGGAAAACAATAAGTGATTTCTATGTAGAAATGAGAAGTATGTGGAATGAATTGTCTTACTTCATAGTGATTCATTGCAAAGAATGCGCAAGAGAAAGGGCAAATGAATTTGAAAAGAGAAAAATCTTCGATTTACTATGAAATTTTTTCTCGATGGATGGATTATATCCTAAGGAAAGGTGTTGGAATGCACCCATTGTGGAAAGCTAGACACACTAAGGAAAGGTGTTGGAAACTGATAGGAAAGCTAAACTATATTAAAGATGTTAAAGGAAAAAGAAGAAACGGATCTCTGCTCCTATTGGATCTATATCTGATCCAATAGGATCTCCCTACACCCTAGTCATTAACGTGAAAGAGGAGAGAGAGAAAGGGAGCGGCTGCCAAGAGTGTGGCGCTGACCCCCAATCCTTTGTAACTTCGATTTTTATGATATTAGTGATTATTTTTTCATTGTTTGCTTTATGTGTAAGAATTTTTACATGATATCATAGCCTAATCCATGTGATTAGGGTTTCACGGTTAGTCAGGAGCAATGTTTATGTCCTAAGGGTTGAAGTTTATTCAAGAAACGATTAAGAAAACAGGTGAAAGCTGGCTACATCAGATTCGACGAAGATTTGAAAAAGAAAAGTCAAGAAAAACTTGAGATTGTGACCTAGACAAAGGGGGCACAATCATGTCTGAAAAATGAAAAATGTTGGAAAGTGCAGAAATGTCCAACATTAACAAGAGCGAAACGTTTCAAATTACAAGTATAAAATTAGACGGGAAAAACTATCTACAATGAGCACGATCCATTAAACTTACAGTATTGGTAAGAGGAAGATGAGTATCTTATTCGTGAAATTTCAGCATTAGACCCTACTCATTCGACATATTCCAGATGGCATAGAGAAAATGCTCTGGTAAGTGCATGGTTAATACAATCCATGATTCTTTCTATTGGCTCTACTTTCATGTTTCTAGATACAACCCATGAAATATGGTTGGCAATACAAGATGCATATGCACAATGAAAGAATATAGCCAAGAAGTATGAAATCATTGAAAGAGTTAGGAAATATAGACAAGGCAACTGATCGCTCAATGAATATTATGCTAAACTTTATGGATTGTGGGAAGTGTTATGGATTATTTTAAGATAAAATGTCAAAATTGTATAAAGGAAAGACATGAAAAATTTGAAGAAAGGAAAGTCTTTGACTTGTTATGAGGTATCTCACTTGATTATGAAGCTGTAAAAAATAATATCCTGAGTAGGGAAGAACTTTTATCACGGAGTACAGTTTATACTCTACTTCTAAGGAAAGAAGACAGAAAGCGTTTGGAAAAAGAAGAAAAAATTCACAACCCTGAAACTACAGTTTTTGTAGGAAGGAATCAAAATTTTACCTCTGGATTTAGAGGTAGAGGAGGATATGGTAGAGAAAGAGGAAGAATTCAGCAGTCATCAGACCATAAAGATAAACTTTCATGTACACATTGTGGAAAAATAAGGCATACATGTGAAACCAATTGGTAGTTGATTTGTCGGCCAATATATGACAAAACCCAATCAACTAGGGCTCTCTTTAGTGACGAACATGAGAAGAGTACACCAGAGGGTGGTCAGAACTCAATGACTGAAATGTAAAAGAGGATAAATGAACTAGAGTCTCGACTTACAGAATCACAAAAGGCCTCCACATCTTCCACCACAGATTCCCATGCTATCATGGTATATCCATTCTCGTTTATGACGACGGGTAATCATTCTATATCTAATTTCAGTCAATTTAATTTTCATACATGCATTGACTAGAGATTTACATTGCTCAGTGATCTTTGATTCTACTCATTGTGTTTTCCAAGAACTAAAGACGGAGAGGATCTATGGTCAGGGTAGTATGAAGAAAGGATTGTACCTCTACGAGGAGACTAGCATCACTCGAGATGGATTGACTCTTATTACTGAAAAACAAAAACCAGATCTTACTTTGTGGCACCAACGATTGGGACATTTACCACTCTTTAGAATAAAATTTTTGTTACCAGAGTTTAAGAAGTGTAATGATTTTGTTTTAAGATGTAAAACTTGTTAGAAGGCAAAACATCATCGTGCCTCCTTTCCTATCAATGAAACTCGATCTTTAAAACCATTTAACATTGTGCATTGAGATATTTGGCGACCATGCTCTATTACTGCTTTACATGGATATAAATACTTTGTTTCCTTTATAGATGATTGTACTAGATTCACTATGGTTTAACTCATGAGACCTAGAGATGAAGTTAGAAATATTTTGCCATCTTATTGTGAATTTATTCATACACAATTTCAGCTGCCAATAAAAACTATACGCAATGATAATGGGAGAGAGTATATGAGTAACACTTAGAACACATTATTCCTCAATAAAGGTATTTTACATCAAACTTAATGCTCTTATTCTCCACAGCAGAACGAAGTTTTTGAAAGAAAAAATAGACATATCTTAGAAGTGGCATGAACATTATTGATGGAGATAACGTGCCAAAATATTTTTAGGGAGAAGCTCTATTAATTGCGGTCTATCTCATAAATCGTATGCCCAATGTTGTTCTTAATGAAAATTCTTCATTTCACCTTTTATGTCTAAGTCAAAAACAATTTCATGTTCCTCTAAAAATTTTTAGTTGCACTTGTTTTATACATATATATATATATATATATATATATATATATAAATGCCAGAGACAAACTTAATGCTAGAGCAGTTAAATGTATTTTTTTGGGTTACTCTTCTACCCAAAAAGGATACAAATGTTATGACACAGAGAATAGAAGATGCTATGTCATCATAGATGTGACGTTTCATGAGGAAGTCCCGTTTTATTATAACAAAGACAACCAGTCATCTAGTAGTCAATCTCCTATAGTGCTACCGATCATACCTTCAGTAGAAACTCTAGTAAATGATGTGGATACTCAGGAAAACATGCCAGGAAAAGAGGTGGATTGGAAAACTTACTCGAGAGGAGAAAGGAAAGTTGTAATGGATAGCCAAAACGCTACCCTGAATCAAGATCCTCACCTTGAAACAGTTCATTCACCTC
Source organism: Brasenia schreberi (assembly GCA_036023115.1). Lineage (NCBI taxonomy): Eukaryota > Viridiplantae > Streptophyta > Magnoliopsida > Nymphaeales > Cabombaceae > Brasenia > Brasenia schreberi. The sequence goes on from JAYKKT010000038.1 coordinate 1,070,860, forward strand.
CTAAGGTAATATCTAGTACTTCTAACATTTCTGATGATTTACCTATTGCATTGAGAAAAGGAAAACGTGGGACTGCTACATATCCATTACATCAGATGGTATCTTATACTAATTTTTCAAAAGAATACCAGTTATTTGTGATGAATGCAGAAAATACTCAAGTGCCCAAGAGTTTTGAAGAAGCAAACCAAAATTCTATATGGCAGGCTGCTATGGATAAAGAAATCAAAGCAACAACAACTAAGCCTTTTCCCATACTAGACGGGGTCGGCTACATGGATTCTTTGTTTCCACAGATTCCTATCGTGTGCCATATTAGCAGATACTCAAAATCCTTTTTATTGTGAAGGGATATGAATTTTATCTCTCTTAACAGAACTTGGTTTCAAAGTGAATACTCCTGTTACCTTTTACACTGATAGCAAAGCAGTTCTCCAGATTGCCTTAAATCCTGTTTTTCATGAACGAACGGAGCATATTGAGATAGATTATCACTTCATCAGAGAAAAGATTACAAAGGCATCTTCAATTTGATTCATGTATGCTTAGAAGACCAATTGGCAGATATTTTCATAAAACCTGCTTCAGGAGGAGGATTTCAGAAAGCTCTCCATCAGTTGAAAATTACAAACCTTTAAGATTCAACTTGAGGGGGCGTGTTGGAGATCAAGTTAAATCTTGATTAATTAGTGTTACTATTTAGTTATAGGAGGTTATGTAGAGTCATAGGTAAGTCTGAGTCATGTATATTATGGTATTATGTAATACAGGTCCTAATGGATCATATTCATTAGGAACCGTAATCCATTAGTCACTTACTAGGGGTGTTTTAGTCTTTCAAGTTAAATCAGTAATATAAATAGTCATTAGGGTTTTAACGTGAATTGAGTGGAGGCAACAGAGGTTGGCCGACCAACTCCTTTTATGGTGATTTACTTTGTAATGTGTTATCAATTTAATGATTGATTCAAGCCCAAATTCGACATTATTCACCCTTACTCATGTGGCTTCTGGAAACCAATTAGCAGACATTCTCACAAAAGTAGTTCCGGTTAATGGATTTAAAAGAGTACTTATCAAGTTGGATATTTCAAGCCTTCTAGACCCAACTTGAGGGGGCATGTTGGAAACAAAACTTCGGTTCAATATTATATGACTTGTTTGGGTATTGGGTCTGAATGGATCAGGATCCGATCCATTGAGCATTAGATAGGATCAGTCTTTAAGTAAGGGTAGTTAGGTCATTTACGTTAGAACAGGTTATATATTGCTTTAAGTTGTAATTAGGGTTAAGTGTGTGAATAAGAAATGAAGAGGGAGGCGGCAGCCAGGTGAGGGCCGACCTGTACCTCAATTTTTTTTCATGTGATTTAATTGTTATTCTCAGCTATTCACACACGATTCAACAAATACAACAACTAAGCCTTTTCCCATATTAAACGGGGTCGGCTACATGGATTCTTTGTTTCCACAGATCCCTATCGTGTGCCATGTTAGCAGTTAACTCACAATAAGCTAGATCATTCTTTATTGTTTCTTTCCAACACTTTTGTGGTTGTCCTCTACCTCTTTTAATACTTTCTAAATTTAGTTTTTCTAACCTTCTTACAGATTCTTCTTTTGATCTTCTTTCTATATGTCCAAACCATCTTAAACGATATTCTCTCATTTTATCCTCTATTGGTGCCACTCCTAATTTGTTTCTAATAACCTCATTATGTATACGGTCTTTTCTTGTATGACCACTCATCCATCTCAACATCTTCATTTCTGTCACAGACATCTTTTGTACATGATGATTAACTGCCCAACACTTATAACCATAAAACATGGCAGGCCTAATTGCTGATCTATAATATTTACCTTTTAACTTTGATAGTATCTTCTTATCACAAAGAATACATGATGCTCCTCTCCATTTTAACCAACCAGCATTAATTCTATGTGTAACATCTCCATCAATTCTTTCTAACACTCCGAAAAATTGACCCTAGGAATTTAAAACTTTCCTTTTGGGCAATGCAATGTGTGCCAATTTTAATTTCTATGTCCTCTGAAGTATCCAAATGATCAAACTTACATTCCATATATTGTGTCTTTGTTGTACTAAGTCGGAGGCCTTTGCTTTCTAATGTTTCTCTCCATAGTTCCAATTTTCTATTAACTTTTTCCTTAGACTCCTCTACTAATACAATGTCATCTGCAAATAACATACACCAAGATACTTCATCTTGAATATGTTTTGTTAACTCATCCATCACCATTATAAATAAGTATGGACTTAAAGTTGATCCTTGATGTAACCCAATATTAACTTCAAAGAAGTCTGTCGTTCCTTCATGAGTCCTCACACATGTTTTTGCACCATCGTACATGTCTCTTATAAGGTTAATATATGTCAATGGGATACCTCTTTTTTCCAAAGAACCTCCCTCTTTTTTCATTGTTTGCTTTATGTGTAAGAGTTTCTACAAAAAATAAAGTTATGATTGCAGGGAGTACCGAGGGAGGTTCTTTGGAAAACTCTTACATATCCAAAGAATAAAGTTATGCTTGGTTAATATAGGAAAAACTATATTAATATTGGGTTACATCAAGAGGTTAATATTGGTTCTTGTAAGAGGGAGGTTCTTTGGAAAACTTTGGAAAAAAGAGGTATCCCATTGACATATATTAACCTTATAAGAGACATGTACGATGTGCAAAAACATGTGTGAGGACTCATGAAGGAACGACAGACTTCTTTAAAGTTAATATTGGGTTACATCAAGGATCAACTTTAAGTCCATACTTATTTATAATGGTGATGGATGAGTTAACAAAACATATTCAAGATGAAGTATCTTGGTGTATGTTATTTGCAGATGATATTGTATTAGTGGAGGGGTCTAAGGAAAAAGTTAATAGAAAATTGGAACTATGGAGAGAAACATTAGAAAGCAAAGGCCTCCGACTTAGTAGAACAAAGACACAATATATGGAATGTAAGTTTGATCATTTGGATACTTCAGAGGACATAGAAATTAAAATTGGCACACATTGCATTGCCCAAAAGGAAAGTTTTAAATACCTAGGGTCAATTTTTCAGAGAGTTGAAAGAATTGATGGGGATGTTACACATAGAATTAATGTTGGTTGGTTAAAATGGAGAGGAGCATCATGTATTCTTTGTGATAAGAAGATACTATCAAAGTTAAAAGGTAAATATTATAGATCAGCAATTAGGCCTGCCATGTTTTATGGTTATAAGTGTTGGGCAGTTAATCATCATGTACAAAAGATGTCTGTGACAGAAATGAAGATGTTGAGATGGATGAGTGGTCATACAAGAAAAGACCGTATACATAATGAGGTTATTAGAAACAAATTAGGAGTGGCACCAATAGAGGATAAAATGAGAGAATATCATTTAAGATGGTTTGAACATATAGAAAGAAGATCAAAAGAAGAATCTGTAAGAAGGTTAGAAAAACTAAATTTAGAAAGTATTAAAAGAGGTAGAGGACAACCACAAAAGTGTTGGAAAGAAACAATAAAGAATGATCTAGCTTATTGTGAGTTAACTTCTAACATGGCACACGATAGGGATCTGTGGAAACAAAGAATCCATGTAGCCGACCCCATTTAGTATGGGAAAAGGCTTAGTTGTTGTATTTGTTGAATCGTGTGTGAATAGCCGAGAATAACAATTAAATCACATAAAGAAGACATGAAAAAAAATTGAGGTGCAAGTCGGCCCTCACCTGGCTGCCGCCTCCCTCTTCATTTCTTATTCACACACTTAACCCTAATTACAACTTAAAGCAATATATAACCTGTTCTAACGTAAATGACCTAACTACCCTTACTTAAAGATTGATCCTATCTAATGCTCAATGGATCGGATCCTGATCCATTCAGACCCAATACCCAAACAAGTCATATAATATTGAACCGAAGTTTTGTTTCCAACATGCCCCCTCAAGTTGGGTCTAGAAGGCTTGAAATATCCAACTTGATAAGTGCTCTTTTAAATCCATTAACCGGAACTACTTTTGTGAGAATGTCTGCTAATTGGTTTCTAGAAGCCACAGGAGTAAGGATGAATAATGTCGAATTTGGGCTTGAATCAATCATTAAATTGATCATCAACACATTACAAAGTAAATCACCACAAAAGGAGTTGGTCGGCCAGCCTCTCTTGCCTCCACTCAATTCACGTTAAAACCCTAATGACTATTTATATTGCTGATTTAACTTGAAAGACTAAAACACACCTAGTAAGTGACTAATGGATTACGGTTCCTAATAGATCAAAATATGATCCATTAGGACCCGTACTACAGAATACCATAATATACATGACTTAGACTTACCTATGACTCTACATACCCACCTATAACTAAATAGTAACACTAATTAATCAAGATTTAACTTGATCTCCAACACGCCCCCTCAAGTTGAATCTTAAAGGTTTGAAATTTTCAACTTACGAAGAGCTTTCTGAAATCCTCCTCCTGAAGCAGGTTTTGTGAAAATATCTGTCAATTGGTCTTCTAAGCATACAAGAATCAAATTGAAGATGCCTTGTGTAATCTTTTCTCTGATGAAGTGACAATCTATCTCAATATGTTTCGTTCGTTCATGAAAAACAGGATTTAAGGCAATCTAGAGAACAACTTTGCTATCAGTGTAAAAGGTAACAAGAGTATTTACTTTGAAACCAAGTTCTGGTAAAAGAGATAAAATTCATATCCCTTCACACATGCCCGAAGCAATTGCACGATATTTTGCTTCTGCACTCGATCTGGACACAACGGATTGTGTCTTGCTTTTCCATGATACAATGTTCTCTCCTAAACATGCCACATACCCAGTGATTGATTTTTTGTCTGTCTGCGAACCTGCCCAATCAACATATGAATATATCTTTAGATCCAGGGATGAATTCGCAGTGTACAATAAACCATAGGTTAGTGTAGACTTCAAGTATCTTAATATACCTTAAAATCGACTCCTTTAGTTAATGGTATCTTGAGGAGTTAAGAAATGACACAAAGCGTGACGAGTATATAAGTGGTCATAGTGAGATAATTCAACCACTTAACCTTGATATCTACACGGAGTCGAGTACAACTCCCTTGATTTGGCATAGGTTTAACATTGGATCAATGAGAATCCGACAGCTTACAATTTAGCATTCGATTTCTTCCAAAATATCAGTGCATACTTCTTTGACAAATGGAAATACTCGTTTTTATTAAGCAATACCGATACCAAAGAGAGTACATTATGACCTATCTAAATCTTTGGTTTGAAAATGTTGAAACAAATCTTTGTATTGAGTCTAGTGATCCTCTATGATCATCACCTCGTAGATTACAATATCGTGACCAGAGAACACACAAGATAAATGACCTTCTTAGACAAAGTGAATGTTTATAGAACACAAAGTTAATTAGGACTTCACTTAGAATCATGCCAAACTTATTGTATTAACTTTACTAAACCTCCCAAAACCAAGCCTACGAAATGTGCTTTAACTCGTACAATGACTTAGAAGTTTGCAAGCAGATTCCTCGACTCTTCGAACATGACCAGGAGTGGTTTGCTCCGTACTCAGTCATATCCTCAAACCATCATGTAAAAATACATTTTTAATGTCCAGGTGATACAAAGAGCCAACAAGAGATATGGGGCTATGGATAAAAAGAGATGAGTGAGAGGCTATTTTTTTGCAACAAGAGAGAATGTATCACCGTAGGTAAGACCATAAATGGCAGTATAACATTTAGCCACTTCCAGGCTTGAGCCTTCAAGCGATCCCTTTGTCCCTATAGACCAACCTTGACAATTGAAAAACCCGGTGACGATGACCAATCGTAGACTTCCCCGAGAGGAGAGAGAAACGAACAAGATGTACTTGGCGAGTGTGGTTAGATTCCACAGGCCGTCATCTCATTAATCACTAGCTTTGTCGCCATCCTGGGGATGATAAATAGTGCTTCACGAAAACAGTTTAGGGGAATATGAAATGGGATGGCAAGGCGGGATACGAAGACAACGACATAATGGGAGGAAGATAAACGATGATGACTCACAAAATTATAAAGAGGGATGAGGGATCGCGAGTAGAGGCAAGTACCTTGTGGAAGAGTAATGGGCAAGGTCGGTGGAAGGCTACGGTTGGGCACGGGTCGATGGAGGATAGAGGAAGAGGCGAGGGTGAGTCACCGGGTGGCCACCCGCGACGGGCGCGGCCTCCCGCAGGCATGTAGCCGAGGACGGCCAGCGGTGGTGGTGAGATGAAATGAAACCTGCCGAGTACTTGGGAACAACAGGGCGACTCCCTCGGAATACGTGACACGGGAGGACTTCCGAGACGGAGAGAATCGAACACCGGAACCAAGTAAAACTTGAGAAACGGTACCTCCGATACATGACACTCTTGAGACAAAGTAGTGTGTGTATCCTCGAAAAAGGTGACATCGCACGGAACAGAAGTAAGAACGACTCGGTGTGGATGGAGACATACACACGCTGTATCCTTTTTGAACTCGGCAGTAACCAAGAAAATACACTTAATGGCACGGCAAGCAAGTTTGTCGAGACCTCGGAGCAACATTATGGACAAAACATGTGGAACCAAAACACGAGGGGGAACAAAGAGTATAAAGAGGTGTCTGAGGATATAGAAGAGAGCGAGGAACCCGGTTATTTGAGAATAGAAGATGGCATACGATTTATTAAATAACCTGCAAAGTGAGAATGTAAGACATCACTCCAAAATTTCACAGTACATAGAATGTAATGTAGAGAGTACGAGCTATTTCAATGATATGACGATATTTATGCCTCACCACACCATTTTGTTGAGGTGTGCGAGGACAACTCGATTGATGAACTATACTGCTATGAGATGCCATGAAAGAATTAAATGGGGGTAGAAAAATATTCTGGCATTATCATTTGGCATAAGATACTGAATAGTTTGAGCATTTGGCCAAATTGATTATGTATTTCGGCACAAAAATTTTGAAAAATGAAGTGAACAACCTCAATGTTCTTTCATTAAAAATAACCAAGTACAACGAGAGAAATCATCAATGAATGTAAAAGTCGTCGAACAAAGACCCCAAATATCAAAATGCACAATATCAAAATGAATGGGAGATCTTTTTTCATTTAAAAGAAAAGAAATGCGATGATGTTTTGCCTTCTAGCAAGTTTCACAATTCAAGTTCAAATCATTACAATCTCTAAACTCTGGTAATAATATCTTTATTTTATAAAATACTAAATGGCCTAGCCGCTAATGCCAACGAGGTATATCCTCCTTATGTCTCTCAGTACTAATTGTTGATTGTAGTGCAACTCCTTTATTGTCCTCATAAAAGTAGAGTCCTCTCCTTACATTACCCTAACCAAAGATCTTCCCCGTCTTAAGTTACTGAAAGACACATCCAGTGAAATCAAAGATTATACGGTATTTTAAATCCTAAGTCATAGCAAAAACAGATTATAGGTTTACTGATATGTTGGGAACATGTAAAACATTTTTTAATGTGCCAAAGGATGTAATAATACTTCATTTTTCCACTATTGGAGTAAGAGACCCATATGCCAGTCTAATATTGATTTGTACCTGTGTCAATTCATAGTCATCAAAAAAATCTCTACGATTGATCATGTGATATGTAGTACCAGAATCAATAACCAATATCCTTGAATAAGAAGAATTTATATTATCCTAAGTCAGGAATGAAAATGGATAGGCAATAGATGCTTGTGAATCACTGTGAGAGGACGAAGAAGGTTGTTGCGGATCAATCAAACGTGCCTTTAACAATTCAAATTCCTTTTCATATCAGCTAGAGAAGTTGTATTGTCCTCAGTTTTTTGTTTTTTATTCTGATCACTACTGAAGTATGCTCTGTTGTTTCGATTCTGAAAATAGGTAGGTTTTTCAACTAACTCTCAGCATGTTTCCTTGGTATGTCGAGGTTTTCTACAGTGAGAACAACTGATCTTGTCTTTCTCTTCAGATGTCAGTCCAGATCTATCTCTGCCTCTACCATAACCTCCTCTTTCTCGAGTAAAGGGATGAACATAAGTATTTTTCTCGACGAACGCTGAGGTCTCTTAATTGACTTTGGTTTCTTTTTTCAGGAGTTTTTTTATCTTCTTTTCTAAGGAGAAGTGAGTATTCTGTACTCAACGATGGAAGTTCTTCTCTGCTGAGAATGTTATTCTTAATTGCTTCATACTCTAAAGAAATCCCCTATAAAAGATCAAACACTTTACGCTCTTCAAACTCTTCATTCCTCTTTAGGGTACAAACCTGACACTTAGTCTTAGAATACAATTGTAGTTCTTCCCACAGACCTCTGACCTCTACATAATACTCACTAATTGACCGTCCACCTTGTTTGCATTTTCGAATCTTCTCTATGAAATCATATTTCTTAGCTATATTTTTTCTTTGAGCATAGGCTTCTTTGACTGCCAACCAGATATCCCTAGCAGTTTCTAAAAACATAAAGTGTTGTCAATGGAGGGAGTCATGGATTGAATTAACCAAGCACTAAACAGTGCATTTTCCCTACACCATCGAGAATAAGAAGGGTCTGAACTTGGGGGTCGAGATATGTCACCTGTTAAAAAATCCATCGCCCCCTTGCTATAATAGCTAGTTCAATCGACCTTACCCATTGAAGGTAATTCTTGCCATCTAATTTCAAATTTGTGATTTGGAATCCTTCACTTTTGTCTAATGGAGATTCATTATTCTCTACCATCTTTGTTCTTTCCATTCTTATACTAGATTGAAGTCTTCAAAAAAGAATAATTGCTCAAGTAAAAATAAATTTTATATGCCTCTTCTATGCACGGAATAAAAATTCTGTCATGCACATTCACATATGCCACCGATAAAAAATTCTATCACACATTCACATATGCCATCGATTCTTGGATGCCTCAATACAGTCGACAAAATTTCTGTAAAATCCCAAATCTGCCGCCCACTTTGATTTATTAATACGCGCAAAATATTAAACAAACTTCCCTTATAATCACTCTTACTTTCAATCTGAACTAAGTCTTTAAATCCTTAAACGATAATGAATGTGCAGTGTGTCACTAGACTGCACACAACTATCTATTCTGTCTCAACAAAAAAGGGAATGAACACACCTTAAAAAACTGAACAGCGGCTTTCCTGCATGGGACACAAATCTGATTTCACTATTCTTTCATCAAATCAGTCGATCTTTGATGGTTTTAGCTTTGATACCATGTCGAATTTGGGCTTGAATCAATCATTAAATTGATCATCAACACATTATAAAGTAAATCACCACAAAAGGAGTTGGTCAACCAACCTCTGCTGCCTCCACTCAATTCACGTTAAAACCCTAATGACAGCCCTAATGACTACTTATATTGCTGATTTAACTTAAAAGACTAAAACACCCCTAGTAAGTGACTAATGGATTATGGTTCCTAATGGATCAAAAACCGATCCATTAGGACCCGTATTACAGAATACCATAATAGACATGACTCAGACTTACCTATGACTCTACATAACCACCTATAACTAAATAGCAACACTAATTAATCAAGATTTAACTTGATCTCCAACAAATAACCCTTAGGAAAAATTTTCTCCGATAAAGGAGGAGGGTTGTGTTAGGCTTCCGACAGCCAGCGTAAAACTTCGTCGGATTTCTACAACATGGATTACAAAAATTATGAGCATTGCTTTGGGGCGTCCCCGCCTAGCGACGTGCTGCAGAGCCCGAATGCAGTAAGAAGTAAGCAAGGGCCACTACATTTTCGCCCGAATGTAGTGAATCAATTGCAGAGAGGGTTCCCACATCATGGACGGGTGTGGGTAAAGAAGTTAGTCCCGCTACATTGCCGCCCGAATGTAGTGAAAAATTTTCAGAGAGGGTCTCCGCATTTTGATTATGGACGGATGCGGGGGGTAAGGAAGCTAGTCCTAGATAATAAGATTCGTATTGGTTCTTGGAATATCGGAACATTATCGGGTAAGCTAATGGAGGTGGTAGATACTATGATTCGGAGAAAGATTCATATTCTATGTTTACAAGAGACAAAATGGGTTGGAGAAAAAGCAAAGGAGATAGAGGATACAGGTTTTAAATTATGGTACTCAGGTAAAGAAAAGGCCCGAAACGGAGTTGGTATTATCATAAATAAAGATTTAAAGGAGAGTGTAGTAGACATACAACGATATGGTGACCGAATCATGACATTGAAATTAGTGTTAGGAGTAGAGGTTTTGAATATAGTTTGTGCTTACGCACCCCAAGTAGGACTAGAAGATAGTATAAAGACAGTTTTTTGGGAAGAGTTAGATAAGGTGTTTGAAAAGATTCCACAAAGGGAGATGATTTGTTTAGGAGGAGATTTAAATGGACATGTCGGTAAAGAGGCATTAGGATATCAAGGGATTCATGGAAACTTTGGTTATGGGGATATAAACGAGGAAGGTAGGGAGATTTTAAATTTTGCTATGTCATTTGATCTCTTTATAGTCAATACAATCTTCAAAAAACGAGATGAACATTTAATTACTTATAAGAGTGGCTTATCACAAACACAAATTGATTACTTTATTTGTAGAAAAAAAGATAGAGCGTGTTGTAAAGATTGTAAGGTAATTCCAGGAGAAAGCTTAACCACCCAACATCGACTTTTAGTTATGGATTTACAAATAAAAAAATGGACAAAGAAGAAAAGAGTGCATCGAGCTATTCGGACTAAATGGTGGAACCTCAAAAGCGAGAAAGAAGATATATTTAAACAAAAAGTCCTTCAAGGAGATGTTTGGAATTATGTTGGCACACCCTCTGATATGTGGAACAATATGGCTATACATATTAGGAAAGTGGCGAAAGATGTGTTAGGGGTATCTAAGGGAGGTGTACCAGCACAAAAAGAAGCTTGGTGGTAGAGTGAAGTAGTACAAAACTAGTGAAACTTTAGAAGCTTATAAGAAAGCAAAGAAGGAAGCAAAAAAGGCCGTTAGTGAAGCAAAAGCTAAGATTTGGGAGGACTTATATAAAAAACTCAACTCAAAAGAGGGTGAAAGAGATATTTTTAGGATAGCTAGGGCTAGAGATAAGAAAACTAAAGATCTTAATTATGTTAGATGCATAAAAGACGAGGATGAAAAAATTCTAGTGGTAAATGATGATATAAGAAATAGATGGAAAAACTATTTTTATAATCTTTTTAATGAAAATAAAGATGTTAGTATTAGTTTAGGAGATTTAGCCAAGTCAGAAAAGTATATAAACCACAATTTCTACCGACGTATTCAAAAGAATGAAGTCAAAGAGGCTCTTAAACATATGAAGAGTGGTAAATCGGTAGGACCAAATAATATTCCTATAGAAGTTTGGAAAATACTAGGAGAAATAGGAATCACTTGGCTCACAAGACTATTTAATGAAATATGGAAAAACCAAAAGATGCCCGAGGAATGGAGAGCAAGTACACTTATACCCGTATATAAGAACAAGGGAGACATTCAAAATTGTGCGAATTATCGAGGTATCAAGTTAATGAGTCATACTATGAAATTATGGGAAAGAATTATCGAACGTAGGTTAAGACAAGTATCAAGTACAACAGAGAACCAATTTGGATTTATGCCAGGTAGATCTACTATTGAAGCGATTCACCTTTTGAGACGTCTTATGGAACATTTTAGAGCAAAAAAGAAAGACCTTCACATGATATTTATTGATCTAGAAAAAGCTTATGATAGGGTACCGAGGGAGGTTCTTTGGAGAACTTTGGAAAAAAGAGGTATCCCATTGACATATATTAACCTTATAAGAGACATGTATGATGGTGCAAAAACATGTGTGAGGACTCATGAAGGAACGACAGACTTCTTTGAAGTTAATATTGGGTTACATCAAGGATCAACTTTAAGTCCATACTTGTTTATAATGGTGATGGATGAGTTAACAAAACATATTCAAGATGAAATACCTTGGTGTATGTTATTTGCAGATGATATTGTATTAGTGGAGGAGTCTAAGGAAAAAGTTAATAGAAAATTGGAACTATGGAGAGAAACATTAGAAAGCAAAGGCCTCCGACTTAGTAGAACAAAGACAGAATATATGGAATGTAAGTTTGATCATTTGGCTACTTCAGAGGACATAGAAATTAAAATTGGCACACATTGCATTCCCCAAAAGGAAAGTTTTAAATACCTAGGGTCAATTTTTCAAAGTGATGGAAGAATTGATGGAGATGTTACACATAGAATTAATGCGGGTTGGTTAAAATGGAGAGGAGCATCAGGTATTCTTTGTGATAAGAAGATACCATTAAAATTAAAAGGTAAATATTATAGAGCAGCAGTTAGGCCTGCCATGTTTTATGGTTCTGAGTGTTGGGTAGTTAATCAGCAACATGTACAAAAGATGTCTGTGACAGAAATGAAGATGTTGAGATGGATGAGTGGTCATACAAGAAAAGACCGTATACATAATGAGGTTATTAGAAACAAATTAGGAGTGGCACCAATAGAGGATAAAATGAGAGAACATCGTTTAAGATGGTTTGGACATATAGAAAGAAGATCAAAAGAAGAACCTGTAAGAAGGTTAGAAAAACTAAATTTGGAAAGTATTAAAAGAGGTAGAGGACGACCACAAAAGTGTTGGAAAGAAACAATAAAGAATGATCTAGCTTATTGGGAGTTAACTACTAACATGGCACACGATAGAGATCTGTGGAAACAAAGAATCCATGTAGCCGACCCCATCTAGTATGGGAAAAGGCTTAGTTGTTGTTGTTGTTGTTGTTGTTGAAAGTAACAATATACTTCAATATGTTTGGTTCTTTCATGGAAAACTGGATTCATGACAATTTGCAGTGCAGCTTTCCTGTCAGTAAAGAAGTCAATTGGAGTGTCTACTCCCAAACCGATCTCTGTTAGGAGTGATATAATCCATAAATCTTCGCACATTCCTAATGCAATATCTCGATACTCAGCTTCAACACTTGATCTGGCTACAACTGTTTGCTTCTTACTTTTCGAGGATACGATATTACCTCCCAGACACACTATATACCCAGAAGTTGACTTTCTGTCAGTTTTTGAACCTGCCAAATCAGCATCTGAATAAATTTTTATATCAAGTGTATCATGTGGAGCATATAGTAAGCCATAAGTAATTGTTGATTTCAAGTATCTAATAATATGAAACATTGTACTCATATGATGTTTTGAAGGGGCATGCATCCATCTACTGACATATCCAACTGCAAAACTGATATCAGGTCGTGTAATAGTGATATAAATCAATTTCCCCACTAATTTCTCGTATCTTTCAACATCTTCATAGGGTTTTGACAAATCATGTGAGATCTCCTTTTTTGTTTCCTTCAGCAAATCCAGAATGTATTTTCTTTGACTTAAAAATAAATGATTGTTTTTATGTATCACCTCTATTCCCAAAAAATAATGTAATCTTCCCAAATCCTTCAAGTCAAATAAGGTGCTTAGTCTTCTCTTAAGATCAATTATACCTTCTTTATCATCACCAGTAATGATTATATCATCAACATAAACCAATAACATAATAGTTTTCTGACCTTGCTTGATAAATAGTATATGATCACTAACACAGTGTTTGAAACCCAAATTCTTAACACCATCACTAAATTTTTCAAACCAGGCCCGTGGGGATTGTTTTAAACCATAGATTGATTTCTTCAGTTTACATACCTTATTCTGCTGTTGGTTGTGAATGTATCCGGGTACATCCATGTAAATATCTTCTAGAAGATCTCCCTGAAGAAATGCAGATCTCCCTGAAGAAATGCATTCCTTACATCCAGCTGCCATAATTCTCATCCTTATTTATTGTCACACTTAAAATAATTCTAATAGTATTCATCTTCGCTACTGTAGGAAACATTTCTGTGTAATCGATGCCGTATGATTGAAATGCATTCTTTACATCTAGCTATCATAATTCCCATCCTTTATTAATTGTCAGACTTAAAATAATTCTGATAGTATTCATCTTCGCTACTGGAGCAAACATTTCTGTGTAATCGATGCCGTATAATTGAAATGCATTCTTTACATCCAACTACCATAATTCCCATCCTTTATTAATTGTCATACTTAAAATAATTCTGATAGTATTCATCTTCGCTACTGGAGCAAACGTTTCTGTGTAATCGATGCCGTATGATTGACTGTAACCTTTTGCTGCTAACCTTGCTTTGTATATTTCTCTGTTGCCATCAGCCTTATATTTTATTAAGAAAACCTATTTACATCCCACTGTCTTCCTCTCTGAAGGTAGGTCCACTAGTTCCCATGTTTTATTTCATTCAAGTGCTGCAATCTTTTCTTCCATTGCAGCCTTCCACCCTAGATGTTGTTGTGCCTCTTCAAATGTTCTTGGAATATAGGTATTATTTGCATTCATTACAAACAACTGATATTCTCTGGGATAATTAGTATATGACACCATATTTTCCATTGAATATAACTTAACGTTTTCCCTTCCGACTGTACCCCTTCTGAGAAGAGGAGTATCCTAGGAAAATGCATTTGATTGATCTTGCATCTAATTTATCTCTTAAGCTCTGATGAATAAGAATGAAGCAAGTACATCCAAATACTCTGGGGAGTAGATGAAATTGTTTATGAGAAGGAAATAATAGATGGAAAGGAGTGTCACCACTGAGGACTCTGCTAGACATACGATTTATAAGAAAAACTGTTGTCAAAACTGCTTCTCTCCAATAATATTTAGAAGCATTACACCCAATTAACAAAGTTCTAGCTACCTCTAGAATATGTCGATTTTTCCTTTCAGAGACCCCATTTTGCTGAGGAGAATAAGCACATGAAGTCTGGTGTAATATCCCACGATCTAGGAAATATGAGTGAAGTGATTGCGACATAAACTCATCACCATTATCACTACAAAAAACTTTAATCGTATGTTGAAATTGAGTTCGCACAAACTAACAGTATGTGGGAAGAATAATTTTCACCTTATCCTTAGTCTTCATAAGATATATCATGGTGAATCTAGTGCAATCATCAATAAATAATATAAAATACTTATACCCATGTAGTGAAATCGTAGAGCAAGGTCCCCAAATATCAGAATGAACAGTCTCAAAAGAAGTTGAAGATCTTTCTTCACTCAAAAAAAAAGAAACACGGTGATGTTATGCTTTCTGACAAGTTTCATAATTCAAATTCAAATCATTACAATGACTAAAATCACGTAATAACATTCTAATTTTGGATAGAGGTAAATGTCCTAGTCTCTGGTGCCAATGAGATATATTCTCTTTCTGGTTCTTGTTGAAGAATATAAGTTTAGAGTCAGTTTTAGTAAATTTGATGTTTTTAGGTATTATTGTAATTATCCGAAGTCGTAAGGGCATTTTGGTAATTTTTTGTATTAAGGGTATTTTGGTCATTTTATGTTTTACAGCTCCTTATATAAGAGTTGATAGGTTGTATTAGGGTTTAAGAGTCTGAGATTAAGAAAGAGAGAGAAATAGGGGGGACAACCTCCATTTGAGGTCTGCTCCCTCCTCCGATCTCCACATTTCCTCTTCAATGTTTATTGTGATTTTCAATCTTCGTTGCGCAACCACATTTTCCAACATGGTATCAGAGCCTTGACAATCAATGGAGCATCACGCAATCGCTGTAGACGTGTTATTAGATTCGGCCCAAGTAGTGGACGTGCTTGTTTACCTTAATGGATGCCGCAAAGAATGTGTTACATGGTTGGCCTTCCTCTACCATTTTGATACGAGTATTTGATAGTCGAGACATTATTCTTTTAGCTATTGTTACTTCCACAGCCACCATCCAAACCAATATACTATACGTTGGTCATAATTGACCTTTGTAAGGTGGTGTGCGTGCTCTATTTGAAAAGATCGGAGATCTGGATACGAAATGTCGCAATCGGCTGATCCTATGGTTTTCACATCACTTGTCTAACTTCCAATTTATTTGGCCATGGGAGGAATGGGCGCATGTCTTAGACCTTCCAAAATGGGCACCAGAGAGAGTATTTGTGAAAGAAGTATTCGAAAGAGAAGTTCATCTATCATACTGGGACAAAATCAAGCAGAGTATAGAGAATGCCCCCGTATTAGAGGAGTTACTTCCTCCCATGGGCGTGCCCTTTTACAAATATAGCAGAGATAACGATGACAACGGCAAACCAGAGAGAGTTACTTCCGTGTGTTTCGGCAGTTGTATTCCTTAATATTTGATTTGGATATGTCTGCATCGGGTGAGAGGAATCGGCCAGTGCCTAAAGTCATATTCATTGTGAATTTCTGATAAGGTCATAATGGACCCTCAAAGCACAAGAACAATTTTCAGGAGAAAGGTTGAAGTCACGTTACAAGGAAATGATGCAGTAGAGCAACTGTTTGATGAAATGTTTCAGAGAAACTTCAACTTACAGGACAAGTGTTCGATGAAATGTCCAAGAGAAATATTCACCTGCACATCAAGTGTTCGATGAAATGCCTAAGAGAGATGTTTACCAGCATATCAAGTGTTAGCTAAAATGCCCAAGAGAGATGAAAATTCGGGAATTTTTTTTTTTGAAGAAGGTATGAAGTAGTAGTGATGATTTTTTCATTGGAAAAACAACTGAATGAAAATAGAAGGAAAGATGGAATTGAGAAAATCAGTCTTTTTCACTCATAGAAGAGGTCAGAGGAATTTGATGGTATGAAATATGGCAGTATCACTAAGAAGCATAAAAGTTAAAACCTTGAGTTGCTGAAGTAAACAGCCAGGAGGCTTGGAAAAGTGGCTACAGTCACCATGCGAAGGGGCACAAATCGACTAGTATAAGCAGATGTCTGTATTCTACTATTTGAGTGATAGAGAGAGGACACCCAACCAACACATCGGTTACAGCCACCATGTGAAGTGTGTATGGTAGAGTAATACCTCCTATCACAAAACATCACCTTTCTCAACAGTAAAAGAAACATGACTTTTAAGTGTAATTGCCGAATCACTTTATGGAGTAAAAGAAAGAGAGAGGAAGCAAATGACACCCATAGAAGGGTCATGCGCTACTCATGTGTTCTTGATTGTTCAAGTTGTTTTATAGAAGGCTCGAAGAGATCGCTCGTGCACGTGTGGTGAAGAAAGAACCATTTTTTTTACAAGTTTGGAGTTCAAAGTATCTCACTCCCAACTTGAGGGGGAGTGTCGAAGAATATGAGTTTAGAGTCAATTTTAGTAAATTTGATGTTTTCAGGTATTATTGTAATTGTCTGAAGTCGTAAGGGCATTTTAGTAATTTTTTGTACTAAGGGTATTTTGGTCATTTTACATTTTACAACTCCTTACATAAGGGTTGATAGGTTGTATTAGGGTTTAAGAGTCTGAGACTAAGAAAGAGAGAGAAAGAGGGGGAGCCTCCATTGGAGGTTCGCCCCCTCCGATCTCCACGTTTCCTCTTAAATGTTTCTTGTGATTTTCAATCTCTATTGCGTAACCACGTTTTCCAACAATTCTTTGTGATGACTGATGATTGTATGGCCACGCCCATATTTTTCTCGCAAAAGTAGAAACCTCTTTTCACACTATCCCGACCAAAGATCCTCCCTGTCCTCAGTTCCTAAAAGAAACATCCAGTAGATTCAAAAATTATATGACATTTCAGATCTTGAGTCATGACAAAAACTGATAACAGATTAACTGAAATATGAGGAACATGAAGAACATTCTGTAATACACCAAAAGGTATAATAATACTTCCTTTTCCCAAGAGTGTGTGAGCCATCTGCCAGTCTAATATTAATTTGTTCATGAGTCAACTTATACTTATCAAAGTAATCTATTCTACTGACTATGTGATCAGTTGCACCAAAATCAATGACCCATATTCGAGAAGGAGAAAAACTAATATTACCCTCAGCCATAAAAGAGAATGGATACGCCATTGTCGCTTGAGAATCATTATGAGATGATGTGGATGGAAGATGTGTATCAACTAAACGAGATTTGAGTAACTCAATCTCCTTTTTCATATTTGCCAAAGATGTAGCACTGTTGTCAGTATTTTGGCTATCACTCTTATCACTACTAAAGTAGGCCTTATTGGTTCTATTCTGAAAATAAGTAAGTTTGCCCACTAATTCCCAGCATGTATCTATAGTATGTCTCGACTTTCCACAATGAGAGCAAGTTAATTTGTTCTTTTCCTAGGGGTAAGCGAGGATCTACCCCTATCGCGTCCATAACCTCCTCTCCCACGAGTAAATTGAGGAGTAGAAGTATTTCTTCCCACAAAGGCTGCATTCTCGGGACTAATCTTGGTTTCTCTTTCTAATTGTTTTCTGTCTTCTTCCCGAAGTAAAAGAGAATAAACTGTACTTAAGGAGGGAAGCTCTTCTTTGCTAAGAATATTATTCTTTACTGCCTCATATTTTGAAGAGATGCCCCATAGAAGGTCAAATATTTTACATTCTTCAAACTCTTCATTGCGTTCCTGTAGGCAACTTTGATATTTAGTCTTTGAATAGAATTGTAGTTCTTCCCATAAACCTCTGAGTTCTGCATAATATTCACTTACTGATTTTCCTCCCTACCTGCACTTTCGAATCTTCTCAATGAGATTATATTTCTTGGCAATATTCTTTCTCTGTGCATAGGCATCTTGAACTGCAAGCCAAATATCCTTAGCAGTTTCTAAGAACATAAATGTGTTGCCAATTGATGGAGTCATTGATTGAATAAGCCATGCACTAACTAGTGCATTTTCTTTACGCCATCGTGAATAAAGTAGATCAATAACTGGGGGTTGAGGTATGTCACCTGTCAAGTAATCCCATTACCCCCTTGCCATTATAGCCAATTCTATTCATCGGGTCCACTGAAGATACTTTCCATCTAACTTCAAATTTGTGATTTCAAACTCCTCTCCCTTGTCTGGAGAAAGGTGTTCACTTCCATCTCCCATCTTTGATCTTTCCATTATTTGTAGAAAATCTGAATTCTATCAAATATACCTTTGGGATATAATGACACAGGAATCCAATCTTTGATGAATCACAACTAGTGATGAACCACAACTTCAATCAGCCGAAATGCCTCTATTACCAAATGAAGTTTGAGTTTAGACTATACTCTTAGATGTTTAACACTCGGCATTCAGGGAGAGTCGAATTGTGATGAAGTAAGAAACTTTTTAATGAAGTAAAAAAAAAATTGACTACACGACTGCACAAGTATCCAAACTGTTTCACTGCTAACAATATTTGGTCTGCTGTACACTTGAAAGGCCACGTGATTTCCCTTTGCCACGGATGTGCCTGTCCACTTCTATATTAAACTAAGCAATAAAGACCAACAACTTGATTAAATACCTCTCTTTTCCTTTTTTCTTTTCTTCTTTCTCTGCAGCCACGAATGTATATTGATCTAAAAACTGTTTTCGCTCCACCGAGTCCAAAAACTTCACAATCCCGCTCTGATACCATGTTGAATCGTGTGTGAATAGCCGAGAATAACAATTAAATCACATAAAGAATACATGAAAAAAAACTGAGGTGCAGGTTGGCCCTCACATGGCTGCCGCCTCCCTCTTCATTTCTTATTCACACACTTAACCCTAATTACAACTTAAAGCAATATATAACATGTTCTAACTTAAATGACCTAACTACCCTTACTTAAAGACTGATCATATCTAATGCTCAATGGATCAGGATCCCAATACCCAAACAAGTCATATAATACTGAACCGAAGTTATGTTTCCAACAGTATTAAACACACCCATCTATGTTTTATGGTTTTGAGTAATGGACAGGTAATCATAAACATCTGTAAAAGATATCTGTGACCGAAATAAAGATACTAAGATAGATGTGTGGTCATCCAGGGAAAGACATGCATAATGAGATTATTAACAACAAAGTAGGAGTGGATGATAAAATAAGTAAAAATCTTTTAAGATGATTTGGGCATGTGGAAAGACGACTAATAATAGCTCAGTAAGAAGATATGAGAAACTAGACGGTGAAAATGTTAAAATAAGAAGAAGACCACAAAAGTGTTCAAAAGAAACAATAAAGTATGATTTACCTTATGTTGAGTTAAAGCATAGCACATGATTGAGATCTATGAAAGTAAAGAATCCATCTAAACGACCCCATCTAGTATGGGAAAAGGCTTAGCTTAAAACTGATGTTTTTGTGCAGGCACAGATAGAGGTACATGCATTTAGATGCATAAGTATGTGTAATGTCAGGACTGTAAGAACGAGACTGAGCTTGCATATCATAACTACAAAATGGCATTAGTATGTGATATACACCTTATAGACTGGTCCATATCCACCTTCTCCCAGCTTGTTTGCCGCATTAAAGTCATTTGTTGCAGCCTTTAAATCAGCATAACTCAATGTGTTTGGTTTGGCACCTCTTCCTAACAGCCCTGCATCCAAACCGAGAAGTCAGATTGGAATATAATCTCATCGTCAATAATTGGGCATAGGCAAATGCAAGCACACAAAAGTGCATTTCTTAGATTGGCACAGTGGTGCGAAATATCATTTGCAATATGTAACTATCTCTTCAAAATTGTTCTCATTAATAGTAATGATTCAATTCACTACCTTCAGCTGCAGATGCTAGAAGGAGCCTCCTTTTTCTCCGTTTTAAAGCAAAGGCTACTAGAAGAGAAATTGCAATAATTATTACAACAGCAGCAAAAGTTTCACCAACAATCCAGGCTGTCTTTTTCTTTGGGGAGCACATGCCTGGTGGTCGGTTGCAAACAGTCGGAACAAAGTCTATGCACAAACAGAAGGGGTTGATATACTGATTAGTTGCCAAACAATGAAAATTCCGAATATGTACTGAGCTTTTTATCAGTTCCATGATTACCTGGAGTGACACTAATAGCTGCAATAGATGGTCCATAAGTCCCCTGAACAGGAACGCAGCATGTTCCTTTTCCAGCCCAGTAAAGGTGGATTGCAAGAAAGTTCTGAGATACATTGGCTGTAAAGTTCATTGAAAGGGCTTTAAATGAAACTCCGCCAGCCTGCTTTTTTATGTCGAAATCTTTCATTACCAAATTCCCCTACAAAAGTAAGAACCCCAAAATCAATAAAGCAAATATATGTAATAAAAAGAAAGAACAAAATGAAATTTAAAATACTGTAAACACTTCAAAGAGCTGGGCTCCATGAGTACAGCTGGAATTTTTGGGCATGCTAAACATTCAAATCTGTTTATCATTCTGTATTTATTTAGATCACAATTTGGAACTAAAACAAGCAATCAGGAAATTAGATGTTTTCTTTTACATTTTCAACTGCAACTTAGATTACAATCTTTGATTACTTAAAGTGACAGTACCCAAATTATGTTCTCTACTAACGATGTAACACACCTAGAGCATGCTTCCTACTAACCGTATTTATTATTTAACACAACTTGAGTTTATACACATACATATATATATATATATATATATATATATATATATATATATAGAGAGAGAGAGAGAGAGAGAGAGAGAGAGAGAGGGGTACATACTTGAAGATAGATATCAAAAATGCGCCTTCCAACACTTTGCCAAATCGGTAAATTTGGGAATGCTAGCTCAGAAAAATAAAGAATCACAGTGTAGTTTCCATTTTCAAGGCCAAGACCATAATATCGCAATGAAACTGGAGACAACCTTACAGTTTGGAACAACTGTTGGTCTGAGGTGTTGATAATCTGTGATGACGTATTCTGAAGATACTGAGGATTGTGATTATAAATATAATTTCCATGGCTACTCACTGCCCACCTCCTTGTTTCAACTACATGATATGATGCTGCACCAAGGTCCCAATTGTCTGTTTCAAACACTATGCCTGAAGAAGATGTAATCTCTGAACCACCACAGTTTATTGCAAAGGAAGAATCTGCAAATTTCAGGAACATCATGTCAAAGTGTAATGCATATATCATGCAATATTAGTTAGTCTTTTGTATTTTCACTTTGTGTTTATCTTGATTTTTTGTTTGTTTGGAGTAGATAAGCCTCCAGCTGCTAGATTTCTAGCATTCGAGCTTGCTGGCCCCTCCTTCTCTTGTAACACAATCACTCTATTGATCATCAAAAGCAGAATACAAAATGAAGCATTGAAAAAGGAGCTGGTCGGCCAACCACAACCGCCACTCTTTCTTTCACATTTTTTACTAAACCTAACCCTAATGACTTCTTATATTGCTGATCTAACTTGAAAGACTTAAATGCCCCTAATAAGTGACTGATGGATCACGGTTCCTAATGGATCAAAAACTGACCTGTATTACAAATACCTCAGTATACATGAATTAGAACTTACATATGACTCTACTTATATACATATGACTAAATGGTAATACTAATTAATTAAGATTCAAGTTGATCTCCAACACGCCCCCTCAAGTTGAATATTGAAGATTTGTAATTTTCAAATTGTGGAGAGCTTTCTCAAATCCTCCTACTGAAGCAGGTTTTGTGAAAATATCTGCCAATTGACCTTCTGAGCATACATGAATAAGATTGAAAATGCCTTTGTAATATTTTATCTGATGAAGTGACAATCTATCTCAATATGCTTTGTTCGTTCATGAAAAACAGGGTTGTTTCTTGAAGCCAGTAGAAAACCCAGGGTTGTTTCTTGAAAAACAGGGTTGTTTCTTGAGCATACAGGCAATCTGAAGAGCTGCTTTGCTATCAATATAAAAGGTAACAGGAGTATTCATTTTGAAGTCAAGTTCTGTTAAGAGTGATAAAACCCATATTCCTTCAAACATGCCTAAAGCAATTGCACGGTATTCTACTTCTGTACTTGATCTGGACACAACGGATTGTTTCTTACTTTTTCATGATACAATGTTCCCTCCCAAACATACCACATACCCAATGGTTGATTTTCTGTCTGTCTTCGAACCTGCCCAATCAACATATGAATATATCTTTAGATCCAGGGATGAATTCGCAATGTACAATAAACCATAGGTTAGTGTAGACTTCAAGTATTTGATGATATGAAAGACTATACTCATATGATGTTTGGAAGGATTATGCATCCATCTTCTCACATAGCCAACAACAAAACTGATATCGGGACGTATAATAGTGACGTATATTAGCTTCCCCACTAATTTCTGGTACCTTTCGATATCCTCATATGGTTCCGCATTATTATTATCCTCCTCCTTGGGAGTCTCCATAGGAATTGAGCATACTCGACAGTCTTCCATCTTTGTTTCTTTCAATAAGTCCAGAATATATTTCCTCTGACTTAAGAATAATGCACTTTTTCTATGAATCACTTCTATACCAAGGAAGTAATTTAATCTTCCTAAGTCTTTCCAGTCAAACAAAATATTGAGTCGTTTCTTTAACTCACTGATACTTACAGTATCATCTCCTGTAATAATGATATCATCAACATATACCAATAACATAATATTTTTATGACCTTGCTTAATGAATAGTGTATGATCGTTGATGCATTGTTTAAAACCCAGAGTCCGAATTTCATCACTGAATTTCTCAAACGATGCCCGTGGGAATTGTTTCAACCCATAAATTGATTTCTTTAGTTTGCACACTTTTCCTTGTTTATGCTCATTAAAGTAGCCTGATGGTAAATCCATATAAATGTCTTCCTTGAGATCATCGTGAAGGAATGCATTATTCACGTCCAACTACCATAATTCCTATCCTTTATTAATTGTCAAGTTTAACAAGATTCTAATTGTGTTCATATTGGCTATTGGAGCAAATGTCTCTGTGTAATCTATGCCGTAGGACTGATTATATCCTTTTACAACTAATCTTGCCTTATATCTTTCTATATTCCCATCAGCCTTATATTTTACTGAGAATACCCACTTACATCCTACAGTCTTCCTTTCTTATGGTAGATCTGTTAACATCCTACAGTCTTCCTTTCTTATGGTAGATCTGTTAATTCCCAAGTATGATTGCGTATAAAGCTAAAATTTTCTCTTCCATGGCTGCTTTTCATTCTGGATGTAAAATTTTCTCTTCCATGACTGACAATATCCTATAGTCTTGCTTTTCATTATTATTATCATTCTCCTTAGGTGTCTCCATAGGAATCGAGCATACACGATAGTCTTCCATTTTTGTTTCTTTCAACAAGTCCAGGATATATTTCCTTTGACTAAAGAATAATGCATTGTTTCTATGAATCACCTCTATACCAAGAAAGTAATTTAATCTTCCCAAATCTTTCAAGTCGAATAAAATATTAAGTCTCTTCTTTAACTCACTAATGCCTGCAGTATATCTCCTGTAATAATGATATCATCAACATATACCAGTAACATGATATTTTTCTAACCTCGCTTAAAGAATAGTGTATGATCACTGATGCATTGGGTAAAACCCAAAGTCCGAATTCCATCACTGAATTTCTCAAACCAAGCTCGTGGGGATTGTTTCAACCTATAAATTGATTTCTAAAGTTTACATACTTTTCCTTGTTCATGCCCATTAATGTATCCAGGTGGTAGATCCATATAAATGTCTTTCCTGAGATCACCCTGAAGGAATGCATTCTTCACATCCAGCTGCCATAATTCCCATTCTTTATTGATTGCCAAACTTAACAAAATTCTGATGGTGTTCATCTTGGCCACTGGAGCGAATGTCTCCGTATAGTCTATGCCGTAGGACTGACTATATCCTTTTGCAAACTAATCTTGCCTTATATCTTTCTATATTCCCATCAGCCTTATATTTTACTGAGAATACCCACTTACATCCTACAGTCTTCCTTTCTTATGGTAGATCTGTTAATTCCCAAGTATGATTGCGTATAAAGCTAAAATTTTCTCTTCCATGGCTGCTTTTCATTCTGGATGTAAAATTTCCTCTTCCATGACTGACTATATCCTATAGTTTTGCTTTTCATTATTATTATCATTCTCCTTAGGTGTCTCCATAGGAATCGAGCATACACGATAGTCTTCTATTTTTGTTTCCTTCAACAAGTCCAGGATATATTTCCTTTGACTAAAAAATAATGCATTGTTTCTATGAATCACCTCTATACCAGGGAAGTAATTTAATCTTGCCAAATCTTTCAAGTCGAATAAAATATTAAGTCTCTTCTTTAACTCACTAATGCCTGCAGTATATCTCTTGTAATAATGATATCATCAACATATACCAGTAACATGATATTTTTCTAACCTCGCTTAAAGAATAGTGTATGATCACTGATGCATTGGGTAAAACCCAGAGTCCGAATTTCATCACTGAATTTCTCAAACCAAGCTCATGGGGATTGTTTCAATCTATAAATTGATTTCTAAAGTTTACAAATTTTTTCTTGTTCATGCCCATTAATGTATCCAGGTGGTAGATCCATATAAATGTCTTTCCTGAGATCACCCTGAAGGAATGCATTCTTCACATCCAACTGTCATAATTCCCATCCTTTATTGATTGCCAAACTTAACAAAATTCTGATGGTGTTCATCTTAGCCACTGGAGTGAATGTCTCTATGTAGTCTATGCCGTAGGACTGACTATATCCTTTTGCAAACTAATCTTGCCTTATATCTCTCTATATTCCCATTAGCCTTATATTTTACTGAGAATACCCACAGTCTTCCTTTCTGATGGTAGATGTGTCAATTCCCAAGTCTGATTGCATACTAAAGCTGAAATTTCCTCTTCCATAACTGCTTTCCATCCTGAATGTAGTATAGTTTCTTCATATGTTTTTGGTATAAAAGTATTTTCTGTATTCATCACAAACAACTAATACTCTCTAGGATAAGTAGAGAATGATACCATTTTTTTCAAAGCATATTTTACAGCAGTGCATTTTCCTTTTCTAATCGCAATCGGTAAATCATCCATTTCCATATCCGAATTGTGGGAGGTTACCTGAGGAGGAGGTGAATCTGATTCACATTGGGAATTTTGACCGTGGGCGACAGTCTGATGTGGGAAAAAAGTCCTTTGACTTCCTCTATTATATACTTGTCATTCCTTCTCTTCTGAAAGATTCTTCGATGATGACGTTCTATGTGACATTGTTGTTTTTAACTTCATGAGTAATTCTGTTCAAATAGGACGAGGCTAATTCTTTTGAAGCAGCTTTTGCTTTGGCAAGTTCTTCAAATCAGGAAGGCTTTTGAAGGTGACATCTATGGAGACATACACTGACGTTCTTAGAGGCGTAGGTGATAACATTTGTATCCCTTCTTGTCGGGAGCATAACCAATGAACACGCATTTAATAAAGCACGAAGGTCAAGTTTGCCAACGATAGGCTTGTTCGATGGATATGAACAAAAGCAACACAGGTCCAAAACACGAGATTCAAGACTTTACATAGCCTAGTTCCCAGGATGAAAAAAATGTTTTCATGACATGGAACGGGACTCAAACCACCAAGAATTCTAGCTTCGAGGTAATGCGATTTATTAAATAAAGCAGCTAATTCAATCAAAACAACTTCCCCCCAATATGAATTCCTTGGATTAAACGGAAAATGAAACACAATAATGATTATCAGTAATTTCAAGCAAGTGTATGTCGATTTTTCTTATCAAGAATCCTGCTTTTGTTGGGGGGGGTATCAGCACAAGTAAGTTCATGAATAATGTCATGTTGTTTAAGAAAAGGCTTGGAGAAATTTTGATCTCCGTCTTCTCTAATCATTATCGGACCTCGAGTACTTTCATTTAATTGTTTTATCAAATTAAGTTTGATCATATGGGATAAACACCGTGGATGAATGAATGGTACACGTTTGATTTATCTTTTTATTAGAAAAATCCAAAGTAAGCAAGTGCAATCATCAATAAATGACACATATTTTGAATACTCCTTCTAGAGTAGAATTTGGAGAGTAAAATCCTAATTCTACTATTGGGGTTCAAGAGTCCTTTTTTAAAAATACCTACAATTTTCGGTAGGTTTATTATCAGAAAGGTTGATTTTTGATGAGGAAGCTATTACAAGAGGTTAATATCAATCTATTAGGAGCAGAGAGGAAGGTCACAGACCGACCGAGTATGAGAAGAGGTTAGTTGAAGACGAAGGAGGAACAAAGGATTGTAGTGCAACTCCTTTATTGTCCTCGCAAAAGTAGTCCTCTCCTCACATAACCTTGACCAAAGATCTTCCACGTCTTCAGTTCTTGAAAGACATATCCAGTGGAATCAAAGATTATACGATATTTTAAATCTTGAGTCATAGCAAAAACAGATAATGGGTTTACTGATATATTAGGAACATGTAAAACATTTTTTAATTAACCAAAGGATGTAATGATACTTTCTTTTCCCACTATTGGAGTAAGAGACCCATATGCCAGTCTAATATTGATTTGTACCTGTGTCAATTCATAGTTATCAAAAAAATCTTTGCGGCTGACCATGTGATCTGTAGCACCAGAATCAATAACCCATATCCTTGAATAAGAAGAATTTACATTACCCTGAGTCGGGAATGAAAATGAATAGGTAATAGATGCTTGTGAATCAGTGAGAGGACGAAGAAGGCTACTGCGGATCAATCAAACGTGCCTTTAACAATTCAATTTCCTTTTTCATATAAGCTAGAGAAGTTGCACTGTCCTCAGTTTTTTGTTTTTCATTCTGATCACTAATGAAGTATGCTCTGCACCATCGAGAATACGAAGGATCTTAAATTGGGGGTCGAGGTATGTTACCTGTCAAATAATCTCATCGCCCTCTAGTCATAATAGCCAGTTTAATCGATTTGACCTATTGTAGATAATTCTTGTCATCTAATTTCAAATTTGTGATTTGGAATCCTTCACTTTTGTCTAACAAAGATTCATTACTCTCTACCCAAATATTAGAATATTCACTAAATAAATTCTTTACCCCATTGGTGAAGTCGGTCAAGGTATCCCTAGAGAGATCATTTATATTGTTTATGAACACCCATAAGACCGTTCAATGACCTCTTTCATATTCTTCCTTTTGCTCAAGCGTAGCATTAACGAAGAGTTCTATATTCGAACCACTTATATAACCACATAATTTTTTAAAATATAGATAAATTTCTATAGTTTGGCCTATATTTTGTAGTTTGAAAGTGTTAAACAAAAATTAAACACTCCTTTCTCATCTATATTTCAAGAAAAAAAATTTAGAAAGAGGTAAACTTACAATGAAATTAAGACCACTATCAACACGCTTCTCGAGATGACAAACGACGTTTTCATGATCGATAATAACTCTAATCCCATGTAACGAAGACGATGCTTCAATGTAGCAGCAGAAGATGGGTGAATATCACCTCAAAATATCACACATAAAAGCTTTAGAAAAACACTATAATGAAGTGTATGCAACAAAGACACAATATACCATAAATGAATATTATTTAGCCAAAATATGCTTTATTAAAATATATCCACAAGAGTGATATTTTTAGAAGAATACATAAGAGAGAGTACTAGAGGAGAGGGGAGGGGCCTGATCACAGCCAGTCCCCAATGGAATATTATTTAGCCAAAAAAGGCTTTATTAAAATATATACATAAGAGTGATATTTTTAGAAGAATACATAAGAGAGAGAGAGAGGAGAGGAGAGGGGCTGATCACAGCCAGCCCCCAATGGCTACATGACTAGCCGTTGATGGCCCCGGTGACCAGTGGGCCCTCAACAGCTAGAGGCCCTAGCCCTAACAGCCCGAGTGGCGCATGTCATATTCTAACAAATGGGTCATTGTTCTTTCAAAAAAATTTAAGAAGCAACGAAAGTATGGTGCCAACAGAAGCCTAAACGAAAACCAAGTTTTGTGAAGCACTAAGAGAGGTGCAAGAAGTGAAGCAAGGTATAAAATCTTACAAACAGGATTGTCTCGATTACATGAGAAGCTCTTCTGAAGACACATCAATCCCGAAGGCAAGGCTCTGAATTCAAAGTAATTTGTCTTGCTAAGGCAAAAGTTATGGCATTGAAATGAACAGAATTTAACAATCTGAAATTTAAGTGAAAAATGTTATTACTAGTGTCCACAAAAGCACAAGTATGACTATATATCAAACCTGTTGCTGGAATCATCAATCACAAAGGAATTCCCCACCAAATTGCTGCACATGAAAGAGAAACACTTCATTTGATATCATAAATCACAAGGAAATGACAATTGCTAAGATCATGGATGTCTTACATTTGTAAGTCTGTTTCACCCAACCAAGAAGGAAAGCTTCCTGATAAATTGTTGTATGACATATCTCTGTAAGAAGAGGGAAAAAAACATAGTGCAATTTTTCAACTGTGCAAAAATAAGGTTGTATGACAATCTCTCTAAGAAGAGGGAAAAAACAATAGTGTAATTTTTCACTGTACAAAAATAAGGTAACAATTGTTAAAGTTGAAATGTAATAGGAGACGGGCCACTAGGGCCCGTCAAACTTGGAATAACAGGCCTGGCCTAGGGCCAGTTAGAACTAATGGCCCAAACTAGCCATTGGGCATCTCTTTTTTCTTCTTCTTCATAATGTAAATGTTGTACATAATGCTTTATAAATAGAGTTTTTCTTCATCAATAAATTATATTATTTTGAAACACCTTGACATTTGGTTGATCCTTGATTGTTTTGAAATTTGACTTTTGTTTGACTTACATGGAGCATTAAAATACTAAGTTTTGGTGAATCGGTTTCGTGGCTATTTTTGGTTTTGTTCATTCAATAAGGTTGTATGACACTTCACGGATCATTTTCTTATATGGTATCAGAGCCTCGTTTTGAATAAATCGAGTACATAGAAAAGCGTGCTAAAATTAAAAAGTTTGTTAATGCTCTCAACTTAAGATAACATCAAAATTCTTGTTTGTTTCTTGAAATAGATAGTGAAAATGAGTCTTTTAAGTGTATTTTTAACCAAAAATGCTATCAAAGTTGGGTAAGAAATATGAAAAAATACTTCTTATCAAAAGACTATTGGGATTACATAGATGAAACCATTTAAGAACTAAATTTAGATTTTGAAAATTTAGATGAGTTAAAAAAATTAAAACTCATAGTAATGGTCAATTGTTCACAAGCCCAAGGATAAGAAAAATATTGGATATAGATGAGTTTACAAAATTAAAACTCATAATAATGGTAATATAAAAGATATAAAACTAGATTGGCAGCTGAGGGTTGTGCTGAAGAACATGGAATTGATTATGAGAAAACGTTTGCGCCTATTGCTACAATGACTAATATAAGGATTTCATAACTCTTCATGTTATAAAAAACAGGAACATTTTTTAACTTGATGTTAAAAATGCTTTTTTGAATGAAAAATTGAATGAAGATGTTTATATGACTTCTTCTCGAATTTGATATTCCCAAGGATCATGTTCTTAAACTTAAGAAAGCCTAGTATGGTCCTAAACAAGCTCCCGATGCTTGGTTTGATCATTTTAAAAACTTAATGAATATGCATAACTTTGTATCTTGCTATACTAACATTGCTTTGTTTGTAAGAAAATAGGTATTGTTATGTTATGTGGATGATATGATCATCACTAGAAGTGATGATACAAGAATTGCACAAGTTAAACATGATCTTCATTAAGAGTTTGAGGTGAAAGATCTTGGCCTTCTTAGCTATTTTTTACACATAGAAATTGTTAGAAATAATAGAGGATATTTTACATCATAAACTAAGTTTTCATATGAAATAATTGATAGGACAGGGAAATTGATAACAAACAAGTTGATACACTTGTAATGAAGACGATGCTTCAATGTAATAGCGAAAGGTTGATAAATATTGCCGCAAAATATCACTTATAAAAGCCTTAGAAAAAGGTTTTAATAAAGCATATTAATTATGTATAGCCACAAAAGGAGTAGAGAGAGGAGAGAAAGATAATAGTGAAGGGAGGCTGCTCACATCCAGCACCCAACGGCTACACAACTAGAGAACCAGGGTGAACATAAACCCATATTTTTATGAGTTTCTGAGGTTTGTTCACGGCTGCTCAAGCCTTCCTCCAATGGCTCTCCACCCCCTTCGTATTCAAGGCTCCCAAAAATGTGTTTTACGGTGTCCGTACAAGCCTCTTAACTCGAATTGTGGTATATTTTGAATATTTTTTTTCATTTTTTTCTTTATATTAGTTGTTTTTTATATTATTTGTATTTTTTTAATGACAAAATATGAAGTTATTAAGTACGTGGATATTTGGCTGGTTTGACTTACATTGATCATTGAAACACCAAGTTTTGGTGAATCGGTTTCGTGACTATTTTCAGTTTTGCTCATTTGACAATTGGTTGAGATTCCTCGAGCAACTTAAAGGATTGTTTCCTTACAACAATAACAGCACCACTACAACTATAGAATGTGTTCAACTCTAAAATAAGATGAGTCTTGGACTTCATTCCACATAAAGTTTCACAGAAGTGCAGCTTCTGGTAAATAATAAAGAATCACAATGCAAAATCTTAAGCCATTAAAAGTCTCAAATGGATAATTTAGATAATATTTTAAGAATTGATGAGGGAAAATAATGCCCGCTTCCTTTTTGTCAGTTATTCTGTTGTCTCGTCCAAGATCCTAATAAAATGACATAGTTGAAATGCTGAGAAACATTGACACACTAAGCCACGCCAAAAAAGAATTATTGAGAAACATCTATGATTGATGTAGCTTAGCATGTCCTTGGTGCAATCAAGCATTATGCAGGCTCCCAGAGTTAATATGGACACCCTAAACTGAATTCCTTATTTTTGCTGGATCAGCACATGACAATTTGGCCAAGGGATATCCATGTCATCCAAATGAGGTCATCAAAACAAACAATTTAATGATCCATGTTCTAAAAGATGATCTCGACTAACTTAATATTAGGGAAATAAGTTTCATGTGACCCACAGTTCAACATGGATCCGTGTTTGACATGAGTGCATAGTAAAAACAAGTAAAGAATGAAGATGCGATGACTGTTAAACATGGAATAAAAGTAACCACAAAGGACAAATCCATTAAGTACATGATATAGCAGGTAGATTGATTCAAGGTTTGGATGGTCCCAAGCCTGGATGAGAAAGAAAGAATGTTGTGCAAGGCTTCCAACAGCAAGCGTACAACTTTTTGGAACTATACCGTGAATCTAGATGCTCTACCTAGTGCAAAAAAAGGCTTGCTGTTATTGTTATATTTGAAATTCATAAGCTTCAACATGAACTAATTTTAAACAGCACAAGCACAAAGTTTTAAGCTTTTGCCTGTGTTTCTCTAGTTGATTCATCGGGACAAATTTCTCCATTGATCATGATGCATAAAGAAAAGAACCACAATTGAAATTTTGATACTTCAAAGATCTACATGAGATGAAGTTCACGAGCATCACACATACATATTAAGAAGAATTGGACTTTTTGTTGATGGTATTGAACCAGATAAGAGATTGTTCCCAAGATACCTGTGTGATCAATGAACAGATGTTTAGGAAAAAGAAAGAAGTGATTATATCATTTTTTGGTGAATGACAACAAATGATGAAACATCTAGAGTCCAAATTTCTTACAAGTAAGTAAGTGAGTCCATATTGAAGAGAGAGCTTGGAATTTCACCAATTAAGTTGTTGAAACTTAGGTCCCTGTCACAGCATAGACGAAATGATTATTAAATTGATTAACAGTGAAACAAAGAGCTCATGAACCCATCATACATGACAATATAGTTGTGTGATGCAAAACCAATGTCACTGGAAAATCAAATCCATAACTTTCTTACTAGAAGAGCCATAGCCCGTTTATCCCAGAATCCTTAAATAATTAAGAAAGATCATGAGAGAAGACTTTGCAGACTGGATACTTTCATTTACCTTGAATCTTTCTCCTGTAATGTTCTTTTAATTACCACATAATCAAGTTAGATTGAAAAGATTCTTTATGGGTTTCACACCATATCTAATTTTTCCGAACCTACTTTTGAATCTCAGAGTTTTCAAGTAAGAAGCCATGATTTCCTTTAATGGTTAGATGTGGAAATTATATTATGAGAACTTTAACCGTAAACCAAATGGACCACAAAGATGTTGCAGCTGATGAACACCTAAAGTCAGTTTGATTAGGTATACATGGCCCACTTCCTTTAAGCTCAATCAAGATCTCCATTGAAAATGTAAACAGGTTCATGATGCTCAACTGGCCCCTTTTTTCCCAAGATCACACGATTATGTTAAACCTGCAGCGAAGTAGTGATAGAAAACGCACTGATGCTGAACTGCTTCAAAATAGAAGTCAAGGCAAATATGGCAGCATCTTAAGATGTAGATAACCTATCGGGGGGAAGAGAAGGCTAAATGACAATTTGCATTTCTTTTTAGTTTTTACCAGAACTTCCTTGTACCACCAAGCATTACATTCTTTATACTTGCACATGCCATTATATGTTGAAGAGAATGGTCTCATCACACATAAATCCAGCATTTAGATCATTGTCCACTTAGATGGTTGTCTTATCACTTTGTTTTTAAGTTACCTTTAAATTCCTTTCAATAATGGCAATGTTGTAATATATTAGAATGTATGCTGGTTATAAAAGGGAATGTTAGAAAATGGGCCCAAGTGGCCCGGCCCGGCAGGCCCTAAGAGCCAGGGCCGTCAAGACTAGGGTAGGCAAGGCCACTAGCCGTTGGGGGTTGGCTGCCAGCCAACCCCCCTTCCCTTCTCTTGCCCTCTTCTCCTCCCTTCCCCCTTCTATTTTCTGTTATCTTCTTTTCCTCTCCTATGCCTCATGTACTTTGTTGAAGATAGTGTTTTTTGTGTTAGTTTTATAATTTTTGATGTTTTTAGGTATTATTGTACTTGCCCGAAATACTAGGGGCATTTTGGTAATTTTCCGTATTAAGGGTATTTTGGTCATTTTAGTTAATTTTCGTTTTACAGCTCCTTACATAAGGGCTGGTAGGTTGTATTAGGATTTGAGGAAGTGTGTAAGAAAGAGTGGAGAAGAGGGGAGGGCTCCATTGGAGGACTGCCCCTTCCTTTAATCCCTATGTTTTCTTCCTTAATATAAGTGATATTCTTGTTTTAATCTTCTACAATGTGTCTCTGAATTTCTACATGGTATCAAAGCCTGTTAATGAAAATATTGGCAGCGATGGTGTGGTGAGCGTGGAGAAAGGATGTGACTTCAAGATTTTTTTTAAGGACGAGATGAAGGCTATGGGACTCGTTCCTAATGTTCCATTGTATAACTTCCTCATTTCAACATGTGGAAAATGCAAGAATGCGGAGGCTACTGTTCAGCTTCCGGAAGAGATGAAAATATGTGGAGTGAAACCAAGACCACCGACATATATTTGTCTTTTGAATGCCTATGCTGCCGCAGGTTGTCTTGATTGAGTTTATGCAATTGTTCGGGATATGACAGCAGTAGGTTTAGGATTGAACAAGTTTTGCTATGCTGGGCTAATATCTGCTTATAAGAACAAATCATCAAGTGACATTGCTAAAAATGTGATGATGGGAGTTTCTGAAGAAGATTTGTACAACATTCCTAATGCAGATTATGTTTATAAGGCAGATTATGTTTATAGGAGTGCCTTTTTTGAACAGGCAATTGACTGTGTATCATGTTGCCCTTCATGCTTGTGCTGAACTCCGGAGAGTAGAGACATTAGAAACACTTGTGGATATGCTGAAGCAAGACAACTATTCCCCTGATGTTTTTATTGTGAAACAAACAATGAGGTGCTGCTATCTTTACTGTGGAGATCTAGAACGTGGTGTTAAAGTTTTTCGATGACTACTTCAACTTGGGGAAGCCACCAATGATAGAACTATACATAGCTCTGGTCGAGGGAGCAATGGTTTGATATACATCTCGAGGAATGGAGATAGCTCAAGAGACTGGTGAAGATGAATGCAAGGAATTTCTTCTTGAACATGAAGATGTCGAATGATCTTCTCTTGGCTGCATCTGGAGAAAAGACTGGAGGATATACCACTGCCAACTATATATGGGACTTTATGCAGAGTCACCGCTTGAATGTTTCTCTTCCTGCAAACTATGAGTATATGCTGAATATGTGCAAGTTTTGATCGTGTTTATTGAAGACTTGCAAACCATAACCCTCAGAAATCTGCCATTATTAATCTAATTTCGTTTTAGGGCTATGCAATTAAAGGGACTTCTCCCTCGTGCAATTCAAGTACGCCGATCTATGGTGAAGGTTAATCAAGATAGACAACGTACATAGATCAATTTCTCTCAGATTTGTTCCTTTGAAATTGTGTCAACCAGAGAATTTAATGTTGAGAAGATTATGGTGGCTGTCTTTATTGGATTTGACTACATTTATTGGATTTGACAGCACATTTATTGCATATTTGAATTCCCAAGAAAGTGGTGTAGGAAAGTGTAGCAGGAAGACATTACAAGTGCAGTTTGGTGGCTGGAATTATTGCATTTATTGCATATGGCGGTTGGATTTATTGAGCTGTAAATGTGTTAGGAAAAAGTTAGTTGTGGTGTTTGTATTATGAGTTAATTGCATATTAGTAGTTGCAATATTACGTTGGGCAGGGAATATAAAAGGCAATTATGGTGGAGCAAAGAATTCAATGTTGAGAACAATCATTGGGTCTGTAAACTTTTATGGCATTTAAGAAAGGCTCCCACTTTGAGTCCACATCATCCCGAAGATGAGCCGCCATCCTGAGGTGAAATGGGCCCAGAGAATTGATTACATCACAATACTATTACCTGATGCAAAAGACGTGAAATTCAATCTTGAACCGGAAGGACTCCTAATTTTCTGTGCTATTGTTGAAGCCAGCAACAACAAGTATGAACTGAAGTTGGATCTTCATGATAAAGTGAATGTGGAGGAGAGCAAGATAAATGTTGGTGTCAGGAGCATCCTTGGTGTGAGACAATGATTGATATAGTTTGGAAGGACTTTATTTTAGACACTTAATGGGAATCTTGAAGATAAGATTGTGGAATGATAGCAGCTGCACGATGGATAGCAAAGATCAGTACACCTTGTCTTCTTAAAGCTATTGATGAACGTCCTGATTATAAAAACAAGATTGTTTGGCATTCTCTTGGGGGTGGTACTGCTGCATTATTGACATATATACTTCGAGAGAGGAAAGAATTTTCTTTGAGCACTTGCGTTAACTTTTCCCTAGCTGCCTGTATGACATGAAACTTGGCGGAGTTTGGGAAACATTTCATTAGTACCGTCATTAATGGTTCTGATTTGGTCCCCATATTTTCTATTGCTTCAGTTGATGATCTACGTTCAGAGGTGACAACATCATCTTGGTTGAATGATCTAAGAGATCAAATTGAGCACACAAGGTTCTTGAGTACTGTCTATCACTCTGCATCTGCTTTAGGTTCTCGTCTTCCATCTATGGCAAGTGCAAGAGCCAGGGTTGTCGGAACTGGGGCACTTTTGCGTCTAGTCTCTAATAGCACATAGGTGGTGATGAAGAGAGCACAAAATGTTGCATTGGCTCTCTCTTCATGGTCATGTATGGGTGCACGGCGTCGTAATGTAGGGAACTTGTCAAATCCTGACCCACAACACAGTGAATCTATGATCTCTACATCGGTAATAAGCTCAAGCTCCATAACTAATGCACTAGCTGAAGGTGATCATGATATGGAGCACTCCAGAGACACGGAACATAAGGAAACAGTGAAAGATGATTAATAAGAACATCAAGTGTTGAAAGAAATGTTTAAGAGAACTGAAAATGTTTAAGAACACTGATTAATAAGAACATCAAGTGTTGAAAGAAATGTTTAAGTTTGCAGTCATGAGGACTGCTAAAATGTGTGTTGCAGCCAAAATAGCTGCTTATGTTGTTACAGCCAGGATGACTGAGTTGTTGAGATAATGTTGTGTTACAGTAAGGATGGCTAAGATGACGATTGTTGCAGTTAGGAAGGCTGAATTTATGTTGTTACAGTCACGATGACTCATTTGATAATGTTACAGCCAGGATGACTGATTTGATGTTGTTACAACCAGGATGGCTGATTTGATGATGTTACAGCCAGGATGACTGATTTGATATTGTTATAGCCAGGATGACTGATTTGATGTTGTTACAGTCAAGATGGCTGATTTGATGATGCTACAATCAGGATGGCTGATTTGATGTTATTACAGACATGATGGTTGATTTGATGATGTTACAGCCAGGATGGTTGAGTTGTTAACTGAACATTTATTCAGTGGCAAGTTGTGTCTGTTGAGTCTACTTTGTATTCTTGATTAGTGTTTAGAGTTTGGGTCCCAATGGATCAGATAAGTAGGGGTATAAATGTCTTTTAAGTTAGATTAATGTTAAGTATAAAATCAGGGTTTGTAATTAGGGTTATCATTAAGTGTGATTGAATAAAAATCGAGGGAGGCAGCAGCCATGAATGAGCCGACATGCATCTCTTACAGATTCCTCTTTTTATTTAGATGAAATTTGAGTATTGTATCTTAAGATTCACGTGTGTTTCATCATGGTATCAGAGCAAAATTGAGAGCTTGTTAGATTCGGTGCAGATAAAAAACGTGCAAATCATTACTCAGTAGAGGCTGCAGAAAAAAGAAAGAACAGGTGACGAAAAAAGAGGTATTTAGTCAGTAGTTTTTGCTGTGTTTTTAATAAGATGTGAACAGATCTTCTGTGGCCAACAGAAGCATTTGGAAAAAGGGGGAATCAAGGAAACGTTCAAGTAAGGAGACCCAGGTAGTGATAATGCAGTAGCAGGTCTTCTGGCACATGTGGAGTCTGATTTTTTTTTTTATAAGGAACCAATTGTTAATTGATTACAAGAAGACAGATTCTTGTCTCTGTCATACGTAAAGTCCTTCAGTTAATATATGTGTTTGTTGATCATTACATAGTGGGTTGATTAAACGTGTGAAATTGTGAAGCAATCAATTATAGTTACTTTTCAATCTGAATATTACTTTGTGTGTCTGTGTGGATCATCAATTGGAAATAAAGGCTGATTAGATTCTATTTGTGATTCATCAAAACTAGATTCGTTGATTACTATATCCAAGAATATCTTTGATAGAGATCAGTCGTTCTCTTCATAATGGAAAGATCTAAGTTGGAAGATGGAAATGAAAACCTTCCCTCAGACAAAGGAGAGGAATTTCAAATCACAAACTTGAAGTTAGACGGGAAGAACTATCTTCACTGGGACAGATCAATAGAATTGGCTATAATGGTAAGGGAACGATGGGAGTATTTGACAGGTGACATACCTTAGCCCCCAGTTACTGATCCACTTTACTCACGATGGCGTAAGGAAAATGCATTAGTCAGTGCATGGCTTATTCAATCAATGACTCCTTCAATTGGCAGCATGTTTATGTTATTAGAAACTGCTAAGGATATTTGGCTTGCAGTTCAAGATGCCTACGCACAGAGGAAGAATATTGCAAAGAAATATGATCTCATTGAGAAGATTAGGAAGTACATACAGGGAAGCAGATCAGTGAGTGAATATTATGGGAAGAACTGAGAGGTTTATGGGAAGAACTGAGAGGTTTATGGGAAGAACAGCAGTTCTATTCAAAGACTAAATGCCAGAGTTGTTTACAGAAACGCAATGAAGAGTTCGACGAAAGTAAAATATTTGATCTTCTGTGGGTGGGGTATTTTTTCAGAGTATGAGGCAGTAAAGAATAATATATTTAGCAGAGAATAACTTCCCTCATTAAGTACAGTTTACTCTCTTTTACTCCAGAAAGAAGACAAGAAACTGTTACAGAAAGAGACCAAGATCAGTTCTAAGAATACTGCTTTCGTAGGAAGAAATAATTCTACTCCTCAATTTTCTCGTAGAAAAGGAGGTTATGGATGTGGCAGGGGTAGACCTTTCCTTACCCCAGAAGAAAAGAATAAATTAACTTGCTCTCATTGTAGAAAGTCGAGACATACTAAAGATACATGCTGGGAAATAATGGGCAGACCTATTTATTTTCAGAATAGAACCAATAAGGTTTATTTTAATGGTGATCAGAGTGGCGCAACGGAAACATGGAGGGCCTAACCGGGTGATAATCAGCATACTTATAACAGTTCTCCATCGTTAGCAGATATGAACAAAGAAATTCAATTTCTCAAATCTCGTTTAGTTGATGCACATCTTCCATCCACATCGTCTCATAATGATTCTCAAGCAATAATGACTTATCCGTTTTCTTTTATTGCTGAGGGTAATATTAGTGTTTCTCCTTCTCGAATTTGGGTTATTGATTTTGATGCAACTGATCACATGATTAGTAGAAGAGATTATTTTGATAATTATGAGCTAACTCATGAACAGATCAATATTAGACTGGCAGATGGTTCACATACTCCTATTGTGGGAAAATGAAGTATTATTACTCTCTTTGGTGTACTACAAAATGTTTTTCATGTTCCTCATATTTCAGTTAAATCTATTATCAGTCTTTGCCATGACTAAAGATCTAAAATGTTGTATAATTTTTGAATCTACTGAATGTCTCTTTCAGGATCTGACGACGGAGAGGACCTTTGGACGTGGTAGTGTGAGAAGAGGTCTCTACTTGTGCGAGGAACATAGGGGCATAGCTATACAATCATCAGTCATCACAGAGAATCAGAAAGAAGATTTATCTCGGTGGCACCAGAGACTTTGATATTTACCTCTATCCAAGATTAGAATATTATTACCAGAATTTAGTTATTATAATAATTTTAATTTAAATTGTGAGACTTGTCAAAAAGCAAAACATCACCGTGTTTCTTTTCCTTTGAGTGAAAAGAGATCTTTGACTCCTTTTGAGATTATTCATTCTGACATTTGGAGACCTTGTTCTACAATTTCATTGCATGGGTATAAGTATTTTATTTCATTTATTGATGATTGCATTAGATTCACCATGATATATCTTATGAAGACTAAGGATGAGGTGAAAAATATTCTTCTCATATATTGTCAATTTGTGCAAACTAAATTTCAACATAAGATTAAAGTTTTTCGAAGTGATAATGGAGGCGAATTTATATCTCAATCACTTCACTCATACTTTCTAGATCATGGGATTTTACACCAGACTTCGTGTGCGTATTCTCCTCAACAGAATGGGGTCACTGAAAGAAAGAACCGGCACATATTAGAGTTAGCTAGAACCTTATTAATTGGAGGCAATGTCCCTAAGTATTATTGGGGAGAGCAGTCTTGACAGTAGTGTTTCTTATAAACCATATGCCTAGCAGAGTTCTCAATGGTGATACTCTTTTTTACCGATTACTTCTTTCACATAAACAATTTCATCTACTTCCCAGAGTATTTGGATGTACTTGTTTTGTTCATATTCATCAGGGCTTCAGGGATAAACTAGACGCAAGATCGATCAAATGTATCTTCTTAGAATATTCTTCTTCTCAGAAAGGGTACCGATGTTATGATCCTCTCAAGAAGAAAGCTTATATTACAATGGATGTCACATTTCATTCTATAATGTACAGGAAGTCCTTCCATCAGACATCCAGTCTCAAAAGGTGATACCTCTTCCGCCAGTTGAGAACCAATCAATGAATGATTTGGAAGAGGAGGAATTAGTACAACTTCTCGAGAAGAAGTGGCAGGTATATACCAGAGGTGACAGAGACATTCGTTTTCCACAACAGCCTACTACCCAGAATCCTCCTCTTGAATCAGAATTGCCTCCATCACAGATAACATCCTCAAGTCAGACAGTGAATTGAGTGACTTACCCATTGCACTTCGGAAGGGAAAACATTAAGTGGCAAAATATTCAATGGAAAATATGGTGTCATATACTAATTATCCCAGAGAATATCAGGTGTTTATAACAAATGCAGATAATACCTATATTCCAAGAATATTTGAAGAGGCACAGGTACACCCAGGATGGAAGGCAGCTATAGGAGAAGAGATTGCAGCACTAAAAAGGAATAAGACATGAGAACTAGTGGATCTACCTTTAGAGAGAAAGGCAGTAGGTTGTAAATGGGTTTTCTCAGTAAAATATAAAGTCGATGGTAACATAGAGAGATATAAAGCAAGGTTAGTGGCAAAAGGTTACAGCCAATTATAGGGTATAGATTATACAGAAACGTTTGCTCTAGTAGCGAAGATGAATACCATCCGAATTATTTGAGTGTGGCAATTAATAAAAGATGAGAATTATGGCAGTTGGACGTAAAGAACGCATTTCTTCAGGGAGACCTTGCACAAGATATTTATATGGATGTGTCACCCAGATACAATCACAGCAAACAGGGAAATAAGGTATGTAAGCTGAGAAAATCAATCTATAGATTAAAACAATCCCCACGGGCCTGGTTTGAAAAATTTAGTGAAGGTGTTAAGCATTTGGGCTTCAAGTAGTGTGTCAGTGATTATACATTATTTATCAAACAGGGTTAGAAAATTAGTTTATGTTGATGATATAATCATTACTGGTGATGATAAAGAAGGTATAATTGATCTTAAGAAAAAACTAAGCAACTTATTTGACTTAAAGGATTTTTTAAGAATAGAGGTGATACACAAAAATGATCATTTATTTTTGAGTCAAAGGAAATATATTCTGGATTTACTGAAAGAAACAAAAATGGAGAATTGCAGAGTATGTTCTACTCCCATGGAAGTTGAGAAGGAGATCTCACATGATTTGTGAGAACCTTATGAGGATACTGAAAGATACCAAAAACTGGTTAGAAAGCTGATTTATGTCACTATTACGAGGCCTCAAATATGTTTTACAGTTGAATATGTATGCAGATGGATGCATGCCCCTTCAGAACATCATATGAGTACAATGTTTCATATTATTAAATACTTGAAGTCCACAATTACTTATGGTTTACTATATGCTCCCTATAGTACTCTTAATATAAAGATTTATTCAAATGCAGATTGGGCAGGTTTAAAAATGAATAGGAAGTCAACTTCTGGATATGTAGTATGTCTGGGAGATAACATTATATCATGGAAGAGTAAAAAATAAACAGTTCTAGCCAGATCAAGTGTTGAAGCAGAATATAGAGCGATTGCATCAGGAATGTGCGAAGGTTTATGAATTATTTTACTCCTTACTGAGATCGGGTTGAAAATACACTCCAATCAAGTTTTTTACTGACAGCAAAGCAGCTCTGTAAATTGCAATGAATCTGGTCTTTCATGAAAGAACCAAGCATATTGAAGTAGACTGCCATTTTATCAGAGAAAAAATTTCACAAGGATTATTCAATCTTACTCATGTGACGTCTGGAAACCAACTAGCAAATATTCTTACAAAAGTTGTTCCGGTTCATGGTTTCAAAAGAGCACTTATCAAGTTGGGCATTTCAAGTCTCCTAGTTCCAACTTGAGGGGGCGTGTTGGAAACTAAGCATTAGTTTAGTGGCAAGTTGTGTTTGTTCAGTCCACTTTGTATTCTTGATTAGTGTTTAGAGTTTGGGCCACAATGGATAGTATCTGATCCATTGGGAATCGGGTCCTTAAGTAGGGGTATAAATATCTTTCAAGTTAGATTAGTGTTAAGTATAAAATCAGAGTTTGTAATTAGGGTTATCATTAAGTGTGGTTGAATAAAAATTGAGGGAGGCGGCAGCCATGAATGGGCCGACCTGCACCTCTTACAGATTCCTCTTTTTATTTAGATGAAATTTGAATATTGTATCTCAAGATTCACGTGTGTTTCATCAGAAGGCTGAGTTTATGTTGGTACAGCCAGGAAGGCTAAGTTGAAGATATTTTCAAACAAAGAAGCTGGTAATGATCAGATCAGTGATGAAAACAGATGAAGAATGTTGGAAACAAATATGAAGAATTTTGTACTAGCCCGAAATACTAGGGCATTTTGGTAATTTTCTATACTAAGGGTATTTTGGGCAATTTTTATTTTACAACTCCTTATATAAGAGTTGATAGGTTGTATTAGGATTTGAGGAAGTGTGTAAGAAAGAGTGGAGAAGAGGGGGAGCGACCTCCATTAGAGGACCGCCCCTTCCTTTCATCCCTCATGTTTTCCTCCTTAATATAAGTGATTTGAGGAAGTGTGTAAAAAAGGCTTTCCTGTAATGGATTTTCTCAAGTCTTTTCTGGCAAAATAATACTTATTTTTTAATATTGTGTCTTTGTTGCATAGCTTTATTATAGCCTTTTTTTCTCAAGCTTTTGTAAGTGATACTTTAAGGTGATATTCATCAACCTTCTGCTGCTACATTGAAGCATCGTCTTCGTTACATGGTATCAGAGCCATTTTCGATCGTGAAAATACCGATTGTAGCATCGAGAAGCATGCCGATAGTGTTCCTTATTTTGTTGTAAGGTTACCTCTTTATAATTATTTTTCTCATTGAAATATGAACAAAAAGAGAAGAATTAATTTCCGTTTAATACCATCAAACTACAAAACATGAGCACAAACTATGAAAAATTATCTATATTTCAAAAAATTGTGGGGCTAAGTGATTTGAAGGTAGAACCCTCCATTAATACTATGCTTAAGCAAAAAGAATAATATGAATGAGGTCTTCGAACGATTCTAAGGGTGCTCATGAATAATATAAATGAGTACACTGGGGACACTTTGTCCGACTTCACTAATGTAAATGAAGAATGAAAATATTTAAAAAAATCTCATGTTTAAAGTGACGTTGCTCATATAATGGTATTAACAGATAAATTTGTCTCCCTTAGATAAGCAGATAAAAGGGTAAACAATTTCTTTGGTGAATATTCTAATATTTAGAATCAACTATATGACTATATAAAGAAATGTACATAATGTCTTAATGAGAGACAATGTGAAGACAATGAAGATTTTGTATATTAATTTTTATTAAGTCTTTGAGAAAAATTTGAAGGAGTTAGATCATATCTTATTCATCGAAAGCCATTTCCTACCAAAGAAGACATACTTACCGATCTTCAAATGGTGGAAACAAGAATAAATAAAGCTAGGCTTCTAAAAGATACTACACTTACCACATCTAAACTCGGAGCAAAAGTGAAGGCTTATTGTCCTTCTCATTTCAAAAATAAAAGATCAAGCGAAGCAAGGAAAGAGGTCATTTGCCATCTTATAAAGAAGTCGGGCACATAAGGCCAAATTGTACTAAACCTTAGTGGAAGAACATGTTTCATCTTCCATCCTTGCACTTGAAGAAAAAATTAGGCAACTTGAAGCTTAAATGAAGGAGAAAGCAACAGTTGGTGAAGTTTGCTCTTCTTTAACAAATGAAATTCAAGGCATGATCTCTTGGATTCTTGATTCAGGTGATTTGTTTGATATGACTTCTAATGAAACAATTTTAAACTCATATATTAAAAAATCTTTATCATGTTTTACACAACGGATGAAACAAAATTAGATGTAGATAAAATTAGTAATTTACAAAATAAAAATTTTGAAATCTCCAAAATTTGAAGGAGTTAAGTCATCTCTTATTCATCAAAAGCCATTTCCTACCAAAGAAGACGTACTTACCGATCTTTAAATGGTGAAAACAAGAATGAATGAAGCTAAGCTTCAAAAAGATAATACACTTACCGCATCTAAACTCGGAGCAAATGTGAAGGCTTATCGTCCTTCTCATTTCAAAAACGAATGATCAAGCGAAGCAAGAAAAGAGGTCATTTGCCATCTTATAGAGAAGTCGGGCACATAAGACCACAAAAGTGTTGGAAAGAAACAATAAAGAATGATCTAGCTTATTGTGAGTTAACTGCTAACATGGCACACGATAGGGATCTGTGGAAACAAAGAATCCATGT
Organism: Brasenia schreberi; assembly: GCA_036023115.1. Classification (NCBI taxonomy): domain Eukaryota; kingdom Viridiplantae; phylum Streptophyta; class Magnoliopsida; order Nymphaeales; family Cabombaceae; genus Brasenia; species Brasenia schreberi. The sequence goes on from JAYKKT010000038.1 coordinate 1,115,699, forward strand.
AGCCGATGTTAAAGAAATAACATGTGTTTACTTATGTTTCAAATGTAATAAATCATTAGCAATAAGGGTATATTAGTCTTTCAAGTTAAAGGGACATTATAAATAAGACACTAGGGTTTACGATTGAGTGAGCAGAGAATTAAAGGTGACAGTCATATGTGGCCCTCTTGGAGTGCATTCGCAGATTGGATGGTTTGTCTCCAATCTGCTCCAAGTTTGTAAGTTTTACTTTATTTGATTAATTTATTTCATGGTATCAGAGCCTACAAGGCTATAAATCGACGTGTTTCCACAAGAGGACGTGGGTGACTGCATAAAGAAAAGGTGGAGAATTTTTTTCATAAGTTTCTGTACACGTTTTTTTGTTAAGTGTATCATTTTCTACACAAGTTTGCATAGACTTCTTCAAGCTGGCATCGACTATAGACTGCACCAATGATTCTGAAGATAGTATTTGGTTTGGTACATCATCAACTGACTTTTTTTTTTGGCTGAGAATGAGTAGATCAGGGTGTGTCAGCAGTTCTTCATTAATCGGGTTGTTTTCGTCTTTCCTTTCATTTTATTGGTGAAGCTTTGATGATGAAGACTTGTTAAGATAAGGAATCAACCGTATTTTTTATTACCAGAGATGGCTCTTGAGGACAGTTAGAAGTTTATTTGTTAAAAAGGGTGATCCGTAGAGTATTGGAGCAGTTTATAGACATTCAATCCTAATAGAGAAGAAAAAGAATATATATATATATATGCTAATGACAAATGAAGAAAAAGGTGTATAATCCTCCTATGAAATCTCTGAACAACCCATCAACAACAAAGTAGATAGCCTTCAAATCACATCTATCAAACTGGATAGCAGAAATTACTTGGAATGGTAAGGTCAATGGAGTTGGCAGTAATAACAAGGGGGAGGTGAGCTCATCTATGTGACAAATTCCATAAATTATATCAGCTGGCATAGAGAATATGCATTGATTTCATCCTAGTTACTCCAATCCATAATTCCAACAATAGCAAAAACTTTTATGTTTCTTAACTCAGCACATAAATTTGGAGTGCAGTTTAGAAGCTTATTCTACAAAAAAGAATATAGCAAAAGAATATGAAACCTTGGAAAAGATAAGAAAGTGCATAAAGGAAATCGCTCTATTAGTGAATTTTATGCTGATCTTAGAGGATTATGGGATGAACATCTCTTTTATATCAATATCAAGTGTTCATCATGTTATGCAGAAAGAAATTTAGAAAATGAAAAGAAAAAAGTATTTGACCTATTGTGAGGAGTAAATCCTGAATTTGAAACCATAAAGGTCAACATTATGGGCATAGATGAACTCCCATCTCTTGGTACGATGTATTCCTTACTTATTCGTGAAGAAGAAGAAGAACAGTAATACCACAGAACAACATGTTGAAAGAAATGAAATAATCTATCGTGTAACATTTCTTATGAATAAATCTAATATTCATTAACATATAAATACAGTTACAATAAGGGGCAGATTGGAGGCATCCCTCCAATCTGCATCATGACCAGAATCGGCTCAGACTGTGCAGCTATCACCCACCTTTCTCTTATTTTTCTATCTAACCCTAATCACCTTTTAATACTCTATCTAACTTAATTTCCTAATCTACCCCTAATAAGTATTAACTATTTCTAAGATAACATAGGACTCAAAATGACATAATGACATGAGACAGGGCATTCTTTTACACGACTTGACTCTCATTACATGACACGATGACTTCCCTTAACACTCCCCCTCAAGTTGGGTGGAAAATGTTTATGACACCCAACTTAAGGTCTCCTTTAATAGTTTGCTGGTAGTAGCTTTAGTTAAAAAATCAGCCCTCGGTTTGATAGAATGAACATACTCCAGTTGGAATTCTTTATTAGATATCTTCTCCCTGATGAAGTGGCAATCAATTTCTATATGCTTGGTCCTTTCATGAAATACTGGATTAGATGTTATCTGAATTGTTGCACTACTATCACAATATAAAGGTATAGGATGTTTAAGTGAATAATCCAATTCAGTAATCAATGAAGATATCCATTTTCCTTCACACATTGCTTGTGCTATAGCTCTATATTCAGCTTCTACCGTAGATCTTGCAACCACTGTCTGTTTTTTGCTTTTCCAAGATATAATATTACCTCCAAGTAAAGTAACATAGCGACTTTCTGTCATCATAAGAACATGCCCAGTCAGCATCAGAATAAAGTTCAATGTCCAAATTTGATGATTTCGAATAAAGTAAACCCATTCCTGAAGTTAATTTGAGATATCGAAGAATTTTATACACTGCATCCATCTGATTTTTAGTTGGTGAATGCATATATCTACTCACAATCCCAACTGCATACGTAATGTCTGGTCGAGTAATGGTTAAATATATAAGTTTCTCCACTAGCTTCTGATATTTATGGATGTCTTTGAACTCTTCACTGTCTCCGTTAAAAAATTTCTAGTTTACCTCCATTGGAATGTCACTAAGTTTACATTCAAACATTTGAATTTCTTCAGAGGTATTTTCGCTAAGTCAAGTAGATACCTTTGTCAGAGTAAAGAACTTCTATGCCCAAGAAATAGTGAAGCCTGCTCATATCCTTAATATCAAATAATTTATGGAGGCTCATTTTCAACTTTGATATTTCTTCAAAGTCATCTCATGTAACAATAATCAATATAAACAGCGAGGATAGATATTTTTGTTCCTTTCTTGAAGAATATTGTATGATCATTGAGGCTTCTGCAGTATCCCAAACTACACACTGCTTTGCTAAATTTATCAAACCAAGCTCTTGGAGATTGTTTCAACCCATATATTGCTTTATTTAGTTTACATACTCTATTAGAAGATGACAAATTTCTGGTCATTCCCGGAGGTAGTTCCATGTATACTTCTTCATTTAAGTCTCCCTGTAAGAAAGCATTTTTAACATCCAATTACCATAGGTCCCATACCAAATTTGTTGCCATACTAAGAAGTATTCTCATTGATGTAAGTTTAGCCAAAGGTGCAAATGTTTCTATATAATCAATGCCATATTACTGATTGTATCCTTTAGCAACCAATCTAGCTTTATATCTCTCCATTGTTCCATCTACCTTATATTTAATAGTAAACACCCACTTGCATCCTACAATATTCCTATCAGAAGGCAACTGTGTGATAGTCCATGTATTATTCTTGACCAGTGCATTCAATTCTTTTTTAATCGCAGCTTTCCATAAGGGACATTTAATTGCTTCTTCAAACTTCGAAGGAATTTTATGTTTTTCCGCATTCATAATAAAATTCTAATAACTCTGAGAAGTGTTGGAATATGAAACATAGTTAGAAATTGGATATCGTGCACATGTACGCTTACCTTTGCGAACGACAATAGGAATCTCAAGGTCACTTTCCACTTACTCTTGCCCTTTAGTACATGGTTCTTCTGGAGAGTACACAATCTTCCGCTGTCCTTTCTTGTACGTCAGAAGCTCTTTTGATTGCTGTGTATTTTCACTCGAATGATCAACGATCCCCTGAAACTCCCCCTCACTAGGAACTAGTGGAAGGACATATGATGGAGTTGGAGTAGATTCCAGGAAGGTAGAATAATAAGGAGTAAATTCAAATAAAGTAACATCCCTGGAAACATATAGTTTTTTAAGCAATGGGTCATAGCATCGGTATCCTTTTGGAGAGGTTGAATACCCAAGAAAAATACACTTATTGGACTTGGCATCAAGTTTATCACGACTGAGACGAGGAATATGAACAAAACAGGTACACCCAAAAATACGAGGAGTGAGATGAAAGGGCTTCGAAGCTTTATTAAGACTATGGATAGGACTCTCCTCCTGAATGGTATTACTGGGCATCCGATTTATAAGATAAACAATAGTAAGGACAACATCTCCCCAATAGAATTTTGGAACATTACTTTGAAGGAGAAGAGTTTGGGCTACTTTCAGAATATGACGATTCTTCCGTTCAGCAAGACCATTCTGCTGAGGTGTATAAGGACATGTCTTCTGATGAACAATGTCCTATACTTGTAAATAAGTTGCTAACTGAGTGCTAAGGTATTCACCCCCATTATCTGACCGAAGAATTTTCACAGTAGCATTGAATTGAGTACAAAGAAATTTATGCACAATGGGAAAAATAGAGGCAACTTCAGACTTTGTTTTCATTAAGTAAACAATTGCAAGACGAGTACAATCATCAATGAAGGAGATAAAATATTTATGACCAAACAAAGAGTTGACTGGACTTGGACCCCATACATAAGAGTGAATCAGTTCAAAAGGTTGAGATCGGCGAGAATCACTGAAGGGATAAGATGCCCTTTGGTGTTTCCCGAGCTCACAGACTTCACATTCAAACTGAAATTTATTGGACGGGACTCTAAAATGAGGAATAACAGATGAAATTTGACACTGGGAGATGACCAAGACGATAATGCCAAAGACAGATTTGCATCTAGAACTGGTGGTGGTGAAACTCTGTACGAGGCTAAGGGCGAAGAATGGTCTTCTAGAATGTATAATCCTTTCTGCAGTTTACCATGTCCAAAGATTTTTCCCGTCTTCAGATCCTGAGATACACAACCATTAGGATGAAAAGTTACACAACAATCCAAGGCACGAGTTAAGGAGCTAACAAAAAGAAGATTTATCGAAAAACTTGGAACATGATAGACTGATGATAAATCTGAAATACATGTAGATACAGTGCCCTGTCCAATCATATAAGTGAGAGAACCATCTGCTAATTTAATGGGTGCTTGATCTGTCAGAGTCTTGTAAGCTAAAAAAATATGATAAGTCGCCGACCATATGATCAGTAGCCCCTTAATCAATTATCCAATTTATAGAATGGGAAGGAGAGTAGTGGTTACCCTGTACGGTACGTGTAGCCTGAGCTACTGTAGCTTGAGTGGAGGAAGCAAAGGATTTTTCAGAGAATTTCTGTTCAAGGCCTACTAGTCTTTTTATAATCTCTTGAATGCCATCGGTACTGGGAGTGGAAGTGTCTGCAGAATGTATTGAGGTATTGCGATTTCTATAGTAATCTGGTTTACTATGTAATTCCCAACAATGATCTCTGGTATGACGCGATTTGCCACAATGGGAGCAAACCAATTTTTCTCTTTCTTCGGAAGTAAAGTGACCACGGCCGCGGCCACGACTGTGGTGTCCCCCTCTGCCTCGAAAATGTGAGTTGTCTCCTCTTACCTGAAGGGCATGTGGATCTGTATGAATAACATGATCCTTCTCAAGATTCCTACGATCTTCTTCTCTGATTAATAAAGAGTAAACAGTGCCCAACGACGGAAGTTCTTCTCTGCCTAAGATATTCAGTTTTATTCAAATTCTGGATTCACACCCCACAATAAATCAAATACTTTCTTTTTTTCAATCTCAGTGTGGCGTTCATTGTAACAAGTAGAGCACTTGATATTCGTGTAATAGTGTAGTTCATCCCAAAGACCGCGGAGATCGGCATAATATTCACTGATAGACCGATTAACTTGTTTGCACTTTCTGATTCTCTCCAGAATTTCATATTCTTTGGCAACATTCTTCGTTCGGGAATAAGTCTCTACTACTGCACACCAGATTTCATGGGCAGATCCCAAAAACAAAAAAGTTTTAGCAATGGATGGAATCATGGACTGGAGTAACCACGATGAGATTAATGCATCTTCTCTTTTCCAGGAGGCATAACGACTGTCGTGAGGCTCGGGAATGGAAGATTGACCCAGCAAATAAGCCCATCTCCCCCTTGCTACAATTGCAAGTTCCACAGATCTTACCCATTCCATGTAATTACGATCATCTAATTTAGTCATGGTAATCTGAAGAGTTTCTGCTTTGTCAAACACACCTGAATATTCGCCTGTATGATATGAACTGTCAAGTTCCTTACCTTTGTCAACCATGGAGAAGGAAGGTAGGCTGAATGTAGGTTCTGAAATAAGGTGTCTACTACTGCAAATTCAAATCCACAACTGAGTTTCCACGGATCACAGCTACACACCTATACCGCTGCATGATTTTTTGTCACTGCAAAAAAGATCGACTGATCGAACTGAGATAGCTTCAATTCAGTTGTGAAGATCCTTACTAGCACTTCGCAATAACTCTAAATTTGGCCTGAACAATATCTTGCACGGTGAAGATGGAGGGGATGAGAGATTGCAATGTCAAGGAATGATGAAGGAGTCGTATGGCAAGATCGAGAATCGGTCCACATTGAAGAATAATGAAAAAAAATTGTCCACGCTATGGAATCGTGATCAACCAATGGAAGAGAGCAATATACTCTTTATCATCAAGAACCAAATCAGTAAGAATCGAAATGCCAATGACTAGAGGCGATTGCTAGGGTGCACGATCTGATTTTCAAACAAAATGTAACCTGACATCTGATACCATCTTATGAATAAATCTAATATTCATTAACATATAAAGACACTTACAATAAGGGGCAGATTGGTGCCTCCAATCTGCATCATGACCAGAATCGGCCCAAATTGTGCAGCCGTCACCCACCTTTCTCTTATTTTTCTATCTAACCCTAATCACCTTTTAATACCCTATCTAACTTAATTTCTTAATCTACCCCTAATAAGTATTAACTATTTCTAAGATAACATAGGACTGAAAAAGACATAATGACATGAGACAGGACATTCTTTTACACGACTTACTCTCATTACATGACACGATGGCTTCCCCTAACAACATTGTTATTGGTTATGTTTATTAGTTGTAGTCTGCATAAGTGATTCATAGTAGTCTGCATAGGTGAGTCAATTGAGTCGTGTGAATCCAAATGGATCAATATCTTATCCATTTGGGTACCGTATGTAATTGGTAGTTAATGGGTCTAATCAGGAGCAAATTGGTCATTCAAGTTAGAAATCTGTATAAAAGCTACCCTAAGTGTAATTCGGTTAACAATGAAAAAGAATAAGAAGCAAGGGGGTGGCAGCCATGAGTGTTCTGAATCCCACTGTGCATGTTTTTTTTCATTTGATGTGATATTGTGTCATGGTATGTGATTAAATTCAACATGGTATCAGAGCCTATAGGGCTAAAAAAACTGTATTTTTTTGAAAGAAAGTGATTGATTTGTATTGTTTAGTTTGATACAAGAAATATTGGTTTCTTTGGTGAAGACGATTAGTTTTTTGTTTATGAAATATAGAGCCTATTGATTGCGTTTTTGGAAGGGTATATTGTGTGGTGATTGATTTATAGTAAGAAAAGTACAGACTTTATCATATCGCCTCACTTATAGTCGTGGTCTTCGGTGAGAAAAAGAAAACAAGAGGAAAAGCGTGGTGATTTTTTTAATCAGCCTGGTAAAGAAGACGCATGTGGAATCGTATGGTGCTCATCGGTAATGAGAAAGAAAAAAATTCTACAGCAACATCTACATGTCGTGAACCAGAACTTTTTTTTTAAGTCAGAATACAATCTTGATGCCTGTTCAAATCAGTCTCCTTATTTCTTTTTTGTTCAACGTGGAAGTTGAAGACAACACATCAAAAAAAAGAAAGACTAAATAAGTAAATGGACAGAAACAAGATGACTGAGAGATGTGACAATAATTCCTTAGATAAAGGTGAAGTTTTCCATATTACAAATACAAAGTTAGACGAAAAAAACTACCTTCAATGGGCTCGATCAATTGAACTTGCAGAATGGTAATGGGGCGTTGGGACTATCTTACTGGAGATATTTCCCAACCACCATAGACAGATTCACTCTATGCCAAATGGTGGAGGGAGAATGCACTTATAAGTGCTTGGCTCCTATAATCTATGGTACCATCTATTGGGAGTACGTTCATGTTTTTAGAGACTGCCAAAGACATTTTGGTGTGCAGCTCAAGATGCATATGCTCAGCGGAAGAATATAGCTAAGATGTATGATCTCATTGAGAAGATTAGAAAATGCAGACAGGGTGGAAGATCAGTCAGTGAATATTATGCAGAACTCAAAGGTCTATGGGAAGAACTACACCTTTATTCTAAGACAAAATGTCCACAATGTACGCATGAACGAAATGAGGAGTTCGAAGAGTGAAAAGTATTTAACTTTTTGTGGGGTATCTCCTGAATATGAAGCTGTTAAAAATAATATACTCAGCAGAGAAGAGCTTCCATCTCTGAGCACAGTTTACTCTCTTCTACTCCGAGAAGAAGATAGGAAACATATCGAAAAAGAAACTAAGCCCAATTCGGAGACGACTGCATTTGTTGGAAGGAATCCATCTACTTCCTCATTTTCTCGTGGTTGAGGAGGATATGACCGTGGCAGGGGCAGATCATTAGTTACTTCAGGAGAAAGGAATAAACTGACTTGTTCTCACTTTGGTAAGTCAAGACACACGAAGGAGACATGTTGGGAACTCGTAGGTAAACCCTCGTATTATCATAATAGGCCTAATAAGGCTTACTTTAGCAATGATCAAAGTGGAAAACAAGCTATAAAAAGCAGTGCAGATTTTCTCTCCTAATAAGGCTTACTTTAGCAACCATCTATGAAATGCTTAAGGCTCGTTTGGATGACTCTGCCTCCACTTCTACTTCTGCTCCTCAAGCAACTATAGCGTATCCATTTTCATTCATGGCTTAGGGTAATATAACTACTTCTCTTATCAGGATATAGATTATTGATTCTGGGGCTACAGATCATATGGTGGGTAAAAGAGAGTTCTTTGATGATTATCAGTTGACTCAAGGTAAAATTAGTATCAAGCTGGACGATGGATCCTATACTCTCATTGTGAGAAAAGAAAGTATCACTATACCTTTTGGAGTATGAAGAATGTTTTACATGTTCCTAACATTTCAGTTAACTTATTATCAGTATTTGCTATGACTCAAGACTTCAAATGTAGAGTGATCTTTGACTTATCTGGATGTTTCTTTCAGGAACTGAGGACGGAGAGGATCTTTGATCAGGGTAGCATGTCAAGAGGCCTTTATGTCTATGTGGAAGCAAGAAAAATAACATTTCAGTCGATAATAGTTATAAAGAAGCAGAAAGAAGACCTACCTTTATGGTACTAGAGATTAGGCCATTTACCTTTGTGAAAGATTTATGGCACCAGAGATTAGGCCATTTACCTTTGTCAAATATTACAATCCTAGTGCCTGAATTTTCTACTTATAATAATTTGTAGTTGAATTGTGAAACTTGCCAAAAGGCAAAACACCATCGTATTTCATTTCCCTTGAATGAAGAAAAATCTTCGATACCTTTTGAGCTTGTTTATTCTGATATTTGGGGTCCCTGCTCTATTACTTCTCTACATGGTCATAGATACTTTATTTCATTCATTGATGATTGTACTCGGTTCACTGTCATATATCTCAAGAAAACTAAAGAGGAAGTGGAAAACATTATTCCTATCTATTGTCAGTTTGTGGTTATATAATTCCATAGATCCATTAAAATATTTTGGAGTGATAATGGAGGAGAATTCATGTCCCAATCAACTCATATTTCTCAGACTAGGGAATTTTACACCAGACTTCATATACTTATTCATCACAACAAAATGGAGTGTCTGAAATGAAGAATCGACATATTTTGGAAGTAGCTAGAACACTTTTGATTGGTTATAATGTTTCAAAATTCTATTGGGGAGAAGCATCTTAGCTACAGTTTTTCTCATAAATCGTATGCCTAGCAGGGTATTAAATGGCAACACTCCATTTCATTCCTTATGTCCATCTCAGAAATCGTTTCACCTATCTCTCAAAGTGTATTCATCTACTCATAAAGGTTATAAATGTTATGATCCTGCAACAAGAAGATCTTATGTTACTATGGATGTTACATTTCATGAAGATATACCTTTTTATAGAAAATCAGAGAATCAAGTATCTGTCATCCACTCACCCAATGTGATCCCTCTCTTACCAAGTCGTGATCAATTAGATGTTGAAGAAGAAACAGAAGAAACACCATCGGCTCTAGAGAAATTGTGGCAGAGTTATACTAGAGGTGAGAGGAAAATTTTTGGCCTGCACTACCTAAGACCAGAATTCTCACCCTAAATCAGATGTGATCCCCTCTCACGTAACTTCCCAAAACTCCGCTAATGATCTAGATAATTTGCCTATAGCTCTTCGAAAAGGTAAATGTGAAAAAGGCAAATACGCACTTCAGAAGATGGTTTCTTATACTAACTATCCCAAAGAGTATCAACTTTTTGTGATAATGCAGATAATACCTATATTCCCAAGTCATTCGAAGAAGCATCGCAATATTCAGAGTGGAAGGCAGCCATCAAAGAAGAAATTTCAGCAATGGAAAAAAACAGAACTTGGGAACTGGTACGACTACCACCAGATAGGAAGACAGTCGGTTGCAAATGAGTATATTCTGTTAAGTATAAGGCTGAAGGGAACTTAAAAAGATATAAAGCTAGACTAGTAGCCAAAGGTTATAGTCAATCATATGGTATTGATTATACACAAACATTTGCACCAGTAGCAAAAATGAATACTATCAGAATTATTCTAAGTGTGACTGTTAATTATCGTTGGGATTTATGGCAACTAGATGTGAAAAATGCCTTCCTTCAGGGAGATCTCATGGAAGACATTTACATGGATCTACCCCGTGGATATCATCAAGAACAGAAAGGGAACACAGTATGCAAATTACGGAAGTCTATCTATGGGTTGAAACAGTCCCCAAGAGCATGGTTTCAGAAGTTTAGTAATGGTATTATTGGTTTGGGTTTCAAGCAATGTATCAGTGATCATACACTATTCATCTACTAAGGTTTGAAAACTATTATATTATTAGTGTATGTTGATGATATCATTATCACTGGGGATGATACAGAAGGTATTGTTGATTTAAAGAAGAAGCTACATGCTCTATTTGACTTAAAAGATTTGGGTAGGCTTCACTACTTCTTGGGAATAGAGTTTGTAGAGAAGAAGGATTGCTTATTTCTCAGTCAAAGAAAATATATCTTAGACTTGCTGAAAGACACAAAAATAGAAGATTGCCGAATATGTTCTACTCCTATTGAAGTTACAAGAGAAGACAAAGAAGCCACATCTGAACCATATGAAGATATTGGCAGATATCAGCGATTGGTGGGCAAGCTTATCTATCTCACTATTACTAGACTAGACATCAGCTTTGCAGTCAGTTATGTTAGTAAGTGGATGCATTCTCCTTCTAAGCATCAGTTTTTCATATCATTCGATATCTGAAATCGTCTATTTCTTAAGGTTTATGGTATACTCCTCATTCATCCATGGATCTTGACATTTACTCTAACGCTGATTGGGCTGGCTGTAAGAGTGACAGGAAGTTTATCCAAAGTTATATAGTACGTCTAGGAGGCAATGTGATATCTTGGCAGAGAAAAAAACAATCTGTAGTGGCTAGGTCAAGTGCAGAAGCAAAATACCGGGCAATTGCACTAGGCATGTGTGAAGGACTATGGATTTTATCACTGTTGGAAGAAATTGGTCTGCGGAAGATGGTTCCAGCCAATTTTCTTACAGATAGTAAAGCAGCTCTGCAGATAGCATCTAATCCAGTTTTCCATGAGAGAACCAAGCACATTGAAATTGATTGCCACTTTATTAGAGAAAAGGTTTCCCAGGGAATCTTCAACATTCTTCATGTTCGGTCTGAAGATCAACTGGCAGATATTCTTACCAAACCAGTTTCTACATATGGCGTAAAGAATACTCTCAGCAAATCGGGTATTTCAAGCCTTCAAGACCCAACTTGAGAGGGCGTATTGGAAGAAATGAAATAATCTATCGTGTAACATTGTTATTGGTTATGTTTATTAGTTGTAGTCTGCATAAGTGAGTCATAGTAGTCTGCATATGTGAGTCAATTGAGTCGTGTGAATCCAAATGGATCAATACCGTATGTAATTGGTAGTTAATGGGTCTAATCAGGGGCAGATTGGTCATTCAACTTAGAAATTTGTATAAAAGCTGCCATAAGTGTAATTAGGTTAACAATGAAAAAGAATAAGAAGCAAGGGGGCGACAGCCATGAGTGGGCCGAATCCCACTTTGAATGTTTTTTCTTCAATTGATGTGATATTGTGCCAAGGTATGTGATAAATTCAACACAACATACCTTACAAAGTAAAGGAGAAACTTCATATTATCGCGAAAGAGATGGTGAACACAATAGACGTTGTGGAAGAGGTCGTTTCTACTCTGATGAGAAGGATAAAATTATTTGCTCTCATTGTAGAAAACATTGGTACTCAAAAGAAAATTGCTCGGAACTACATGGGCATCCAGACTTCCACAGACCAAGAAATAATTCAGTAAATATTGTTGATGGATCCATACCCATTACAAATGATATTCAAACATTCATTAAGAGAATTGAAGGCTTAGAAACAAAACCATCAAAAAACCATAATGCTTCTTCTCAGGCTACTTTAGCCCATGCTACACACAGAGTGAAGGGTAAACCATTTTCACCTTTCAACTCAAAAATTTGGATTATTGACTCTGGAGCTACACATCATATGGTTGGAGAAACTTTATATTTTTCAGAATATCATCTACTTAAAAATAGGGAGTCAATTAAGTTGGGTGATGGTTCAATCTCTTATATGGTTGAACAGGAAAGCGTACCTACATGTCTCACATATTTACAGTCAGTTTACCATATTCCTAGCTTTCCTATAAATCTTCTCTCAATCAGTGCCTTAACACGTACATTGAATTATAGTGTGACATTTGATTCCTCTGGTTGTTCATTTCAGGATCTGAAGACAGGGAAAATCTTTGGTTGTGGTAGTGTTCGCAGAGGATTATATATTCTAGAAGTTACGTCACACCATTCTGCTTCTGTAGCAGCTATTCAAGATGTGGAGACCCACCTTTGGCATAGATGTTTAGGCATTTACCAGTGTCCAAGCTTCATTATATTTTTCCTAATTTGAAAGTCGAGTCTAATAAAACTCCGTTTAAGTGTGAGGTGTGTCAACTTGGAAAACACCAAAGAGTACCTGATCCTCCAAGTGAGTCTAAATGATCCCAACCTTTTGAACTTCTGCATTCCGACATATGGGGTCCCAATCCTGTTCCTTCGTTATTTGGTCAGAAGTACTTTGTTTCCTTTATTGATGATTGTACTTCTCTGATAATTGTTTATTTAATAAAATCAAAAGCTGAGGTTTTTGCTCTTTTTTCTATTGTTCATAAATTTATTCTCACTCAATTCAATACTTCTTTTAAAGTTCTTCGCTGGGATAATGGGAGTGAATCCATGAGTGGACAATTGCAAGAATACTTACTTGCAAATGGTATACTCCATCAGACTTCTTGCTCATATACACCTCAGCAAAATGGTATAGCCAAAAGGAAAAATCGTCATATTCTTGAATTTACGAGAACTCTACTTCTTCAGCATAATGTTTCTAAAACTTATTGGGGGAAGCTATTGTTACTGGTGTCTATTTGATAAACTGAATGCCCAGTAATATTCTTAAAGGTGAGAGCCCCGTGAAAGTTCTGAATCATTATCCCAAACCTTTTCATATAGATCCTCGTATCTTTAGATGCCTATGCTTTGTTCATGTTAATTTATCTAGTCATGATAAACTTGATCCAAGAGCAGTAAAGTGCATCTTTCTTGGCTATTCCCAAACAAAAGAAGGTTACAAATGCTATGACCCAATCCAAAAGAAAATGTATGTATTCATGGATGTTACGTTTTGCGAATCATCTCCCTATTATTCTTCCAAGGGAGAGTGGTCCTCTACTCAAAACAACTCTTCTAATGTTCTTCCCTTAGTTCCCAGTGATAGTGAAATTCTAGTGGATAAAACAGAAGAGAAGCAAGAGAAACATGTTGAATTAGAAACAGATCAGATTATAGTATATAAGAGGGGACCAAGGAAGGTGGTTCATTATCAGGAGGAGATTTCATAGACTACGAAAACCAAAGATTATTCCCTTGATTCAAATCCACAACCAGGAATGAAAGAAGACTTGGAAGTACCTATAGCATTTCGAAAAGGAAAGAGGACTTGTGCATGGTATCCTATCTCTAATTATGTTTCATTTGCTAATACATCTGCATACTATCAAACTTTTGTTGTAAATTGTGATCAGAATATCATTTCCTCAAGTTTTGAAGAGGATACCAAATATCCATTATGGAGAGCAGCAATAAAATCATAATTTGATGCACTAGCCAAGAACAATACCTGGACAATTACAGAAAATCCCCACAACAGAAATATAGTGAGATATAAATGGGTTTTCACCATTAAGTATAAAGCAGATGGCACAATTGAATAGTTAAATCATATGGGATTGACTACAATGAAACTTTTGCACCTATAGCAAAGCTTACATCAATAAGAGTAATTCTCAGTATGACTTTTAATTTTGGATTAGATCTATGACAACTAGATGTAAAGAAAGCATTTCCACAGGGAGATCTACATGAAGAGGTATTTATGGAACTTCCTCTAGGATTGAGCGGGAAGTTTAAAGAAGGTAGTGTTTGCAAACTTAATAAAGCTATCTATGGACTGAAACAATCACTCCGAGCTTGGTTTGAAAAATTCAGTGATGTTTGCAGTTTGGGATATCATAGGTGTATAAATGATCATACTATATTTTTTAAGAGAATTTCAAAGTTATCTGTTCTCACAGTCTATGTGGATGATATAATAGTGACGGGTGATGATATTGATAAGATATTGATATTAAAACAAAATCTTCACAAATTATTTGACCTGAAAGATCTCGGAAGACCACTATTTCTTGGGTATTGAAGTATTATACTCCAATCAAGGTATCTTCTTAAATAAGAGAAAATATACCCTGGAATTGCTACATGAAACAAATATGTTGGATTGTAAACCTGTCGATTCTCCTATGAAAGTGAATAAAAAATTATACATTGGTGATAGTGAAGACTTCAGAGATACTTGCAAATATCAACAACTAGTAGATACTCGTCCAGACATCACATACGCAGTTGGTATTGTAAGCATATTTATGCATTCACCAACAAAAAACCATATGGAAGTTGTATATCGCATTCTAAGATATCTTAGGTCTTTTGAAGAATATGCTTATCTAGTGTTCCTTGTGTTAGTTTTATAATTTCTATTGTTTTTAGGTATTGTTGTAATTGCCCAAAATCGTAAGGGCATTTTGGTAATTTTCTATACTAAGGGTATTTTGGTTATTTTGGTCAATTTTCGGTTTACAACTCCTTATATAAGGGCTGATAGGTTGTATTAGGATGAGAGGTTGTGTGTAAGAAAGAAAGAGAAAGAGGGGGGGCGTCCTCCATTTGAGGTCCGCCCCTTTCCTTCAATCTTTCATATTTTTCTCCTTAATTTGAGTAATATTTCTGTTTTAATCTTTCTCATCACTACTCCAAATTTCAACATGGTATCAGAGCATTGAAGCGTGCAACTCCTCAAAGTATCAAATATGCAGTCTAGGACAAACGGCTAAGACTTGAAGGTGATAAGATGAAGCAGTGTGCTGATATACTGAAGAAGCTAACGAGTCATCAATTTGGCTGGGTGTTCAATCACCCTGGTTGATCCTATGAAATTGAACATTCCCGACTACTTTACGATAATCATGAAGCCCATGGACTAGGGTACGATCAAATCAAAGCTTGAAAGCAAGTCTTATGCTGGTGTTCATGACTTTGCTTCAGATGTCATATTAACTTTCTCTAATGCCATGCGGTATAATTCTCCTGGAATGATGTCCATGCCATGGCAAAATCTTTAAATGGCACGTTTAACAAGAGATGGAGAACTTTGGAAGAGAAATGGGGAAAGGAAACACCAATAACAACGCAAAATCCGAACAAGAGAAATGTGCCTAAGCAAGCTCACAAACTTCAAAAGGTTGTTCGGAAGGCACCTGTCTATTACTTGGATTCAACTGTTAGGAGGTCACTGACTTTAGCGGATAAGCAGAAAATAAGAAAGGACCTGACAGCAATATCTGGTAGCAATCTTCCTCCGCAACTCTTATCCTTCCTACAGAAATATGGATCATGCGGGGCTGATCAAGACGAAATCGAATTGGATGCTGATGTGTTGGATGATGACGCAGCATGGGAGTTACAAAAACTCATGAGAAGCTATATGGAATCGAAGTTTATAAAATCTGGAGATAATGGCAGTGATTTTACACCTTCTGGCCGAAGTGCCTATACCAATGTCCATGAAGGTAGTCCAGGTGATGGTCTGGTTGTGAGTAAAACAATAGGGACCTGCACAAATGGCATCTGTGGTGACATGAGCTGCCAAGGTTGCAGAGATTGATTCTGGAAAAGAAGGATTTGGAGTTTTACAAGTGGGACGGGGATCTTCCTACACTGTTGCAGAATGTGAGAGACAAGATCAACAAGATTGCAAAGGGTTGGACTAGAGAAAAGAAAGATCATTGCCTGGCAGAAACAGAGAAGTCTTTCCAGTACTCTGGAGAGATACTGTGTTTGATCTTATCCAGTGAAATGCCATGACACACGAAAGCTATGTTTCTTGCTTTTGTGGACCTTAATGATAATCCAAAGTTTATGCATTATCTTCTATATTTCTGGAACTATTATTGCTATTGTGGATCAATATGGTGGTGACCTTGTGGTTGTGGCTTTTGGGTGCGTTATAAATTCTCAAGAATACACTGAAGAACGCGAACTCTTGAAGCAATCTGCACTGTGCTTAAATCAAGAATATTAATTTCAAATGCTGTTTAAATAAAAAATTGCATATTAGCAGATGCAATATTACGTTGGACAGGGAGGCAATTATGGTGGAGCAAAGAATTTAATGTTGAAATTAAGAAGCAATTATGTTACAGGTGCATTTTGGTGGCTGGAGTTATGGCGGCTGCAGTGTGTATTCCCAAGGAAGTCAAAAACGATAACTGTATGGTGGCTGGAGTAATGGCGGCTGCAGTGTGTATTCCCAAGAAAGTCATTAAATCATGTGTTTAAAGGCATTTATTAGAATGATTTGCTGCAACAAGCATGGCAGACTGCACTTATTGGAAAGGTGGCTGCATGGGCTGCTTTAATTGCCTGCATGTGGCAGTTTTCAATGGTCTTTATTCCTTTTTGCCAGACTTATGCAGGCGGCTCAGCAGAAGACTGTTGTGACAGCCAGAAAGGTTGAGTTGTTGAGATAATATTGTGTTTGGCTACTTTGATGTTGTTACAGCCAAGATGGTTGCTTTGATGTTGTTACAACCAGGATTGTTGCTTTGATGTTGTTACAGCCAGGATGGTTGATTTAATATAGTCATAGCCAAGATGGTTGAGTTGTTGTTGTTACAGCCACCATGAAGGCTGAGTTTGTATTGTTACAGCCAAGAAGGCTGAGTTGATATTGTAGCCAGAGATGCTGCTTGTGATCATAAGCCAAGAAGGCTAAGTTAAAGATATTTTTAGCCAAAGAAGTTGTTGAAGATCAGATCAATGATGAAAACAGATGAAGAATGTTGCAAAGAGATATGAAGATTTTTGGCAAGTTTGGAGTTCGAAGTATCTAGCTCCCAACTTGAGGGGGGTGTTGAAGAATATGCTTATCTAGTGTTCCTTGTGTTAGTTTTGTGATTTCTGATGTTTTTAGGTATTATTGTAATTGCCCAAAGTCATAAGGGCATTTTGGTAATTTTCTATACTAGGGGTATTTTGGTCATTTTGGTTAATTTTCGGTTTACGGCTCCTTATATAAGGGCTGGTAGGTTGTATTAGGATGAGAGGTTGTGTGTAAGAAAGAAAGAGAAAGAGGGGGCGGCCTCCATTGGAGGTCCGCCCCTTTCCTTCAATATTTCATATTTTCCTCCTTAATGTGAGTAATATTTATTTTTTAATCTTTCTCATCACTACTCCAAATTTCAACAAGGTCACACCTGGCATGAGCCTTTAGTATTCAAAATGTTACAACTTCGGTATTAAACTGTATTCAGACGCAGACTGGGCTGGATCGAAAGATGATCATAAATCTACTAAAGACAATATTACACTACTCGGTGGCTGATTTCTTGAAAAAGCAAAAAACAAATTATTATTACGAGATCTACTGAGGAAGCTGAAAATAGAGTCGTTGCCCAAGCTATATGTGAAGGAAAGCGGGTTTCTTCGTTAATTTGTGAGTTAAGATTTCTTTCGATACAACCTATTCCTCTATATTGTGATAGAGGTGCAACTATTCAGATATCTTCAAATCCAGTCTATCATGAACGAACTAAACATGTGGAGGTTGATTGTCATTTCATTCGGGAGAAGATCTCAAACAAAGAATTCAAACTGGAATATGTCAAATCAGAGAAGCAAAGAGCTGATTTTCTTACTAAAACTACTACCAACCGACAGCTTGAAGACAATTTATCCAAGTTGGGTGTTTGTAATATCTTTTACCCAACTTAAGAGGGAGTGTTAAAGAAATAGCACTGTTTACTTATGTTTCAAATGTAATAAGTCATTAGCAATAACGGTATATTAGTCTTTGAAGTTAAAAGGTCATTATAAATAAGACACTAGGGTTTAGGATTGAGTGAGCAGAGAATTAAAGGGAGCAACCGTATGTGGTCCTCTTCGAGTGCAGTCATAGATTGGATGGTTTGTCTCGAATCTGCTCCAAGTTTTTAAGTTCTATTTCATTTGATTAATTTATTTCAGCCAACCTCGTCTAGTATGGGAAAAGGCTTGGTTGTGGTTGTTGTGGACTCTAGAGATCATGAGAACTATATGACTGTAACTTAAGAGAAACTTATGGAATCGGATGCTCAAGAAGGACTGGCATAACAAAAGAAAAAATTACTGAAATAGAGAGTAAGATCAAAGACCATCCTTCCACTGCGACAAAAAGAATGAGTTTAGTGTACCTACTTCGTACAATGGTAATTGTTGGAAACTAAATTTCTGTTATGTATTTATTTTATGTTTGGGCCTATTTGTACGAGTCTTGGATCTCAATGGATCATGATCTGTTTCTCTTATCCATTGAGTATTAGGTAGGATTAGTCATTAAGTAAGGGTAATTAGGTCATTCAAGTTAAGTTAGGTTTATATAGAGTTGTAATATGTAATTAGGTTAAGAGTATGAATAAGAGAAACAGATCAACAGCCAAGATGGTGTTTTCCTGCGTATATAATCTTCTTCATCGTGTATGCAGTAGTTTCACTCAGTGTTAAGTGTTACACCCACATGGAAAACGACATGGTATCAGAGTCTTTTATGGCGGAAATATCCATATAAGTGGAAGTCTGAGAATTGAAGAAGATTTCAATAAATATTCTCAAGATTTAAAATGGAGATCTTTGCTATCTGTCATGGTATTCTCAAGATTTCATTAAGTATCCTGCTTTAGTGTCGATCTCTACCAAACGTGATTCTTATTTGCTGTCTGCCGTGGTATTCTCAAGACACAACCTGCCCTTAAACCGAGTAGTGATCTCTTCAGTAAGTATTTCTTGTTGTATGCCTTCAAACAAAGTGCTGAAAAAAAATCAATTTATGGTTTAAAACAATCTCCACGAACATTCAAAAATCAATTTATGGTTTAAAACAATCTCCACGAACATGGTTTGAAAAATTCAGTGATGGGGCCATAAGTTTGGGTTTTAAACGACGTGTTAGTGATCATTCACTATTTATCAACCAAGGTAAGAAAATCATTCCACTATTGGTATATGTAGATGACATTATTATTTTATAGGTGATGATACAGAGGGCATAGTCATTCTGAAAAACAACTAAGTGCACTATTTGATTTAAAGAACTTGGGCAGATTACATTATTTCTTGGGGATTGAAGTGATTCAGAGTAAAGATTGCCTTTTAAGTCAAAGAAAATAATCTTGGACTTAATGAAAGAAACTAAAATGGAGGATTGGCGGATATGTTCTACTTTCATTGAAATCCCAGAGGAAGATAATAATGACTAGACTCAACCATATGAAGATGTTCGTAAATATCAGAGATTGGTAGAAAAATTGATACATGTTACTATTACAATGCCTAACATCAGTTTTGCAGTGGGATATGTTAGTAGATAGATGCACTCGCCGTCTAAACATCACATGAGTATAATATTCCACATTAACAGATACTTGAAATCATCTATCATTTATAGCTGACTATGTACTCCACATTCATCACTTGATATAAAGATTTATTTAGATGTTGATTGGGTAGGCTCCAAAGTCGACAAAAAGTCAACCTCCTGTTATATGATATATTTAGGAGGTAATGTAGTATCTTAAAAAGTAAGAACCAATCTTGGTGGTCAGGTCAAGTGCAGAGGTTCAATCTCGTGCTATCACTTTTAGCAAATGTGAACATTTGTGGATTATAACACTTCTTGAGGAAATTGGCCTGAAAAAGAATATTTCAATCGACTTCTTTACTTATAGTAAAGCAACTCTTCAAATAGCTTCTAACTCAGTCTTTCATAAAAGGACCAAGCATATTGAAATAGACTGTCATTTCATTAGACAGAGTTTTCCAAGGAATCTTCAAACCCCTCCATGTTCGTTTGGGAGATCAACTGGCAGATATTTTGATAAAACCAGTTTCTGTTAATGGGTTAAAGAAAGCTCTTGCCAAGTTAGGTGTTTCAAGCCTTCAAGACCCAACTTGAGGGGTCGTGTTGGAGATCAAGACTAGTTTATGTTTCTGCATATTTTAAATTTATGTATTTGTAGTTATGTTTATGTAGTTTGGATCCGGATTGACCAGAATCTGATCCATTGGGAATCGGGTAAGATTATTGTTATTAATTAATGGTGTTTTTGTTTTTTAAGTTAGAACTTTGTCAGTATAAAACCCTAAGCATGATTATTAGGGTGTAACAATGAATAAAAAGAGAAAGGGAGGTTGTGGCTGCCAATAGGAGGCATTGTCCCCCAACTTCTGAATGTTTCTTCCATGTGTGTATCGATGATTATTTCATAAAACTCAACAACAATTAGTAATATAAGGGAACATATAACAACTAAACCTTTTCCAATCATGTGCTACACTAACAAATATCTAAACATAAGATAGGTCATTCTTTATTGTTTTCTTCGAATGCTTTTATATTCTTTCACTTTCTCTTTTAACATTTTCATTGTCCAGTTCAGTGTTATCCGTATCGCACCATATCGTATGCACCACAATACGATACACCATAGTGTATCGTAAATACGTAATTATCGCACCGTATCGTGCGATACGCCCTGGCAGAACCGAAACTCGCATTTTTCACGAGTTTCCTCTCTCTTCGAGTTCTCCATGCCTCCTATCTTACGTTCTTCGCCTCCTTGGCGTTCAAAGCTCTAAAAGCGTGCTCTACGGTGTCCGTGCAAGCCTCTTATATCGGATTTAGGTATATTTTTAGTATTTTTCTTTAATTTTTTCTTTTTATTTATTATTATTTTTATTTATATTTTCTTCTTTTGAATGACAAAATATGAAGTTATTAAGTGTGTCGATATGAATTTTATTGCATTCATGATTTGGAAGACACTCTATTTGAGTGTTATTTGACGATTGAGGATTTATGAAATGCTTTTATTTTCAGTTTTTTTATTAAATTAAAGTACTCAATTGAGATAACAGGAAGGGGTGTTAGAGACTCCCATTCTCGTTCTAATGATCCGGCATGGCAGTGGGGTACACCAATTGAGAGTTCTAGATTAAAGATCATATGCTTATTTTTGTGAGAGAGTGGTCAGTGGTGAAATTTCAAGGTTGAAACACCACCTAGCAAGGACTAGGAAAGAAGTTGCTCCATGCACAAGCAGAGTTATAAGTTTGCCAAAAGGTATTAAATGGCAATGTCTGCAGATGGTTGAGAGTATACAGGAAAGAAGACAACAAAAGAATGATTTGGAGATGTTTGAAGAAGATGATGATGCTACTGGATTTGGATTCACTGATAGTTTGCCTTCAGATGCTAGAACAGAGATTGGTAGTAGCAGTTCATGAGCACTTATCAGGAGAAAGAGGGTTGCTAAAGACTTTGGAGGTGGTAGAAGAGGAAGTTCAGGAAGAAGTAGAGGAAGAGTTTCTTATAGTATATATTCATTTTTTCCTCCTACTACTACACCTGGTGCTCAACCTGGAATTCGTACTGCTATGGCTTCAAAATAATTGCATGATCAGGCAGACCTTGTAGTGGGCAGATGGTTTTATGATGCATGCATTCCATTCAATGCAGCAAACAGTTTTTCATTTTCAGGCAATGGCAGATCCAATTGCTAACATCGGTCCAGGATACAAAATGACCTCCTATTAGAAGTTGAGAGGAAAGATCTTAGATAAGACCGTCATTGAAGTGCAAAAATACTGTTCGACATTGAGAGAGTCGTGGAAGGAGACAGGTTGCACTATCATGGCAGATGGATGGACAGATAAGCGAGGAAGGACCTTGCTAAACTTTCTTATATACTGTCCTAAAGGACTTATATTTTTGAGATCTTTAGATATGTCAGAGGAGAGGCACACTGCGGATATCTTACGGCAAGAATTCGATAAGGTTATACAAGAGGTTGGGCTAGAGAATGTAGTTCAATTAATTACCGATAATGCAGCTAACTACAAAGTAGCTGAGAATGAGTTAGTTGATATTTATAGGACTTTCTACTGGACACCATATGCAGCTCATTGTTTAGATCTCATCCTTGAAGATATTGGTGAGATGGATGAAATAAAGGCAGCAACTGAGTGTTGCAAAGATATTACAAAATTTATTTACAACCATGCATTTGTTTTGTGTATGATGAGGAGATATACAAAAGGTGCAGAGCTTCTTAACTGCAGCTCATTTTGCAACAAACTTCTTATATGTACTGAGTATTGTGAGATAGAAGCAAGTATTGAAGAGAATGTTTTCCTCAGATGAGTGGCAACAATTTTCAGAGTTGGCTCAAAACAGAAGAAATAGAAAGTTAAATGAGATTACAGAGACAGTTTCCAGAAGTACATTTTGGAATGCATGTGTTAGATTGTTGATAATTACCTGTCCTTTAGTGAAAGTTTTAAGATCAGCTGACAGCGAGGAGAAACCATCTATGGGCTACCTTTATGAAGCAATGGATAGGGCAAAAGAAGCCATCAGAAATAATTTTAATGGAAAAAAGAGAGATTATATGCCCATGTGGAAAATAATTGATAATAAATGGAATAAACAATTGTATCAGCCTATTCATGCAACAACTATTATCTAAACCCATCATTTAAGTACTCAGCAACCTTCAAAAGGGAAGGTGAGGTTAATCGAGGAATCACTGATTGTATTGATAGATTAGTCCCTGATGAGAGCATAGCAGATACTATACATCGAAAGATGGAGATTTATGATAATGCTCTTTACTTGATGGGTTTGCCTATAGCAATTCGCAACCGCAGTACGATGTGTCAAGGTAAATTGTTTATTTTCATATTTAAGTTGCATCTTATATTATTGTAGATTATGTCTCTAATATTTGTCTTTTTCTACAGATGTTTGGTGGAACAGGTTCGAAATTGATAGTCCGAACCTTAGAGATTTTACAGTAAGAGTCTTGAGCCAAACCTCTAGTACAATAAGTTGTGAAAGAAATTAGAGTGTTTTTTAACACATCCATATAAAGAAGCGCAACAGGTTGGAACATAAAAGACTAAATGATTTAGTTTATATTCATTGTAACATGTGCCTTCGTGAAAGGTAATGTTGTACTATTATTACTTAAATATTCAATTTAATAAATTGTTTAACTTCAATTGTTAATAATATTTACTAATTGTTTATCTTTGTTTGTTATAGGCAATTAAAAAAAGTAAATAGACAAGAAAGACAATTTGATCCAATAAGTTTAGATAATTTTGATATATTAGAAGATTGGGTTATAGAAGACAGTGAAGAAAATGCCCTCTTAACTGAAGAAGACATTGCATGGATTAATTTGGAAGGAGCGCAACAACAATATCAAGGAGATGAAGAATTTGATTTCCAAGCAGAAGGTGTTGCTGATGATGATGATGAGGATCTCCAGCAAGGAGAAGATGAAGATTATTTAGTTGATGATCCTGATTATAATTTGTAAAATGTAAATGTATTTCATTTTTTTTATTCAAAATATATAAATTTGGATGCAATTGTTCAATGTTGAATGCTCAATCTGTACTAAACTTTGCATTATATGAATTTAAAGCAATTACCAGATTTTTCTAGATTTTTTCTAATTTTTTTCGGATTGTTACTAATTTTTATTTATTTTTTAATTAATTTTTGTATTATTTTAATATTGAAGTATGATACGGGCGATACGATACGATATGATATGCCCGTATCATGGAGCCTAGTGATACACGATACGATACGCATCAGACAACACTGGTCTAGTTTCTTCTACCGTCTTATTAAAGCTTTCGTTGTCTTAAACATTTTTCTTTCATTTTATCATTTATGGTGCCCCCTCAATTTATTTTCAATAACCTTATTACATACATAGCCTTTTCTTATGTGACAAATCATCAACATCTTTATTTTGCCATGGACATCTTTTTTACACATTAAAGATTAATTGCATAACACTAATAACGATAAAATATAGCAAGTTTAATTGTTGCTCTATAATATTTACCTTTCAACTTTAATGGTATCTTCTTATTACATAAAATACTTGATGTACCACTCTATTTTAACCAATCTATATTAATTATATGCATAAGATCTCCATCATTTTTTTTGTCTAAAAAGTGACTACATACTTAAAACTTCCTTAGGAGAGCTGCAATGTGTATCAATCTAAATTTTTTACTCATTTGAAGTAACCAAAAGATCAAAGCATTTCATATATTCTATCTTTGTTCTACTAAGTTAGAAGCCTTTAAATGCAAACGTTTCTCTAATTTTCAATTTCTTATTAAATTTTTCTTTAGACTCATCCACTAACATAATGCTATTTGCAAATGACTACACCAAGGTACTTCATTTTTGGAGAAGTTTTGTTAACTCGTGAATGACCAATATAAATAAATATGGACTTAAAGCTAATTCTGGATGTAATAAAACATTAATTTCAAAGAAATCTTCCTATGTTTATGCACCTTCATACATGTATCTTATAAGGTTAATGTATGTAAATGGGATACCTCTCTTTTTTAAGGTTCTCCAAATAATATCTCTTGGCACCCTCTCGTGAGTTGTTTTTAGATCAATGCAAACCATGTGAAGGTTCTTTATTCTCTAAAATATTCCATAAGATGTCTAACAGGTGAATAGCCTATGAATCCAAATTGGTTCTCTATTATACTCAATACTTGTTTCAACCTACATTCAATAATTATTTCTTATAATTTCATAGTATGGCTCATCAACTTTATACCCCAATAATTCACATAAATTTGAATCTCTTTTTCTTATATATACGAGTATAATTGCACTCTTTTCTCTTTACTCGGGCTTCTTTTGGTTTCTCATATCTTATTAAATAATCTTCTAAAAAGTGATACCCGTCTCTCTTAGGATTTTTTATATTTCTATAGAAATATTGTCTCATCATACAAACCTACCAATCTTTATAAAAGTTTAAGAGCCTATTTGACTTCATTCATTTGAATACAGGAGTAAAATTGTGGTTTATATACTATTCTGATTTAGTTAGCTCTCCTTTTTCACTTCTTTGTTTTTCTATAAGCCTCTCAAGTTTCACTAGTATGGTTAGCATAATGTAATTCATAAAATATAGAAAGTTCAATGTTGATAACAATATCATAACAGGAATCTACTTACAATTGTTCCAATTTTTTATAACTCCCGATATCAGTCGGAATGCTATCAGACATCATAGTGTTTCTTAATACCCTGTAAAAGAAAGGAACAAATATGTCAAAGATAAAATTCCATAACAATCAGTAACTCGTGCAAAACAACCATGGAGTACTTACAGTATGTTTAGGGACTTCATATTCTTAATAAATGACAAGGAAGAGCTCCCATTTGATAAATCAGTTATACGCCTAAAAATGACAGTGAAATAATGAATCAGTATTGTCACTGAAGGTTAACAAGTAAAAAAATGGAAAAACACTCACAGATCAGTCATCAAAGTTAAATTAGAGAATTCTGTTGGTATTGGACCTTGAGAAAAGCTGCCTTCAAGCCTCCTGTTTTAAAACGCAAAATTGAATGGTTAGATGAACCAATAACTTAGCAGTAACAAACTCCTAGAAAGTTCAACAGTATACTAAACAAATCTAGTGCTATCTTTAGATTACCAGAATCAATCTTGATCAAGAAAGCTAGATTAATCAAGCATCATCACGGTTTAAAGGGTCCCGAAAACAGTCTGCACTGGACTGGTGTGACTAATGCAAACTCGAGACAGTTAACTAGGCATGCTGAGTCTTCCACAAAATTCAAATGAATGAATTTAGAAAGTCACATGCTGACGTTTGGGCAGCCAAACCAAATGGTTGTGACGATTCCAAATCCCAAATATAGCCATGTTTGACCACTTTACCCTCAATAATAGACAAACAAGTCAGTTATGCAATAAGTATATAATAAAAAGTGACTCTAAATAGTAAATATTGTAACTGGTTAAGTGGAGGGCTGACAACCAAGAACATAATTATTCAATGTTGGCTATGGATGGTATTTCAAAATTAGTGTCTATTTCAGGGTTATGGTGTCCCAAGCTCGCCATTGTGTCAGTTTCACACTTTTACCCAGTGTTGTTTGACGTGTATAGTAGTGTGTATCATTTTGCTTCACGATACAGATGTATTGTATCATAGTGTATTGTATCGTATCATACTTTAATATTAAAAAAATATTTTAAAAATATTTTAAAAATCAAGAAAATTAGTAAAAATAGAAAAAAATAGGAAAAATCTGGTAATTGCAAAGAATTCATATAATGCAAAGTTTAATACATATTGATCATTCACCATTGAACAATTAATATAATGCAAAGTTTAGTACATTTTGAAGCAAAAAATGAAATACATTTACATTTACATTTACATATTGTAAGTTTGTATCAGGATCATTAACTAAATAATCTTCATCTCCTCCTTGATGAAGATTCAAAGTTTCTCATCACCTTCTGCTTTAAAATCAAAATTTTCATCTCATTCGTGATGTTGTAATGCTCCTTTCAAATTAATCCATGTAATGTCTTCTTCGGTTAGGAGTGCATTTTCTTCGTTATCTTCCATAATCCACTCATCTAATATATCAAAATTAACAAACTGCTATTTTTGTACATGTAGTTATCATATTTGCTAATTTTCATACATGAGCAAAATGATGAGCTCCATTTCTTTGATTATTGATTGATATTGTTACTTGATGATATCCTCTTTTTCTCTTTCTAGAGACAAGCTTTTTAACTAATGCTAGAGATCCATTTCTCACTTCACATACTGAGTTAAGCCTCACACATGCTGATCATGTTCAACTCAATGGAAGTCATCTAAGGTGAACCCTAAAATAGTGAAGTTGTGAAATGCCCACTCATTGAACCGAGACAACCAAATTGTTCTTCATTGTTTGCGATTTCATGAAATTAAAAACTAGTAGCAGAAATATACCTAAAAGTTGGCTTTCCACAATATGAAATGTATCGCGTCGTATCGTACGATACAGTGCGATATGGATAACACTGCTTTTACCAGCTTTATAGTAGCATGAGCAAGCACACAAAAGTACTTAAAAATGTATGAGTGGGATTTAAGAAGATCCCATGCTACATACATAACCATCAAGAATTTTCCGAGAGAAATTTGAAATTAGTGGAGATGAGAGACTTAGTGAAGAAGTCAGGAAGTTCATATTCCCACATCAATCTCTTTCGAGTTCATTCAAACATAATGATTGTTGAAGAGCAGGAAAGGAATTGGACTCAATTTAATAGGAGTCGCATGGTATAATATTACTAAGTAGGGACATATTTGGAATTCAAGTTAGAAAGTATTATCAAATGAAACCCTGCTGGCATTCTTGAGTGAAAGAAAGGAGAGTGAGAGAGAGAGATGGCATCTGCCAAGGAATATGTGTTGTTTTTTATTGTTTGAATTGTGTGTGACTTCTTATACAGGTATGAGAGCCTAATCTGTGGGATTAGAGCTTCAAGGTGAAAGGATAATAGTGATTATGCCCTAAGGATTAGGGTTTACCCAAGAAGCAATCAAGAAAATAGGTGGAATCGATTCTTCAGCACTCCAACCAAGGATTTGAAAAAGAAAATCCAAGAAAAGGCTTGATATCATGACCAAGAGTAAGGAGTGCTATCATGGCAAAAAAAGGGAAAATATTGTAAAGTGCAAAAATGTCCAGCACTGATAAAAGCTAAGTTATCAATAACGCGGTATAGCAACCACTATAGCGAGTGACCCTTAGTGGGTGACCGGGTGGCCGCTAACAGTGCTATAACGGTCTACTATAGCACTAGTACCAAATAGTTTTAATATAAATATTTTGAATCGGGTCAATTCAATTGGATTGATCCGATCCAAATTAAATAAAAGATCGTCCACCCCTCACCGTTATCTAACGTTGGTTACTCTCTCTCTCCCGCCTCTCACCATCTCTCTCACGCATTTCATTGTTGCTCTCTCCGCCACCACCCACATGACCACTACCAATCGTCCGTCGGAGGTACTCCCTTTCACTTATTAGGAGTAGTTTAGTAATATTTAGTCTTATATATAATAAACTAATAGGGCTTAAACCCTATTAGTAGAAGAAAAAAGAGAGGAGAGAGAGTGTTGCGGCAGCCATAGAATGCATGCCTCCTCTACCGTTTCTCACCTTGGCTAATTCTTGATTTGATTGCATGCGCTATTTCAATTTTGTTCAACATTTTGGATTGATTAATTTACATTCTCAAACCATATTATAGCTCACAACTAGGGGGACATAAGGTATATCTAAAATCTAGCAAATAGTCAAGTCTAAAACTATTGGGAAGGGATGAAAAACCGAATTAATTGTGTAAGACCCAAATTATCCTCTAGTAAGGTTCTCAATACCTTGATGCCCTTATTCCATCTCAACCATAGGAATCGATCTTTATGGATCTTATTGAGGCCTTATCTCCTAATTGATACGAGACATATCAATTTTGATAGGTTCGCTAAGTACCCACACTTTGAACCTCTCAAAGCTAAGTATGGAGTCGCCAAAGTCATTATAGCCTTTACGAGACAAGTTATAGGTCCCTATGTGGTTCCTAATAATATTGTGAGTGATTGTGATACTATATTTACTTCTAAATTTTAGAAGAAATATATATATATATATATATATATATATATACATATATCAATTGTGGATGAAACTCTCTTTTAGTATGGCCTATCTTTCCGCAAATTAATGGTCAAACTGAAATTGTGAACCACATAAAACATACTACCTTCGTTGCTTCATATAAGATAAGCGTAGTGCATTTGAATCTTCTTCTATGCATACACATATGTTAGTAAGTACTACATCACCCTGATAAGACTTACGAGCATTACATCCCATTACTAAGGTTCTAATGACTTTAATGATGTGTTTGTTCTTGTTTTTTGCAATACCATTTTGTTGTGGAGTATTTAGGATAAGAAATTTGGTGCATGATCCCATGTTTATAAAGGGACTCTTGCAAACAACCTATTCTCCATCGTTATCTGAATAAAGGATTCATATGATGAAATTGAGTTTTAATGAATTTATGAAAAACAAGAAAGATTGTAGAAACTTCATTTCTTCGATTTCATTAAATAATTAGGTACAATCATCAATGAAAGAAACAAAGTACCTATGACTATGCTCAATCTGTACTAAACTTTGCATTATATGAATTTAAAGCAATTACCAGATTTTTCCAATTTTTTCCCAGATTTTTCTTGATTCTTTTCGGATTTTTACTATTTTTTATTAATTTTTTAATTAATTTTTGTATTATTTTAATATTAAAGTACGATATGGGTGATACGATACGATACGCCAGTATCTTGGAGCCCAGCGATACGCGATATGATACGTGTCAGACAACACTGGTTTGGCTCTTATCAAGGTTGGACATTTCTGTACTTTTTAGTATTTTTTCCTTTTCAGCCATGATCGCGTCTTCTTACTCTAGATCACGCTCTTATGTTTTCCTTGACTTTTCTTTTTTGAATCATTGTATTGTCCAATGTAGAATATCTTCTACCTTTTTTCTTGATTGTTTCTTAGGTAAACTTCAACCCTTAGGGCATAGACATTGTTGTCGACTAACCGTGAAGTCCTAATCCTATGGATTTAAGGACTTCCTAAATCCTTGCATGAGAGTGAGGAAGAGAAAGGGTCTTTTCCTGTTGGTAGCTGGAGGGAGGAGTTGTGCCGATAGTTTTAGTCTACAGATAATAGCTAAAGGGCTCAAGAGTTGCTTCAAGGGTTAAAGCATACAGGCTCGATACCAGACTATGTGTAGAGTTTTTATGAGCTTTTTCTTGACATACTGGACATGTCGAACTTGGATCAGAGGTTCAAGTCGTGTAATTGTCTATAGGACTGGGCCCAAATAGAGCTTCAAAAGGAAATGCAATCAACTACATGTGGTAAAGAACAAAAACTAGAACCATTTTAAATCACAAATATTCGTTTGGAAGGAAGAAATTATAAAGAATGGGCGAGATCAATTGAGCTTATACTACGTTCTTTTGGGAAGCTATCGATTATTAAACAAAATCAACCAAAACCAAATGAGGATAGTGCAGATTTTGAGAGATGGTCCAAGGATGATGCCTTGGTAAGCTCTTGGCTACTGCAGTCAATGAATCAGTCCATTAGCAAAACCTTGTACATGGAATCAGCTGTAGAAATTTGGACTGGAGTTGAACAAGCATATTCTTGACAAAGGAATATTATCAAAGAGTATGAGATTATTGAGAGAATAAGAAAATGTCGTTAGGGAATCAGATCAGTAACTGAGTATTACAAAGAATTATGGGAAACAGAGATATATTGTAGAAAATAAGTGTAAGAAAATAAGTGTAACTACTGTATAAAAGAGAGAACAACCGAGGGTGAAATTAAAAAAGTATTTAATCTACTATGGGAATCTCACCTTAATATGAATCAATCAAGTTGAATATTCTCAACAAAAAAGAAGTACCATCATTAGGAAGGAACAGTATATTCTCTTTTATTAAGAGAGAAATATCATAAAATTTATTGAAAGGGGAACAAACTCAAGCTGAGAAAATATGCATGTGCTGGTAGAGGAAACATTAATTATCCGATTGGTAGAGACTTTGCTAGAGGCCGTGAAAAAAAAGATTTCAAAATTATGAAAATAAGAGCAAGCTACAATGTACTTATTATGGAAAAAATTGTACACAAGAATATTGCTGGGAAATTATTGAAAAACCATCAAAGTATAAGAATTATGACAGTCATGTGGCAGCTATCTGAGAAAGAAAAAAAAGAATCAAGTCCTATAGATTAAATGGTCGAATTAAAGAGGCAGC
Organism: Brasenia schreberi; assembly: GCA_036023115.1. Taxonomy (NCBI): domain Eukaryota; kingdom Viridiplantae; phylum Streptophyta; class Magnoliopsida; order Nymphaeales; family Cabombaceae; genus Brasenia; species Brasenia schreberi. Next base: position 1,147,198 of record JAYKKT010000038.1, read on the forward strand.
TTGCAGAGATAGAACTACGACTGTGTGACCAGCCTTCCACCTCTTCATCAAAGATTGAAATTAGTCTTACTTCCTACTGTAACAATGGTAACTTCTTTTATAAAAATTCTACCTGTTCCAATTATTGGGTAATTGATTCAGGAGCTAATGATCATATGGTAGGCGATAAGTCTAACTTTATAGAGTATGAAGTTACTCCAACACCTTAGTACGTAAAAGTGACAAACGGTTCCTTGATTCCAATAGAAGGAAAGGGAGTAATTAAAGAGAAAAATCTTAAGCTTAATTTAGTGATATGAATTGTTCAAACACGTTTTCTTCGTCGAGTTGTGCTGTTCAGGATCTGAAGACGGGAAGAACCTTTAGACGTGGTGAACTAAGAAATGTATTGTATCTACTTCTCGAACCACACATTGTAATATAGAGAAGAGCATTGGCAACAACTTCTACAGAAGAAGAGATAAGAGTTTGGCATAGTCGGTTAGGTCATTTACCCGTGTCTAAAATTCATAAGTTTGTCTCTATTGTAATTCAAAGGGATCTAGTTATCCAATGTGATGTATGTCAGAGGGCTAAACATCATAGAGCTTCATTTCCTAGTAGTGATTCTAAGTTGTTAGTTCCATTTGAGTTGATTCATTCAGATGTATGGGGTCCATGTTTCACACCTTCCTTGAGAAATTTTAAATACTTTGTTACTTTCATTGATGACTATTCCATACTTACCTTTGTTTATCTTATGAAATCTAAATCAGAAGTATTATCGATTTTTCCTATGGTTAAGAGTCTCATTAAGACTCAGTTTGAGTACACCATTAAGAACCTTAGATCTGATAATAGTGGTAAATTTTGTAATTCTAAGTTGGAATCATATCTCCAAATTCATGGCATCCTTCATTAGACTTCTGGTGTTTATACTCAACAACAAAATGGTATAGCTAATAGCTGAACGGAAAATCAACATATTTTAGAAATTGCACGAACCCTGCTTCTTGAACACAGTGTCCCTAGATATTTATGGCCTGAAGTTGTTCTTACTGCAGTATATCTCATGAATCGACTTTTATCTATGGTCCTTGATAGAAAATCTCCAATTGACTTGATCAAGCATGAAACTAATCCATTTCATCTTATCCCTAGAGTGTTTGGATGTTTTTGTTACGTACATGTTCATAGTCAATTTCAAGATAAACCTGATCCAAGGGTGATCAAATGTGTTTTCATTGGATATGTTTGTTATGATCCTAATTTTCATACGAAATATATTACCATGAATGTAACATTCTTTGAAATTTCCTCCTTCTTTAAAAATTCTACTAACTAAGAAAAAAGATTATGTAGTAAGTACCCTATTTCCCCAATTTGTTTCCCCCTCTAAACACCTTTCTCTCGCAAAGATCAAAGTTTTATTACAGCCGTTGACTCCGTGAGAATCCCAACATCCGGCTCGCAGGCACTAAAAGATGCAAATTGGATCCAAGCTATGATGAGGAGATGAAAGCACTTGAAAGAAACGGAACTTGGGAAATTGCTGGAGAGGCCGAGGCAAGAACCGCCTGGTTACAGACCTATATAGTCACACAACCGATGGCACTCTTGATCGATACAAGGCAAGGCTAGGGCGGTGCGGATACATCAGACCTACGACATCGATTATGAGGAGACGTTTGCTCCTCGTGGCAAAGATGAACACCGGTTTCCTGTATTTTTTACTCTCTCTTACCGCCTATCTCCGGGTGGGAACTAAACCACTTTGATGTTAAAAATGCATTTCTTGCATGGTGATTTAGAGGATGAGGTATACATGCGCGATTCCACCTCCCGGGATTACACTTGTCCTACGTTGGAGAAATAAAGCGTGTATCATTTTCAGGAAGGTTTTATACGGGTCTCAAACATAGTCACCTCGAGTTTGGTTTGCTGTAAGATTTCACAAGATGCATTACTGGCGTTCAGTTTTCCAAGCAAGGTTCATGAGATCTCAAGACTGGCGACTTCAAACATTCAATAGGGAAGAAAAGTGACTTTGCATTGTTTATGTTGATGATATTATTATGATAGGAGATGATGTTAGAAATCTAAAGGTTAAAGCAAGAACTTCATCGTCTATTCGATATCAAAGATATCGAAAGACTACATTATTTCTTTGGCATTAAAGTAGCTTACTCAGGTACGAATATTTTCTTAAATCAAAGAGAGTATACATTAGACTTTGAGATGTTAAGATGAAAAATTGTAAACCAATATATGCTCCAATCGATGTTAATCACAAGCTCCAAATAGAGGATGGAGCTCATAAAGTGGACGTAACCATATATCTGCAACTAGTTGAGAAACTTATATATTTAACTATTACATGTCCAGACATAGCATACGCAATGAGCATTATAAGTCATTTCATGCAGTCTGGGCAAGCTCTATTTAAGATAAAAAATTGACTACAGGATATATATCCCTCATTGGAGGCAATATTGTATCATGGAAAAGTAAGAAACAATAAGTTGTGGCAAGATCAATAGCAGAAACAAAATATAAAGCAATTGCATCAGGAATATGTGAAAGAAAGTGGTTGCGCTCCCTACTTATGGAAATTGGTTTATTTTCAGATAACTCTATTTCTATATTTTGTGCCAGCAAAACAACAATACGTATAGCTTCAAATCTAGTATATCACGAGAGAACAAAACATATTGAAATCGATTGTCATTTTATACGGGACAACATATATACTAAAGTGTTTCAGCTATAACATGAGAGCACTAAGGCGTTTAACAGAAGTTTATTGCTCCGATTATGTAGTAAGTTGAGTGTAACATCCATCTTTCACCCAACTTGAGGAAGAGTGTTGAAGCTTAATTATGTTTAGTTTTTAACTTCTGATTTTTATGTTTTTAAATAACATAAACTAGGGAAGAGTGTAAATATAAAACTGCTAATTGTCAAATTCATATAAGGCATGAGATGCACAGCATTCACAAGAATTCTGGTAATTTCCACACAACAAAAGTACTGAAGATGAAATTGTCAAAGAGACACTTGTGAGGTTCTTACAGATTTTTAAGGTTTGTCCAGTTACAAATGAGATCAGGTATCTTTCCAGTAAATTGGTTGCCATGTGCCCATCTGAAAGTATAAATGCTCTCCAAGTTTATATTAAGCAGCTTCTCGATGAACCTTTTCCATTCACTAGAATCTAAGACTGAAACGTAGACGCACACACGGCATGAGATAAGAATTCATTACACAGTCTGCAGGTTCTTTAGATCGGAAAATGTTGAAGGAATCGAACCACTAAGCCCAGCGCTATCAATATACCTGCATTTTGACATAAATTATGCAAGCAGATCCCTAGTGAACAGAAAAAACAAGGTCTAAACTCAAGAGCAGCACAAATACCATTCCTAATAACTGAGATGAATAGAAAGTGAAATCTGCTGTCCCTCTCAGAATACTCAACAAGCACCATTACCAATTTCTGGATTAGATGGAAAGTTTCTCATTTATTAAATACCTTGAGGTTGGCTTGTCAACACAAGTTACATCACTTTTATTACATGCCAAAAAAACAAAGCATGAAAATTGAAAACATAGCACGCTTGATTCTCAAAAGGAAAAAAAAGTAAGGACAAAGTTAGCATGCAAGCATAAAGTATGATATTGGAGATGATGTAACTTACAACTGTTCCAGGTTAGCCAAGTTGCCGAGTTCATCAGGAAGAGAGCCCGAGAAGTTGTTATGACCAAAACTCCTGAAAAAGGAAAAGTTAACCAAAAAGATCACAAAGCTACCATTTCATTTATGAACTGATGGCTTAGCCCCTAGGTTTGCAAGAAAAGAAATGTAGCTGGGGAAACAAAAAAGAATGCAACAAAAATGAAAAGTTCTATATGTAGTATTTTGATGCGTTAGAAGTTGGCTACAAAACAATATTTTAATGTTTTTAAGCAATTTTGATCCCCAAGCCTAGACAAGAAAAGAAAATTGCATTAGGTAGTAGCCACCCAAATAAAACTCACTGAGACCTTCCATTATAGATTTTAAAACTTATAAAAATTTGATTAGGGCTTCTCCTCTTAGCTGCTTGAATAAAAGCTATTGATAGCAGAAAGGTATGACCCACATACAACTTAGAACGTGACTCTTATTGAGTACCTATGAAAAGGGTGAGGCCCAAGACTAAGTATGAGTTGGTTGGGTGTTCCCACATAGGAGCTTGGTTACACAACCATAGGAAAAATTTATGTAGGGGTTGCAAATAGTTGTCAATAATCAAAGGTTGAAGCGTCCACGAACCAATTTGTCAAAGCACCAAGAACTCAAATCATCCAAATATGGATGTTACACACAAATATCTCAACAAGAATGCGGAAGCAAGTCAAACACCAAACAAAAGTTGTGCAAAGATAGCATACTTTATTCATGAGTGAGTGGGGTATTTATAGAGATTACATATATACATGAGAGAACAAAGAAAAACAAAATAAAGAGGTGTTGGCTGACCAGCCTTGGCTAGCCACACTAACCGTTGGGGTTCCAACTTGGCCAGTCACACTAGCCGTTGGGGTTCCAACAGCTATGGACTAGCTGTTGGAGCTTCCAACAGTTATGATCAGGGCCCTAGTAGCCCTGCGTCATTCCATCATGTGCACGGGCCCTAATGGCCCATGCCCCTATTACATTAACACCCCCTTCAAACTTATGGGTATACACCGAAAGTTCTTCAAACAAAAATTAAAAACGAGTGATCGAGAGAGATTTGGTGAAGAAATCCGCGAGTTGCATATCAGATGTGACATAACACAATGTTATCTTCTTGTTCAAACATTCTTCATGAAAAAAATGGCAATCTATCTTAATGTGCTTTGTCATTTCATGGAAGGTGTTGTTAGAGGTAATGTCCATGGCGTTTTTGTTGTCAAAATACACAGTGGCAGGATGTGACAAAGTAACTCTCATATCACCTAGAATAACTGTAATCTAAGAAATCTCCATAGTCGTAGTAGACATGGCTCGATATTCAGCTTTAGTGGATGAGAGTGACACTTTTTGTTGCTTCTTACACTTTCACGAGATAAGTAATTCACCTAAAAAAACACAAAAGTCAGTCGTAAAGTGTTTGTTGTTAACATCTCCACCCTAGTAGGCATCCGTATATACTGATAAATCAAAAGACGAAGAAGAAGTTAAGAAAACCTCATTGTTAGAAGTATTTTTGACATATCGAATGATACGTAAAACAGTACTCATATGAACAGAAATTGGTGCCTGAAATTGACTAGTTATATGAACTTCATGAGAGATATCCGGTCTGGTAATAGTGAGATAAGTAAGGGCACCTATGAGTTGTTTGTACAGGGTGGGATCAGCTAATTTTTCACTATCAATGGATCTTAACTTTGTACCTAGAACTTCTAGTGTGTCTACTATTTTATTATCTGTGAGACCGTACCTTTCAATGTTATCATTTGCAAATTTAGTCTGAGATATAAAATACCCACAACTGTTTTTAGTAATTTCAATGCTCAAAAAATAGTTAAGGAGGCCTAAGTCTTTCATGTCAAATATTTCTTCTATGTATGCCTTAATGTTGTTGGGCAACTCCGCCCATGTAAGGGATCACCCTTGCATTGCCGATCCCAAGCCCGGATAAAGGAGGAGGGTTGTGTTAGGCTTCCGACAGCCAGCGTAAAACTTCGTCGGACTTTTATAACATAGATTACAAAAATTATGAGCATTGCTTTGGGGCATCCCCGTCTAGCGATGTGCTGCAGAGCCCGAATACAGTAAGAAGTAAGCAAGGGCCACTATATTTTCGCTCGAATGTAGTGAATCAATTGCAGAGAGGGTTCCCACATCATGGATGGGTGTGGGTAAAGAAGTTAGTCCCGCTACATTGCCACCCGAATATAGTGAAAAATTTTCAGAGAGGGTCTCCGCATTTTGATTATTAACGGATGCGGGGGGTAAAGAAGCTGGTCCTAGATAATAAGATTCGTATTGGTTCTTGGAATATCAGAATTTTATCCGATAAGCTAATGGAGGTGGTAGATATTATGATTCAGAGAAAGATTCATATTCTATGTTTACTAGAGACAAAATGGGTTGGAGAAAAAGCAAAGGAGATAGAGGATACATGTTTTAAATTATGGTTTATGGTACTCAGGTAAAGAAAAGGCTCGAAACGGAGTTGGTATTATCATAAATAAAGATTTAAAGGAGAGTGTAGTAGACATACAACGATATGGTGACCGAATCATGACGTTGAAATTAGTGTTAGGAGCAGAGGTTTTGAATATAGTTTGTGCTTACGCACCCCAAGTAGGACTAGAAGATAGTATAAAGATACTTTTTTGGGAAGAGTTAGATAAGGTGTTTCAAAAGATTTCACAAAGGGAGATGATTTGTTTAGGAGGAGATTTAAATTGACATGTCGGTAAAGAGGCATTAGGATATCAAGGGATTCATAGAAACTTTGGTTTTGGGGATATAAACGAGGAAGGTAGGGAGATTTTAAATTTTGCTATGGCATTTGATCTCTTTATAGTCAATACAATCTTCAAAAAACGAGATGAACATTTAATTACTTATAAGAGTGGCTTATCACAAACACAAATTGATTACTTTATTTGTAGAAAAAAAGATAGAGCGTGTTGTAAAGATTGTAAGGTAATTCCAGGAGAAAGCTTAACCACCCAACATCGACTTTTAGTTATGGATTTACAAATAAAAAAATGGACAAAAAAGAAAAGAGTGCATCAAGCTATTCGGACTAAATGGTGGAACCTCAAAAGCGAGAAAGAAGATATATTTAAACAGAAAGTCCTTCAAGGAGATGTTTGGAATTATGTTGGCACACCCTGTGATATGTGGAACAATATGGCTATACATATTAGGAAAGTGGCGCAAGATGTGTTAGGGGTATCTAAGGGAGGTGTACCGGCACAAAAAGAAGTTTGGTGGTGGAGTGAAGTAGTGCAAAATAAAATCAAGGCAAAGAGGGCATGTTACAAATTACATTATGCTAAGAAAACTAGTGAAACTTTAGAAGCTTATAAGAAAGCAAAGAAGGAAGCGAAAAAGGCCGTTAGTGAAGCAAAAGCTAAGATTTGGAAGGACTTATATAAAAAACTCAACTCAAAAGAGGGTGAAAGAGATATTTTTAGGATAGCTAGGGTTAGAGATAAGAAAACTAAAGATCTTAATTATGTTAGATGCATAAAAGACGAGGATGAAAAAATTCTAGTGGCAAATGATGATATAAGAAATAGATAGAAAAACTATTTTTATAATCTTTTTAATGAAAATAAAGATGTTAGTATTAGTTTAGGAGATTTAGCCAAGTCGAAAAAGTATATAAACCACAATTTCTACCGATGTATTCAAAAGAATGAAGTCAAAGAGGCTCTTAAACATATGAAGGGTGGTAAATAGGTAGGACCAGATAATATTCCTATAGAAGTTTGGAAAATACTAAGAGAAATAGGAATCACTTGGCTCACAAGACTATTTAATGAAATATGGAAAAACCAAAAGATGCCCGAGGAATGGAGAGAAAGTACACTTATACCCATATATAAGAACAAGGGAGATATTCAAAATTGTGCGAATTATCGAGGTATCAAGTTAATGAGTCATACTATGAAATTATGGGAAAGAATTATCGAAAGTAGGTTAAGACAAGTATCAAGTACAACAGAGAACCAATTTGGATTCATGCTAGGCAGATCTACTATTGAAGTGATTCACCTTTTGAGACGTCTTATAGAACATTTTAGAGCAAAAAAGAAAGACCTTCACATGATATTTATTGACCTAGAAAAAGCTTATGATAGGGTACCGAGGGAGGTTCTTTGGAGAACTTTGGAAAAAAGAGGTATCCCATTGACATATATTAACCTTATAAGAGACATGTATGATGGTGCAAAAACATGTGTGAGGACTCATGAAGGAACGACAGACTTCTTTGAAGTTAATATTGGGTTACATCAAGGATCAACTTTAAGTCCATACTTATTTATAATGGTGATGGATGAGTTAACAAAACATATTCAAGATGAAGTACCTTGGTGTATGTTATTTGCAAATGACATTGTATTAGTGGAGGAGTCTAAGGAAAAAGTTAATAGAAAATTGGAACTATGGAGAGAAACATTAGAAAGCAAAGGCCTCTGACTTAGTAGAACAAAGACAGAATATATGGAATATAAGTTTGATCATTTGGTTGCTTCAGAGGACATGGAAATTAAAATTGGCACACATTGCATTCCCCAAAAGGAAAGTTTTAAATACCTAGGGTCAATTTTTCAGAGTGATGGAAGAATTGATCGAGATGTTACACATAGAATTAATGCTGGTTGGTTAAAATGGAGAGGAGCATCAGGTATTCTTTGTGATAAGAAGATATCATTAAAGTTAAAAGGTAAATATTATAGAGCAGCAATTAGGCCTGCCATGTTTTATGGTTCTGAGTATTGGGCAGTTAATCATCAACATGTACAAAAGATGTCTGTGACAGAAATGAAGATGTTGAGATGGATGAGTGGTCATACAAAAAAAGACCGTATACATAATGAGGTTATTAGAAACAAATTAGGAGTGGCACCAATAGAGGATAAAATGAGAGAACATCGTTTAAGATGGTTTAGACATATAGAAAGAAGATCAAAAGAAGAACCTATAAGAAGGTTAGAAAAACTAAATTTGGAAAGTATTAAAAGAGGTAGAGGACGACCACAAAAGTGTTGGAAAGAAACAATAAAGAATGATCTAGATTATTGGGAGTTAACTACTAACATGGCACACAATAGGGATCTATGGAAACAAAGAATCCATGTAGCCGACCCCATCTAGTATGGGAAAAGGCTTTGTTGTTGTTGTTGTTGTTGTTGTATGCCTTAATGTTGTTGGGCAAGACTCCTTTTTCTTCCACGGCTCCCACATTTCCAAACTTTTTTCGAAAAAGAGGATAAGTGGTTTTGATATGTCACTTTCCTTACAATAGTGACAAATGGTGTCCTTGGTTGGCCACCGGCCCATGGGTTTCTTTGATCCTTCATTTTTTACATGCGGAGGCTTATATGTCTTCATGTTGGCTCCTGATTTGAAGGCGAAAAGAATGGTTTCTTTTGCAACATTAATATTTTTCAACATTGTTTCCTCTATAACAAGGTCGGCCAAAAACGAATCTCCTCTAGGTCTAGGTTGTCTATATATTAAATTTGATCTAATATTTTCAAATTAATCTCTTAACCCATGCATGAACAAAAAGAAATATTGATTGTCCAAAAACTCTTGAAATTCATCTAATTTTTAAAATTTTCCAAATTTATCTAAACTCTTAAGTTGAGTCCATAATTCCGAAAACTCATTATGATAGTCTCAAATCAATTTGAAAGACAAAATCATCTTAATAATGAAGTTTTTTCAAATATTCCATTTCAAATGCATTTTCGAAAGCACTAATTCTATTTCTAAGCTTATCATCTACATTTTAACAAATAATTCAAGTAATTTTTGCATTTATTTTTCTCATGATTTTAAGTTTTGCTTATATTTTTCATGAGCTTTAACAATCTCATCATCATTCAAACCATCAATATTCAAAATCGATTCATTTATTATTCCATCAATATAATCCCAAAAATCTTTTGACAAAAAATATTTTTCATGGTCTTCGCCCAACTTTGATAGCATTTTAGGTCAAGCATGCATCTAAATGTCTCATTTTTGCTTTCCATTTTATGCAAAATCAAAAGATTTAGACTAACCTCAAGTTTGGTATGATTTCTCGAAATCTGCACTCATGGCATGCTTCCCAATGCGCTCAATTTATTCAATCTGAGGCTCTGATACCATGTAAATTGTTGTCGATAATCAAATGTTGAAGCATCCACGAACCAATTTGTCAAAGCGCTAAGAACTCAAATCATCCAAATATGAATGTCACACACAAATATCTCAACAAGACTGCGGAAGCAAGTCAAACACCAAACAAAATTTGTGCAAAGACAGCATACTTTATTCATGAGTGAGTGGGGTATTTATAGAGATTACATATGTACATGAGAGACAAGAGAGAATAAAGAAAAACAAAATAAAGAGGTGTTCGCTAGCCAGCCTTGGCCAGCCACACTAGCCGTTGGGGCTCCCTATGGACTAACCGTTGGAGCTTCCAACGGTTATGGTCAAGGCCCTAGTGGCCCTGCGCCATTCCATCATGTGCATTGCCCGTGCCCTTATTACATTAATAGGGGTCCCCGAGTCACATTCTCGACAATCTATGTGTTTCATGGCCTTGGCAAGCTTCTTGGATTCTTGATGGTGCTCTAACATCTCTCTCGAAGCTTAAGCTCGTTGTTTGTACATCTATCTTCAACAACTATGGTTACCGACTAAAGTGTATGTGCCTTTAGTCCTTACAACCTCCAGGTTTCTTATTCGTCTTCTCATTATTGGTCCATTGAACACTCTGATATCATGTTGAATGAATATTATTGTCAAATAATGAAGTGTTTACACAATAAACATTAGAAAAGATCTCTAATGTTAATAAGATACATGGACTTTCGGGAATGGCAGGCCTCCTAGCTAATGCATTTTTTTCCACACTAACCCTGTTAAAAGATAGAAAAAGAACAAATCTCTGCTCCTCTTGGATCCATATCTGGTCGAATAGGAGATCTATGGTATAACTTTTAATATGTAGGGACATATTAAGAAATTAAGTTAGAAACCATTATAAAGAGAAAACTCTACACCCTAACGTAAAACCTAAAAGAGAAGAGAGAGAGTGGGCGGCTGTCAAGGACATGGTACCTATTGAAGAATATATGTATTTGCTATTTTTTAGAGTTATTTATGTAATTTCTCATATTTGGGTATTATTGTAATTGCCTCTAGTACTAAGGGCATTTTGGTCATTTTTTATTTTACAGCCCATTATAAGAGCTAGAAGTTTGTATTAGGGTTAGGAGTATGATTAATAGAAAGTGAGAAAGAAAGGGGGTGTGGCCTCCATTGAAGGGCCTGCCCCTCCTTAAAATCTCCATTGTTTACTCTTATGTTTTCTATTATTGATTATCCGTTGCGCTTCCCACTAATTTCAACAATGTCGACCCTCAAGCCTTTATAGATTTGATTTTTCATTATATGATAGATTGTCACTTTATAAGGGAGAAAGTGACTAGTGATGAATTCCTCTTTACACGTATCAAAATCATGGGATTAGTAATGCTTTGATCTCCCATTAAGTGAAAAAGTTGGGAATCATCAATTGTTTCCTTCCAACTTGAAGGGGAGTGTTTGAATGAATGTAGATATAGGATCTATATCCTAATATTCAGACTGCACTTACATATTTTTATGTTTCTTGTTTTCCCTTTTGCTAATGGGTATTTTCATCCATCCATATTTATAAGACTCATTTTCTTCCTCTAAAGGTGATGTTCTTTTATCTATGATCCAGTAGTCCATTGTTAACTAACCAACCTAAAAAAATCCTTTCAGATTTGGTTAAAAATTAACAGCTGGATTTGGATTCAAATTCATGTGCATAAGTTGTGATATCATTCATGCATGGACATGCACACACACATAGAGAGAGTTGTGGCTGGTAAGTAGCTTACAGTAATTTCAGATTTTTCAGATTCCCGAGTTCCTTTGGGACAGCTCCAGAAAGGGCATTAATGGCCAAGCTCCTGATGAGAGGAAAAAAGAAAAGGAGAACCCTGGGAATAAATGCAGTCTTTGCACGCTTTGTTTAATAGACAATTTGAATAATTTTTATGCCTAGCAACATAACAAGTAAACTAAAAAACATACAAAGAGGCATGGAGCGCAAGAGGAAGAGAGACACTTACAATGTTTCCATGGACGTAAGATTGCCAAAGAACGCTGGCAGTGGCCCTGTGAGATAATTCTGATCCAGTTTTCTGCAATATTACATGTTAATTAAGGCCAAAATTATGGAAAACTGATCAAGACAAAGAGATAAATCTTAAGAACAGAAGAGTCTATACAGAAATTTGAGTGACGTAAGATTCGCCAGAGATTCTGGTATGGTTCCCACGACACTCAACGCATACACTTTCCTAACATGACAAACAATTAAAACTGAAATAGTTCAGCTCAAACACAAGCGGAAAAAGAAAAGCAAAAGCTCACCTCGTGATATGCACATCGAGGTCTAAATACAAATAATTAGCTGGATTCCTCTCTTGATATAGTAAATTTCTGAGAGGAAAAATGCTACAACCTATTGAAAGGGAATAAAGAAACGGGGATGATGATAAAGGAAACAAGCATACATTTGAGTGATGTGGCAAGTAGCCCCATTATTGGCAGTGCAATCGCACTTGATTGCAGGATCATAGCGAGTGTCATCCATGGTGGAAGCATCAAGGGCAGTGCCACTGCATGGTTCAGTCAGATTCCACGAAACTTTGGATGTGAGATTCCAATGCCTTGATATGCTTCTGAAAGCGCTCACTGCTCATCAACCAAGAAAGAGGTCATCCAGTACATTAGTTAGAAAAGGCGCCTCTAAAGAAATGTTCTGCCTTCAACAAAATATAACACCCTGGAAAGTGGAGAGTAAGGGCGCCTATGGATGCGATTTCTGAGCCATCGAGTAGTGCTAATGTATCTTAGAAACTAGAAAGATGTTTTTGCATAAATTCTTCTCTGTTTTTTGACATTACAGGTTAAACAAAGGGGCCGAAGCCAACACAACCCTTGGGGTCGAACTCCCCCAGCAAAGGCAAGGGCATCAAAGCGCCCGGCCGTTGACCAAACGCTCAGGGTTCTGCATAAATTCTTCTTAATAGTACATGGTGGTGGAAAGAAGAGCGCCGGTGGTGAGGGCGGCAGATAATCGTGGTGGTGGCTGTGGATGGGGGAATGTTGAAAATGGCGGTATTGGCGCTGGTTGGTGGTGGTTATAACAGCGGAAGGAGATGGTGGCGATGATGGGGATGCGGATGGTAAAATTCAGCAAGAACTGAAGCTTCAACTCCTCAAAAATTTGTGCATTTCACCATCAATGATGATTTAAAGCATGATTAACACAGAAATGAATAGCTTTAATTGATCTCAAAAAGATATATGAAGCAACCACCATTAAACCGTCCCATCTCTGGATAAATAAAATAAGAAGCAATCTGAATCTTCCTATTTGCATCAAATAGTTGAGCTTCGGTGGTTTCAGTTTTTGCATTCCAGACACACAAAGCTCGATAATTCGCTAAAATTTAGTTTTCCACTATCTATAATGAGATAGACAATACCTTCTATTGGTTCCGTGACAGGCTGAGCTTGGGCAACGCCAACAACCACAACCACGAAAACAAAACCATTAAGAAGAAGAGAGTGAAGATCAGACGCCATGGATTTCACAGACTGGGAACCTCAAAGTGTATATCAGGGTTCACAGTTTCAGACTAAAGGGAAAGTTGATAAGATGGGCCTCCATATAATAGAAAAAAATACAACAATAATGTCACAAGATTGAAGTCAACCAATGAAAACCATCAGAGCTTTCTCTCTATCGTCAACCATTTTTAATGATTGTGATTTTTTCGAAAATACCCTTTAGAGTGGTTCTCTTTTCCAACTGCCATTTCTTCTATGGTGACGCTCTCTCTCTCATGTATATCATCCTTCTATTTGTGATCTTCAAAATCAAGGTCAACCTCTTAATTTTTTCTACGCTATTTTCATTCTTTTATACTCAGATCGACCTTGAAAGACTGCCCTCGCATTCATTGTTTACCACGCGTAACCTTTTTATATTTTATTTGTCTTTTTCTTACCACTGATAGCCACGTAGCGCCGTGTTGTAGGTGCCGCTCTTGGCATTCTTAAAGATGAGAACTATTCCCGTCGTGGTTGTTGTACCTTACGCGTCTACAACACGGCGCTACGTCGCTATCAGTGGTTAAAATATAAAAAGGTTACGCGTGGTAAACAATGAATGCGAGGGTAGGTTGGGTTTCAGTCGTTTCTTTTTCTACGCAAGCAGGTTGGGTTTCAGTCGTTTCTTTTTCTACGCAAGCAGGTTGGGTTCATGGAAGTAGACACGCGCCGAGAGAGAGAGATAACTAGTAATTCGTGGCAGCAGAGAGCTGGACGGCAACAATTGTCTCATCAACATGCTGGACGATGGGGTGAATACAACGGAGATGGGCCCGAGTGGTGGATGGAAGGCGGTTTTGACGGTTGGGTAAGGAAGTGCAATGACTACGAGTTCAGCGGGAGGGATTGAGATGGCAGTAGTGGTTTTGGGATCCTGACGGTGATTTCTAGCTGCGGTTGATGATGAAGATGGCGAAGCTGTGCTGAGATGAGAGTCACGATGGTTAAAGAGTTTGGAAATGGCGGTGAATAGGGCAGGTTGTGAGTTAGGTTAATGGCGATAGCGGGTGGCTATGAGCAGCTGAAGACACCGGATGGTTAATGAATGGGTATTTCAGGTTAGAGAATGATGGCAGAGGATGCCACGAGTATGATTTTCGTGGCACGCGCCCTTCTGCACTTCCTTCGGCAACTCTTTGGCGCATGCACCATACGATACACGTGCAAAGACGGGCGCACCTTTCATCCGGATCCTACCTTTCATCCGGACCCTCAATGACTTGAAACATTTCCTTTGTACATAATGATGTAAGTCATGTACGAGTCTTGTAACCGAGTAGAGTTGGATTCATCCAAATCCAAGTCCAAGTCCGATTGAATTGGGATTACAATAGGTCTGGATTAGAAGGTTAACTAATTCTAGTTAAGCCTAACCTTAAGTAAATTTAATGGAGAAATATTTCTTAGAATATTCAGCCAACTAGAAGCCACTAGTGGGTGCCGGCTACACTTGGAGTGACCCTATAAACACCCTAATGGCTGGGTATTGAGGGCATTCATTAACATTCCTTGAACTACCTAAACTTCCTTGAGTAAGTTAGGATTCCTGCAGCCTTAGGGAGTAAGAGAGACACTCGTGAGATCTAGGCTGTATGAGTGTAGCCGTGTGATAGTCATAAGCTGTGAGTAGTGCTAAGTTTGTCCTCTACTAATTCTTTGTTGAAATAAAGCTTCACAATCTTAGTTCTTTAAGTGATCTTCGTGAGCACCTATGCATGAGTGTGTACGTGGACCTTAGAACACCTAGAGAGCCTTCCGCATTACAGCATGAATGTAGGATGAAGAGAAACCTTTCTTCGAAGTGAAAATTGCAGAGGCTTCACACGTTCAGCGCATTTGAGTTTCGGTTGAAGAAGCGATTCTTCTTGTCATCAGAGGTTAAACCTCCGTTAATTGGAAACGAAAATTTGATCTGTGAGAGTTTGATATTAGAGCGTAAAAGCTCGATTCGCAAAGTAATTGGAAACATAAATTTGATATGTGAGAGTTTGGTATTAGAGCGTAAAAACTCGATTCGCAAAGAAATAATGACTGGAATGCATGCTGGAAAAAGATCGACACAGATCGGGAACTTGCAGAAAATTCTGGTGAAGAACAAGGAAGTTCTGCTAAAAGAAGTTGAGATCTAAAGTCTCTTCACCGATCCGAATGAGGTAAGCATGTAATTTCCTTGTTTAGGAGTAGATCTATTGAAGAGTGATAGATCGACACTTAGATCGAGCAAATCTAAGCTAGATCGAGAGAAAAGTTGCGTTCTTGAAGAACAATGCCAAAAAACCAGACCAACGGGAACAAAGTTTTGAATGATCTAAAATGTACTTGTTGTATACGATTTTTATTAGTCTAAGACTCCTAAGGAACATATCTAACCTTACAAGTGTGTAAGGAATTTAGATCTAAAGGGAATTCGATCTGGTCGGATTTGGTGAAGAAAGTTTAAAAAATTCTTGCGGGAACCTGAAAATCCATATATGAAATTTCTGAATTGTTTCTACGTTGAATTTTGTAAGTTTTTGCTTCTTTGGGAAAAGTTAACCACTAACTTGGTTAAGTACAAGCTTAAGAATAGATTAACATGCCAAGTGACAGCAGATCGAACCAGAATTACACGAGACAGGCAGTGGAGATAAGGCAGAACTCGAGCTGAAAGTGTGAGAGACAGAAACGCAGAAACATGAAATCAGTGCTTCATGCATAGTTAGTTTCGATTTGTAATTATTGGAGCTTTTGGCTGAAAATTAGTGTGTAGACTGTACGTTGTTTATCGTGGTCAGAAATTATTGAAACAAATTTGGAGTTGTGTTAGAATTGTATCGAAATACCGTTGCAAATTCAGGTGCACTCGGGTTTGTAAGTCTAAAAAGAGTTTCAGCATCTGTAATGTGGTCCTTGTGAAGTCTTGAGTGAGTGTTTCTTTTGTAAACTAGTTGTAAGGGTTGTGTTGAAGCTTACACAAGATGAGAAAGGCGCGAAAAGAGGTAGTTGAAGAAGTCAGCTCCTCCGAAAGGCCTTCAACAGACGAGGTGTTGATAGAGATTTTGCAACACTTGTCCAGTTTGCAGTTGACACAGGTGCAGTTGCAGGAAAGCCACGAACGACTAGCTGTTCGGATGGATTCCATGCAGGTGCAGCAGTCTAGTCAGAAACAGAGGCAAAACACGCTTAGGTGTTGAGTCCAATTCAACTTGCGTATGAGCACGAAACGGCATGCATCTCTAACCTATCTTTCTCTGAAAATAAAAATTCCAGCATCATTCAGGGGTGTTCGGGATAGGAAGTCGATTGAAAACTTCCTATAGGATTTAGAGAGATATTTGAGTGTCTTTCAAGTAGCAGAAGATAGCAAAGTGTTATTTGCTATGTTATTTTTAAGAGAAGACGCGAAAGTGTGATGGCGAAGCAGAGAGTTAGCTGCCATGGATGGAGGTGTGACTCTCCCTTCCACTTGAGTAGAGTTTAAGAGAGATTTGAGGGGTTAATTCATGCCAACAAATTGAAGTCATGGGACTCATGAGCTTCTCACTAAGCTCAAGCAAACGAGTACACTTCATGAGTATGTGGAGAAATTTAGCTCTCTATTGTTGGATATTCGAAACATGATCGAAGAGAATAAACTATTTCATTTCGAACAAGGTCTCTAATCTTGGGTTCAAGTGGAGCTAAGGAGGAGAAATTCATTGATCGTATTGGAGGCAATTGCAGCCGTGGAAGGCATTGTGAACCTTCAATCCTTTATGAGTGGGGGTGATGAATCAACAAAGAAAAAGAAGAAGAAAAATAGTAATATCGAAAATGGAAAAAGTAAACCAAGAAGTGGAAGAAAAAGAAAGGAACAACCGAAAACTCTAAGGAGAGAACGATTGAATCTAAGGAAAGAATGACCAAAATAAAAACAATAAGGAATCGAGTGCTTGTTTCATATGTGAAGGCCCACACCTTATGAAATTTTTCCCAAAGAAGGCAAAAGTGATAGCCATTATAGCTGAGGATGAGACGGCAAGGGCCACCACCAAGCCACTAGCTTCCAACTCTTGGGTGCAGCATGTGTGAGAGATAACCACGCAAGAGCTTGGTGTTCATAGAGACGTGCATTGGGACAACCACGGTGATCACTTTAGCAAATACGGGTGCATCCCACTCCATTATTTCCATGACTACGGTTACTCAATGAGGTCTAAGACTAGAGCCTTCAAAGCAAAGACTAAAAATGGGTCAACACTCATGCGAAGATCCAAAGAAAGTTTATGCCATCGAAGGTTGGGAAACTTCTAGAGACGTAGGAGAGCTACAGAGTTTTCTAGGGTTAGCTAATTACTACCAAAAATTCATTCGAGTTTTTTCGAAAATAACAACATCCTTGACCGAGGCACGCACTTATGCATCCTTCCTCCAACAACTCGTAGGCGTGTGCACCATACGATGCACGTGTGGAGAGGCACACACCTTTCATTTGGACGCTCCATGGCTTAACAGATCTCCTTTGTATACATACCTTATATATAGTCATGTAAGTGAGTCATGTACATGAGTCTTGTAATCGGGTGGAGTTGGATCCATCCAAATCCAAGTCCAAGTCGGGTTGGACTGGGACTAGACTAGGGTTGGTTTAGGGGTTAACTAATCCTAGTTAAGCCTAACCTTAAGTGAGCTTAGTGGAGGAATATTCCTTGGAATATTCAACCAGCTAGAAGCCACTAGTGGGCACCGACTATACTTGAAGTGAATATAAATATCCGAGTGGCTGGGTATTGAGGGCATTCATTGACATTCCTTGAACTACCTAAACTTCCTTCAGTGAGTTAGGATTCCTGTAACCTTAGGGAGTGAGAGACACACTCATGAGTTGGAGTGTTTACTAGGAGTGAGTCCTAGTGAGATCTAGGCTGGATGAGTGTAGTCGTGTGAGAGTCATAAGCCGTAAGCAATGCTAAGTTTCTCTTATAGTGATTCTTTGTTTGAAATAAAGCTTAACAATCTTAATTCTTTAAGTGATCTCCATGAGCACCTATGCGTGGATGTGTGCATAGATCTTAGAACACCTAGAGAGCCTTTCACATTATAGCATGAATGTAGGATGAAGAGAAACCTCTCTTCGAAGTGAAAACCAACCGCAGAGGCTTCACACGTTTAGCGCATTGGAGTTTTGGTTGAAGAAGGAAGCGATCCTTCTTGCCATCACATGTTAGTAGACCTCCATTAATTGGAAATGAAAAACTTATCCATGATGGAGGAGATCGCGAGGGTCAGTGGTGGGATTTTGTGGAGTGAAAAAACATAGAGGAGTGAATTCGTTTTGTTAATCAAGGAAAAGTTATGTTTCTCACTGATATTTTCCAAATCTTGTTCTTAAAGTTTTTTTTTTTTTGTTTATAGGCTCATCCGGGGACCACCAAGAGCTGAATCCCTAGCTAAACCAGTTTTAAAACTTCAAGGTGCTCCTCAACTCATAATTAGAGTCAATTCTAGTGCGAACCCTAGGCTGGTCGTGGGGGAAGTGACTAGATCCGGAAGGATCTATCAACCCCCGCACCTACAAAGTGCTAAAAAGGTGGTCAGTGTGTCTGGCCCCTCAAAAGCATGTATTCCTAGAGTTCTGCCAAAAGCAGACAATGGGAAAGTCGTCCTAAACCCTTATGATTTCGAAAACCATCTTTCAAAGATTCCTATCCACATGTCCATCCTAGAGCTTATACAAACTTCGCCTAGGCATAGACTCGTGCTAGAGAAAATTCTAGAAAGAGCCAAGGTTAGTTCGAACATAAGTCTGGAATCCCTGTCTGACCAAGTGGTATTAATAGGAGCAAAATCGCCCATCACTTTCTTGGAACATGATATAGATAGACCCTACGAGTCCCACAATTAGGCCCTGCATATCGAGGTAGTTCTGAATAACCATTCTTTGGACAGGTGCCTAGTCGATGGGGGAGGAGGGCTTAACATCCTTCCACTTCATGTGGCGTATCAAATCGGAGTCACCTTGACTTCTGTAAACCCAAGCCCCATCGTTATCACTGGATATGATGGGAATGAGTCTAGGCCTTTAGGATCGATCGAACTCCCGATGGAAACGGGAGGGATCACACACACGGGGGTGTTCCATGTCTTGGACATCCACCCCCATTATAACCTGTTGCTAGGAAGGCCTTGGATACACAGCTTGTGCGCTGTGCCATCCACCTTCTACAGGTGTGTCAAGATCCCTTTCAGGGACCAAGTCATGGTGATCCTAGGTGAGAGTCACCCTCAGCTTCAGGGGATCATAAACTCCCCTTGTTTGTCGAGCTCCCATGCCCATGAGGCTAACTTGGGGCAGACCATGGTCGAGCCGCCAAGGCTCATGTTAAACAACCCTAGGAAGGTTGTGTATGTGAAGAGACCGCCCAAAGCATTCCCCCTCCCGATCCTAACCCTTTTAGGAAGACCCAAGCATCCCCTATTTCAAAAACCCCTGGACAAGAAGCCATACGAGCATGATATGGACGACAGCAAGTTCCAGGACCACGATTTGTATCAAAATTTTTCAAAAAATAAGAAATCGTGGAACATGTTGTTGAATATGGGCTACACGCCCTATAAAAGTCTAGCGGCACAAAACCAGGGTCTCCTAGAGCCCATCCTTCCTAGGGCCAACCCAAGCCGATACAGGATCGACTATACTCCCAAAATACCGCCAGAGCCACCCCTTGTGACCACCTGGGTCAAGGGTGCCCTGGAGCCTACCCTAGAAGAGACCTACGATTTAGACCTCCTATTTCGAGTCTAACCCGTAGTGTTTTCCCTTTGTAGGTATGATGGAAGATCCCTTTCATAAAAATACAAAAACATTTGGAAAACTTAAAATAAAAAAAATCGAAAAAGAGGAAAAATAAAAAACAATGGAAAAACTGTAAACACCCCGAAATCCCACGAATTCCTCAAACCAACCTAGTTTTGTAAAAGCAGCCCCAAAGGGCTATTTTGAGTCTGGAAACCCAGGAGCCTTCTAGATAACCCTGTACATATGTTTTAAACTTTGTATGTTTTAAATATGTATAATATGTTTTAAAAAAAAAAAACTGTTAAAATATGTTTTGAAACCCCACAAAGTAAGCTTATTCTAATCACGATAGGACCAGAAGAGCTAAAGAGAGTCTGGAACCGGAGCACATGTCGAGCCCGGCACAACAACTCTTGTGTTGAATCCACGCCCAGGACCTCGAACGTCCAAGACCCTGTTATAATCAGACATCACTTGAAATCAGCTTCGGAAGGCGAAAATAGAAGCGGACGATCATGTTGGCGAAGACCCAACGCAGACGGAGTACTGATGCTGTCAGACCCCGCACAAACCGTTCGTTTTAAACACAGCCTGAAGGAGTCAGAATTCAGTTTGGATTGGATCTGGATCATATATATCCAGATCCCAATCCAAACCTATGTGTGGACTTGGATTTGGATTTGGATCCAGAGATCCAATCCAATATCTCTATCCATGGCCCACATCACCTTCTCATAAATAAAGGTGGGGCCCACTTTAAATTCACGTGGGATTATGGGCATGAGAGAGAGTGGGGGAGGATAAGATTTGAGTGTGTTTGTAATTAAGCTTGACTTGTGTGTCAAGTTTGGGGTTAATCATCTGGGTTAGCCAAATTAACATTGGTTTAAGCTTGTAATTAGCCAAAACCTAACCTAGGGCTGCACCAACATGATGCAACAAGGTCTATGGGTTATGCAAAGGGAGCTTCCTAACCCAATCCTAATCAAGAACCCCTAATCCTAGCCTTTTACCCTAATCCCGGCCTAAACCTAGCCTAATCACCTAACCCACTTCCCTAATCCCGGCCTAATCCCAACCTCATCACCTAACCCACTTCCCTAATCCTCCCCTAAACCTAGCTTAATTTCCCTAAACCTAACCTAATCCTAGCCTAATCACCTAACCCATCTCACTAAACCTCACCCCAAAACCAACCCACCTAGCTAAACCCTAAACTCCTAAACCACCCCACCTAAACCTAGCACACCATCTACCTAAAACCCCTTGTATTAAAATATCTGGCCCCTCCTCAAAACTGGCCCACCTTATCACCACACCGCCACTACCTAAACCACCTTACCACCTCCTCAAAACCAGCCCCAACCGCCATCTCCAACCCTATATAAACCCCCCCTAAGGGGCGGGTTTTTCATTCACTCCGGTCCACCTTGGCCCGTCCCCTTCCAGCCGAGCCTTCCACCTTGCTCCACCTGCACCACTGCCTCCCATCCAAGCTCCACCTCCACCACCACTGCTTCCACCAAGCTCCACCTCGCGCCACCTTCATCTCCCGGCTGAATCCCATCCACCCGAAGCACCCGGCTTCCCCTCTTCCATCCGCCAGCTTCTCCACCTTCCGGTTAGTACCCCCACTTATCTCCACCCCTTCTTCACTCCCCCTCCACTCTCAACCACCCACACCACCACAACCTCCCGCCAACACCACCTACCCGTCATCCCTACCCATTCGGCCAGACCTCAACCATTTCCATCACCCGCCTTGAACCACTTCCCCTAGTTACACCCGGCCACCCTACTTGGCTCCCTAGGACCTCTCCTTCCACTCTCCACCAGCCCTTGGCTCTACCTTACACCATACCCTAGCTAGCCCCCTTCCTATCCATAATATCCCTAGCCACCCTAACAGCTGGCCACCACCAAGCTCCCCTTAGTCGGCCACTCCAACCGAATGTACCAAACCCACTCGGCCAGCCATACACCCTCCCTTAGGCTCCCCCTTAGCACCACCTTTCCTAACACTACACCCTCCCTTAGTGACCCTCCTTAGACACCTTAACCCAAAGCACCAAGGCAGCCCCTTCCTAGCAGCCGGCCACCTTCAAGGCGCCCTTTCCGCGCACCCAAGGCACCCGGCCAGCAGCTCCCCTTGCCGTTCAACTCCGAGGAGCTCCCTCTTGCAGCCCAAGGTGAAGCCCAAGCAAGTCACCTCCGGACCAGCTATAAGTAAGTGCCTAACTCGGTCCTTAGTTGTAGACTTGCTTAAATTAAATTTGATACGGGGTTGTAATAACGGAGCATAGTCTCCCCCTGCTTGTAATAACGTGGCATGGCACACCCACACACACGTGCACTTGAGCCTACCTCGCTCTTAGTTGTGCACGATTTTGGACACACACGGGCCTAATCAGCCCCTAAGATATAAATTTATGTATATACTTTAAATTACGTAGGGTTTTGCTTAAGTTGGGTGTGTTGTCTTTCAATTCAAGCACGCACACACATTGAGCCTTCGCTCTTATTTCTAAGACCCAAGTAAGGGCCGTGTTATACTATCCTTGGGTTTAACTTCAAGTCGTGTGCGTAGTACTTCAATTCAAGCACTCACACACATTGAGCTTCCGCTCTTATTCCCAAGACCTTAGTTAAGGCCATACTGCAATTTATATTTGGGTTTAATTTCATGTCGTGTGCGTAGTACTTCAATTCAAGCACTCACACACATTGAGCTTCCGCTCTTATTCCCAAGACCTTAGTTAAGGCCATACTGCAATTTATATTTGGGTTTAATTTCACGTCGTGTGCGTAGTACTTCAATTCAAGTACTCACACACATTGAGCTTTCGCTCTTATTCCCAAGACCTTAGTTAAGGCCATATTGCAAGTTATATTTGGGTTTCATTTCATGTCATGTGTGTAGTATTTCAATTCAAGCACGCACCCACATTGAGCCTTCGCTCTTATTTGCAAGACCCAAATAAGGGCCCATATATACCTTATATACGTATTTCCCTTCGATCTTTATATTACAAGTCATTTCCCTTAAGTCATTTCCCTTCGGTATTGTCTTTAAATTCGGGTTTTCCCTTTGGAGTAGCGTGAGTTTGCATTGCATATACGTCATACCACGAGTTAGGACGCATATTGCATCAAAGCAAACCCCGTACTCCCGCTCAAAATTGCCACATTTAGTGGAGTATTCATAACACACACCTAGGTGGCCCGTAAAGGGATAAAAAGAAAGACTTAGGCACGTGCAAATCCACGTGATCTAAAAAATTGAAAATCCTACAAACAAGACCCGAATCAAACACCTTGAACCGCTTTCGTAGGTCCTTATATCCAAAACTCGATTTTTAAAGTGTACAGACTGACCCTTGCGCATCGGTGCAAGAAGGTCTACGACGACAAGAGCTTGCTTGCTCACAGTCGCCATGTTAGAAGTCAGGTTCTGGAATATATCTTTGCTAGCTTAGGTAAGCTAGCTGGCACGCCTTGTTTATTCAAATAGGACTTAGACACACGAAAAGGTTCACTCCAGGCCTAAGAAACCAGGAGGCAGAGATTTTCTACGTCTACAAAAGATTGGCATGCCCGGTGGGATGTGAGTCTTTCAAAAATTGAGTTAGTCTAGAAACTTACGAAAAGATTTTCAAAAAGGTGTTGTTTTAACTTATTTTCTTTACTTGTACTTAGGAATTTTGAAAAAAGGCTTGAAAGCATGTCAAAATCCAACCCAAGTGAAGTGTCGAGCCAAGGCTCATGCGCATCAAGTTCTCACTCTAGGAGGATTTTCAAAAACAAAATCAAACTAGACGAGATAGAGGACGTGAGAAGGGAATTCGAGGCCAAAATCGATGCTCTTAGCCAAGAGGCTGAAGTAGGCGATTCATGTTCATCAAACGGTGAACAAAGGGCCAAAAGAAAATCTGAAAAACCTCGCAAGCACAAAGAGGCCTCCGTAATGGAAGGAAACCAATACCACGAGTCCTTCACACAAAAGGACCGTAAAGCCCTATAGCAGCTGCTGAAAGGGCAAAATAAAGAGAAAAGGAGTTACGCCCTGTCTGATTTCCTTCCTATAGATTACGAAACAGACAGTGACGATGAAATACCAAACTTCCATCGGTATGATGGCATGGGAGACCCTAGGTCTCACTTGCAACTTTTCTCGCGTCGAGCCCATAAGAAGAAAAAGGACTCGATGAAATGGGTGTATTGGTTCCCTTTATCCCTTAAAGGCACAGCTGCCAAATGGCTGGCTTCCTACGACTTAAGCCAGTTCGCTACTTTTGAAGAGTTAGCGAACTGCTTCATGCAAAGGTTTGCACACAATGTAGAAGTCACGCTGACTCTAAATACTTTAAGGGATACAAAGTAAGGCATGAACGAAGACGTACATGCCTTCATTATACGATGGAGGTCACTTTTGGAACAAGTGCGAGAGCCCATATCCGAAGGATGCGCAGTCATGCTCATCTTGGATAACTTTAAAAGCGAGTTAAAAAACCTTCTCTCGCTCCATGAGATCTCAACTTTCCATAAGTTGATCAAAAAGGCATCCCTTTTCGAAACGAACTTGAGAAAAGGGACATACGATCACTTATGGAAAGGAAGTACCGTTTCTAAAACCCGCTTGGAAAAGCCCATCATTTATGGACTACCCACGATGGACAAAGGGGCAAAACCCCATAAAATCGCCAATGTCCGGGTGGATCTAGGCGTGGCAGGTACTTCTAAAAATTTTGAAAAGCTAGAAAACAAAAGGGAGCGAAACTTTCAAAAACCGATTGAAAAATGGGAGTACACTCCGTTGGGGTCCCCTGTGTCGGAGGTCCTAGACCTCCTACTTGCCCAGGGCATGATAGAACTTCCCGAAATCCCCGAAGGAGTCACTTTCAAAGGGGGGTATTTAAATCGATTTTGCAAATATCATCGGCTCAAAGGCCATGATACCAAACGCTGTTTCTCCCTTTTAAATAAAATTGAGAACTTGATAGTACAGGGTCGGCTCCAGGTCACTGCGAAACCTGAGCCACCTCAAGCTATCTTCAAAGAACCCTTTCCCAAGCATACCAGTGGCAGTGGGAAAGGAAAAGAGGTATGTACCCTCACCTTTTCAAAGGAACTAGCGCAAAAACCTGAGTCTGGTCGACCCACTTGTGTGCCCACTCTTGTACTATACAAGAAGCCCACCCAAGTCGTCATTCGGGGACCACCAAAAGCTGAATCCCCGGTTAAACCAGTTTTGAAACTTCAAGGTGCTCCTCAACTCATGCTTAGAGCCAAATTTAGTGCGAACCCTAGGCTGGTCGTGGGGAAAGTGACTAGATCTGGGAGGATCTATCAACCCCCGCACCTACAAAGTGCTAAAAAGGTGGTCAGTGTGCCTGGCCCCTCAAAAGCATGTATTCCTGGAGTTCTGCCAAAAGCAGACAAGGATAAAGTCATCCTAAATCCTTATAACTTCGAAAACCACCTTTCAAAGATTCCTATCCACATGTCTATCCAAAAGCTTATACAAACCTCGCCTAGGCATAGACTCGTGCTAAAGAAAATTCTAGAAAGAGCCAAGGTTGATTCGAACATAAGTCCGGAATCCCTGTCTGCCCAAGTGGCTTTAATAGGAGTAAAATCGCCCATCACTTTCTCGGAATATGATGTAGATAGACCCTACGAGTCCCACAATCAGGCCCTGCATATCGAGGTGGTTCTGAATAACCACTCTCTGGACAGGTGCCTAGTCGATGGGGGAGGAGGGCTCAACATCCTTCCACTTCATGTGGCGTATCAAATCGGAGTCACCTTGACTTCAGTAAACCCAAGCCCCATCATTATCACGGGATACGATGGGAATGCGTCTAGGCCATTAGGATCGATCGAACTCCCAATGGAAACGGGAGGGATCACACACACAGGGGTGTTCCATGTCTTGGACATCCACCCCCATTATAACCTGTTGCTAGGAAGGCCCTGGATACACAGCTTGTGCGCTGTGCCATCCACCTTCCACAGGTGTGTCAAGATCCCTTTCAGGGACCAAGTCGTAGTGATCCTAGGTGAGAGTCACCCACAACTTCAGGGGATCATAAACTCCCCTTGTTTATCGAGCTCCCAGGCCCATGAGGCTAACCTGGGGCAAATTGTGATTGAGCAACCAATGCTCGTGTTAAACAACCCTAGGAAGGTTGTGTGTGTGAAGGGGCCTCCCAAAGCAGGCCCCCTCCCGATCTTAACCCTTCTAGAAAGACCCAAGCGTTCCCTATTTCCAAAGCCCCTAGACAAGAAGCCATATGAGCACAATATGAACGACAGCAAGTTCCAGGACCACGATCTTTATCAAAACTTTTCAAAAAATAAAAAATCGTGCAACATGTTGTTAAATATGGGCTACACACCCTACAAAAGTCTAGGGGCACAAAACCAGGGTCTCCTAGAGCCCATCCTTCCTGGGGCCAACCCAAGCCGATATGTGATCGGCTATACTCCCAAAATACCGCCAGAGCCACCCCCTGTGACCACCTAGGTCAAGGGTGCCCTAGAACCTGCCTTAGAAGAGACCTACGATTTAGACCTCCTATTCCGAGTCTAATCCGTAGTGTTTTCCCTTTGTAGGTATGACGGAAGATCCCTTTCATAAAAATACAAAAACATTTGAAAAACTTAAAATCAAAAAAATCGAAAAGGACGAAAAACCAAAAACAATGGAAAAACAAAAACTCGAAAATAGAGTGCTTTGTATAGTTCCTAAGGTTCTTGTTTTACAAAAACCCAAAAAAATTGAAAATTTGGAAAATACCAAAAAGATTGTGTATATAGCTGCTCTTGGTAGGACTTTGGCGAAAGAAAAAGATTTCGAAAGAAACGTCGTCTGCATAGCCAGACCGAAAACTTCAAAATCAATTGCAAATCCGAGTACAAAACCAGGTCTTTTTGAAAATCACGCATCAAATTCCCTCGGGTCTATAACCCACGAGAATGATCGAAGCCTAGAAGTGGATCCCCTAGAGGAAGATCCCACTTCTGAGCTCCCAGAACTTTATAAAATTCTCGATTTTGACTTCCAGTTCAGTAGGAGGAGATTTCATAAAGGTGAACCTAGGGGATGATTCCAATCCCAAAACCATGAAAATAGGCGCATGCTTGCATGAACATGAAAGATTAGCACTCATTGCATTTCTACGAACCTATTTAGATGTGTTTGCATGGACGTATAAAGACATGCCGGGCATAGACCCCAGCATCGTCGAACATCGTCTTCCCTTAGATGCGGATGTAAAACCCATAAAGCAGAAGCTTAGGAATATACACCCGAATGTACACACGCAAGTCAAAGAGGGTTTAGAAGATCTGTTAAAAGCAGGATTTATAAAACCCATTGCGTATTCTGATTGGTTGTCAAACATCGTGGTAGTTCGAAAAACCAATGGGAAAATTCGAATATGCATCGATTTCAGAAACCTGAATAAGGCCACTCCAAAGGATAATTATCCTTTACCAAACATAGATTTGATAGTCGATAGTACTCCAAATCATGAAATGTTTTCGTTTATGGATGGCTATTCAGGCTATAATCAAATCAAACTAAGTCTACGAGATCAAGGTAAGACCGCCTTCACAACCCCATGGGGCACGTACTGCTATACAGTCATGCCCTTTGGTTTGAAAAATGTCGGCGCGACATACCAACGAGCCATGACCACGATCTTCCATGATCAGATTCATGAGCTCGTAGAAGTGTATGTAGATGATCTCTTGGCGAAATCCAAAACCCGATGCACTCCTATCGAATGTTTGCAAAAGATTTTTGAAAGGCTTAGGCTTTACAAAGTAAAGCTAAACCCTCAAAAATGTGTATTCAGGGTAGAATCAGGGAAGCTTCTGGCTCCACCCTCCAATCTCACCCAAATTCGTAGCCTCCACGGTCGATTACAATCCATTCGTCGATTCATATCAAATCTGGCGACTAGATGCCAACCCTTCAACAAACTGTTGAGGAAGGGCACGAAATTCTTATGGGATGACGAATGCCAGAAGTCCTTCGAGAGACTAAAGGCATACCTAGTTAATCCCCCCGTTTTGAATCCTCCAAAGGAAGGAAAACCGCCTTTACTCTACATCTCCATGCATGCGAATGCATTAGGAGCCCTATTGGCTCAATACAAGGATGGCACCCATAAGGAGTATGCCATCTACTATATTTCGAAAACTCTCCTGGCTTATGAATTAAATTATCAAGCCATGGAGAAGATGTGCTTGGCCCTAGTCTGGGCCTGCCAGAAATTTAGACACTATTTCCTAGATCATGAGATCTGGATAGTGTCCAAGCTTGATCCAATCAAGCACTTGTTCGAAAAACCCATTCTCACAGGTAGATTGGGCAAATGGCAACTCCTTCTAATGGAGTATGACCTGAAATACCATCACCAGATCTCCATTAAGGGGCAAGCCCTAGCAGATTACGTGGCTGAGTTCCCCCTGGAGGACACATATCCCACGCTAAGGTATATTACAAAACCATTTCCAAAACCACATTTTGGCAAACAATTTCGAAAACCAAGTGTGGAAGATGCACTTCGATGGGGCACGAAACCAATGAGAGGTTGGTGCTGGGGTCATCCTCATCTCCCCTGAAAAGAGCGAGATTCCTGTAAACACCCCGAAATCCCACGAATTCCTCGAAACAATATGGTTTTGTAAAAACAGCCCCGAAGGGCCATTTTGAGTCTGGAAACCCAGGAGCCTTCCAGACAACCCTATACATATATTTTGAACTCCGTATTTCAAAAATATACAATATGGCTTTTAAAAACCTTTTTAAAACATGTTTTGAAACCCCGAAGCACCTTGGCCTAATCCAGACAGGACCAGGAAAGCTAAGGAGAGCCCGGAACTGGAGCACATGTCGAGCCCGGCACAGCAACTCTCGTATCAAATCCACACCCCCAGGATCTCGAATGTCCAAGACCCTGTTATCATCAAAACATCATTTGAAGTCATCTCCGGAAGGCGAAAATAGAGGCGGACGATCATGTTGGCGAAGACCCAACGCAGATGGAGCACTGATGCTGTCAGGCCCCGCACAAACCGTTCGTTTCGAACACAGCTCGAAGGAGTTAAAGTTCAGTTTGGATCGGATCTGGACCATATATATCTAGATCCCAATCCAAACCCATGTATGGACTTGGATTTGGATTTGGATTCAAAAATCCAATCCAATATCCATATCCATGGCCCACATCACCTTCTCATAAATGGAGGTGGGGCTCACTTGAATTTCACGTGGGATTATGGGCATGAGAGAGAGTGGGGGTGGATAAGATCAAGTGTGTGTTGTAATTAAGCTTGACTTGTGTGTCAAGTTTGGGGTTAATAATGTTGGTTAGCCTAATTAGGTGGGTTTAAGCTTGTAATTAGCCAAAACCTAACCTAGGGCTGCACCAACATGATGTGGTTAAGGTCTATGTGCCATGCAAAGGGAGCTCCTTCACCGAAACCTAACCAAAAATACCTAATCCTAGCCTTCCACCCTAATCCGCCCCTAATCTGAGCCTAATCACCTAACCTACTTCCCTAATCCCGGCCTAATCCCAACCTAATCACCTAACCCACTTCCCTAATCCTTCCCTAAACCTAGGTTAATTTCCCTAAACCTAGCCTAATCCTAGCCTAATCACCTAACCTAGCTCACTAAACCTCACCTTAGAACCAACCCACCTAACTAAACCCTAAACCCCTAAACCACCCCTAGCCCACAACCTACCCAAACCACTTGTATTTAAAATATCTGGCCCTACCCTTTCCAACCCACCTTATCATCATACCACCCTACCTAAACCACCTAACCACTACCCCAAACCCAGCCCTAACCGACCTAACCCAGCGCTATATAAACCCCCCCCCCCCTTGGGGGCGGGTTTCATCATCTAGCAGCCCTCACCTTCCCAGCCGGGTCCTCCACTTCCCAGCTCAACCAAACCACCACCTGCTCCACATCCTGCCATCACCTACTCCACATCCCGCCACCACCTGCACCACTACCTTCCAGCCGAGCGCCACCACCACCACCACATTCATCCGGCTGACTCCTTACTACCCGCCACCCTCTCTTCACCCGGTAAGTCCCCTACATCCTACCTTACTACTTCTTCACTCCCTCTCCACTCTCAGCCACCTAATCCACTCCCATAGCACCCTAACACCTGCCCTTCCACTTGCTGCCACCAGCCCCACTCAGTCGAACCCATAACACCCTAACATCCCGCCACCACCTAGACCTTTTAGCTCCATTCGGCCACCCTATCCGACTCCCTAAAACCTGCCCGTATCATCCCAATACACCTACTACAACGACTACCACCTGGCCCCATATCCTAGCTAGCTCCCCTACCTTACATCACTCCTAGCCACTCTAACTACCCGCCACCACCAAGTCCTCCCAGTCGGCCACTCCAACCGACTGTCGTTTCATTCGGCCACCCTAGCAACCCGCCAACCAGTATGACCTTCGCTCTTATTTGAAAGACCCAAGTAAGGGCCGACCTATACTATTTGGGTTTTCATTTCATGTCCTGTGTGTAAGTCTTTCAATTCAAACACTCACACACATTGAGCCATCGCTCTTATTTGAAAGACCCAAGTAAGGGCCGACCTATACTATTTGGGTTTTCATTTCATGTCGTGTGTGTAAGTCTTTCAATTTAAGCACTCACACACATTGAGCCTTCGCTCTTATTTGAAAGACCCAAGTAAGGGCCATGTTATACTATTTGGGTTTAATTTCATGTTGTGTGCGTAGTACTTCAATTCAAGCACTCACACACATTGAGCTTTCACTCTTATTCCCAAGACCTTAGTCAAGGCCATACTACAAGTTATATTTGGGTTTAATTTCATGTTGTGTGCGTAGTACTTCAATTCAAGCACTCACACACATTGAGCTTTCGCTCTTATTCCCAAGACCTTAATCAAGGCCATACTGCAAGTTATATTTGGGTTTAATTTCATGTCGTGTGTGTAAGTCTTTCAATTCAAGCACGCACCCACATTGAGCCTTCGCTCTTATTTGCAAGACCCGAGTAAGGGCCCATATACATACTCTATATACATATCTCCCTTCGGCATTTACATTACAAGTCATTTCCCTTCGGTTATTTCCTTCGGTTATTTCCCTTCGGTTATTTCCCTTCGGCATTGTCTTTACATTCGGGTTTTCCCTTTGGAGTAGCGTGAGTTTGCATTGCATCTACGCCATACACGAGGTAGGACGCATATTGCATCAAAGCAAGCCCCGCTCGAATTCGCCCATGTAGTGGAGTGTTCATAACACACAAACTAGGTGGCTCATAAAGGGATAAAAGGAAAGACTTAGGCACGTGCAAATCCACGTGATCTAAAAATCTGCAATCGCATCTAAAAGACCCGAATTAGACACCTCGAACCGCTTCGTAGGCTTTCTATCCCAAAAACTCGATTTTTGCAAAGCGTAAAGACTGACCCTTGCGCATCGGTGCAAGAGGGTCTGCGACGACAAGAGCTCACTTGCTCACAGTCGCCACGATTAGAAGTCAGTTTAAATATATCTTCGCTAGCTTAGGTAAGCTAGCTGGCACGCCCTATTTATATAAATAGGCCTTAGACGCACAAGAGGACCTATTCCAAGCCTAGAAAAGGCGAAGAGGCGTCGGGGATTTCCGCACGTCTACAGAGATTGGCACACCCGGTGGGACGTGAGCCTTTCAAAAATCAAGTTTTTAAAGTAGAAGTTTTACAAAATTTTTGTAAAAAGGTGTCATTTTAACTTATTTTCTTTGCTTGTACTTAGGAAATTTTGAAAAAGCTTGAAAAGCATGTCAAAATCCAATCCAAGTGAAGTGTCGAGCCAAGGCTCATGCGCATCAAGTTCTCACTCTAGGAGGATTTTCAAAAACAAAATAAAACTAGATGAAATCGAGGACTTGAGAAGGAAGTTTGAGGCCAAAATCGATGCTCTCAGCCAAGAGGCTGAAGTAGGCGATTCATGTTCATCAAATGGTGAACAAAGGCCTAAAAAGAAAACTGAAAAACCTCGCAAGCACAAAGAGGCCTCCATAATGGAAGGCAACCAATACCACGAGTCCTTCACACAAAAGGACCGTAAAGCCCTACAGCAGTTGCTGAAAGGGCAGAATAAAGAGAAAAGAAGCTACACCCTGTCTGATTTCCTTAATATGGATTACGAAACGGACAGTGACGATGAAATACCGAACTTCCATCGGTATGATGGCATGGGAGACCCTAGGTCTCACTTGCAGCTTTTATCGCGTCGAGCCCATAAGAAGAAAAAGGACTCGATGAAATGGGTGTATTGGTTTCCTTTATCCCTTAACAGCACAACTGCCAAATGGCTGGCTTCCTACGACTTAAGCCAGTTCGCTACTTTTGAAGAGTTAGCGAACTGCTTCATGCAAAGATTTGCACACAACGTAGAAGTCACGCCGACTCTGAATACCTTAAGGGATACAAAGCAAGGCATGAACGAAGATGTACATGCCTTCATTATAAGATGGAGGTCGCTTTTGGGCCAAGTGCGAGAGCCCATATCCGAAGGATGTGCAGTCATGCTCATCCTAGATAACTTTAAAAGCGAGTTAAAAACCCTTCTCTCGCTCCATGAGATCTCAACTTTCCATAAGTTGATCAAAAAGGCCTCCCTTTTCGAAATCAACTTGTGAAAAGGGACATACGATCACTTGTGGAAAGGAAGTACCGTTCCAAAAACCCACTTGGAAAAGCCCATCACATACGGGCTACCCACGATGGACAAAGGGGCAAAGCCCCATAAAATCGCCAATGTCTAGGTGGATCCAGGCGTGGCAGGCACTTCCAAAAATTTTGAAAAGTTAGAAAATAAGAGGGAGCGAAACTTTCAAAAACCGGTTGAAAAACGGGAGTACACTCCACTGGGGCAACCTGTGTCGGAGGTCCTAGACCTCCTTCTTGCCCAGGGCATTATAGAACTCCCTGAAATCCCTGAAGGAGTCACTTCCAAAGGGGGGTATTTAAACTGATTTTGTGTGTATCATCGGCTCAAAGGCCATGATACCAAATGCTGCTTCTCCCTCTTAAATAAAATTGAGAACTTGATAGCAGAAGGCCGGCTCCAGGTCACTGCGGAACCTGAGCCACCTCAAGCTATCTTCAAGGAACCCTTTCCTAAGCACGCCCGGTGGGACGTGAGCCTTTTCAAAAAGTCGAGTTTACTTGTAGAAGTCTTGCGAAAATTTTATAAAGGTGTTGTTTTAACTTGTTTTCTTTGCTTTTACTTGAAATTTTGAAAAAGCTTGAAGAGCATGTCAAAATCCAATCCAAGTGAAGTGTCGAGCCAAGGCTCATGCGCATCAAGTTCTCACTCTAGGAGGATTTTCAAAAACAAAATAAAACTAGATGAAATCGAGGACTTGAGAAGGGAATTTGAGGCCAAAATCGATGCTCTCAGCCAAGAGGCTGAAGTAGGCGATTCGTGTTCATCAAACGGTGAACAAAGGCCCAAAAAGAAAATTGAAAAACCTCGCAAGCAAAAAGAGGCCTCCGTAATGGAAGGCAACCAATACCACGAGTCCTTCACACAAAAGGACCGTAAAGCCCTACAGCAACTGCTGAAGGGCAAAATAAAGAGAAAAGAAGCTACGCCCTGTCTGATTTCCTTCCTATGGATTACGAAACAGACAGTGACGATGAAATACCGAACTTCCATCGGTATGATGGCATGGGAGACCCTAGGTCTCACTTGCAGCTTTTCTCACGTCGAGCCCATAAGAAGAAAAAGGACTCGATGAAATGGGTGTATTGGTTCCCTCTATCCCTTAGGGGCACAGCTGCCAAATGGCTGGCTTCCTACGACTTAAGCCAGTTCGCTACTTTTGAAGAGTTAGCGAACTGCTTCATGCAAAGATTTGCACACAACGTGGAAGTCACGCCAACCCTGAATACCCTAAGGGATACAAAGCAAGGCATGAACGAAGACGTGCATGCCTTCATTATAAGATGGAGGTCTCTTTTAGGCCAAGTGCGAGAGCCTATATCCGAAGGATGCGCAGTAATGCTCATCCTGGATAATTTCAAAAGCGAGTTAAAAACCCTTCTCTTGCTCCATGAGATTTCAACTTTCCATAAGTTGATCAAAAAGGCCTCCCTTTTCGAAACCAACTTACGAAAAGGGACATACGACCACTTATGGAAAGGAAGTGCCGTTCCCAAAACACGTGTGGAAAAGCCCATCGCATATGGGCTGCCCACAACGGACAAAGGGGCAAAGCCCCATAAAATCGCCAATGTCCGGGTGGATCCAGGCATGGCGGGCACTTCTAAAAATTTTGAAAAAATAGAAAATAAGAGAGAACGCAATTTTTCAAAACCAATTGAAAAACGGGAGTACACTCCGCTGGGGCAACCTGTGTCGGAGGTCCTAGACCTCCTACTTGCCCAGGGCATGATCGAACTCCCTGAAATCCCCGAAGGAGTCACGTCCAAAGGGGGGTATTTAAACCGATTTTGCAAGTATCATCGGCTCAAAGGCCATGATACCAAACATTGCTTCTCTCTTCTAAATAAAATTGAGAACTTGATAGCGGAGGGCCGGCTCTAGGTCACTGCGGAATCTGAGCCACCTCAAGCTATCTTCAAAGAACCCTTTCCCAAACACGCCAGTGGCAGTGGGAAAGGAAAGGAGGTATGTACCCTCACCATTTCCAAGGAACTAGCGCAAAAGCCCGAACCTGGTCGACCTGCTTGTGCGCCCATCCTTGTATTATACAAGAGGCCCGCACAAGTCGTCATTCGGGGACCATCAAAAGTGGAAACCCCAAAACCAGTTTTGAAAATCCAAGGTTCTCCTCAGCTCATCCTTAGAGCCAAGTTTAGCGCAAACCCTAGGCTGGTCGTGGGGGAAGTCACTAGATCCGGGAGGATCTACCAACCCCCGCACCTTCAAGGTGCTCAAAAGGTGGTCAGTGTGCCTGGCCCCTCAAAAGCATGTATCCCTAGTGGTCTGCCAAAAGCAGATAAGGACAAAATCATCCTAAATCCTTATGATTTCGAAAACCACCTTTCAAAGATTCCTATTCACATGTCTATCCTAGAGCTTATCAAAACCTCGCCTAGGCATAGACTTGTCTTAGAGAAAATTCTAGAAAGGGCCAAGGTTGATTCGAACATAAGTCCGGAATCCTTGTCTGCCCAAGTGGCTTTGTTAGGAGCAAAATCGCCCATCACCTTTTCGGAAGATGATGTAGATAGACCCTACGAAACCCATAACCAGGCCCTGCATATCGAGGTGGTTCTAAACAACCACTCTCTGGACAGGTGCCTAGTCGATGGTGGAGGAGGGCTCAACATCCTTCCACTTCACGTGGCGTACAAAATCGGAGTCACCTTGACTTCAGTGAACCCAAGCCCCATCGTTATCACTGGATACGATGGGAATGCGTCTAGGCCTTTAGGATCCATCGAACTCCCAATGGAAACGGGAGGGATCGAACACACGGGGGTGTTCCATGTCTTGGACATCCACCCCCATTATAACCTGTTGCTGGGAAGACCCTGGATACACAGTTTGTGCGCTGTGCCATCCACCTTCCACAAGTGTGTCAAAATCCCTTTTAGGGACCAAGTCGTAGTGATCCTAGGTGAGAGTCACCCACAACTTCAGGGATCATAAACTCCCCTTGTTTATCAAGCTCCCAGGCCCAAGAGGCTAACCTGGGGCAAATTATGGTTGAGCCACCTCGGCTCGTGTTGAACAACCCTAGGAAGGTTGTATGTGTGAAGGGGCCGCCTAAAGCAGACCCCCTCCCGACTCTAATCCTCCTAGGAAAACCCAAGCGTTCCCTATTTCCAAAACCCCTGGACAAAAGGCCATACGAGCCTAATATGGACGATAGCATGTTCCAGGACCACGACTTATATCCCATCTTTTCAAAAAACAAAAGGTCGTGGAACATGTTATTGAACATGGGCTACACGCCCTACAAAAGTCTAGGGGCACAAAACCAGGGTCTCCTAGAGCCCATCCTTCCTAGGGCCAATCCAAGCCGATATGGGATCGGCTATACTCCCCGAACACCGCCGGAGCCACCCCCTGTGACCACCTGGGTCAAGGGTGCCCCGGAGCCTGTCTTAGAAGAGACCTATGGTTTAGACCTCCTATTCCGAGTCTAACCCATAGTGTTTTCCCTTTGTAGGTATGACGGAAGATCCCTTTTTCTAAAAATACCAAAAACATTTGAAAACTTAAAATCCAAAAAAATCGAAAAACAAGAAAAACCAAAAACAATGGAAAAGCAAAAACTCGAAAAAAGTGTGCTTTGTATAGTTCCCAAAGTTCTTGTTTTACAAAAACCCAAAAAAATCGAAAATTTGGAAAATACCAAAAAGATTTTGTACATAGCGGCTCCTGGTTTAACTTTGGCGAAAGAAAAGAATTTCGAAAGAAACGTCGTCTGCATAGCCAGACTAAAAATTTCGAAATCACTTGAAAATCCAAGTACAAAACCAGGTTATTTTGAAAACCACGCATCAAGTTCCCTCGGGTCTATAGCCCACGAGAATGATCAAAGCCCAGAAGTGGATCCCCTTGAGGAAGATCCCACTTCTGAGCTCCCAGAATTTCATAGAATTCTCGATTTTGAAAGACCTTCCCAATCAGTAGGAGGAGATTTCGTAGAGGTGAACCTAGGGGATGATTCCAATCCCAAAACCATCAAAATAGGCGCATGCTTGCATGAAACTGAAAAGTTAGCATTCATTGCATTTTTACGAACCTATTTAGATGTGTTTGCATGGACGTATGAAGACATGCCGGGCATAGATCCCAGCATAGTCGAGCATCGTCTTCCCTTAGATGTAGGTGTAAAACCAATAAAGCAGAAGCTTAGGAAAATACACCCGAATGTACACACGCAAGTCAAAGAGGGTTTAGAAGATCTGCTAAAAGCCGAATTTATAAAACCCATTGCGTATTCGGATTGGTTGTCAAATATCGTTGTAGTTCGAAAAACCAATGGGAAAATTCGAATATGCATCGATTTCAGAAACCTGAATAAAGCCACTCCAAAGGATAATTATCCTTTACCAAACATAGATTTGATAGTCGATAGTACGGCAAATCATGAAATGTTTTCATTTATGGATGGCTATTCAGGCTATAATCAAATCAAACTAAGTCCACGAGATCAGGGTAAGACCGCCTTCACAACCCCATGGGGCACGTACTGCTATACAGTCATGCCCTTTGGTTTGAAAAATGCCGGCGCAACATACCAACGAGCCATGAACACGATCTTCCATGATCAAATTCACGAGCTTGTAGAAGTGTATGTAGATGATCTCTTGGCAAAATCCAAAACCCGATGCACCCATATCGAATGTTTACAAAAGATTTTCGAAAGGCTTAGGCTTTACAAAGTAAAGCTAAACCCTCAAAAGTGTGTGTTCGGGGTAGAATCAGGAAAGCTTCTAGGCTTTATGGTAAGCCAAAGGGGAATAGAAGTCGACCCCTCTAAGTGTCGAGCCATCATAGACATGGCTCCACCCTCCAATCTCACCCAAGTCCGTAGCCTTCAAGGTCGATTACAATCTGTGCGCCGATTCATATCGAATCTGGCAACTCAGATGCGAACCCTTCAACAAACTGTTGAGGAAGGGTACGAAATTCTTATGGGATGACGAATGCCAAAAGTCCTTCGAGAGACTAAAGGCATACTTGGTTAATCCCCCCGTTTTGAATCCTCCAAAGCAAGGAAAACCGCTTTTATTATACATCTCCGTGCATGTAAACGCTTTAGGAGCCCTGTTGGCTCAATACGAGGATGACACCCATAAGGAGTATGCCATCTACTATATTTCGAAAACTCTCTTGGCTTATGAGCGAAATTATCAAGCCATGGAGAAGACGTGCTTGGCCCTAGTCTGGGCCTGCCAGAAATTCAGACACTACTTCCTAGATCATGAGATCTGGATAGTGTCCAAGATTGATCCAATCAAGCACTTGTTCGAAAAACCCATTCTCACAGGTAGATTGGGCAAATGGCAACTCCTTCTAATGGAGTATGATCTAAAATACCATCACCAGATCTCCGTTAAGGGGCAAGCCCTAGCAGATTACGTGGCTGACTTCCCCTTGGAGGACGCATATCCCACTCTTGTCGAAATGCCTGATGAAGGCATATTGCAAAACCATTTTCAAAACCACATTTTGGCAAATTCTTTTGAAAACCAAGTGTGGACGATGCACTTCGACGGGGCACGAAACCAACGAGGGGCTGGTGCCGGGATCATCCTAATCTCCCCTGAAAAGGGCGAGATTCCCATAGCGGTCTGCTTAGATTTCGAATGTTCCAACAACGTAGCTGAGTATGAAGCACTCATACAAGGCTTAAGGATTTCGAAAACTCTAGGGGCATCATGCATCGAGGTCTTTGGAGATTCGCTCCTTGTCATAAATCAGGTTTTAAAAATTTGGCAAGTACGTAATGAGAAACTACTTCCATACCACGAATTGGCCACTCGATTGGTCCAATCCTTCCAGTCGTGTAAGCTCACACACGTGGGAAGAGAGGACAATGGCATCGCCGATGCCCTCTCCTCCTTGGGTTCAGCCCTGAAGGTCGATCCCATTTCAGGGACCAGATCTTTGGAAATATGGCATGCGCCCCATCCATCCACACACGACTTGGATATTTGCCAAAACAACCCAGAGTCTATTGAAAAACCCTGGTTCTATGACATAAAACAATTTTTAGAAAATGGGGGATTCACTGAGGATGCCACATCCAAAGATAGGGCATTCATTCGTAAGATTTCGACCCGATACACCATTCTGGGTGGGGTCTTATACAAAAAGAGTTTTACCGGCATTCTGCTTAGATGTATCGACCTAGAGGAGGCTAGGATAGTGATGCACGAGTTCCACGATGGAGAATGTGGAGGTCATGTTAATGCCAACATGATGGCGATGAAAATACTTAGAGGGGGTTATTTTTGGTCCACCCTGAAAAAGGATTGTCACGATCATGTTAGGAAGTGTCATCCATGTCAAGTGCATGGGCACGCCATTCATATCCCTTCATCTGCATTGCATTCCGTGGTCAGCCCCTGGCCATTTACCATGTGGGCGTTTGACATTGTAGGCCCCATATTTCCAAAGGCCTCGAATGGGCATCGTTTTATTTTAGCAGCCACGGAGTATTTCTCCAAGTGGGTAGAAGCCATTTCCCTAACGAATGTAATGGGGCAACATGTGGTGGCTTTCATCCGGAGGAATATCTTGGCTCGATTTGGGGTTCCACGAGACCTTGTGTCTGATAATGGTACCCCATTCAAGAACGAGCGGATGGTTAAGTTGTGCAACACGTATGGCATAACTCACCACTTCTCCTCGCCCTACTACCCTCAAGACAACGGCCAAGCCGAAGCCACAAACAAGACTCTCATTGGTATCATTGAGAAGACCTTAGAGAAGGGTAGGAGGTGGCATGAGAAGCTGGATGAAGCCTTATGGGCTTATAGGACTTCCATCCGGACTCCCACGAATGCCACACCATTCGAATTGGTCTATGGCACAAACGCCATTCTTCCCATTCATACCCAACTGCATTCATTCCATACATCCATTGCACTCGACCTCCCCCTAGAGACGCTTCAACATGCTAGGATGGCCGAACTAGATTTGCTAGATGAGAGGCGACTCCTTGCTATGGATCATGCTCGTGCATACCGGCAAAGGATAGCCCGACATTATAGCAAACACATGAGACCTCGCCACTTTGAAGTGGGAGATCTGGTCTTAAAAACCATCCATCATCGTGGCCCACACCCCCTAGGCAAGTGGCGCCCCAACTGGGATGGACCCTATGTTGTACGAGCAACCACCACGAACAATTCGTATTGGTTGATCGATGTAGAAGGTAGGAATTTAGCAGATCCTATCAATATTCAATACTTAAAGAAGTATCATGTGTAGGATCTGGATTAAATTCCAGTTTTTCGAAAATTTTATAGGGATAGCTGCCCTGAGACGTGTGAATAAGGTGCAAAAGCAATTCGTGTGACCCTAAGTGAGAGAATTCACACTTGTGAAAGAGTGGAGTTTTCAAAATCGGGGTTACATTTCAAAATCCTTCATCTTACAAAAAAAGGCCTAGTTCAACATAGCAAGATACTTGCAAGTAGTATGTGCTATTTCTAAATAGGCTGATCTGGAATGGATCGAGTGTAGGCTTGGGATAAGTCCTCCCCTCTTCTTTTCTCCTTCCAAAAGGAAAACAAAGGCCCAAATCAAAAGGGAATTTCCCATTTAAAGTCTCTTTCCAAAAGAAAGAAACCAGACTTCAAAAAGAAAAATCGATTCTCTTATGAAAAAGAGGGATTAAAGAAAAAATACTCCCAAAGGGAGACCCTCTATAAAAAAAAGGAAAAGAGGCCAAAAAGCTCAAAAAAGAGCAATTTTCCGCCTTCTATGCCTTAAACCACGGGACGCTTCAGAAGGGACCGTGGTATCTCTTTCCCATCCCTGGCTTATCCCAAGCTAAAGCATGGTTCATTTTGAGGAATCCTAAAGTAAAAATAGGATTTACTTACTTGAATTTCATCTTGTTTGAGAATTCGACGTTTCAAGTAAGGCGTAGGAATTTGAAATGAAGCTTGTTTTCTTATAAAACCTCCGCTAGATAAGCGAGTGTTAAGACTCAAACAAGGGCAAGCACGAAGAGCTCGAGATCCTTAGGATCGAGACTCAAGACAGTTGTCCCCTTTTGTAAATAGCTTTTGTAAATAAGTTTTGAAAACCGCACATCGAACAGCATAGGGTTTTTGCTCACTTTGAGCAGTAGGCCTTGTAAGTCTCTAGAGTTCGACCACACCTGGT
Organism: Brasenia schreberi; assembly: GCA_036023115.1. NCBI lineage: Eukaryota > Viridiplantae > Streptophyta > Magnoliopsida > Nymphaeales > Cabombaceae > Brasenia > Brasenia schreberi. The sequence continues at coordinate 1,188,268 of JAYKKT010000038.1, forward strand.
CTCTGGGAGGTCGCCACTCTTGGCACCACACCCATGTCATCTGCATTCCACGCACGGTACTTGCATGAACATGATCCCATTTAGGACCAGATTCCATAGGAAAACCCTTTGGCGTGATATCTCCTCCTACCAGAGTTTGTAAAATTGAGATTTTGTTAAAATGGGACGATCCCATATTCTTCGTGGCTAGATCTAGGGAGACATTAAAAGGGGTGTTTGTCATCTTTGCCCTTATCCAAATCTATTTGGACAAGGCCAAAGAGGGGCATCTGTAAACACCCCGAAATCCCACGAATTTCTTAAACGAATCTGGTTTTATACAAGCAGCCCCAAAGGGCCATTTTGAGTTTGGAAACCCAGGAGCCTTCCAAACAAAACCCTGTATATATATGTTAAACGTTATCTTTCAAAAACATATGATACAGCTTTTGAAAACCCTTTTAAAACATGTTTTGAAACCCCGAAGTGGCTTGGCTCGATCAAGACAGGACCAGGAGAGCCAAGAAGAGCCCGGAACCGGAGCACCTGTCGAGCCCGGCACAGCATCTCTTGCATCTCATTCACATCCCAGGATCTCGAACGTCCAAGACCCTGTTCTTACCAAAATATCATTTGAAGTCATCTCCGGAAGGCAGAAACGGAGGCGGGCGACCATGTTGGCGAAGACCCAACGCAGACGGAGCACTGATGCTGTCAGGCCCCGCACGAATCGTCCGTCTCGAACCCGGCCCGAAGGAGTCAGAGTTCAGTTTGGATTGGATCTGGACCATATATATCCAGATTCCAATCCAAACCCATATGTGGATTTGGATTTGGATTTGGATCCAGAAATCCAATCCAATATCCATATCCATGGCCCACATCACCTTCTCATAAATGGAGGTGGGGCCCACTTGAAATTCACGTGGGATATTGGGCATGAGAGAGAGTGGGGGTGATAAATATCAAGAGTGTTGTATTAAGCTTGACTTGTGTGTCAAGTTTGGGTTTAATCTTGTGGGTTAGCCTAATTGAGTGGGTTTAAGCTTGTAATTAGCTAAAACCTAACCTAGGGCTGCACCAACATGGGGTGATCAAGGTCTATGGGCCATGCTAAGGGAGCTCCCTCACCTAAACCTAACCCAAAATGCCTAAACCTAGCCTAAACCCCTAATCCACCTCTAATCTGAACCTAATCACCTAACCCACTTCCCTAATCCCAGCCTAATCCCAACCTAATCACCTAACCCACTCCCCTAATCCTTCCCTAAACCTAGATTAATTTCCCTAAACCTAGCCTAAACCTAGCCTAAACCACCTAACCTAGCTCACTAAACCTCACCCTAAAACCCAACCACCTAACCTAGCCCTAAACCCCTAAACCACCCTTAGCCCACGATTTTCCCAAACCCCTAGTTTTAAAATATCTGGCCCAGCCCCATCCAGCCCACCTTATCTACATACTACCCTACCTAAAGCACCTAACCACTACCCACAACCCAGCCCTAACCGACCTACCCATCCCCTATTTAAACCCCCCTCATTGTGGGCGGGTTTTCCAAGTGGGAACCACTCCACCACCCAGCCGGGCCCTCTCCTTCTCCCATCTCTCACCCGTCTTCCCAGCAGCTCCAGCCCCACCAGCCGCCACCTGCTCCGCCACTCTCCCTCTTCCGTCCATCATCACTGCCCCCCCAGCCGGACACCACCACCTCACTCAGCCGGGCCCTCTCCTTCTCCCATCTTCCACCAGCCGACAGCCACCTTTGCCGCCACTCCTTCCCATTCGGTAAGTCCCCCTAACTCCCTCAAAACCACTCTCTACCACCTCTCCACTCTTAGCCACCCATCTCCCCTTTAGCTCAGCACCTTTGCCGCCACCACCTAAGCCTAGCCGAACCTAGGACAACCCAAGTGGCTGGCCACTACTTAGCCACCACCTCCCATTCGGCCAACCCCCCCTAGGTGTCCTCTTTGGCCTTCCCACTAGCTCACCTTTTAGGTCCAGTTTCCCTAAGTCCCTAACTTCCCTAGTGACCCTAAGACCCACTTAGTCAGCCACTCTAAACTCCCTACTTGGAGGCGCCGCCTACTTGCCACCGGCCCCCTTCGAGGCGTCCATCCCGCGCCCATTTGCAGCCGGCCAGCACTCTTGGTCACATACCTTCGCGGAGCTCCCGTTTGCAGCCCAAAGCCAAGGCCACGCTCAAGCAAGACCTCTACGGACCAGCTACTTGTAAGTTTCTAAACTCGGTCTTTAATCATACACTTGCTTGAAATTCAATTTGATACGGGGTTGTAATAACGGAGCATAGTCTCCCCCCGCTTGTAATAACGTGGCTTGGCACAACCACACACGTGCACTCTCTTAGTCGTGCACAATTTCAAACACACACGGGCCTAATCAGCCCCTAATATATAAGTATACGTATATATTTCATTTCCGAAGGGTTTTGTTTAAGTTGGGTGTGTTGTCTTTCAATTTAAACACTCTCACACACATTGAGCTTTCGCTCTTATTTGAAAGACCCAAGTAAGGGCCGACCTATACTATTTGGGTTTCATTTCATGTCGTGTGAGTAAGTCTTTCAATTTAAACACTCTCACACACATTGAGCTTTCGCTCTTATTTGAAAGACCCAAGTAAGGGCCGACCTATACTATTTGGGTTTTATTTCTTGTCGTGTGAGTAAGTCTTTCAATTCGAGCACTTTCACACACATTGAGCCTTCGCTCTTACTCCCAAGACCTTAGTAAAGGCCTTATTGCAGTTATATTTGGGTTTCATTTATGTCGTGTGTGTAGTACTTCAATTTAAACACTCTCACACACATTGAGCCTTCGCTCTTACTCCCAAGACCTTAGTCAAGGCCATACTGCAATTTATATTTGGGTTTAATTTCATGTCGTGTGTGTAAGTCTTTCAATTCAAGCACGCACCCACATTGAGCCTTCGCTCTTATTTGCAAGACCCGAGTAAGGGCTCATATACATAAGATATATACATATTTCCCTTCGGTTATTTCCCTTCGGTTATTTCCCTTCCGCTATTTCCCTTCAGTATTGTCTTTACATTTCGGGTTTTCCCTTTGGAGTAGCGTGAGTTTGCATTGCATCTACGCCATACCACGAGGTAGGACGCATATTGCATCGAAGCAACCCCCGCTCGAATTCGCCCATGTAGTGGAGTGTTCATAACACACAAACTAGGCGACCCAAAAAGGGATAAAAGAAAAGACTTAGGCACGTGCAAATCCACGTGATCTAAAACAGGCAATCGCATCTTAAAGACCCGAAATAGACACCTCGAACCGTTTCGTAGACTTTCTCCCTAAAAACTCGATTTTTTGCAAAAGCGTACAGACTGACCCTTGCGCATCGGTGCAAGAAGGTCTGCGACGACAAGAGCTCACTTGCTCACAGGCGCCACGTTTTAGAAGTCAGTATTGATATATCTTCGCTAGCTTAAGTAAGCTAGCTGGCACGCCCTGTTTGTATATCTAGGCCTTAGACGCACGATAAGATCCACTCCAAGCCACGAAAGGGGCGAAGAGGCGGGGATTTTCGCGCGTCTACAGAGATTGGCACGCCCGGTGGGACGTGAGCCTTTTCAAAAAGTCGAGTTTACTTGTAGAAGTCTTGCGAAAATTTTATAAAGGTGTTGTTTTAACTTGTTTTCTTTGCTTTTACTTGAAATTTTGAAAAAGCTTGAAGAGCATGTCAAAATCCAATCCAAGTGAAGTGTCGAGCCAAGGCTCATGCGCATCAAGTTCTCACTCTAGGAGGATTTTCAAAAACAAAATAAAACTAGATGAAATCGAGGACTTGAGAAGGGAATTTGAGGCCAAAATCGATGCTCTCAGCCAAGAGGCTGAAGTAGGCGATTCGTGTTCATCAAACGGTGAACAAAGGCCCAAAAAGAAAATTGAAAAACCTCGCAAGCAAAAAGAGGCCTCCGTAATGGAAGGCAACCAATACCACGAGTCCTTCACACAAAAGGACCGTAAAGCCCTACAGCAACTGCTGAAAGGGCAAAATAAAGAGAAAAGAAGCTACGCCCTGTCTGATTTCCTTCCTATGGATTACGAAACAGACAGTGACGATGAAATACCGAACTTCCATCGGTATGATGGCATGGGAGACCCTAGGTCTCACTTGCAGCTTTTCTCACGTCGAGCCCATAAGAAGAAAAAGGACTCGATGAAATGGGTGTATTGGTTCCCTCTATCCCTTAGGGGCACAGCTGCCAAATGGCTGGCTTCCTACGACTTAAGCCAGTTCGCTACTTTTGAAGAGTTAGCGAACTGCTTCATGCAAAGATTTGCACACAACGTGGAAGTCACGCCAACCCTGAATACCCTAAGGGATACAAAGCAAGGCATGAACGAAGACGTGCATGCCTTCATTATAAGATGGAGGTCTCTTTTAGGCCAAGTGCGAGAGCCTATATCCGAAGGATGCGCAGTAATGCTCATCCTGGATAATTTCAAAAGCGAGTTAAAAACCCTTCTCTCGCTCCATGAGATTTCAACTTTCCATAAGTTGATCAAAAAGGCCTCCCTTTTCGAAACCAACTTACGAAAAGGGACATACGACCACTTATGGAAAGGAAGTGCCGTTCCCAAAACACGTGTGGAAAAGCCCATCGCATATGGGCTGCCCACAACGGACAAAGGGGCAAAGCCCCATAAAATCGCCAATGTCCGGGTGGATCCAGGCATGGCGGGCACTTCTAAAAATTTTGAAAAAATAGAAAATAAGAGAGAACGCAATTTTTCAAAACCAATTGAAAAACGGGAGTACACTCCGCTGGGGCAACCTGTGTCGGAGGTCCTAGACCTCCTACTTGCCCAGGGCATGATCGAACTCCCTGAAATCCCCGAAGGAGTCACGTCCAAAGGGGGGTATTTAAACCGATTTTGCAAGTATCATCGGCTCAAAGGCCATGATACCAAACATTGCTTCTCTCTTCTAAATAAAATTGAGAACTTGATAGCGGAGGGCCGGCTCTAGGTCACTGCGGAATCTGAGCCACCTCAAGCTATCTTCAAAGAACCCTTTCCCAAACACGCCAGTGGCAGTGGGAAAGGAAAGGAGGTATGTACCCTCACCATTTCCAAGGAACTAGCGCAAAAGCCCGAACCTGGTCGACCTGCTTGTGCGCCCATCCTTGTATTATACAAGAGGCCCGCACAAGTCGTCATTCGGGGACCATCAAAAGTGGAAACCCCAAAACCAGTTTTGAAAATCCAAGGTTCTCCTCAGCTCATCCTTAGAGCCAAGTTTAGCGCAAACCCTAGGCTGGTCGTGGGGGAAGTCACTAGATCCGGGAGGATCTACCAACCCCCGCACCTTCAAGGTGCTCAAAAGGTGGTCAGTGTGCCTGGCCCCTCAAAAGCATGTATCCCTAGTGGTCTGCCAAAAGCAGATAAGGACAAAATCATCCTAAATCCTTATGATTTCGAAAACCACCTTTCAAAGATTCCTATTCACATGTCTATCCTAGAGCTTATCAAAACCTCGCCTAGGCATAGACTTGTCTTAGAGAAAATTCTAGAAAGGGCCAAGGTTGATTCGAACATAAGTCCGGAATCCTTGTCTGCCCAAGTGGCTTTGTTAGGAGCAAAATCGCCCATCACCTTTTCGGAAGATGATGTAGATAGACCCTACGAAACCCATAACCAGGCCCTGCATATCGAGGTGGTTCTAAACAACCACTCTCTGGACAGGTGCCTAGTCGATGGTGGAGGAGGGCTCAACATCCTTCCACTTCACGTGGCGTACAAAATCGGAGTCACCTTGACTTCAGTGAACCCAAGCCCCATCGTTATCACTGGATACGATGGGAATGCGTCTAGGCCTTTAGGATCCATCGAACTCCCAATGGAAACGGGAGGGATCGAACACACGGGGGTGTTCCATGTCTTGGACATCCACCCCCATTATAACCTGTTGCTGGGAAGACCCTGGATACACAGTTTGTGCGCTGTGCCATCCACCTTCCACAAGTGTGTCAAAATCCCTTTTAGGGACCAAGTCGTAGTGATCCTAGGTGAGAGTCACCCACAACTTCAGGGGATCATAAACTCCCCTTGTTTATCAAGCTCCCAGGCCCAAGAGGCTAACCTGGGGCAAATTATGGTTGAGCCACCTCGGCTCGTGTTGAACAACCCTAGGAAGGTTGTATGTGTGAAGGGGCCGCCTAAAGCAGACCCCCTCCCGACTCTAATCCTCCTAGGAAAACCCAAGCGTTCCCTATTTCCAAAACCCCTGGACAAAAGGCCATACGAGCCTAATATGGACGATAGCATGTTCCAGGACCACGACTTATATCCCATCTTTTCAAAAAACAAAAGGTCGTGGAACATGTTATTGAACATGGGCTACACGCCCTACAAAAGTCTAGGGGCACAAAACCAGGGTCTCCTAGAGCCCATCCTTCCTAGGGCCAATCCAAGCCGATATGGGATCGGCTATACTCCCCGAATACCGCCGGAGCCACCCCCTGTGACCACCTGGGTCAAGGGTGCCCCGGAGCCTGTCTTAGAAGAGACCTATGGTTTAGACCTCCTATTCCGAGTCTAACCCATAGTGTTTTCCCTTTGTAGGTATGACGGAAGATCCCTTTTTCTAAAAATACCAAAAACATTTGAAAACTTAAAATCCAAAAAAATCGAAAAACAAGAAAAACCAAAAACAATGGAAAAGCAAAAACTCGAAAAAAGTGTGCTTTGTATAGTTCCCAAAGTTCTTGTTTTACAAAAACCCAAAAAAATCGAAAATTTGGAAAATACCAAAAAGATTTTGTACATAGCGGCTCCTGGTTTAACTTTGGCGAAAGAAAAGAATTTCGAAAGAAACGTCGTCTGCATAGCCAGACTAAAAATTTCGAAATCACTTGAAAATCCAAGTACAAAACCAGGTTATTTTGAAAACCACGCATCAAGTTCCCTCGGGTCTATAGCCCACGAGAATGATCAAAGCCCAGAAGTGGATCCCCTTGAGGAAGATCCCACTTCTGAGCTCCCAGAATTTCATAGAATTCTCGATTTTGAAAGACCTTCCCAATCAGTAGGAGGAGATTTCGTAGAGGTGAACCTAGGGGATGATTCCAATCCCAAAACCATCAAAATAGGCGCATGCTTGCATGAAACTGAAAAGTTAGCATTCATTGCATTTTTACGAACCTATTTAGATGTATTTGCATGGACGTATGAAGACATGCCGGGCATAGATCCCAGCATAGTCGAGCATCGTCTTCCCTTAGATGTAGGTGTAAAACCAATAAAGCAGAAGCTTAGGAAAATACACCCGAATGTACACACGCAAGTCAAAGAGGGTTTAGAAGATCTGCTAAAAGCCGAATTTATAAAACCCATTGCGTATTCGGATTGGTTGTCAAATATCGTTGTAGTTCGAAAAACCAATGGGAAAATTCGAATATGCATCGATTTCAGAAACCTGAATAAAGCCACTCCAAAGGATAATTATCCTTTACCAAACATAGATTTGATAGTCGATAGTACGGCAAATCATGAAATGTTTTCATTTATGGATGGCTATTCAGGCTATAATCAAATCAAACTAAGTCCACGAGATCAGGGTAAGACCGCCTTCACAACCCCATGGGGCACGTACTGCTATACAGTCATGCCCTTTGGTTTGAAAAATGCCGGCGCAACATACCAACGAGCCATGAACACGATCTTCCATGATCAAATTCACGAGCTTGTAGAAGTGTATGTAGATGATCTCTTGGCAAAATCCAAAACCCGATGCACCCATATCGAATGTTTACAAAAGATTTTCGAAAGGCTTAGGCTTTACAAAGTAAAGCTAAACCCTCAAAAGTGTGTGTTCGGGGTAGAATCAGGAAAGCTTCTAGGCTTTATGGTAAGCCAAAGGGGAATAGAAGTCGACCCCTCTAAGTGTCGAGCCATCATAGACATGGCTCCACCCTCCAATCTCACCCAAGTCCGTAGCCTTCAAGGTCGATTACAATCTGTGCGCCGATTCATATCGAATCTGGCAACTAGATGCGAACCCTTCAACAAACTGTTGAGGAAGGGTACGAAATTCTTATGGGATGACGAATGCCAAAAGTCCTTCGAGAGACTAAAGGCATACTTGGTTAATCCCCCCGTTTTGAATCCTCCAAAGCAAGGAAAACCGCTTTTATTATACATCTCCGTGCATGTAAACGCTTTAGGAGCCCTGTTGGCTCAATACGAGGATGACACCCATAAGGAGTATGCCATCTACTATATTTCGAAAACTCTCTTGGCTTATGAGCGAAATTATCAAGCCATGGAGAAGACGTGCTTGGCCCTAGTCTGGGCCTGCCAGAAATTCAGACACTACTTCCTAGATCATGAGATCTGGATAGTGTCCAAGATTGATCCAATCAAGCACTTGTTCGAAAAACCCATTCTCACAGGTAGATTGGGCAAATGGCAACTCCTTCTAATGGAGTATGATCTAAAATACCATCACCAGATCTCCGTTAAGGGGCAAGCCCTAGCAGATTACGTGGCTGACTTCCCCTTGGAGGACGCATATCCCACTCTTGTCGAAATGCCTGATGAAGGCATATTGCAAAACCATTTTCAAAACCACATTTTGGCAAATTCTTTTGAAAACCAAGTGTGGACGATGCACTTCGACGGGGCACGAAACCAACGAGGGGCTGGTGCCGGGATCATCCTAATCTCCCCTGAAAAGGGCGAGATTCCCATAGCGGTCTGCTTAGATTTCGAATGTTCCAATAACGTAGCTGAGTATGAAGCACTCATACAAGGCTTAAGGATTTCGAAAACTCTAGGGGCATCATGCATCGAGGTCTTTGGAGATTCGCTCCTTGTCATAAATCAGGTTTTAAAAATTTGGCAAGTACGTAATGAGAAACTACTTCCATACCACGAATTGGCCACTCGATTGGTCCAATCCTTCCAGTCGTGTAAGCTCACACACGTGGGAAGAGAGGACAATGGCATCGCCGATGCCCTCTCCTCCTTGGGTTCAGCCCTGAAGGTCGATCCCATTTCAGGGACCAGATCTTTGGAAATATGGCATGCGCCCCATCCATCCACACACGACTTGGATATTTGCCAAAACAACCCAGAGTCTATTGAAAAACCCTGGTTCTATGACATAAAACAATTTTTAGAAAATGGGGGATTCACTGAGGATGCCACATCCAAAGATAGGGCATTCATTCGTAAGATTTCGACCCGATACACCATTCTGGGTGGGGTCTTATACAAAAAGAGTTTTACCGGCATTCTGCTTAGATGTATCGACCTAGAGGAGGCTAGGATAGTGATGCACGAGTTCCACGATGGAGAATGTGGAGGTCATGTTAATGCCAACATGATGGCGATGAAAATACTTAGAGGGGGTTATTTTTGGTCCACCCTGAAAAAGGATTGTCACGATCATGTTAGGAAGTGTCATCCATGTCAAGTGCATGGGCACGCCATTCATATCCCTTCATCTGCATTGCATTCCGTGGTCAGCCCCTGGCCATTTACCATGTGGGCGTTTGACATTGTAGGCCCCATATTTCCAAAGGCCTCGAATGGGCATCGTTTTATTTTAGCAGCCACGGAGTATTTCTCCAAGTGGGTAGAAGCCATTTCCCTAACGAATGTAATGGGGCAACATGTGGTGGCTTTCATCCGGAGGAATATCTTGGCTCGATTTGGGGTTCCACGAGACCTTGTGTCTGATAATGGTACCCCATTCAAGAACGAGCGGATGGTTAAGTTGTGCAACACGTATGGCATAACTCACCACTTCTCCTCGCCCTACTACCCTCAAGACAACGGCCAAGCCGAAGCCACAAACAAGACTCTCATTGGTATCATTGAGAAGACCTTAGAGAAGGGTAGGAGGTGGCATGAGAAGCTGGATGAAGCCTTATGGGCTTATAGGACTTCCATCCGGACTCCCACGAATGCCACACCATTCGAATTGGTCTATGGCACAAACGCCATTCTTCCCATTCATACCCAACTGCATTCATTCCATACATCCATTGCACTCGACCTCCCCCTAGAGACGCTTCAACATGCTAGGATGGCCGAACTAGATTTGCTAGATGAGAGGCGACTCCTTGCTATGGATCATGCTCGTGCATACCGGCAAAGGATAGCCCGACATTATAGCAAACACATGAGACCTCGCCACTTTGAAGTGGGAGATCTGGTCTTAAAAACCATCCATCATCGTGGCCCACACCCCCTAGGCAAGTGGCGCCCCAACTGGGATGGACCCTATGTTGTACGAGCAACCACCACGAACAATTCGTATTGGTTGATCGATGTAGAAGGTAGGAATTTAGCAGATCCTATCAATATTCAATACTTAAAGAAGTATCATGTGTAGGATCTGGATTAAATTCCAGTTTTTGAAAATTTTATAGGGATAGCTGCCCTGAGACGTGTGAATAAGGTGCAAAAGCAATTCGTGTGACCCTAAGTGAGAGAATTCACACTTGTGAAAGAGTGGAGTTTTCAAAATCGGGGTTACATTTCAAAATCCTTCATCTTACAAAAAAAGGCCTAGTTCAACATAGCAAGATACTTGCAAGTAGTATGTGCTATTTCTAAATAGGCTGATCTGGAATGGATCGAGTGTAGGCTTGGGATAAGTCCTCCCCTCTTCTTTTCTCCTTCCAAAAGGAAAACAAAGGCCCAAATCAAAAGGGAATTTCCCATTTAAAGTCTCTTTCCAAAAGAAAGAAACCAAACTTCAAAAAGAAAAATCGATTCTCTTATGAAAAAGAGGGATTAAAGAAAAAATACTCCCAAAGGGAGACCCTCTATAAAAAAAAGGAAAAGAGGCCAAAAAGCTCAAAAAAGAGCAGTTTTCCGCCTTCTATGCCTTAAACCACGGGACGCTTCAGAAGGGACCGTGGTATCTCTTTCCCATCCCTGGCTTATCCCAAGCTAAAGCATGGTTCATTTTGAGGAATCCTAAAGTAAAAATAGGATTTACTTACTTGAATTTCATCTTGTTTGAGAATTCGACGTTTCAAGTAAGGCGTAGGAATTTGAAATGAAGCTTGTTTTCTTATAAAACCTCCGCTAGATAAGCGAGTGTTAAGACTCAAACAAGGGCAAGCACGAAGAGCTCGAGATCCTTAGGATCGAGACTCAAGACAGTTGTCCCCTTTTGTAAATAGCTTTTGTAAATAAGTTTTGAAAACCGCACATCGAACAGCATAGGGTTTTTGCTCACTTTGAGCAGTAGGCCTTGTAAGTCTCTAGAGTTCGACCACACCTGGTCTCTGGGAGGTCGCCACTCTTGGCACCACACCCATGTCATCTGCATTCCACGCACGGTACTTGCATGAACATGATCCCATTTAGGACCAGATTCCATAGGAAAACCCTTTGGCGTGATATCTCCTCCTACCAGAGTTTGTAAAATTGAGATTTTGTTAAAATGGGACGATCCCATATTCTTCGTGGCTAGATCTAGGGAGACATTAAAAGGGGTGTTTGTCATCTTTGCCCTTATCCAAATCTATTTGGACAAGGCCAAAGAGGGGCATCTGTAAACACCCCGAAATCCCACGAATTTCTTAAACGAATCTGGTTTTATACAAGCAGCCCCAAAGGGCCATTTTGAGTTTGGAAACCCAGGAGCCTTCCAAACAAAACCCTGTATATATATGTTAAACGTTATCTTTCAAAAACATATGATACAGCTTTTGAAAACCCTTTTAAAACATGTTTTGAAACCCCGAAGTGGCTTGGCTCGATCAAGACAGGACCAGGAGAGCCAAGAAGAGCCCGGAACCGGAGCACCTGTCGAGCCCGGCACAGCATCTCTTGCATCTCATTCACATCCCAGGATCTCGAACGTCCAAGACCCTGTTCTTACCAAAATATCATTTGAAGTCATCTCCGGAAGGCAGAAACGGAGGCGGGCGACCATGTTGGCGAAGACCCAACGCAGACGGAGCACTGATGCTGTCAGGCCCCGCACGAATCGTCCGTCTCGAACCCGGCCCGAAGGAGTCAGAGTTCAGTTTGGATTGGATCTGGACCATATATATCCAGATTCCAATCCAAACCCATATGTGGATTTGGATTTGGATTTGGATCCAGAAATCCAATCCAATATCCATATCCATGGCCCACATCACCTTCTCATAAATGGAGGTGGGGCCCACTTGAAATTCACGTGGGATATTGGGCATGAGAGAGAGTGGGGGTGATAAATATCAAGAGTGTTGTATTAAGCTTGACTTGTGTGTCAAGTTTGGGTTTAATCTTGTGGGTTAGCCTAATTGAGTGGGTTTAAGCTTGTAATTAGCTAAAACCTAACCTAGGGCTGCACCAACATGGGGTGATCAAGGTCTATGGGCCATGCTAAGGGAGCTCCCTCACCTAAACCTAACCCAAAATGCCTAAACCTAGCCTAAACCCCTAATCCACCCCTAATCTGAACCTAATCACCTAACCCACTTCCCTAATCCCAGCCTAATCCCAACCTAATCACCTAACCCACTCCCCTAATCCTTCCCTAAACCTAGATTAATTTCCCTAAACCTAGCCTAAACCTAGCCTAAACCACCTAACCTAGCTCACTAAACCTCACCCTAAAACCCAACCACCTAACCTAGCCCTAAACCCCTAAACCACCCTTAGCCCACGATTTTCCCAAACCCCTAGTTTTAAAATATCTGGCCCAGCCCCATCCAGCCCACCTTATCTACATACTACCCTACCTAAACCACCTAACCACTACCCACAACCCAGCCCTAACCGACCTACCCATCCCCTATTTAAACCCCCCTCATTGTGGGCGGGTTTTCCAAGTGGGAACCACTCCACCACCCAGCCGGGCCCTCTCCTTCTCCCATCTCTCACCCGTCTTCCCAGCAGCTCCAGCCCCACCAGCCGCCACCTGCTCCGCCACTCTCCCTCTTCCGTCCATCATCACTGCCCCCCCAGCCGGACACCACCACCTCACTCAGCCGGGCCCTCTCCTTCTCCCATCTTCCACCAGCCGACAGCCACCTTTGCCGCCACTCCTTCCCATTCGGTAAGTCCCCCTAACTCCCTCAAAACCACTCTCTACCACCTCTCCACTCTTAGCCACCCATCTCCCCTTTAGCTCAGCACCTTTGCCGCCACCACCTAAGCCTAGCCGAACCTAGGACAACCCAAGTGGCTGGCCACTACTTAGCCACCACCTCCCATTCGGCCAACCCCCCCTAGGTGTCCTCTTTGGCCTTCCCACTAGCTCACCTTTTAGGTCCAGTTTCCCTAAGTCCCTAACTTCCCTAGTGACCCTAAGACCCACTTAGTCAGCCACTCTAAACTCCCTACTTGGAGGCGCCGCCTACTTGCCACCGGCCCCCTTCGAGGCGTCCATCCCGCGCCCATTTGCAGCCGGCCAGCACTCTTGGTCACATACCTTCGCGGAGCTCCCGTTTGCAGCCCAAAGCCAAGGCCACGCTCAAGCAAGACCTCTACGGACCAGCTACTTGTAAGTTTCTAAACTCGGTCTTTAATCATACACTTGCTTGAAATTCAATTTGATACGGGGTTGTAATAACGGAGCATAGTCTCCCCCCGCTTGTAATAACGTGGCTTGGCACAACCACACACGTGCACTCTCTTAGTCGTGCACAATTTCAAACACACACGGGCCTAATCAGCCCCTAATATATAAGTATACGTATATATTTCATTTCCGAAGGGTTTTGTTTAAGTTGGGTGTGTTGTCTTTCAATTTAAACACTCTCACACACATTGAGCTTTCGCTCTTATTTGAAAGACCCAAGTAAGGGCCGACCTATACTATTTGGGTTTCATTTCATGTCGTGTGAGTAAGTCTTTCAATTTAAACACTCTCACACACATTGAGCTTTCGCTCTTATTTGAAAGACCCAAGTAAGGGCCGACCTATACTATTTGGGTTTTATTTCTTGTCGTGTGAGTAAGTCTTTCAATTCGAGCACTTTCACACACATTGAGCCTTCGCTCTTACTCCCAAGACCTTAGTAAAGGCCTTATTGCAGTTATATTTGGGTTTCATTTATGTCGTGTGTGTAGTACTTCAATTTAAACACTCTCACACACATTGAGCCTTCGCTCTTACTCCCAAGACCTTAGTCAAGGCCATACTGCAATTTATATTTGGGTTTAATTTCATGTCGTGTGTGTAAGTCTTTCAATTCAAGCACGCACCCACATTGAGCCTTCGCTCTTATTTGCAAGACCCGAGTAAGGGCTCATATACATAAGATATATACATATTTCCCTTCGGTTATTTCCCTTCGGTTATTTCCCTTCCGCTATTTCCCTTCAGTATTGTCTTTACATTTCGGGTTTTCCCTTTGGAGTAGCGTGAGTTTGCATTGCATCTACGCCATACCACGAGGTAGGACGCATATTGCATCGAAGCAACCCCCGCTCGAATTCGCCCATGTAGTGGAGTGTTCATAACACACAAACTAGGCGACCCAAAAAGGGATAAAAGAAAAGACTTAGGCACGTGCAAATCCACGTGATCTAAAACAGGCAATCGCATCTTAAAGACCCGAAATAGACACCTCGAACCGTTTCGTAGACTTTCTCCCTAAAAACTCGATTTTTTGCAAAAGCGTACAGACTGACCCTTGCGCATCGGTGCAAGAAGGTCTGCGACGACAAGAGCTCACTTGCTCACAGTCGCCACGTTTTAGAAGTCAGTATTGATATATCTTCGCTAGCTTAAGTAAGCTAGCTGGCACGCCCTGTTTGTATATCTAGGCCTTAGACGCACGATAAGATCCACTCCAAGCCACGAAAGGGGCGAAGAGGCGGGGATTTTCGCGCGTCTACACCTTAAAATCAAAAAAATCGAAAAACAAGAAAAACCAAAAACAATAGAAAAACAAAAACTCGAAAATAGAGTGCTTTGTATAGTTCCCAAGGTTCTTGTTTTACAAAAAACCAAAAAAATCGAAAATTTGGAAAATACCAAAAAGATTTTGTACATAGCTGCTCCTGGTAGGACTTTGGCAAAAGAAAGGGATTTCGAAAGAAACGTCATCTGCATAGCCAGACCAAAAGTTTCGAAATCACTTGAAAATCCAAGTACAAAACCAGGTCATTTTGAAAACCACGCATCAAATTCCCTCGGGTCTATAGCCCACGAGAATGATCAAAGCCCATAAGTGGATCCCCTGGAGGAAGATTCCACTTCTGAGCTCCCAGAATTTCATAAGATTCTCGATTTTGAAAGACCTTCTCAATCAGTAGGAGGAGATTTCATAGAGGTGAACCTAGGGGATGATTCCAATCCCAAAACCATCAAAATAGGCGCATGCTTGCATGAAACTGAAAGGTTAGCATTCATTGCATTTCTACGAACCTATTTAGATGTGTTTGCATGGACGTATGAAGACATGCCGGGCATAGACCCCAGCATTGTCGAACATCGTCTTCCCTTAGATGCAGGTGTAAAACCCATAAAGCAGAAGCTTAGGAAAATACACCCGAATGTACACACGCAAGTCAAAGAGGGTTTAGAAGATCTGCTAAAAGCCGGATTTATAAAACCCATTGCGTATTCTGATTGGTTGTCAAATATCGTTGTAGTTCGAAAAACAAATGGGAAAATTCGAATATGCATCGATTTCAGAAACCTGAATAAAGTCACTCCAAAGGATAATTATCCTTTACCAAACATAGATTTGATAGTCGATAGTATTGCAAATCATGAAATGTTTTCATTCATGGATGGCTATTCAGGCTATAATCAAATCAAACTAAGCCCACGAGATCAGTGTAAGACCGCCTTCACAACCCCATGGGGCACGTACTGCTATACAGTCATGCCCTTTGGTTTGAAAAATGCTGGCGCAACATACCAACGAGACATGACCACGATCTTCCATGATCAAATTCATGAGCTTGTAGAAGTGTATGTAGATGATCTCTTGGCGAAATCCAAAACCCGATGCACCCATATCGAATGTTTAGAAATGATTTTCGAAAGGCTTAGGCTTTACAAAGTGAAGCTAAAGCCTCAAAAATGTGTGTTCGGGGTAGAATCAGGGAAGCTTCTAGGCTTTATGGTGAGCCAAAGGGGAATAGAAGTCGATCCCTCTAAGTGTCGAGCCATCATAGACATGGCTCCACCCTCCAATCTCACCCAAATCCGTAGCCTCCAGGGTCGTTTACAATCCGTTCGCCGATTCATATCGAATCTGACCACTAGATGCGAACCCTTCAACAAACTGTTGAGGAAAGGCACAAAATTCTTATGGGATGACGAATGCCAGAAGTCCTTCGAGAGACTGAAGGCATACTTGGTTAATCCCCCCATTTTGAATTCTCCAAAGTAAGGAAAACCGCATTTTTTATACATCTCCGTGCATGCAAATGCTTTAGGAGCCCTGTTGGCTAAATACGAGGATGACACCCATAAGGAGTATGCCATCTACTATATTTCGAAAACTCTCTTGGCTTATGAACGAAATTATCAAGCCATGGAGAAGACGTGCTTGGCCCTAGTCTGGGCCTGCCAGAAATTTAGACACTATTTCCTAGATCATGAGATCTGGATAGTGTCCAAGCTTGATCCAATCAAGCACTTGTTCGAAAAACCCATTCTCACGGGTAGATTGGGCAAATGGCAACTCCTTCTAATGGAGTGTGATCTGAAATACCGTCACCAGATCTCCATTAAGGGCAAGCCCTAGCAGATTACGTGGCTGAGTTCTCCTTAGAGGACGCATATCCCACTCTTGTCGAAATGCCTGATGAAGGCATATTGCAAAACCATTTTCAAAACCACATTTTGGCAAATTCTTTCGAAAACCAAGTGTGGAAGATGCACTTCGATGGGGCACGAAACCAGCGAGGGGCTGGGGTCATCCTAATCTCCCCTGAAAAGGGTGAGATTCCCATAGTAGTCCGCTTAGATTTCGAATGTTCCAACAACGTAGCTGAGTATGAAGCACTCATACAAGGCTTAAGAATTTCGAAAACTCTAGGGGCATCATGCATCGAAGTCTTTAGAGATTCGCTCCTTGTCATAAACCAGGTTTTGAAAATTTGGCAAGTACGTAATGAGAAACTACTTCCATATCACGAGTTGGCCACTCGATTGGTCCAGTCCTTCCAATCGTGTAAACTCACACACATAGGAAGAGAGGACAATGGCATCGCCGATGCCCTCTCCTCCTTAAGTTCAGTCCTGAAGGTCGATCCCATTTCAGGGACCAGATCTTTGGAAATGTGGCATGCGCCCCACCCATCCACACACGACTTGGATGTTTGCCAAAATAACCCAAAGTCTATTGAAAAACCCTGGTTTTATGACATCAAACAGTTTTTAGAAAATGGGGGATTCGCCGAGGATGCCACATCCAAAGATAAGGCATTCATTCATAAGATTTCGACCCGATACACCATTGTGGGTGGGGTTTTATACAAAAAAAGTTTTACCGGCATTCTGCTTAGGTGTATCGACCTAGAGGAGGCTAGGACAGTGATGCATGAATTCCACGATGGAGAATGTGGAGGTCATGTTAATGCCAACATGATGGCAATGAAAATACTTAGAGGGGGCTATTTTTGGTCCACCCTGAACAAGGATTGCCACGATCATGTTAGGAAGTGTCATCCATGTCAAGTGCATGGGCACGCCATTCATATCCCTTCATCTGCATTGCATTCCGTGGTCAACCCCTGGCCATTTACCACGTGGGCGTTTGTAGACGCGCGAAAATCCCCGCCTCTTTGCCTTTTTCAGGGCTTGGAGCGGATCCTCTCGTGTGTCTAAGGCCTATGTATGCAAACAGGGCGTGCCAGCTAGCTTACCTAAGCTAGCGAAGATTTTTTTTAACACTGACTTCTAAACATGGCGACTGTGAGCAAGTAAGCTCTTGTCGTCGCAGACCTTCTTGCATCGATGCGCAAGGATCAGTCTGTACGCTTTGCAAAAATCGAGTTTTTGGAGAGAAAGTCTACGAAGCGGTTCGAGGTGTCTATTTCGGGTCTTTAAAATGCGATTGCATGTTTTAGATCACGTGGATTTGCACGTGCCTAAGTCTTTTCTTTTATCCCTTTTCGGGGGGAAAGAGATGGCGGGCCGGGTGTAGTTAGGTTAGTTAGGTAGTGGCCGGTAGTTTAGGTTGTGCTAGGTTCGGCTAAGTGAAAAGGGTGGTGACAAAGGGCTGAGATGATGATAGGGTGGGTGGCTAGGAGTGGAGAGGGAGTAGAGAAGGATTTAGGTAGAGTTGGGGAATGCTTACCGAATGGGGAGAGGCGGTGGATGGAAGAGAGAAGCCGGGTGGTTAGGATGGAGAGCAAGCGGTGGCGTCCGGCTGGGAGATGGTGGTGTGAGCTGTGGTGGGGTGGAGGGATGGTGGTGGTGCAGGCGGCGCAGGTGGAGCAGGCGGCCAGGTTCCGCTGGGTGAGGAAATGGGGGAAAGAGAGGGCCCGGCTGGGATTGGTGAGGGTCCTTCTAGCTAGGAAAAACCCGCCCCCATGGGGGGGTTTAAATAGGGATGGGTAGGTCGGTTAGGGCTGGGCTTGGGGTAGTGGTTAGGTGGTTTAGGTAGGGTGGTATGTAGATAAGGTGGGCTGGAAAGGGTTGGGCCAGATATTTTGAAAACTAGGGGTTTGGGTAGATTGTGGGCTAGGGGTGGTTTAGGGGTTTAGGGCTAGGTTAGGTGGTTGGGTTTTAGGGTGAGGTTTAGTGAGCTAGGTTAGGTGATTAGGCTAGGATTAGGGAAATTAATCTAGGTTTAGGGAAGGATTAGGGAAGTGGGTTAGGTGATTAGGTTGGGATTAGGCTGGGATTAGGGAAGTGGGTTAGGTGATTAGGCTCAAATTATGGGTGGATTAGGGGAATAGGCTTGGATTAGGTGTTTTGGGTTAGGTTTAGGTGAAGGAGCTCCCTTTGCATTGCCCATAGACCTTAACCACCTCATGTTGGTGCAGCCCTAGGTTAGGTTTTGGCTAATTACAAGCTTAAACCCACTCAATTAGGCTAACCCACATGATTAAACCCAAACTTGACACACAAGTCAAGCTTAATTACAACCCTCTTGATATTTTCCATCCCCACTCTCTCTCATGCCCATGATCCCACGTGAATTTCAAGTGGGCCCCACCTCCATTTATGAGAAGGTGATGTGGGCCATGGATATGGATATTAGATTGGATCTCTGGATCCAAATCCAAATCCAAATCCACATATGGGTTTGGATTGGGATCTGGATATATATGGTCCAGATCCAATCCAAACTGAACTCTGACTCCTTCGAGCTGGGTTCAAAACGGACGATTCGTGTTGGGCCTGACAGCATCAGTACTCCGTCTGCGTTGGGTCTTCGCCAACATGGTCGTCCGCCTCTGTTTCTGCCTTCCGGAGATGACTTCAACGATATTTTGATAAGAACAGGGTCTTGGACGTTCGAGATCCTGGGGGTGTGGATGTGATACAAGAGTTGTTGTGCCGGGCTCGACATGTGCTCCGGTTCCGGGCTCTTTTTAGCTCTCCTGGTCTTGTCTTGATCGGGCTAAGCTGCTTCGGGGTTTCAAAAACGTATTTAAAAGGTTTTCAAAAGCCATATTATATGTTTTTGAAGTTTAAAACGTATATACAGAGTTGTCTGGAAGGCTCCTGGTTTTCCAGACTCAAAATGGCCCTTTGGGGCTGCTTGTATAAAACCAGATGTATTTTGAAAATTCGTGGGATTTCAGGGTGTTTACAGATGCCCCTCTTTGGCCTTGTCCAAATCGATTTGGATAAGGACAAAGATGACAAACACCCCTTTCAATGTCTCCCTAGATCTAGCCACGAAGAATATGGGATCGTCCCATTTTTAGCAAAATCTCAATTTACAAACTCTGGTAGGAGGAGATATCACCCCAAAGGGTGTACTATGGAATCTGGTCCTAAAATGGGATCATGTTCATGCAAGTACCATGCGTGGAATGCAAATGACGTGGGTGTGGTGCCAAGAGTGGCGACCTCCCAGAGACTAGATGTGGTCGAACTCTAGAGACTTACAAGGTCTATTGCTCCAAGTGAGCAAATCCTATGCTATTCGATGTTCGGTTTTCAAAACTTATTTACAAAAACTATTTAGAAAAGGGACAACAGTCTTGAGCCTCGATCCTAAGGATCTCGAGCTCTTCGTGCTTGCCCTTGTTTGAGTCTTAACACTCGCTTATCTAGCGGAGGTGTTATAAGAAAACAAGCTTCATTTCAAATTCCTATGCCTTACTCGAAACGTCGAATTCTCAAACAAGATGAAATTCAAGTAAGTAAATCCTATTTTTACTTTAGGATTCCTCGAAATGAACCATGCTTTAGCTTGGGATAAGCCAGGAATGGGAAAGAGATACCACGGTCCCTTCTGAAGTGTCCCGTGGTTTAAGGCATAGAAGGCGGAAAACTGTTCTTTTTTAGCTTTTTGGCCTCTTTTTCCTTTTTTTCATCGAGGGTCTCCCTTTGGGAGTATTTTTTTCTTTAATCCCTCTTTTTCACAAGAGATTCGATTTTTCTTTTAAATTCTGGTTTCTTTCTTTTGGAAAGAGACTTTGAATGGGAAATTCCCTTTTGTTTTGGGCCTTTGTTTTCCTTTTGGAAATAGGAGAGAAGAGGGGCGGACTTATCCCAAGCCTACACTCGATCCATTCCAGATCAGCCTATTTAGAAATAGAACGTACTACTTGCAAGTATCTTGCTATGTTGAACTAGGCCTTTCTTTGTAAGAGGAAGGATTTTGAAATGTAACCACGATTTTGAAAACTCCACTCTTTCACAAGTGCGAATTCTCTTACTTAGGGTGACACGAGTTTGCCTTTGCACCTTATTCACATGTCTCAGGGCAGCTATCCCTATAAAAGTTTCAAAAACTGGAATTTAATCCAGATCCTACACATGATACTTCTTTAAGTATTGAATATTGATAGGATCTGCTAAATTCCTACCTTCTACATCGATCAACCAATACGAATTGTTCGTAGTGGTTGCTCGTACAACATAGGGTGCATCCCAGTTGGGGCGCCACTTGCCTAGGGGGTGTGGGCCACGATGGTGGATGGTTTTTAAGACCAGATCTCCCACCTCAAAGTGGCGAGGTCTCATGTGTTTGCTATAATGTCGGGCTATCCTTTGCCGGTATGCACGAGCATGATCCATGGCAAGGAGTCGCCTCTCATCTAGCAAATCTAGTTCGGCCATCCTAATATGCTGAAGCGTCTCTAGGGGGAGGTCGAGTGCTATGGATGTATGAAATGAATGCAGTTGAGTATGAATGGGAAGAATGGCGTTTGTGCCATAGACCAACTCGAATGGTGTGGCATTCGTGGGAGTCCGGATGGAAGTCCTATAAGCCCATAAGGCTTCATCTAGCTTCTCGTGCCACGTCCTACCCTTCTCTAAGGTTTTCTCAATAATACTAATGAGAGTCTTGTTTGTGGCTTCGGCTTGGCCGTTGCCTTGAGGGTAGTAGGGTGAGGAGAAGTGGTGAGTTATGCCATACGTGTTGCACAACTTAACCATCCGCTCATTCTTGAATGGGGTACCATTATCAGACACAAGGTCTCGTGGAACCCCAAATCGAGCCAAGATATTCCTCCGGATGAAAGCCACCACATGTTGCCCCATTACATTGGTTAGGGAAATGGCTTCCACCCACTTGGAGAAATACTCCGTGGCTGCTAAAATAAATCGATGCCCATTCGAGGCCTTTGGAAATATTGGGCCTACGATGTCAAACGCCCACATGGTAAATGGCCAGGGGCTGACCATGGAATGCAATGCAGATGAAGGGATATGAATGGCGTGCCCATGTACTTGACATGGATGACACTTCCTAACATGATCGTGACAATCCTTTTTCAGGGTGGACCAAAAATAGCCCCCTCTAAGTATTTTCATCGCCATCATGTTGGCATTAACATGACCTCCACATTCTCCATCGTGGAACTCATGCATCACTATCCTAGCCTCCTCTAGGTCGATACACCTAAGCAGAATGCCGGTAAAACTCTTTTTATATAAGACCCCACCCAGAATGGTGTATCGGGTCGAAATCTTACGAATGAATGCCTTATCTTTGGATGTGGCATCCTCGGTAAATCCCCCATTTTCTAAAAATTATTTTATGTTATAGAACCAAGGTTTTTCAATAGACTCTGGGTTGTTTTGGCAAATATCCAAGTCGTGTGTGGATGGATGGGGTGCATGCCATATTTCCAAAGATCTGGTCCCTGAAATGGGATCGACCTTCAGGGCTGAACCCAAGGAGGAGAGGGCATCGGCGATGCCATTGTCCTCTCTTCCTACGTGTGTGAGTTTACACGACTGGAAGGATTGGACCAATCGAGTGGCCAACTCGTAATATGGAAGTAGTTTCTCATTGCGTACTTCCCAAATTTTTAAAACTTGGTTTATGACAAGGAGCGAATCTCCAAAGACCTCAATGCACGATGCCCGTAGAGTTTTCGAAATCCTTAAGCCTTGTATGAGTGCTTCATACTCAGCTACGTTGTTGGAACATTCGAAATCTAAGCGGACTGCTATGGGAATCTCGCCCTTTTCAGGGGAGATTAGGATGATCCCGGCACCAGCCCCTCGTTGGTTTCGTGCCCCGTCGAAGTGCATCTTCCACACTTGGTTTTCGAAAGATTTTGCCAAAATGTGGTTTTGAAAATGGTTTTGCAATATGCCTTCATCAGGCATTTCGACAAGAGTGGGATATGCGTCCTCTAAGGGGAATTCAGCCATGTAATCTGCTAGGGCTTGCCCCTTAATGGAGATCTGGTGATGGTATTTCAGATCATAGTCCATTAGAAGGAGCTGCCATTTGCCCAATCTACCCGTGAGAATGGGTTTTTCGAACAAGTGCTTGATTGGATCAAGCTTGGACACTATCCAGATCTCATGATCTAGGAAATAGTGTCTGAACTTCTGGTAGGCCCAGACTAGGGCCAAGCACGTCTTCTCCATGGCTTGATAATTTCGTTCATAAGCCAAGAGAGTTTTCGAAATATAGTAGATGGCATACTCCTTATGGGTGTCATCCTCGTATTGAGCCAACAGGGCTCCTAAAGCATTTACATGCACGGAGATGTATAATAAAAGTGGTTTTCCTTGTTTTGGAGGATTCAAAACGGGGGGGTTAACCAAGTATGCCTTCAGTCTCTCGAAGGACTTTTGGCATTCGTCATCCCATAAGAATTTCGTACCCTTCCTTAACAGTTTGTTGAAGGATTCGCATCTAGTTGCCAGATTCGATATGAATCGGCGCACGGATTGTAATCGACCCTGGAGGCTACGGATTTGGGTGAGATTGGAGGGTGGAGCCATGTCTATGATGGCTCGACACTTAGAGGGGTCGACTTCTATTCCCCTTTGGCTTACCATAAAGCCTAGAAGCTTCCCTGATTCTACCCCGAACACACATTTTTGAGGGTTTAGCTTTACTTTGTAAAGCCTAAGCCTTTCGAAAATCTTTTGTAAACATTCGATATGGGTGCATCGGGTTTTGGATTTCGCCAAGAGATCATCTACATACACTTCTACAAGCTCATGAATTTGATCATGGAAGATCGTGGTCATGTCTTGTTGGTATGTTGCGCCGGCATTTTTCAAACCAAAGGGCATGACTGTATAGCAGTACGTGCCCCATGGGGTTGTGAAGGCGGTCTTACCCTGATCTCGTGGACTTAGTTTGATTTGATTATAGCCTGAATAGCCATCCATGAATGAAAACATTTCATGATTTGCAGTACTATCGACTATCAAATCTATGTCGGGTAAAGGATAATTATCCTTTGGAGTGGCTTTATTCAAGTTTCTGAAATCGATGCATATTCGAATTTTTCCATTGGTTTTTCAAACCACAACGATATTTGACAACCAATCAGAATATGCAATGGGTTTTATAAATCTGGCTTTTAGCAGATCTTCTAAACCCTCTTTGACTTGCATGTGTACATTCGGGTGTATTTTCCTAAGCTTCTGCTTTATGGGTTTTACACCTGCATCTAAGGGACGACGATGTTCGACTATGCTGGGATCTATGCCCGGCATGTCTTCATACGTCCATGCAAACACATCTAAATAGGTTCGTAGAAATGCAATGAATGCTAACTTTTCAGTTTCATGCAAGCATGCGCCTATTTTGATGGTTTTGGGATTGGAATCATCCCCTAGGTTCACCTCTATGAAATCTCCTCCTACTGATTGGGAAGGTCTTTCAAAATCGAGAATTCTATGAAATTCTGGGAGCTCAGAAGTGGGATCTTCCTCAAGGGGATCCACTTCTGGGCTTTGATCATTCTCGTGGGCTATAGACCTGAGGAAACTTGATGCGTGGTTTTCAAAATGACCTGGTTTTGTACTTGGATTTTCAAGTGATTTCGAAATTTTTGGTCTGGCTATGCAGACGACGTTTCTTTCGAAATCTTTTTCTTTTGCCAAAGTCCTACCAGGAGCAGCTATGTACAAAATCTTTTTGGTATTTTCTAATTTTTCGATTTTTTTGGGTTTTTGTAAAACAAGAACTTTGGGAACTATACAAAGCACTCTTTTTTTGAGTTTTTGTTTCTCCATTGTTTTTGGTTTTTCTTGTTTTTCGATTTTTTTGATTTTAAGTTTTTTCAAATGTTTTTGGTATTTTTAGAAAAGGGATCTTCCGTCATACCTACAAAGGGAAAACACTACGGGTTAGACTCGGAATAGGAGGTCTAAATCGTAGGTCTCT
Organism: Brasenia schreberi; assembly: GCA_036023115.1. NCBI lineage: Eukaryota > Viridiplantae > Streptophyta > Magnoliopsida > Nymphaeales > Cabombaceae > Brasenia > Brasenia schreberi. The sequence goes on from JAYKKT010000038.1 coordinate 1,212,986, forward strand.
TCTAAGACAGGCTCCGGGGCACCCTTGACCCAGGTGGTCACAGGGGGTGGCTCCGGCGGTATTCGGGGAGTATAGCCGATCCCATATCGGCTTGGATTGGCCCTAGGCAGGATGGGCTCTAGGAGACCCTGGTTCTGCGCCCCTAGACTCTTGTAGGGCGTGTAGCCCATGTTCAACAACATGTTCCATGACTTTTTGTTTTTTGAAAAAGTTGGATACAAGTCGTGGTCCTGGAACATGCTATCGTCCATATTAGGCTCGTATGGCCTCTTGTCCAGGGGCTTTGGAAATAGGGAACGCTTGGGTTTTCCTAAGAGGATTAAAGTCGGGAGGGGGCCTGCTTTGGGCGGCCCCTTTACGCATACAACCTTCCTAGGGTTGTTCAACACGAGCCGAGGTGGCTCAACCATAATTTGCCCCAAGTTAGCCTCATGGGCCTGGGAGCTTGATAAACAAGGGGAGTTTATGATCCCCTGAAGCTGTGGGTGACTCTCACCTAGGATCACTACGACCTGGTCCCTAAAAGGGATCTTGACACACCTGTGGAAGGTGGATGGCACAGCGCACAAACTGTGTATCCAGGGCCTTCCCAGCAATAGGTTATAATGGGGGTGGATGTCCAAGACATGGAACACCCCCATGTGTTCGATCCCTCCCGTTTCCATTGGGAGTTAGATGGATCCTAAAGGTCTAGACGCATTCCCATCGTATCCAGTGATAACGATGGGGCTTGGGTTCACTGAAGTCAAGGTGACTCCGATTTTGTACGCCACATGAAGTGGAAGGATGTTGAGCCCTCCTCCACCATCGACTAGGCACCTGTCCAGAGAGTGGTTGTTTAGAACCACCTTGATATGCAGGGCCTGGTTATGGGTTTCGTAGGGTCTATCTACATCATCTTCCGAAAAAGTGATGGGCGATTTTGCTCCTAATAAAGCCACTTGGGCAGACAAGGATTCCGGACTTATGTTCGAATCAACCTTGGCCCTTTCTAGAATTTTCTCTAATACAAGTCTATGCCTAGGCGAGGTTTTTATAAGCTCTAGGATAGACATGTGAATAGGAATCTTTGAAAGGTGGTTTTCGAAATCATAAGGATTTAGGATGACTTTGTCCTTATCTGCTTTTGGCAGACCACTAGGGATACATGCTTTTGAGGGGCCAGGCACGCTGACCACCTTTTGAGCACCTTGAAGGTGCGGGGGTTGATAGATCCTCCCATATCTAGTGACTTCCCCCACGACCAACCTAGGGTTTGCGCTAAACTTGGCTCTAAGGATGAGCTGAGGAGAACCTTGGATTTTTAAAACTGGTTTTACCGGGGTTTCCACTTTTGGTGGTCCCCGAATGACGACTTGGGCGGGCCTCTTGTATAGTACAAGGATGGGCGCACAAGTAGGTCGACCAGGTTCTGGCTTTTGCGCTAGTTCCTTGGAAATGGTGAGGGTACATACCTCCTTTCCTTTCCCACTGCCACTAGCGTGTTTGGGAAAGGGTTCCTTGAAGATAGCTTGAGGTGGCTCAAGTTCCGCAGTGACCTGGAGCCGGCCTTCTGCAATCAAGTTCTCAATTTTATTTAAGAGAGAGAAGCAGCGTTTGGTATCATGGCCTTTGAGCCGATGATACTTACAAAATCGGTTTAAATACTCCCCTTTGAACGTGACTCCTTCGGGGATTTCAGGGAGTTCTATCATGCCCTGGGCAAGTAAGAGGTTTAGGACCTCCGACACAGGTTGCCCCAGCGGAGTATACTCCCGTTTTTCAACCAGTTTTTGAAAATTGCGTTCCCTCTTATTTTCTAATTTTTCAAAATTTTTGGAAGTGCCCGCCATGCCTGGATCCACCCGGACATTGGCGATTTTATGGGGCTTTGCCCCTTTGTCCGTCGTGGGCAGCCCATATGCGATGGGCTTTTCCAAACGGGTTTTTGGAACGGCACTTCCTTTCCATAAGTGGTCGTATGTCCCTTTTCACAAGTTGGTTTCGAAAAGGGAGGCCTTTTTGATCAACTTATGGAAAGTTGAAATCTCATTGAGCGAGAGAAGGGTTTTTAACTCGCTTTTAAAATTATCCAGGATGTGCATTTCTGCGCATCCTTTGGATATGGGCTCTCGCACTTGGCCCAAAAGCGACCTCCATCTTATAATGAAGGCATGTATGTCTTCGTTCATGCCTTGCTTTGTATCCCTTAAGGTATTCAGAGTCGGCGTGACTTCTACGTTGTGTGCAAATCTTTGCATGAAGCAGTTCGCTAACTCTTCAAAAGTAGCGAACTAGCTTAAGTCGTAGGAAGCCAGCCATTTGGCAGCTGTGCCTTTAAGGGATAGAGGGAACCAATACACCCATTTCATCGAGTCCTTTCTCTTCTTATGGGCTCGACGTGAGAAAAGCTGCAAGTGAGACCTAGGGTCTCCCATGCCATCATACCGATGGAAGTTCGGTATTTCATCGTCACTGTCTGTTTCATAGTCCATATTAAGGAAATCAGACAGGGCGTAGCTTCTTTTCTCTTTATTCTGCCCTTTTAGCAACTGCTGTAGGGCTTTACGGTCCTTTTGTGTGAAGGACTCGTGGTATTGGTTGCCTTCCATTACGGAGGCCTCTTTTTGCTTGCGAGGTTTTTCAGATTTCTTTTTAGGCCTTTGTTCACCGTTCGATGAACATGAATCGCCTACTTCAGCCTCTTGGCTGAGAGCATCGATTTTGTCCTCAAACTCTCTTCTCAAATCCTCGATTTCATCTAGTTTTATTTTGTTTTTGAAAATCCTCCTAGTGTGAGAACTTGATGCGCATGAGCCTTGGCTCGACACTTCACTTGGATTGGATTTTGACATGCTTTTCAAGCTTTTTCAAAATGTCCTAAGTACAAGCAAAGAAAATAAGTTAAAAACGACACCTTTTTACAAAATTTTCGCAAGACTTCTACTTAAAAACTCGATTTTTGAAAGGCTCACGTCCCACCAGGCGTGCCAATCTCTGTAGACGCGCGAAAATCCTCGCCTCTTTGCCTTTTTCAGGGCTTGGAGTGGATCCTCTCGTGTGTCTAAGGCCTATGTATGCAAACAGGCCGTGCCAGCTAGCTTACCTAAGCTAGCGAAGATTTTTTTTAACACTGACTTCTAAACGTGGCGACTGTGAGCAAGTAAGCTCTTGTTGTCGCAGACCTTCTTGCACCGATGCGCAAGGGTCAGTCTGTACGCTTTGCAAAAATCGAGTTTTTGGAGAGAAAGTCTACGAAGCGGTTCGAGGTGTCTATTTCGGGTCTTTAAAATGCGATTGCATGTTTTAGATCACGTGGATTTGCACGTGCCTAAGTCTTTTCTTTTATCCCTTTTCGGGCCACCTAGTTTGTGTGTTATGAACACTCCACTACGTGGGCGAATTCGAGCGGGGCTTGCTTTGATGCAATATGCGTCCTACCTCGTGGTATGGCGTAGATGCAATGCAAACTCACGCTACTCCAAAGGGAAAACCCGAAATGTAAAGACAATACTGAAGGAAAATAACTGAAGGGAAATAACCGAAGGGAAATAACCGAAGGGAGATACGTATATAGATTATGTATATGAGCCCTTACTCGGGTCTTGCAAATAAGAGCGAAGGCTCAATGTGGGTGCGTGCTGGAATTGAAAGACTTACACACACGACATGAAATTAAACCCAAATATAAATTGCAGTATGGCCTTGACTAAGGTCTTGGGAGTAAGAGCGAAGGCTCAATGTGTGTGAAAGTGCTTGAATTGAAGTACTACACACACGACATAAATGAAACCCAAATATAACTGCAATAAGACCTTTACTAAGGTCTTGGGAGTAAGAGCGAAGGCTCAATGTGTGTGAAAGTGCTTGAATTGAAAGACTTACTCACACGACATGAAATGAAACCCAAATAGCATAGGTCGGCCCTTACTTGGGTCTTTCAAATAAGAGCGAAAGCTCAATGTGTGTGAGAGTGCTTGAATTGAAAGACTTACTCACACGACATGAAATGAAACCCAAATAGTATAGGTCGGCCCTTACTTGGGTCTTTCAAATAAGAGTGAAAGCTCAATGTGTGTGAGTGCTTGAATTGAAAGACAACGCACCCAACTTAAGCAAAACCCTTCGAGAATGAAAGTATATATACTTATGTATTAGGGGCTGATTAGGCTCGTGTATGTTCAAAATCGTGCACAACTAAGAGAGTGCACGTGTGTAGGTGTGCCAAGCCACGTTATTACAAGCGGGGGGAGACTATGCTCCGTTATTACAACCCCGTATCAAATTGAATCTCAAGCAAGTATACAACTAAAGACCGAGTTTAGGCACTTATGAGTAGCTGGTCCGTAGAGGCCTTGCTTGAGCGTAGGCTTGGCCTTCGCCTTGGGCTGCAAACGGGAGCTCCGCGAGGATGGGTGACCAAGGGTGCTGGCCGGCTGCAAGTGGGGCGCGGGATAGGCGCCTCGAAGGTGGCCGGTTGCAAGTGGGTGTCGCCTTGATGTGGGCGATTAAAGGGGTGGGCCAAGTAAGTGTAGGGTCACGAATGGGGAGTATAGAGTGTTGGGAAGTATGGACCTAAAGGGAGTTTAAGGGAAGGCCGAATGGGAGTCTTAGGGGGAAAGAGATGGCTGGCCGGGTGTAGTTAGGGTAGTTAGGTAGTGGCCGGTAGTTTAGGTTGTGCTAGGTGCGGCTAAGTGAAAAGGGTGGTGACAAAGGGCTGAGATGATAATAGGGTGGGTGGCTAGGAGTGGAGAGGGAGTAGAGAAGGATTTAGGTAGAGTTGGGGAATGCTTACCGAATGGGGAGAGGTGGTGGATGGAAGAGAGAAGCCGGGTGGTTGGGATGGAGAGCAAGCGCTGGCGTCCGGCTGGGAGATGGTGGTGTGAGCTGTGGTGGGGTGGAGGGATGGTGGTGGTGCAGGCGGCGCAGGTGGAGCAGGCGGCCAGGTTCCGCTGGGTGAGGAAATGGGGGAAAGAGAGGGCCCGACTAGGATTGGTGAGGGTCCTTCTAGCTAGGAAAAACCCTCCCCCAAGGGGGGGTTTAAATAGGGATGGGTAGGTCGGTTAGGGCTGGGCTTGGGGTAGTGGTTAGGTGGTTTAGGTAGGGTGGTATGTAGATAAGGTGGGCTGGAAAGGGTTGGGCCAGATATTTTGAAAACTAGGGGTTTGGGTAGATTGTGGGCTAGGGGTGGTTTAGGGGTTTAGGGCTAGGTTAGGTGGTTGGGTTTTAGGGTGAGGTTTAGTGAGCTAGGTTAGGTGATTAGGGAAATTAATCTAGGTTTAGGGAAGGATTAGGGAAGTGGGTTAGGTGATTAGGTTGGGATTAGGCCGGGATTAGGGAAGTGGGTTAGGTGATTAGGCTCAGATTAGGGGTGGATTAGGGGAATAGGCTTGGATTAGGTGTTTTGGGTTAGGTTTAGGTGAAGGAGCTCCCTTTGCATGGCCCATAGACCTTAACCACCTCATGTTGGTGCAGCCCTAAGTTAGGTTTTGGCTAATTACAAGCTTAAACCCACTCAATTAGGCTAACCCACATGATTAAACCCAAACTTGACACACAAGTCAAGCTTAATTACAACCCTCTTGATATTTTCCATCCCCACTCTCTCTCATGCCCATGATCCCACGTGAATTTCAAGTGGGCCCCACCTCCATTTATGAGAAGGTGATGTGGGCCATGGATATGGATATTGGATTGGATCTCTGGATCCAAATCCAAATCCAAATCCACATATGGGTTTGGATTGGGATCTGGATATATATGGTCCAGATCCAATCCAAACTGAACTCTGACTCCTTCGAGCTGGGTTCGAAACGGACGATTCGTGCGGGGCCTGACAGCATCAGTACTCCATCTGCGTTGGGTCTTCGCCAACATGGTCGTCCGCCTCCGTTTCTGCCTTCCGGAGATGACTTCAACGATATTTTGATAAGAATAGGGTCTTGGACGTTCGAGATCCTGGGGGTGTGGATGTGATACAAGAGTTGCTGTGCCGGGCTCGACATGTGCTTCGGTTCCGGGCTCTTCTTAGCTCTCCTAGTCCTATCTTGATCGGCCAAGCTGCTTCGGGGTTTCAAAAACGTATTTAAAAGGTTTTCAAAAGCCATATTATATGTTTTTGAAGTTTAAAACGTATATACAGGGTTGTCTGGAAGGCTCCTGGGTTTCCAGACTCAAAATGGCCCTTTGGGGCTGCTTGTATAAAACCAGATGGATTTTGAAAATTCGTGGGATTTCGGGGTGTTTACAGCATTTGACATCGTAGGCCCAATATTTCCAAAGGCCTCGAATGGGCATCGATTTATTTTAGCAGCCACGGAGTATTTCTCCAAGTGGGTGGAAGCCATTTCCCTAACCAATGTGATGGGGCAACATGTGGTGGCTTTCATCCGGAGGAATATCTTGGCTCGATTTGGGGTTCCACGAGACCTTGTGCCTGATAATGGCACCCCATTCAAGAACGAGTGGATGGTTAAGTTGTGCGACACGTATGGCATAACGCACCACTTCTCCTCGCCCTACTACCCTCAAGGCAACGGCCAAGCCGAAGCCACGAACAAGACTCTCATTAGCATAATTGAGAAAACCTTAGAGAAGGGTAGGACGTGGCACGAGAAGCTGGATGAACCCTTATGGGCTTATAGGACTTCCATCCGGACTCCCACGAATGCCACACCATTCGAATTGGTCTATGGCACAAACGCCATTCTTCCCATTCATACTCAACTGCATTCATTTCATACATCCATAGCACTCGACCTCCCCCTAGAGACGCTTCAGCATGCTAGGATGGCCGAACTAGATTTGCTAGATGAGAGGCGACTCCTTGCCATGGATCATGCTCGTGCATACCGGCAAAGGATAGCCCAACATTATAGCAAACACATGAGACCTCGCCACTTTGAAGTGGGAGATCTGGTCTTAAAAACCATCCATCATCGTGGCCCACACCCCCTAGGCAAGTGGCGCCCCAACTGGGATGGACCCTATGTTGTACGAGCAACCACTACGAACAACTCGTATTGGTTGATCGATGTAGAAGGTAGGAATTTAGCAGATCCTATCAATGTTCAATACTTAAAGAAGTTTCATGTGTAGGATTTGGGTTAAATTCCAGTTTTCAAAAATTTTAGGGATAGCTGCCCTGAGACATGTGAATAAGGTGCAAAGGCAAACTTGTGTGACCCTGAGTGAGAGAATTCGCACTTGTGAAAGAGCGGAGTCTTCAAAATCGTGGTTACATTTCAAAATCCTTCTTCTTACAAAGAAAGGCCTAATTCAATATAGCAAGATACTTGCAAGTAGTACGTGCTATTTCTAAATAGGCTGATCTGGAATGGATCGAGTGTAGGCTTGGGATAAGTCCTCCCCTCTTGTCTTCTATTTCCAAAAGGAAAATAAAGGCCCAAACAAAGGGAAATGCCCATTCAAAGTATCTTTCCAAAAGGAAGAAACCAGAATTCAAAAGAAAAATCGATTCTCTTGAGAAAAGGAGGGATTAAAGAAAAAATACTCCCAAAGGGAGACCCTCTATGAAAAAAATGAAAAAAGAGGCCAAAAAGCTCAAAAAGAGCAGTTTTCCACCTTCTGTGCCTCAAACCACGGGACGCTTCAGAAGGGACCGTGGTATCTCTTTCCCATCCCTGGCTTATCCCAAGCTAAAGCATGGTTCATTTCGAGGAATCCTAAAATAAAAATAGGATTTACTTACTTGAATTTCATCTTGTTTGAGAATTCGACGTTTCGTGTAAGGCGTAGGAATTTGAAATACAGCTTGTTTTCTTATAAAACCTCCGCTAGATAAGCGAGTGTTAAGACTCAAACAAGGACAAACACGTAGAGCTCGAGATCCTTAGGATCGAGACTCAAGACAGTTGTCCCTTTTGTAAATAGTTTTGTAAATAAGTTTTGAAAATCGAACATCGAACAGCATTGAATCTGCTCACTTGGAGCAACAGGCCTTGTAAGTCTCTAGAGTTCGACCACATCTGGTCTCTGGGAGGTCGCCACTCTTGGCACCACACCCATGTCATCTGCATTCCACGTATGGCACTTGCATAAACATGATCCCATTTTAGGACCAGATTCCATAGTATACCCTTTGGCGTGATATCTCCTCCTACCAGGGTTTTAAATTGAGATTTTGTTAAAAGATTGGGGCGATCCCATATTCTTCGTGGCTAGATCTAGGGAGACATTGAAAGGGGTGTTTGTCATCTTTGCCCTTATCCAAATCGATTTGGACAAGGCCAAAGAGGGGCATCTGTAAACACCCCGAAATCCCATGAATTCCTCGAAACAATCTGGTTTTGTAAAAACAGCCCCCAAAGGGCCATTTTGAGTCTGGAAACCCAGGAGCTTTCCAGACAACCCTGTACATATATTTTGAACTCCATATTTCAAAAATATACAATATGGCTTTTAAAAACCTTTTTAAAACATGTTTTGAAACCCCGAAGCAGCTTCGCCTAATCCAGACAAGACCAGGAAAGCTAAGGAGAGCCCGGAACTGGAGCACATGCCGAGCCCGGCACAGCAACTCTCGTATCAAATCCACACCCCCAGGATCTCGAACGTCCAAGACCCTGTTATCATCAAAACATCATTTGATGTCATCTCCGGAAGGCGAAAATAGAGGCGGACGATCATGTTGGCGAAGACCCAACACAGATGGAGCACTGATGCTGTCAGGCCCCACACAAACCGTTCATTTCGAACATAGCTCAAAGGAGTCAGAGTTCAGTTAGGATCGGATCTGGACCATATATATCCAGATCCCAATCCAAACCCATGTATGGATTTGGATTTGGATTTGGATTCAAAAATCCAATCCAATATCCATATCCATGGCCCACATCACCTTCTCATAAATGGAGGTGGGGCCCACTTGAATTTCACGTGGGATTATGGGCATGAGAGAGAGTGGAGGTGGATAAGATCAAGTGTGTGTTGTAATTAAGCATGACTTGTGTGTCAAGTTTGGAGTTAATCATGTGGGTTAGCCTAATTAGGTGGGTTGAAGCTTGTAATTAGCCAAAACCTAACCTAGGGCTGCACCAACATGATGTGGTTAAGGTCTATGTGCCATGCAAAGGGAGGTCCTTCACCTAAACCTAACCAAAAATACCTAATCCTAGCCTTCCACCCTAATCCGCCCTAATCTGAGCCTAATCACCTAACCTACTTCCCTAATCCCGGCCTAATCCCAACCTAATCACCTAACCCACTTCCCTAATCCTTCCCTAAACCTAGGTTAATTTCGCTAAACCTAGCCTAATCCTAGCCTAATCACCTAACCTAGATCACTAAACCTCACCCTAGAACCAACCCACCTAACTAAACCCTAAACCCCTAAACCACCCCTAGCCCACAACCTACCCAAACCACTTGTATTTAAAATATCTGGCCCTACCCTTTCCAGCCCACCTTATCATCATACCACCCTACCTAAACCACCTAACCACTACCCCAAACCCAGCCCTAACCGACCTAACCCAGCCCTATATAAACCCCCCCCCTTGGGGGCGGGTGTCATCATCTAGCAGCCCTCACCTTCCCAGCCGGGTCCTCCACTTCCCAGCTCAACCGAACCACCACCTGCTCCACATCCTGCCATCACCTGCTCCACATCCCGCCACCACCTGCACCACTACCTTCCTGCCGAGCGCCACCACCACCACCACATTCATCCGACTGACTCCTTACTACCCGCAACCCTCTCTTCACCCGGTAAGTCCCCTACATCCTACCTTACTACTTCTTCACTCCCTCTCCACTCTCAGCCACCTAATACACTCCCATAGCACCCTAACACCAGCCCTTCCACTTGCTGCCACCAGCCCCACTCAGCCGAACCCATAGCACCCTAACATCCCGCCACCACCTAGACCTTTTAGCTCCATTCGGCCACCCTATCCGACTCCCTAAAACTTGCCCGTATCATCCCAATACACCTACTACAACCACTACCACCTGGCCCCATATCCTAGCTAGCTCCCCTACCTTACATCACTCCTAGCCACTCTAACTACCCGCCACCACCAAGTCCTCCCAGTCTGCCACTCCAACCGACTGTCGTTTCATTCGGCCACCCTAGCAACCCGCCAACCTTAGGTGATCCGTTAGACTTTCCCTTAGGTTCACCCTTTGCACAACCTACCTTAAAACTAAACCCTATCCTTAGTGACCCTACTTAGGCCCTTTAGCCCCACATGCCAAAAAGAGCCCTTCCTTAGCAGCCGACCATCTTTAAGGCGCTTCTTCCGCACACCAAGGACACCCGGCCAGCACCCCTTTGCCGTTCAACCTCGCGGAGCTCCCTTTCGCAGCCCAAGGCGAAGGCCAAGCCCACGCTCAAGCAAGGCATCTTCGGACCAGCTATTAGTAAGTGCCTAACTCGGTCTTTAGTTGTATACTTGCTTGAGATTCAATTCGATACGGGGTTGTAATAACGGAGCATAGTCTCCCCCCGCTTGTAATAACGTGGCTTGGCACACCCACACACGTGCACTCTCTTAGTTGTGCACGATTTTGAACACACACGGGCCTAATCAGCCCCTAATACATAAATATATACATATACTTTAATTTTGTAGGGTTTTGCTTAAGTTGGGTGTGTTGTCTTTCAATTCAAGCACTCACACACATTGAGCCTTCGCTCTTATTTGAAAGACCCAAGTAAGGGCCGACCTATACTATTTGGGTTTTCATTTCATGTCGTGTGTGTAAGTCTTTCAATTCAAACACTCACACACATTGAGCCTTTGCTCTTATTTGAAAGACCCAAGTAAGGGTCGACCTATACTATTTGGGTTTTCATTTCATGTCATGTGTGTAAGTCTTTCAATTCAAGCACTCACACACATTGAGCCTTCGCTCTTATTTGAAAGACCCAAGTAAGGGCCGTGTTATACTATTTGGGTTTAATTTCATGTTGTGTGCGTAGTACTTCAATTCAAGCACTCACACACATTGAGCTTTCGCTCTTATTCCCAAGACCTTAATCAAGGCCATACTGCAAGTTATATTTGGGTTTAATTTCATGTTGTGTGCGTAGTACTTCAATTCAAGCACTCACACACATTGAGCTTTCGCTCTTATTCCCAAGACCTTAATCAAGGCCATACTGTAAGTTATATTTGGGTTTAATTTCATGTCGTGTGTGTAAGTCTTTCAATTCAAGCACGCACCCACATTGAGCCTTCGCTCTTATTTGCAAGACCCGAGTAAGGGCCCATATACATACTCTATATACATATCTCCCTTCGGCATTTACATTACAAGTCATTTCCCTTTGGTTATTTCCTTCGGTTATTTCCCTTCGGCATTGTCTTTACATTCGGGTTTTCCCTTTGGGGTAGCGTGAGTTTGCATTGCATCTACGCCATACACGAGGTAGGATGCATATTGCATCAAAGCAAGCCCCGCTCGAATTCGCCCATGTAGTGGAGTGTTCATAACACACAAACTAGGTGGCCCATAAAGGGATAAAAGGAAAGACTTAGGCACGTGCAAATCCACGTGATCTAAAAATCTGCAATCGCATCTAAAAGACCTGAATTAGACACCTCGAACCGCTTCGTAGGCTTTCTATCCCAAAAACTCGATTTTTGCAAAGCATACAGACAGACCCTTGCGCATCGGTGTAAGAAGGTCTGCGATGACAAGAGCTCACTTGCTCACAGTCGCCACGATTAGAAGTTAGTTTAAATATATCTTCGCTATCTTAGGTAAGCTAGCTAGCATGCCCTGTTTATATAAATAGGCCTTAGACGCACAAGAGGACCCACTCCAAGCCCAGAAAAGGCGAAGAGGGGTGGGGGATTTCTGCGCGTCTACAATTCCCATAGCAGTCCGCCTAGATTTCGAATGTTCCAACAATGTAGCTGCGTATGAAGCACTCATACAAGGCTTAAGAATTTCGAAAACTCTAGGGGCATCATGCATCGAGGTCTTTAGAGGTTCGCTCCTTATCATAAACCAGGTTTTGAAAATTTGGCAAGTACGTAATGAAAACTACTTCCATATCACGAGTTGGCGACTTGATTGGTCCAGTCCTTCCAATCGTGTAAACTGACACACGTAGGAAGAGAGGACAATGGCATCGCCGATGCCCTCTCTTCCTTGGGCTCAGCCCTAAAGGTCGATCCCATTTCAGGGACCCGGTCTTTAGAAATATGGCATGCGCCCAACCCATCCACACACAACTTGGATATTTGCAAAAGTAACCCAGACTCTATTGAAAAACCCTGGTTTTACGACATAAAACAATTTCTAGAAAATGGGGGATTCGTCGAGGATGCCACATCTAAAGATAAGGCATTCATCCGTAAGATTTCGACCCGATACACCATTCTGGGTGGCGTTCTATACAAAAAGAGTTTTACCGGCATCCTGCTTAGGTGTATCGATCTAGAGGAGGCTAGGATAGTGATGCATGAATTCCACGACGGAGAATGTGGAGGTCATGTTAATGCCAACATGATGGCAATGAAAATACTTAGAGGGGGCTATTTTTGGTCCACCCTGAACAAGGATTGCCACGATCATGTTAGGAAGTGTCATCCATGTCAAGTGAATGGGCACGCCATTCATATCCCTTCATCTGCATTGTATTCCGTGGTCAACCCCTGGCCATTTACCACGTGGGCGTTTGACATCGTAGGCCCAATATTTCCAAAGGCCTCGAATGGGCATCGATTTATTTTAGCAGCCACGGAGTATTTCTCCAAGTGGGTGGAAGCCATTTCCCTAACCAATGTGCTAGGGCAACATGTGGTGATTTTCATCCAGAGGAATATCCTGGCTCGATTTGGGGTTCCACGAGACCTTGTGTCTGATAATGGCACCCCATTCAAGAACGAGCGGATGGTTAAGTTGTGCAACATGTATGGCATAACTCACCACTTCTCTTCGCCCTACTACCCTCAAGGCAACAGCCAAGCTGAAGCCACCAACAAGACTCTCATTAGTATAATTGAGAAAACCTTAGAGAAGGGTAGGACGTGGCACGAGAAGTTGGATGAAGCCTTATGGGCTTATAGGACTTCCATCCGGACTCCCATGAATGCCACACCATTCGAATTAGTCATGGCACAAATGCCATTCTTCTCATTCATACTCAATTGCATTCGTTCCACACATCCATTGCACTCGACCTCCCCCTAGAGACGCTTTAGCATGCTAGGATGGCCAAACTAGATTTACTAGATGAGAGGCGACTCCTTGCTATGGATCATGCTCGTGCATACCGGCAAAGGATAGCCCGACACTATGGCAAACACATGAGACCTCGCCACTTTGAAGTGGAGGATCTGGTTTTGAAAATCATCCACTATCGTGGCCCACATCCCCTCGGAAAGTGGTGCCCCAAGTGGGATGGACCCTATGTTGTACGTGCAACCACTATGAACAACTCGTATTGGTTGCTCGATGTAGAAGGTAGGAATTTAGCAGATCCTATCAATATTCAATACTTAAAAAAGTATCATGTATAGGATTTGTATTAAATTCCAGTTTTTGAAAATTTTAGGGATAGCTGCCCTGAGACCTGAAAATAAGGTGCAAAGGCAAAATCGTGTGACCCTGAGTGAAAGAATCCGCACTTGTGAAAGAGTGGAGTCTTCAAAATCGTGGTTAAATTTCAAAATCCTTCTTCTTACAAAGAAAGGCCTAGTTCAACATAGCAAGATACTTGCAAGTAGTACGTGCTATTTCTAAATAGGCTGATCTGGAATGGATCGAGTGTGAGCGTGGGATAAATCCTCCCCTCTTCTCTTCTCCTTCCAAAAGGAAAAACACGGCACAAAAAAAAATGAATTTCCCGTTCAAAGTCTCTTTCTAAAAGAAAGAAACCAGAATTCAAAAGAAAAATCGATTCTCTTGTGAAAAAGAGGGATTAAAGAAAAAATACTCCCAAAGGGAGACCCTCTACGAAAAAAAAAAAAGGAAAAAGAGGCCAAAAAGCTCAAAAAGAGCAGTTTTCCGCCTTCAATGCCTTAAACCACGGGACGCTTCAGAAGGGACCGTGGTATCTCTTTCCCATCCCTGGCTTATCCCAAGCTAAAGCATGATTCATTTCGGGGAATCCTAAAGTAAAAATAGGATTTACTTACTTGAATTTCATCTTGTTTGAGAATTCAACGTTTCGAGTAAGGTGTAGGAATTCGAAATATAGCTTGTTTTCTTACAAAACCTCCGCTAGATAAGCGAGTGTCAAGACTCAAACAAGGGCAAACACGAAGAGCTCGAGATCCTTAGGATTGAGACTCAAGACGATTGTCCCTTTCCATGGACCATATATATCCAGATCCCAGTCTAAACCTATGTGTAGACTTGGATTTGGATTTAGATCCAGAGATCCAATCCAATATCCCTATCCATGGCCCACATCACCTTCTCATAAATGGAGGTGGGGCCCACTTGAAATTCACGTGGGATTATAGGCATGAGAGAGAGTGGGGGAGGATAAGATTTGAGTGTGTTTGTAATTAAGCTTGACTTGTGTGTCAAGTTTGGGGTTAATCATGTGGGTTAGCCAAATTAACATGGGTTTAAGCTTGTAATTAGCCAAAACCTAACCTAGGGCTGCACCAACATGATGCAACAAGGTCTATGGGTTATGCAAAGGGAGCTTCCTAACCCAATCCTAATCAAGAACCCCTAATCCTAGCCTTTTACCCTAATCCCGGCCTAAACCTAGCCTAATCACCTAACCCACTTCCCTAATCCCGGCCTAATCCCAACCTCATCACCTAGCCCACTTCCCTAATCCTCCCCTAAACCTAGCTTAATTTCCCTAAACCTAACCTAATCCTAAACTAATCACCTAACCCATCTCACTAAACCTCACCCCAAAACCAACCCACCTAGCTAAACCCTAAACCCCTAAACCACCCCACCTAAACCTAGCACACCATCTACCTAAAACCCCTTGTATTAAAATATCTGGCCCCTCCTCAAAACCAGCCCACCTTATCACCACACCACCACTACCTAAACCACCTTACCACCTCCTCAAAACCAGCCCCAACCACCATCTCCAACCCTATATAAACCCCCCCCTAAGGGGCGGGTTTTTCATTCACTCTGGTCCACCTTGGCCAATCCCCTTCCAGCCGAGCCTTCCACCTTGCTCCACCTGCGCCACTGCCTCCCAGCCAAGCTCCACCTCCACCACCACTGCTTCCACCAAGCTCCACCTCGCGCCACCTTCATCTCTCGGCTGAATCCCATCCACCCGAAGCACCCGGCTTCCCCTCTTCCATCTGCCAGCTTCTCCACCTTCCGGTTAGTACCCCCACTTAGCTCCACTTCTTCTTAAAACTCGAAAATAGAGTGGTTTGTATAGTTCCTAAAGTTCTTGTTTTACAAAAACCCAAAAAAATCTAAAATCTACAAAATACCAAAAAGATTTTGTATATAGCTGCTCCTGGTAGGACTTTGGAAAAAGATTTTGAAAGGAATGTCGTCTGCATAGCCAGACCAAAAATTTCAGAATCAATTAAAAATCCGAGTACAAAACCAGGTCTTTTGAAAACTCACGCATCGAATTCCCTCGGGTCTATAACCCACAAGAATGATCGAAGCCCATAAGTAGATCCCCTTGAGGAAGATCCCACTTCCGAGCTCCTAGAATTTCATAAAATTCTCAATTTTGAAAGACCTTCCAATTCAGTAGGAGGAGATTTCATAGAGGTGAACCTAGAGAGTGATTCCAATCCCAAACTCATCAAGATAGTCGCATGTTTGCATGAACATGAAAGACCAACATTCATTGCATTTCTACAAACCTATTTAGATGTGTTTGCATGGACGTATGAAGACATGCCGAGCATAGACCCCAGCATTGTCGAACATCGTCTTCTCTTAGATGCGGATGTAAAACCCATAAAGCAGAAGCTTAGGAAAATACACCCGAATGTACACACGCAAGTCAAAGAGGGTTTAGAAGATCTGTTAAAAGTTGGATTTATAAAACCCATTGCGTATTCTGATTGGTTGTCAAACATCATTGTAGTTCGAAAAACCAATGGGAAAATTCGAATATGCATCGATTTTAGAAACCTGAATAAAGCCACTCCAAAGGATAATTATCCTTTACCAAACATAGATTTGATAGTCGATAGTACTGCAAATCATGAAATGTTTTCGTTTATGGATGGCTATTCAGGCTATAATCAAATCAAATTAAGTCCACGAGATCAGGGTAAGACCGCCTTCACAACCCCATGGGGCACGTACTGCTATACAGTTGTAGACGCACGAAAATCCCCGCCTCTTGCCTTTTTAGGGCCCGGAGTGGATCCTCTCGTGTGTCTGAGGCCTACTTATATAAACAGGGCATGCCAGCTAGCTTACCTAAGCTAGCGAAGATATATTTTAAGCTGAGTTCTAATCGTGGCGATTGTGAGCAAGTGAGCTCTTGTCGTCGCAGACCTTCTTACACCGATGCGCAAGGGTCAGTCTGTACGCTTTGAAAAAACGAGTTTTAGGATATAAAAAGCCTACGAAGCGGTTCGAGGTGTCTAATTCGGGTCTTTTAGATACGATTGCAGATTTTAGATCACGTGGATTTGCGAGTGCCTAAGTCTTTCCTTTTATCCCTTTTTGGGCCACCTAGTTTGTGTGTTATGAACACTCCACTACATGGGCGAATTTGAGCGGGGCTTGCTTTGATGCAATATGCGTCCTACCTCGTGGTATGGCGTAGATGCAATGCAAACTCACGCTACTCCAAAGGGAAAACCCGAATGTAAAGACAATGCCGAAGAGAAATAATCGAAGGGAAATGACTTGTAATGTAAATGGCGAAGGGAGATATGTATATAGGGTATATACGTGCCCTTACTTGGGTCTTGCAACTAAGAGCGAAGGCTCAATGTGGGTGCGTGCTTGAATTGAAAGACTTACACACACGACATGAAATAAAAACCCAAATATAACTTGCAGTATGGCCTTGATTAAGGTCTTGGGAATAAGAGCGAAAGCTCAATGTGTGTGAGTGCGTGAATTGAAGTACTACGCACACAACATGAAATTAAACCCAAATAGTATAACACAACCCTTACTTGGGTCTTGCAAATAAGAGCGAAGGCTCAATGTGTGTGAGTGCTTGAATTGAAAGACTTACACACACGACATGAAATAAAAACCCAAATAGTATAGCTCGGCCCTTACTTGGGTCTTTCAAATAAGAGCGAAGGCTTAATGTGTGTGAGTGCTTGAATTGAAAGACTTACACACATGACATGAAATGAAAACCCAAATAGTATAGCTCGGCCCTTACTTGGGTCTTTCAAATAAGAGCGAAGGCTCAATGTGTGTGAGTGCTTGAATTGAAAGACAACACACCCAACTTAAGCAAAACCCTACGAAAATTAAAGTATATATATATATATATATATATATATATATATATATATATATATATTTATGTATTAGGGGTTGATTAGGCCCGTGTGTGTTCAAAATCGTGCACAACTAAGAGAGTGCACGTGGGTGGGTGTGCCAAGCCACGTTATTACAAGCGGGGGGAGACTATGCTCCGTTATTACAACCCCGTATCGAATTGAATCTTAAGCAAGTATACAACTAAGGACCGAGTTAGGCACTTACTAATAGCTGGTTCGAAGATGCCTTGCTTGAGCATGGACCTGGCCTTCGCCTTGGGCTGCAAGAGGGAGCTCCGCGGAGTTGAACGGCAAGGGGCTGTTGGTCGGGTGCCTTGGGTGCGCGGAAGGGGAGCCTTGAAGGTGGCCGGCTACTTGGGATGGGCTGGTTTCGTATGTAGGGCTAAGGTGACTACATAGGGTCACTAAGGAAGGTTGAGGTTAGAGAGTATGGTGCTAAGGGGGCCTAAGGGAATGGTCTAATGGAGCACCTAAGGTTGGCGGGTGGCTGGCCGAATGAAGAGGTGACAGTCGGTTGGAGTGGCCGACTAAGGGGACTTGGTGGTGGCAGGCTACTAGGGTGGCTAGGAGTGGTGGAAGGGAAGGGAACTAGCTAGGAGATGAGGTAAGGTAGTGGTGGATATGGGGAGGTAATATGGGTAGTTCATAGGGAGTTGGATGGGGTGGCCGGGTGTAACTAGGGTGTCTAGGTAGTGGCAGGTAGTTAGGGTGGTTATGGCCTGGCCGAGTGGGAGTGGTGGCGGCAAGTGGCTGGCATTAGGGTAAGGTGGTGGTATGGTGGGTGGCTGAGAGTGGAGAGGGAGTGGAGAAGGAGTAAGGTGGAGTGTGGGGTACTAACCGAGTGAAGAGGCGGTGGCGGATGGAAGGGGAGCAGCCGGGTGGTTTGGATGCGCAGGATGGGATTCGATCGGACGGAATGGTGGCGATGTGGACCTTGGGTGGAGTGGTGGTGGTGGTGGTGCTCGGCTGGGAGGTAGTGGCACAGGTGGTGGCTGGCTGTGGGGCAAGTGGAAGTGGAGAAGAGGTGATCGGCTGGGAATGGCGGACCCAAGATAGGAAAAACCCGCCCCTTAGGAGGGGGGTTTATATAGGGTTGCAAGAGGCGGTTGGGGCTGGTATTAGGGTAGTGGTTAGGTGGTCTAGGGGTGGTGGTAAGGTAGTAAGGTGGGCTGGTATTAGGGTAGGGCCAGATATTTTAAATACAAGGGGTTTGGGTAGGTTGTGTTCTAGGGGTGGTTTAGAGGTTTAGGGTTTAGCTAGGTGGGTTGGTTTTAGGGTGAGGTTTAGTGAGGTAGGTTAGGTGATTAGGCTAGGATTAGGTTAGGTTTAGGGAAATTAACCTAGGTTTAGGGAAGGATTAGGGAAGTGGGTTAGGTGATTAGGTTGGGATTAGGCTGGGATTAGGGAAGTGGGTTAGGTGATTAGGCTAGGATTAGGACCGGATTAGGGTGGAAGGCTAGGATTAGGTGTTTTTGGTTAGGATTAGATGAAAGAGCTCCCTTTGCATGGCCCATAGACCCTAATCATATCATGTTGGTGCAGCCCTAGGTTAGGTTTTGGCTAATTACAAGCTTAAACCCACTTAATTAGGCTAACCCACATGATTAACCCCAAACTTGACACACAAGTCAAGCTTAATTACAACACACACTTGATCTTATCCTCCCCCACTCTCTCTCATGCCCATAATCCCACGTGAAATTCAAGTGGGCCCCACCTCCATTTATGAGAAGGTGATGTGGGCCATGGATGTGGATATTGGATTGGATCTCTGGATCCAAATCCAAATCTAAGTCCATACATGGGTTTGGATTGTGATCTGGATATATATGGTCCAGATCCGATCCAAACTGAACTCTGACTCCTTCGAGCTATGTTCGAAACGAACAGTTTGTGCGGGGTCTGACAGCATCAGTACTCTGTCTGCGTTGGGTCTTCACCAACATGATCGTCTGCCTCTGTTTTCGCCTTCCGGAGATGACTTCAAAGGATGTTTTGATGATAATAGGGTCTTGGACGTTCGAGATCCTGGGGGTGGATTTGATATGAGAGTTGTTGTGCTGGGCTCGACATGTGCTCCGGTTCTAGGCTCTCCTTTGCTTTTCTAGTCCTGTCTGGATTAGGCCAAGCTACTTCGGGGTTTCCAAACGTGTTTTAAAAGGTTTTTAAAGCCATGTTGTATATTTTTGAAATACAGAGTTCAAAACATATGTACAGGCTTGTCTGGAAGGCTCCCGGGTTTCCAGACTCAAAATGGCCCTTTGGGTCTGCTTTTACAAAACCAGGTTGTTTTAAGGAATTCGTGGGATTTCGGGGTGTTTACAACAGTCATGCCCTTTGGTTTGAAAAACGCCGGCGCAACATACCAGAGAGCCATGACCACGATCTTCCATGATCAAATTAATGAGCTCGTAGAAGTGTATGTAGATGATCTCTTGGCAAAATCCAAAACCCGATACACTCACATCGAATGTTTGCAAAAGATTTTCGAAAGGATTAGGCTTTACAAAGTAAAGCTAAACCCTCAAAAATGTGTATTCGGGGTAGAATCTAGGAAGCTTCTAGGCTTTATGATGAGCCAAAGGGGTATAGAAGTCGACCCCTCTAAGTGTCGAGCCATCATAGACATGGCTCCACCCTCCAATCTCACCCAAATCCGTAGCCTCCAGGGTCGATTACAGTCCGTTCGCCGATTTATATCAAATCTGGTGACTAGATGCGAACCCTTCAACAAACTGTTGAGGAAGGGCATGAAATTCTTATGGGATGACGACTGCCAAAGGTCCTTCGAGAGACTAAAGGCATACCTGGTTAATCCCCCCGTTTTGAACCCTCCAAAGCAAGGAAAACCGCTTTTACTTTACATTTCTGTGCATCCGAATGCTTTGGGAGCCCTATTGGCTCAATACGAGGATGACACCCACAAGGAGTATGCCATCTACTATATTTCAAAAACTCTCTTGGCCTATGAACGAAATTATCAAGCCATGGAGAAGACGTGCTTGGCCCTAGTCTGGGCCTGCCAGAAATTCAGACACTATTTCCTAGATCATGAGATTTAGATAGTGTCCAAGCTTGATCCAATCAAGCACTTGTTCGAAAAACCCATTCTCACGGGTAGATTGGGCAAATGGCAACTCCTTCTAATGGAGTATGACCTGAAATACCATCACCAGATCTCCATTAAGGGGCAAGCCCTAGCAGATTACATGGCGGAGTTCCCCCTAGAGGACGCATATCCCACACTTGATGAAATGCCTGATGAAGGCATATTACAAAATCATTTCCAAAACCACATTTTGGCAAACTCTTTCGAAAACCAAGTGTGGAAGATGCACTTCGATGGGGCACGAAACCAACGAGGGGCTGGTGCTGGGGTCATCCTCATCTCCCTTGAAAAGGGCGAGATTCCCATAGCATCTGTAAACATCCCGAAATCCCACGAATTTCTCAAATCAACCTAGTTTTGTAAAAGCAGCCCCAAAGGGCTATTTTGAGTCTAGAAACCCAAGAGCCTTCCAGGCAACCCTGTACATATGTTTTAAACCTTTATATGTTTTAAATATGTATAATATAGTTTTGAAAACTTTTAAAATATGTTTTGAAACCCCGCAAGGCGGCCTGGCCTGATGAAAGCAGGACTAGAAGAGCTAAAGAGAGCTCGAAACCGGAGCACATGTCGAGCCCGGCACAGCAACTCTCGTGTTGAATCCACCCCCAGGATCTCGAACGTCCAAGACCTTGTTATTATCAGAAATCCTTTGCAATCATCTTCAGAAGGTGAAAACAAAAGCAGACGATCATGTTGGCGAAGACCCAACGCAGACGAAGTTCTGATGCTGTCAGACCCTGCACAAACCGTTCGTTTCGAACACAGCCTGAAGGAGTCAGAATTCAGTTTGGATTGGATCTGGACCATATATATCCAGATCCCAATCCAAACCTATGTGTGGATTTGGATTTGGATCCAGAGATCCAATCCAATATCCACATCCATGACCCACATCACCTTCTCATAAATGGAGGTGGGGCCCACTTGAAATTCACGTGGGATTATGGGCATGAGAGAGAATGGGGAGGATAAGCATGAGGGGAATTGTAATTAAGCTTGACTTGTGTGTCAAGTTTGGGGTTAATCATGTGGGTTAGCCTAATTAGTGTGGGTTTAAGTTTGTATTAGCCAAAACCTAACCTAGGGCTGCACCAACATGATGCAATAAGGTCTATGGGTTATGCAAAGGGAGCTCCCTAACCCAATCCTAAGCCAAAACTCCTAATCCTAGCCTTTTACCCTAATCCCGACCTAATCCTAGCCTAATCACCTAACCCACTTCCCTAATCCCGGCCTAATTCCAACCTAATCACCTAACCCACCTCCCTAATCCTTCCCTAAACCTAGCCTTATTCCCTTAATCCTAACCTAATCCTAGCCTAATCACCTAACCCACCTCACTAAACCAACCCACCTAGCTAAGCCCTAAACCCCTAAACCACCCCACCTAAACCTAGCACACCATATCCCTAAAACCCCTTAAAGTAAAATATCTGGCCCCTCCTCAAAACCAGCCCACCTTATCACCACACCACCACCACCTAAACCACCTAACCACCCTCTAAAAACCGCCCCCAACCGACTTCCAAAAATCTATATAACCCCCCCCTAGTGGGCGGGTTTTTCATCTTTTTCAATCCTCTCCCCAGCCAGCCCTTGGGCCAGCCTAGCCCTCTCACCTTGCTCCCTTCTTCCACCTGCACCACCGCTACCCCCGGCCAGCTCCACCTCGCGCCACCACTTCCATCCGGCCTGTTCCACCCCACGCTGCCACCTTCATCACCCGACTGCCCTTCTTCTACACACCAACCTCCTCACCCATCCGGTTAGTACCTCAACCTAACTCTACCTCCTCTTCACTCCCCCTCCACTCTCAACCACCCATACCACCACAACATCTCGCCAACACCACCTTCCCACCACCCTTACCCATTCGGCCAGACATAACCCCTTTATGTCACCCGATCCTATATTTTCCCCTAGTGACATCCCAGCCACCCTACCTTGCTCCCTAGGACCTGCCCTTTCCACTTTCAACCAACCTATACCTCCACCTTCCACAACACCCTAGCTAGCTCCCTCGCCATTCCCAACTACCCATAGCTACCCCAGCCGGCCACCACTAAAACTGCCCCTAGTCGGCCAATCACAGCCGACTGCACCCAAGTCAGCCGCGGCCTTACTCCTTTCTCCTTAGACATCCCCCTTTAATCACCCCTTAGCGCCACCTTCCCTAGCACCAATCCCATATCTTAGCGACCTTCCTTAATCACTTTAGCCTAAAGCATCACAGTAGCACCCCCTAGCAGTCGGCAAACTCCAAGGCGCCACACCCGTGCACCCAAGTCACCCGGCCAGCACACCCCCCCCTTGCCGTGTCATTCCGAGGAGCTCCCTCTTGCAGCCCAAGGCAAAGCCAAGCCCACGCTCAAGCAAGTCATCTCCGGACCAGCTATAAGTAAGTGCCTAACTCAGTCCTCATTTGTAGACTTGCTTAAGTTAAATTAAATTCGATACGGGGTTGTAATAACGGAGCATTGTCTCCCCCTTCTTGTAATAACGTGGCTTGGCACACCCACACACACGTGCACTTGAGCCTAACTCGCTCTTAGTTGTGCACGATTTTGAACACACACGGGCCTAATCAGCCCTTTTAGATATAAGTTTATTTATATACTTTAAGTGGCGTAGGGTTTTTGCTTGAGTTGGGTGTGTTGTCTTTAAATTCTCGCACTCACACACATTGAGCTTCCGTTGTTATTTGCAAGACCCAAGTAAGGGCCGTGTTATACTATCCTTGGGTTTAATTTCACGTCGTGTGTGTAGTATTTTAATTATACACTCACACACATTGAGCTTTCGCTCTTACTTAATCACCACCCCATTTCCTTTAGACTCCCCCTTAGCGCCACCTTCCCTAGCACCAACCTATCCCGTTGTGACCTTCCCTAATCACCTTAGCCCAAAGCACCACAGCAGCACACTCCTAGCAGCCGGCAAGCACCAAGGCGCCTCACCCATGCTCCCTTGTCACCCGACCACACATCCTTGCCGTTCCACTCCGAGGAGCTCCCTCTTGCAGCCCAAGGCGAAGCCAAGCCTACGCTCAAGCAAGTCACCTCCGGACCAGCTATAAGTAAGTGCCTAACTCGGTTCTTAGTTGTAGATTTGCTTAAATTAAATTAAATTTGATACGGGGTTGTAATAACGGAGCATTGTCTCCCCCCGCTTGTAATAACGTGGCTTGGCACACCCACACACACGTGCACTTGAGCCTACCTCGCTCTTAGTTGTGCACGATTTTGAACACACACGGGCCTAATCAGCCCCTAAGATATAAATTTATTTATATAGTTTATGTTGCGTAGGGCTTTTGCTTGAGTTGTGTGTGTTGTCTTTCAATTCTCACACTCACACACATTGAGCCTTCGCTCTTATTTGTAAGACCCAAGTAAGGGCCGTGTTATACTATCCTTGGGTTAATTTCATGTTGTGTGCGTAGTACTTCAATTCAAGCACTCACACACATGGAGCTTTCGCTCTTATTCCCAAGACCTTAGTTAAGGCCATATTACAATTTATACTTGGGTTTCATTTGAAGTCGTGTGTGTTGTCTTTACATTTTAACACGCACCAACATTGAGCCTTCACTCTTATTTGCAAGACCCAAGTAAGGGCCCATATATAGTATATACGTATTTCCCTTTTGGCTATGTCTTTTCAATTTGGGTTTTAAGGTTCAGCTGTGTGCGTAGTCTTTCCATATATACACGACACACACTTGCACAATTGAGCCTTTCCGCTCTTAAGATATAGCCATATTTCCCTTTTGCAATTTCCCTTCGGCAATTTACATTTACAAGTCATTTCCCTTCGGCAATTTCCATTACAAGTCATTTCCCTTCGGCATTGTCTTTTAAATTCGGGTTTTCCCTTTGGAGTTGTATGAGTTTGCATTGCATATACGCCATACCATGAGTTAGGACGCATATTACATCAAAGCAAACCCCATACTCCAGCTCAAAGTCGCCACATTTTAGTTGATTGTTCATAACACACACCTAGGTGGCCCGAAAAGGGATAAAAAGAAAGACTTAGGCACGTGCAAATCCACGTGAAATAAAATCTGAAAGTCATACAAAACAACCCGAATCAAACACCTCGAACCGCTTTCGTAGGTTCTTACACTCAAAAACTCGATTTTAAAAGCGTACAAACTGACCCTTGTGCATTAGTGCAAGAAGGTCTGCGACGACAAGAGCTTGCTTGCTCACAGTCGCCACGTTAGTGTAGACGCAGAAAATCTCCGCCTTCCAAGCTTTTAGGACTTCAGTGAACCTTTTCGTGTGTCTAAGTCCAATTTAAATAAACAGGGCGTGCCAGCTAGCGAAGATATATTCTAGAACCTGACTTCTAACGTGGTGACTGTGAGCAAGCGAGCTCTTGTTGTCGTAGACCTTCTTGCACCGATGCGCAAGGGTCAGTCTGTATGCTTTTAAAGATCGAGTTTTGGATATAAGGACCTACGAAAGCTGTTCGAGGTGTTTGATTCAGGCTTTGTTTGTACGATTTTCAGATTTTAGATCACGTGGATTTGCACGTGCCTAAGTCTTTCTTTTTATCCCTTTACGGGCCACCTAGGTGTGTGTTATGAACACTCCACTAAATATGGCGACTTTGAGCAGGAGTATGGGGTTTGCTTTGATGCAATATGCATCCTAACTCGTGGTATGGCGTATATGCAATGCAAACTCATGCTACTCCAAAGGGAAAACCCGAATTTAAAGACAATGCCGAAGGGAAATGACTTGTAATGGAAATTGCCGAAGGGAAATGACCGAAGGGAAATGACTTGTAAGGGAAATATGTATATAATGTATATATAGGCCCTCACTCGGGGCTTGCAAATAAGAGCGAAGGCTCAATGTGGGTGCGTGCAAGAATTGAAGTACTACACACACGACATGAAATGAAACCCAAATATAACTTGCAATATGGCCTTAACTAAGGTCTTGGGAATAAGAGCGAAAGCT
This sequence comes from Brasenia schreberi, assembly GCA_036023115.1. Classification (NCBI taxonomy): domain Eukaryota; kingdom Viridiplantae; phylum Streptophyta; class Magnoliopsida; order Nymphaeales; family Cabombaceae; genus Brasenia; species Brasenia schreberi. The sequence continues at coordinate 1,238,461 of JAYKKT010000038.1, forward strand.
CAATGTGTGTGAGTGCTTGAATTGAAGTACTACGCACACAACATGAAATTAAACCCAAATATAAATTGCAATATGGCCTTAACTAAGGTCTTGGGAATAAGAGCGAAAGCTCAATGTGTGTGAGTGCTTGAATTGAAGTACTACGCACACAACATAAAATTAAACCCAAATATAAATTGCAGTATGGCCTTAACTAAGGTCTTTGGAATAAGAGCGAAAGCTCAATGTGTGTGAGTGCTTGAATTGAAGTACTACGCACACAACATGAAATAAACCCAAGGATAGTATAACACGGCCCTTACTTGGGTCTTACAAATAAGAGCGAAGGCTCAATGTGTGTGAGTGCGAGAATTTAAAGACAACACACCCAACTTAAGCAAAACCCTATGTAATTTAAAGTATATACATAAATTTATATCTTAGGGGCTGATTAGGCCTGTGTGTGTTCAAAATCGTGCACGACTAAGAGCGAGGTAGGCTCAAGTGCACGTGTGTGTGGGTGTGCCAAGCCATGTTATTACAAGTGGGGGGAGACTATGCTCCATTATTACAACCCCGTAACAAATTTAATTTAAGCAAGTTTACAACTAAGGAACGAGTTAGGCACTTACTTATAGCTGGTCCGAAGGTGACTTGCTTGAGCGTAGGCTTGGCTTCGCCTTGAGCTGCAAGAGGGAGCTCCTCGGAGTTGAACGGCAAGGGGAGATGTTGGCCGGGTGACTTGGGTGTGTGGGAAGGACGCCTTGAAGGTGGCCGACTGCTAGGAAGGGGCTGCCTTGGTGCTTTGGGTTAAGGTGACTAAGGAAGGTCACTAAAGGATGGGCTGGTATAAAGGAAGGTAGTGCTAAAGGGGAGCCTAAGGGAGTGCCTAAGGGAGATGTATGGCTGGCCGAGTGGATTTGGTACAGTCGGTTGGAGTGGCCGACTAAGGGGAGCTTGGTGGTGGCCGGCTGTTAGGGTAGCTAGGGATGTTATGGATGGGAAGGGAGTTAGCTAGGGTGTGGTGTAAGGTAGAGCCAAGGGCTGGTGGAGAGTGAAAGGGGCAGGTCCTAGGGAGCCAAGGAGGGTGGCCGGGTGTTACTTGGTGAAGTGGTTCAAGGCGAGTGATGTGAGGTGGAGGTTTGGCCGAGTGGGTGAGGATGGCGGGTGGCTGTGATGGGTTGATGTGGTGGTGGTATAGGTGGTTGAGAGTGGAGGGGGAGTGAAGAAGAGGTAGAGTTAGGTATAGGGTACTAACCGGCTGATGAAGAGGAGGATGGATGGAAGAAGGGACAGCCGGGTGCTTCGGGTGGATGGGATTCGGCCGGGAGGTAGTGGCGACGAGGCGGAGCTTGGCTGGAGCAGTGGTGGCGTGAGGTGGAGCTTGGCAAGGAGGCAGTGGCATAGGTGGAGCAAGGTGGAAGGCTCGGCTGGTAAGGTGGTTTAGGTAGTGGTGGTGTGGTGATAAAGTGGGCTGGTTTTGAGGAGGGGCCAGATATTTTAATATAAGGGGTTTTAGGTAGATGGTGTGCTAGGTTTAGGTGGGGTGGTTTAGGGGTTTAGGGTTTAGCTAGGTGGGTTGGTTTTGGGGTGAGATTTAGTGAGGTGGGTTAGGTGATTAGGCTAGGATTAGGTTAGGTTTAGGAAAATTAAGCTAGGTTTAGGGAAGGATTAGGGAAGTGGGTTAGGTGATTAGGTTGGGATTAGGATGGGATTAGGGAAGTGGGTTAGGTGATTAGGCTAGGTTTAGGCCAGGATTATGGTAAAAGGCTAGGATTAGGGGTTTTTGATTAGGATTGGGTTAGGAAGCTCCCTTTGCATAACCCATAGACCTTGTTGCATCATGTTGGTTGTAAACACCCCGAAATCCCATGAATTTCTCAAATCCATCTGGTTTTGTAAAAGCAGCCCCAAAGGGCCATTTTGAGTCTGGAAACCCAAGAGCCTTCCAGACAACCCTGTATATATATGTTTTAAACTTTTATATTTCAAAAATACATGATATGGCTTTTAAAAACCTTTTTCAACCTGTTTTTGAAACCCCGAAGCAGCTTCAGCCTAATCCAGACAAGACCAGGAGAGCCAAGGAGAGCCCGGAACCGGAGCACATGTCGAGCCCGGCACAGCAACTCTCGTATCAAATCCACACCCCCAGGATCTCGAACGTCCAAGACCCTGTTATCATCGAAACATTGTTTGAAGTCCTCTCCGGAAGGCGAAAATAGAGGCGGACGATCATGTTGGCGAAGACCCAACGCAGACGGAGCACTGATGCTGTCAGGCCCCGCACAAACCGTTCGTTTCGAACACAGCTCGAAGGAGTCAGAGTTCAGTTTGGATCAGATCTGGACCATATATATCCAGATCCCAATCCAAACCCATGTATGGACTTGGATTTGGATTTGGATTCAAAAATCCAATCCAATATCCATATCCATGGCCCACATCACCTTCTCATAAATGGAGGTGGGGCCCACTTGAATTTCACGTGGGATTATGGGCATGAGAGAGAGTGGGGGTGGATAAGATCAAGTGTGTGTTGTAATTAAGCTTCACTTGTGTGTCAAGTTTAGGGTTAATCATGTGGGTTAGCCTAGTTAAGTGGGTTTAAGCTTGTAATTAGCCAAAATCTAACCTAGGGCTGCACCAACATGATGTGGTTAAGGTCTATGGGCCATGCAAAGGGAGCTCCTTCACCTAAACCTAACCAAAAACACCTAATCCTAGCCTTCCACCCTAATCCGGCCCTAATCTAAGCCTAATCACCTAACCCACTTCCCTAATCCCGGCCTAATCCTAACCTAATCAGCTAACCCACTTCCCTAAACCTTACCCTAGAACCAACCCACCTAGCTAAACCCTAAACCTCTAAACCACCCCTAGCCCACAACCTACCCAAACCACTTGTATTTAAAATATCTGGCCCTACCCATTCCAGCCCACCTTATCACCACACCACCCTACCTAAACCACCTAACCACTACCCCAAAACCAGCCCTAACCGACCTAGCCCAACCCTATATAAACCCCCCCCTTGGGGGCGGGTTTTCCCATCTAGAAGCCCCACCTTCCACCAGTCGGGTCCTCCCCTTTCCAGCCCAGCCGACTCCCATCTTGTTCCACCTGCACCACCGCCTGCGCCACTACCTCCCAGCCGAGCAGCACCACCGCCACCACCATTCCAGCCAAAGCCCACATCGTCATCCTCTTCACCCGACCGAACCAGCCGAGCCCCCACATCCGGCTGCTCCTCAACCACCCGCCGCCTTCCACCATCCGGTTAGTACCCTACACTCCACCTTACTCCTTCTTCACTCCCTCTCCACTCTCAGCCACCTAACCCACTACCATATCAACCTAAGGCTAGCCACTAGCCGCCACCATTTCCACTCTGCCACGCCCATAACCACCCTAACTACCCGTCACTACCTCACTACCCTAGCTATACCCGGTCATTCCATTGAACCCCCTAAGTCATGTCCACTCTACCTCACCACAACCACCCTTTCCTTACCCCACATCCTAGCTGCCACCCTTCCCTTACACCACTCCTAGCCGCCCTAGCCACCCGCCACCATCAAGTCCTCCTAGTCGGCCACTCGAACCGACTGTCATCCTCTTCATTCGGCCAGCCATACGCCAGCCATAACCTTCTCCTAGCCAGTTCCCTTCCCTTAGTGCCATACTCACTTAGTGACCCTACTTAGGCCCTTTAGCCCAACATGCCAAAAACAGCCCTTCCCTAGCAGTCGGCCACCTTCAAGGCACCTCTTCCGCGCACCAAGGACATCCAGCCAGCACCTCCCCATGCCGTTCTACACCGCGGAGCTCCCTTTTGCAGCCCAAGGCGAAGGCCAAGCCCACACTCAAGCAAGGCATCTTCGGACCAGCTATTAGTAAGTGCCTAACCTGGTCTTTAGTTGTATACTTGCTTGAGATTCAATTCAATACGGGGTTGTAATAACGGAGCATAGTCTCCCCCCGCTTGTAATAACGTGGCTTGGCACACCCACACACGTGCAATCTCTTAGTTGTGCACGATTTTGAACACACATGGGCCTAATCAGCCCCTAATACATAAATATATACATATACTTTAATTTTCGTAGGGTTTTGCTTAAGTTGGGTGTGTTGTCTTTCAATTCAAGCACTCACACACATTGAGCCTTCGCTCTTATTTGAAAGACCCAAGTAAGGGCCGACCTATACTATTTGGGTTTTCATTTCATGTCGTGTGTGTAAGTCTTTCAATTCAAGCACTCACACACATTGAGCCTTCTCTCTTATTTGAAAGACCCAAGTAAGGGCCGTGTTATACTATTTCGGTTTAATTTCATGTTATGTGCGTAGTACTTCAATTCAAGCACTCACACACATTGAGCTTTCGCTCTTATTCCCAAGACCTTAGTCAAGGCCATACTGCAAGTTATATTTGGGTTTAATTTCATGTTGTGTGCGTAGTACTTCAATTCAAGCACTCACACAAGGCCATACTGCAAGTTATATTTGGGTTTAATTTCATGTTGTGTGCGTAGTACTTCAATTCAAGCACTCACACACATTGAGCTTTCGCTCTTATTCCCAAGACCTTAGTCAAGGCCATACTGCAAGTTATATTTGGGTTTAATTTCATGTCGTGTGTGTAAGTCTTTCAATTCAAGCACGCACCCACATTGAGCCTTCGCTCTTATTTGCAAGACCCGAGTAAGGGCCCATATAAATACTCTATATACATATCTCCCTTCGGCATTTACATTACAAGTCATTTCCCTTCGGTTATTTCCCTTCGGCATTGTCTTTACATTCGGGTTTTCCCTTTGGAGTAGCGTGACTTTGCATTGCATCTACGCCATACCACGAGGTAGGACGCATATTGCATCAAAGCAAGCCCCGCTCAAATTCACCCATGTAGTGGAGTGTTCATTACACACAAACTAGGTGGCCCATAAAGGGATAAAAGGAAAGACTTAGGCACGTGCAAATCCACGTGATCTAAAAATCTGTAATCGTATCTAAAAGACCCGAATTAGACACCTCAAAGGTCTGCGACGACAAGAGCTCACTTGCTCACAGTCGCCACGATTAGAAGTCAGTTTAAAATATATCTTCGCTAACTTAGGTAAGCTGGCTGGCACGCCCTGTTTATATAAATAGGCCTTAGACGCACGAGAGGATCCACTCCAAGCCCAGAAAAGGCGAAGAGGCGTGGGGATTTTCGCGCATCTACAGAGATTGGCACGCCCGGTGGGACGTGAGCCTTTCAAAAATCGAGTTTTTAAGGTAGAAGTTTTTTCGAAAATTTTGTTAAAAAGGTGTCATTTTAACTTGTTTTCTTTGCTTGTACTTAGGACATTTTGAAAAAGCTTGAAAAGCATGTCAAAATCCAATCCAAGTGAAGTGTCGAGCCAATGCTCATGCGCATCAAGTTCTCACTCTAGGAGGATTTTCAAAAACAAAATAAAACTAAATGAGATCGAGGACCTGAGAAGGGAGTTTGAGGCCAAAATCGTTGCTCTCAGCCAAGAAGCTGAAGTAGGCGATTCGTGTTCATCAAACGGTGAACAAAGGCCTAAGAAAAAATCTGAAAAACCTCGCAAACACAAAGAGGCCTCCGTAATGGAAGGCAACCAATACCACGAGTCCTTCACACAAAAGGACCGTAAAGCCCTACAGCAGTTGCTGAAAGGGCAGAATAAAGAGAAAAGAAGCTACGCCCTGTCTGATTTCCATCCTATGGATTACGAAACAGGCAGTGACGATGAAATACCAAACTTCCATCGGTATGATGGCATGGGAGACCCTAGGTCTCACTTGCAACTTTTCTCGCGTCGAGCCCATAAGAAGAAAAAGGACTCGATGAAATGGGTGTATTGGTTCCCTTTATCTCTTAAAGGTACAGCTGCCAAATGGCTGGCTTCCTACGACTTAAGCCAGTTCGCTACTTTTGAAGAGTTAGCGAACTGCTTCATGCAAAGATTTGCACACAACATAGAAGTCACGCTGACTCTGAATACCTTAAGGGATACAAAGCAAGGCATGAACGAAGACGTACATGCCTTCATTATAAGATGGAGGTCACTTTTGGGCCAAGTGCGAGAGCCCATATCCGAAGGATGTGCAGTAATGTTCATCCTGGATAACTTTAAAAGCGAGCTAAAAACCCTTCTCTCGCTCCATGAGATCTCAACTTTCCATAAGTTGATCAAAAAGGCATCCCTTTTAGAGACCAACTTACGAAAAGGGACATACGATCACTTATGGAAAGGAAGTGCCGTTTCCAAAACCCGCTTGGAAAAACCCATCACATATGGGCTACCCACGATGGACAAAGGGGCAAAGCCCCATAAAATCGCCAATGTCCGGGTGGATCGAGGCGTGGCGGGCACTTCCAAAAATTTTGAAAAATTAGAAAATAAGAGGGAGCGAAACTTTCAAAAACCGGTTGAAAAATGGGAGTACACTCCGCTGGGGCAACCTGTGTCAGAGGTCCTAGACCTCCTACTTGCCCAGGGCATGATAGAACTCCCTGAAATCCCCGAAGGAGTCACTTCCAAAGGGGGGTATTTAAACCGATTTTGTAAGTATCATCGGCTCAAAGGCCATGATACCAAACGCTGCTTCTCCCTCTTAAATAAAATTGAGAACTTGATTGCAGAAGGTCGGCTCCTGGTCACTGCGGAACCTGAGCCATCTCAAGCTATCTTCAAGGAACCCTTTCCCAAACACGCCAGTGGCAGTGGGAAAGGAAAGGAGGTATGTACCCTCACCATTTCTAAGGAACTAGCGCAAAAACTAGAGTCTGGTCGACCCACTTGTGCACCCATTCTTGTACTGTACAAGAAGCCCGCCCAAGTCGTCATTCGGGGACTACCAAAAGCTGAATCCCCGGTTAAACCAATTTTAAAACTTTAAGGTGCTCCTCAACTCATACTTAGAGCCAAATTTAGCACGAACCCTAGGCTGGTCGTGGGGGAAGTGACTAGATCTGGGAGGATCTATCAATCTCCGCACCTACAAAGTGCTACAAAGTCCTTCGAGAGACTGAAGGCATACTTGGTTAATCCCCCCGTTTTGAACCCTCCAAAGCAAGGAAAACCGCTTTTACTATACATCTCCGTGCATGCGAATGCTTTAGGAGCCCTGTTGGCTCAATACGAGGATGACACCCATAAGGAGTATGCCATCTACTATATTTCGAAAACTCTCTTGGCTTATGAACGAAATTATCAAGCCATGGAGAAGACGTGCTTGGCCCTAGTCTGGGCCTGCCAGAAATTCAGACACTATTTCCTAGATCATGAGATCTGGATAGTGTCCAAGCTCGATCCAATCAAGCACTTGTTTGAAAAACCCATTCTCACGGGTAGATTGGGCAAATGGCAACTCCTTTTAATGGAGTATGATCTGAAATACCATCACCAGATCTCCATTAAGGGGCAAGCCCTAGCAGACTACGTGGCTGAGTTCCCCTTAGAGGACGCATATCCCACTCTTGTTGAAATGCCTGATGAAGGCATATTACAAAACCAGTTTCAAAACCACATTTTGGCCAATTCTTTCGAAAACCAAGTGTGGAAGATGCATTTCGATGGGGCACGAAACCAACGAGGGGCTGGTGCTGGGGTCATCCTAATCTCCCCTAAAAAGGGCGAGATTCCCATAGCAGTCCGCTTAGATTTCGAATGTTCCAACAACATAGCTGAGTATGAAGCACTCATACAAGGCTTAAGAATTTCGAAAACTCTAGGGGCATCATGCATCGAGGTCTTTGGAGATTCGCTCCTTGTTATAAACCAGGTTTTAAAAATTTGGCAAGTACGTAATGAAAAACTACTTCCATATCACGAGTTGGCCACTCGATTGGTCCAGTCCTTCCAATCGTGTAAACTCACACACGTGGGAAGAGAGGACAATGGCATCGCCGATGCCCTCTCCTCCTTGGGTTCAGCCCTGAAGGTTGATCCCATTTCAGGGACCAGATCTTTAGAAATATGGCATGCGCCCCACCCATCCACACATGACTTGGATATTTGCCAAAATAACCCAGAGTCTATTGAAAAACCCTGGTTTTATGACATAAAACAATTTTTAGAAAATGGGGGATTCGCCGAGGATGCCACATCCAAAGATAAGGCATTCATTCGTAAGATTTCGACCCGATACACCATTCTGGGTGGGGTTTTATACAAAAAAAGTTTTACCGGCGTTCTGCTTAGGTGTATCGACCTAGAGGAGGCTAGGACAGTGATGCATGAATTCCACGATGGAGAATGTGGAGGTCATGTTAATGCCAACATGATGGCAATGAAAATACTTAGAGGGGGCTATTTTTGGTCTACCCTGAAGAAGGATTGCCAGGATCATGTTAGGAAGTGTCATCCATGTCAAGTGCATGGGCACGCCATTCATATCCCTTCATCTGCATTGCATTCCGTGGTCAGCCCCTGGCCATTTACCATGTGGGCGTTTGACATCATAGGCCCAATATTTCCAAAGGCCTCGAATGGGCATCGATTTATTTTAGCAGCCACGGAGTATTTCTCCAAGTGGGTGGAAGCCATTTCCCTAACCAATGTGATGGGGCAACATGTGGTGGCTTTCATCCGAAGGAATATCTTGGCTCGATTTGGGGTTCCACGAGACCTTGTGTCTGATAATGGCACCTCATTCAAGAACGAGCGGATGGTTAAGTTGTGCGACACGTATGGCATAACGCACCACTTCTCCTCGCCCTACTACCCTCAAGGCAATGGCCAAGCCGAAGCCACAAACAAGACTCTCATTAGCATAATTGAGAAAACCTTAGAGAAGGGTAGGACGTGGCACGAGAAGCTGGATGAAGCCTTATGGGCTTATAGGACTTCCATCCGGACTCCCACAAATGCCACACCATTCGAATTAGTCTATGGCACAAATGCCATTCTTCCCATTCATACTCAACTGCATTCATTCCATCCATCCATAGCACTCGACCTCCCCCTAGAGATGCTTAAGCATTCTAGGATGGCCGAACTAGATTTGCTAGATGAGAGGCGACTCCTTGCCATAGATCATGCTCGTGCATACCGACAAAGGATAGCCCGACATTATAGCAAACACATGAGACCTCGCCACTTTGAAGTGGGGGATCCGGTCTTAAAAACCATCCATCATCGTGGCCCACACGAAGAGAATTCTAAAGCTAAAAGCATGGTCCATTTCGAGGAATTCTAAAGTAAAAATAGGATTTACTTACTTGAATTTCATCTTGTTTGAGAATTCGACGTTTCGAGTAAGGCGTAGGAATTTGAAATATAGCTTGTTTTCTTATAAAACCTCCGCTAGATAAGCGCGTGTTAAGACTCAAACAAGGGCAAACACGAAGAGCTCGAGATCCTTAGGATCAAGACTCAAGACAGTTGTCCCTTTTGTAAATAGTTTTGTAAATTAGTTTTGAAAACCGAACATCGAACAACATAGGATCTGCTCACTTGGAGCAACTAGGCCTTATAAGTCTCTAGAGTTCGACCACATCTGGTCTCTGGGAGGTCGTCACTCTTGGCACCGCACCCATGTCATGCATCCGCATTCCACGCATGGCACTTGCATAAACATGATCACATTTAGGACCAGATTCCATAGAACAAAATCCCTTTGGCGTGATATCTCCTCCTACCAGAGTTGTAAAACTGAGATTTTGCTAAAAATTGGGACGATCCCATATTCTTCATGGCTAGATCTAGGGAGACATTGAAAGGGGTGTTTGTCATCTTTGCCCTTATCCAAATCGATTTGGACAAGGCCAAAGAGGGGCATCTGTAAACACCCCGAAATCCCACGAATTTCTCAAATCCATTTGGTTTTGTAAAAGCAGCCCCAAAGGGCCATTTTGAGTCTAGAAACCCAAGAGCCTTCCAAACAACCCTGTATATATGTTTTAAACTTTTATATTTCAAAAATACATGATATGGCTTTTAAAAACCTTTTTAAACATGTTTTTGAAACCCCGAAGCAGCTTCGGCCTAATCCAGACAGGACCAGGAGAGCTCGGAACCGGAGCACATGTCGAGCCCAACACAGCAACTCTCGTATCAAATCCACACCCCCAGGATCTCGAACGTCCAAGACCCTGTTATCATCGAAACATTGTTTGAAGTCCTCTCCGAAAGGCGAAAACAGAGGCGGACGATCATGTTGGCGAAGACCCAACGCAGACGGAGCACTGATGTTGTCAGGCCTCGCACAAACCGTTCGTTTCGAACACAGCTCGAAGGAGTCAAAGTTCAGTTTGGATCGGATCTGGATTTGGATTCAAAAATCCAATCCAATATCCATATCATGGCCCACATCACCTTCTCATAAATGGAGGTGGGGCCCACTTGAATTTCACGTGGGATTATGGGCATGAGAGAGAGTGGGGGTGGATAAGATCAAGTGTGTGTTGTAATTAAGCTTCACTTGTGTGTCAAGTTTAGGGTTAATCATGTGGGTTAGCCTAGTTAAGTGGGTTTAAGCTTGTAATTAGCCAAAACCTAACCTAGGGTTGCACCAACATGATGTGGTTAAGGTCTATGGGCCATGCAAAGGGAGCTCCTTCACCTAAACCTAACCAAAAATACCTAATCCTAGCCTTCCACCCTAATCCGGCCCTAATCTGAGCCTAATCACCTAACCCACTTCCCTAATCCCGGCCTAATCCCAACCTAATCACCTAACCCACTTCCCTAATCCTTCCCTAAACCTAGGTTAATTTCCCTAAACCTAGCCTAATCCTAGCCTAATCACCTAACCTACCTCACTAAACCTCACCCTAGAACCAACCCACCTAGCTAAACCCTAAACCTCTAAACCACCCCTAGCCCACAACCTACCCACACCACTTGTATTTAAAATATCTGGCCCTACCCTTTCCAGCCCACCTTATCACCACACCACCCTACCTAAACCACCTAACCACTACCCCAAAACCAGCCCGAACCGACCTAGCCCAGCCCTATATAAACCCCCCCCTTGGGGGCGGGTTTTCCCATCTAGAAGCCCCACCTTCCACCAGCCGGGTCCTCCCCTTTCCAGCCCAGCCGACTCCCATCTTGTTCCACCTACACCACTGCCTGCGCCACTACCTCCCAGCCGAGCACCACCACCGCCACCACCATTCCAGCCGAAGCCCCCATCGTCATCCTCTTCACCCGACCGAACCAGCCGAGCCCCCACATCCGGCTGCTCCTCAACTACCCGCCACCTTCCACCATCTGGTTAGTACCCTACACTCCACCTTACTCCTTCTTCACTCCCTCTCCACTCTCAGCCACCTAACCCACTACCATATCAACCTAAGGCCAGCCACTAGCCGCCACCATTTCCACTCAACCAGGCCCATAACCACCCTAACTACCCTAGCTATACCCGGTCATTCCATTGAACCCCCTAAGTCCTGTCCACTCTACCTCACCACAACCACCCTTTCCTTACCCCACATCCTAGCTACCACCCTTCCCTTACACTACTCCTAGCCACCCTAGCCACCCGCCACCATCAAGTCCTCCTAGTCGGCCACTCGAACCGACTGTCATCCTCTTCATTCGGCCAGCCATACGCCAGCCATAACCTTCTCCTAGCTAGTTCCCTTCCCTTAGTGCCATACTCACTTAGTGACCCTACTTAGGCCCTTTAGCCCAACATGCCAAAAACAGCCCTTCCCTAGCAGCCGGCCACCTTCAAGGCACCTCTTCCGCGCACCAAGGACATCCGGCCAGCACCTTCCCTTGCCGTTCTACTCCGCAGAGCTCCCTTTTGCAGCCCAAGGCGAAGGCCAAGCCCACGCTCAAGCAAGGCATCTTCGGACCAACTATTAGTAAGTGCCTAACCTGGTCTTTAGTTGTATACTTGCTTGAGATTCAATTCGATACGGGGTTGTAATAACGGAGCATAGTCTCCCCCCGCTTGTAATAACGTGGCTTGGCACACCCACACATGTGCACTCTCTTAGTTGTGCACGATTTTGAACACACACGGGCCTAATCAGCCCCTAATACATAAATATATACATATACTTTAATTTTCGTAGGGTTTTGCTTAAGTTGGGTGTGTTGTCTTTAAATTCAAGCACTCACACACATTGAGCCTTCTCTCTTATTTGAAAGACCCAAGTAAGGGCCGACCTATACTATTTGGGTTTTCATTTCATGTCGTGTGTGTAAGTCTTTCAATTCAAGCACTCACACACATTGAGCCTTCGCTCTTATTTGAAAGACCCAAGTAAGGGCCGTGTTATACTATGTGGGTTTAATTTCATGTTGTGTGCGTAGTACTTCAATTCAAGCACTCACACACATTGAGCTTTCGCTCTTATTCCCAAGACCTTAGTCAAGGCCATACTGCAAGTTATATTTGGGTTTAATTTCATGTCGTGTGTATAAGTCTTTCAATTCAAGCACGCACCCACATTGAGCCTTCGCTCTTATTTGCAAGACCCGAGTAAGGGCCCATATACATACTCTATATACATATCTCCCTTCGGCATTTACATTACAAGTCATTTCCCTTCAGTTATTTCCCTTTGGTTATTTCCCTTCGGTTATTTCCCTTCGGCATTGTCTTTACATTCGGGTTTTCCCTTTGGAGTAGTGTGAGTTTGCATTGCATCTACGCCATACCACGAGGTAGGACGCATATTGCATCAAAGCAAGCCCCGCTCAAATTCGCCCATGTAGTGGAGTGTTCATAACACACAAACTAGGTGGCCCATAAAGGGATAAAAGGAAAGACTTAGGCACATGCAAATCCATGTGATCTAAAAATCTGTAATCGTATCTAAAAGACCCGAATTAGACACTTCGAACCGCTTCGTAGGCTTTCTACACTCAAAAAAACTCGATTTTTCAAAGCCTACAGACTGACCCTTGCGCATCGGTGCAAGAAGGTCTGCGACGACAAGAGCTCACTTGCTCACAGTCGCCACGATTAGAAGTCTGTTTAAAATATATCTTCGCTAGTTTAGGTAAGCTAGCTGGCACGCCCTGTTTATATAAATAGGCCTTAAACGCACGAGAGGATCCACTCCAAGCCCAGAAAAGGCGAAGAGGCGTGGGGATTTTCATGCGTCTACATTGGTGCAGCCCTAGGTTAGGTTTTGGCTAATTACAAGCTTAAACCCATGTTAATTTGGCTAACCCACATGATTAACCCCAAACTTGACACACAAGTCAAGCTTAATTACAATCACTCCCAAATCTTATCCTCCCCCACTCTCTCTCATGCCCATATTCCCACGTGAATTTCAAGTGGGCCCCCACCTCCATTTATGAGAAGGTGATGTGGGCCATGGATGTGGATATTGGATTGGATCTCTGGAACCAAATCCAAATCCACACATAGGTTTGGGTTGGAATCTGGATATATAAGGTCCAGATCCAATCCAAACTGAATTCTGACTCTTTCAGGCTGTGTTTGAAACGAACGGTTTATGCGGGGTTTAACAGCACCAGTACTCCGTCTGCGTTGGGTCTTCGCCAACATGATCGTCCGCTTCTGTTTTCGCCTTCCGGAGATGACTTCATATGATTTCTGATTATAACAGGGTCTTTGACGTTCGAGATCCTGGGGGTGGATTCAACACGAGAGTTGCTGTGCCAGGCTCGACATGTGCTCCGGTTCCGGGCTCTCTTTAGCTCTTTTGGTCCTGTCTCGATCAGGCCAAGCTTGCTTTGTGGGGTTTCAAAACATATTTTAACATTTTTTTAAAACATATTATACATATTTAAAACATATAAAAGTTAGAAACATCTGTACAGGGTTGCCTAGAAGGCTCCTGGGTTTCTAGACTCAAAATAGCCCTTTGGGGCTGCTTTTACAAAACCAGGTTTGTTTCGAGAAATTCATGGGATTTCGGGGTGTTTACAATTAGGAGTCAGGTTTAAAATATATCTTCGCTAGTTTAAGTAAGCAAGCTGGCACGCCCTGTTTGTTTAAATAGGACTTAGGCACACGAAAAGGTTCGCTTCAGGCCTAAAAACTAGGAGCGGAAATTTTCTGCGTCTATGTAAACACCTCGAAATCCCACGAATTTCTTAAAATAAACCTGGTTTCGTAAAAGCAGCCCCAAAGTGCCATTTGGAGTCTGGAAACCCAGGAGCCTTCCTGGCAACCCTGTACATATGTTTCAAACTTTATACGTTTTAAATATGTGTAATATAGTTTTGAAAACTTTAAAATATGTTTTGAAACCCCACAAAGCAAGCTTGGCCTGATCAAAGCAGGACCAGAAGAGCTAAAGAGAGCCCGGAACCGGAGCATAAGTCGAGCCCGGCACAGCAACTCTCGTGTTGAATCCACCCCCAGGATCTCGAACGTCTAAAACCCTATTATCAGCAAACATCACTTGAAATCAGCTTCGGAAGGTGAAAACAGAAGCGAACGATCATGTTGGCGAAGACCCAACGTAGACAGAGTACTGATGCTGTTAGACCCCGCACAAACCGTTCGTTTCGAACACAGCCTAAAGGAGTCAGAATTCAGTTTGGATTGGATCTGGACCATATACATCCAGATCCCAATCCAAACCTAAGTGTGGATTGGGATTGGGATTTGGATTTGGATCCAGAGATCCAATCCAATATCCACATCCATGGCCCACATCACCTTCTCATAAATGGAGGTGGGGCCCACTTGCAATTCACGTGGGATTATGGGCATGAGAGAGAGTGGGGGAGGATAAGATTTGGGAGTGATTGTAATTAAGCTTGACTTGTGTGTCAAGTTTGGGGTTAATCATGTGGGTTAGCCTAATTAGCATGGGTTTAAGCTTGTATTAGCCAAAACCTAACCTAGGGCTGCACCAACATGATGCAACAAGGTCTATGGGTTATGCAAAGGGAGCTCCCTAACCCAATCCTAATCAAAAACCCCTAATCCTAGCCTTTTACCCTAATCCCGGCCTAAACCTAACCTAATCACCTAACCCACTTCCCTAATCCCGGCCTAATCCCAACCTAATCACCTAACCCACTTCCCTAATCCTCCCCCAAACCTAGCTTAATTTCCTTAAACCTAACCTAATACTATCCTAATCACCTAACCCACCTCACTAAACCTCACCCCAAAACCAACCCACCTAGCTAAGCCCTAAACCCCTAAACCACCCCACCTAAACCTAGCACACCATCTACCTAAAACTCCTTGTATTAAAATATCTGGCCCCTCCTCAAAACCATCACACCTTATCACCACACCACCACCCCCTAAACTACCTTACCACCCTCCAAATACCAGCCCCAACCGCCATCTCCAAACCTATATAAACCCCCCCTAGTGGGCGGGTTTTTCGATGAATTTTCTCCACCTTGGCCCAGCCGACCTTGGTCAGCCACCTCTCAGCCGAATCCTCCACCTTCTTCTGCCTGCGCCACCACTGCCCCCGGCCAAGCTCCACCTGCACCACCACTCCCATCCGTCCAGCTCCCCATCGCCACCACCTCCCTGCCGAATCCCATCCACCCAAAGCACCCGACTGCCCTTCTTCCATCCGCCAACTCCTTCATCATTCGGTTAGTACCCTACACTTAGCTCCACCTCTTCTTCACTCCCCCTCCACTCTTAACCACCTATACCACCCCTACATCACCCCATCACAGCCACCTGCCACCCTTACCTACTCGGCCACCCCATATTGCAAGTTATATTTGGGTTTTATTTCATGTCGTGTGTAGTACTTCAATTCTCGCACGCACCCACATTGAGCCTTCGCTCTTATTTGCAAGACCCGAGTAAGGGCCCATATATACCTTATATACGTATTTCCCTTCGGCAATTTTCATTACAAGTCATTTCCCTTCGGCAATTTCCATTACAAGTCATTTCCCTTCGGTCATTTCCCTTCGGCATTGTCTTTAAATTCGGGTTTTCCCTTTAGAGTAGCGTGAGTTTGCATTGCATATACGCCATACCACGAGTTAGGACGCATATTGCATCAAAGCAAACCCCATACCCCCGCTCAAAATCGCCACATCTTAGTGGAGTGTTCATAACACACACCTAGGTGGCCCCAAAGAGGGATAAAAAGAAAGACTTAGGCACGTGCAAATCCACGTGATCTAAAAGCTGAAATCATACCAAAAAGACTCGAATCAAACACCTCGAACCGCTTTCATAGGTTTTTTCCACTCAAAACTCTATTTTAAAAGCGTACAAAATGACCCTTGCGCATCGGTGCAAGAAGGTCTGCGATGACAAAGAGCTTGCTTGCTCTCAGTCGCCACGTTAGAAGTCAGGTTTTAAAATATATCTTCGTTAGCTTAAGTAAGCTAGCTGGCATGACCTGTTTGTTTAAATAGGACTTAGACACACGAAAAGGTTCGCTCCAGGCCTAAGAAACCGAAAGCGGAAATTTTCGGCGTCTACAGTCCACAGAAAGGTGGTGGCCAGCTGGGGTAGCTAGGGGTGTTTAGGAATGGCGAGGGAGATAGCTAGGGTGTTGGCTAAGGGATGGTTAAAGGGGAGGAAGGGTAGGTCCTAGGGAACAAGGTAAGGTGGCTGGGGTAGTTAGGGAGTGTCACTAATGGGAAGGTAGGACAGTGGGTGGTGTAATGGGTTGTGTCTAGCCGAATGGGGAAGGGTGGCAGGACGGTTGTGGTGGCATGGTGTTGTGGTGGTATGGGTGGCTGAGAGTGGAGGGGGAAGTGAAGATAGGGTGGAGTTAGGATTGGGTACTAACCGGAGAGGCAAGGGAGGTTGGCGGGTGTCCAAGGAAGGAGTGGATGCAATCGGGTGAAGCAAGGGTGGCGACGTGGAATGGAGCAGGCCGGGAGGTGGTGGCGACGTGGAATGGAGCAAGCCGGGAGGTGGTGGTGGAGCAGGTGAGAGAAGGGAACAAAGCAGTGAGAGAGGGCTCGGCTGAACCAAAGTGCTGGGAAGAAGATGAAAAACCCACCCATTAGGGGGGGGGCGGTTATAGATTTTTCAAAAGTCGGTTTGGGCTGGTTTTGAAAGGGTGGTTTAGTGGTTAGGTGGTGGTGGTGTGGTGAAAAGGTGGGCTAGATATTTAGGGGGACCAGATTTTTAGTTTAGGTGGTTTTAGGGATATGGTGTGCTAGGGTTTAGGTGGGGTGGTTTAGTGGTTTAGGGCTTAGCTAGGTGGGTTGGTTTTAGGGTGAGGTTTAGTGAGGTGGGTTAGGTATTTAGGCTAGGATTAGGTTAGGATTAGGGGAATTAGGCTTGGTTTAGGGAAGGATTAGGGAGGTGGGTTAGGTGATTAGGTTGGGATTAGGCCAGGGTTAGGAAAAATGGCTAGGATTAGGGGTTTTGGCTTAGGATTGGGTTAGGAGTCTCCCTTTGCATAACCCATGGACTTCATTGCATCATGTTGGTGCAGCCTTAGGTTAGGTGTAGGCTCATACAAGCTTAAACCCTCATTAATTAGGCTAACCCACATGATTAACCCAAACTTGACACACAAGTCAAGCTTAATACATCTCCCTCATGCTTATCCTCCCCATTCTCTCTCATGCCCATAATCCCACGTGAATTTCATGTGGGCCCCACCTCCATTTATGAGAAGGTGATGTCGGCCATGGATGTGGATATTGGATTGGATCTTTAAATCTAAATCCAAATTCAAATCCACACATACGTTTGGATTGGGATCTGGATATATATGGTCCAGATCCAATCCAAACCGAATTCTGACTCCTTCAGGATATGTTTGAAACGAACGGTTTGTGCAGGGTCTGACAGCATCAGTACTCCGTCTTGCGTTGGGTCTTCGCCAACATAGTCGTCCGCTTCTGTTTTCACCTTCCGGAGATGATTTCAAATGATTTTTGCTGATAATAGGGACTTGGACGTTCAAGATCCTGAGGATGGATCTAACACGAGAGTTGTTGTGCCGGGCTCGACATGTGCTCCGGTTTCGGGCTCTCTTTAGCTCTTCTGGTCCTGCTTTCATCAGGCCAAACCGCTTTGTGGGGTTTCAAAATGTATTTTAAAAGGTTTTAAAAGCATATTATACATATTTTAAAACATATATAGTTTAAACATATGTACAGGGTTGCCTGGAAGGCTCCTGGGTTTTCAGACTGAAAATAGCCCTTTGGGGCTGCTTTTACAAAACCAGGTGTGTTTGAGAAGTTCGTGGGATTTCGGGGTGTTTACACTAAGGAAAAGGCTCGGCCAATGGTGGCCGAGCTGGGCAGTTTGGGAGTTCGTCTTAGGTGGGAACTAGGGTGAAGTCCTAAGGAAATGGCTCGGCCAATGGTGGCCGAGCTGGATAGTTTTTGGGGTTAGTTTAGGTTGGGTTTAAACCAAGGTAGGGGTTTAGGACTTAGGGACTTAATGGGACATATCTAGGGTGAGCTCGTCCAGCTATTGGCTGAGCTTGGTATGGTCTTAGGTGGGGACGATCTTGGGTAGAACTAGGTTCGATTTTAGCAAGATTCGGCCAGCTCTTAGTTGGTTGAAAGTTGCTGGATTTTATCAATGGTATTGGGTGGTTTAGAGAGACAAAGGGGAGAGACGGTTTAGGCTAGTTCTAGGGACTCACCTTAGTATGGATTTCTGCCATGGTTTGCTTGGTTTCCACGCTGCCAATCTTCACAAAAAGGGGGCCATCCAATGCTGCCAGATCTTCATCTTGTTGCAGCAACTTCTTGCGTGAAATGGAGAAGGCAGCCCACAATATAAACCCACAACATCAGCCCACAGTGGAAAGGCCAAGTCAAGCCACCATTCTTGACTTGCTTTCCTCTCTCTTTCTCTCTCTCCACCCACTAAGCTTTCACGTGAAAAAGGAATCCTGGACCTCCCCCCCTCATGTCCTTTTATAGAGCTTGAACTTGGATATGGATCCTGGTTTGGTTCTGAAATTCGGATCCAATCCAAGTCTTGTTTGGATATGGATCTGGATATTTGGATCTAGATTTGATCCAAATTTTTCTCTTCTTTCATCCTTCCTGGCGTTTCGAGCCGAACGCTTTGTGTGGGCCCTAAGTTCATCAATGCTCCGTCTTATGCTGGGTTTTTTCCAATTTCGTCATCCGAGCTCCTTTTCACCTTTTCGGACTTTGTTCCAACTGATTCTTCTTGTTTTTTATTTGAATTGCTCGTGATTTCATGGGTACTTTTGGCTTGGCCTTCGATGCTTCAAGCTTGAAGTACATTTTTGGCCTGGGATCCTCTTTTGTCCTTAAAATTTGCTTTTCATCGGGCTGGGCTTGATCTTTGAATTTTTGAATCTCTTTTGCAGCTGCTTTGAGCCAGGCTTCACCTCTTCGTCTGGGCTTTTGCAAAAATGGGACTTTCGTCCACTTTTAAGAATTTCATGTTCTAAATAGGGTTGGAAAATGGAGGTTTAAAGTATTTGAGCTCCTAGGTTTTCGAAAATTCTAAACTTGGCTTTTTGAACTGATTTTCGAACCAGGCATTTGGTTTTTCAAAATTTTTGGATTTTGGGGTGTTTACAGATGCCCCTCTTTGGCATTATCCAAATTGATTTGGATAATGGCGAAGAAGATAACACCCCTATTTGTTTTCTTCCCAGATTTGATCTTGAGAATATGGGATCGTCCCAATTTTAAGAAAAAAACGTTTTTCTTTTAAGCCCGATAGGAGGGGATTTTTCGCCAAAGGGGACTTTCTATGGATCTAGCCCTGAATGGAGATTATGTATGAGGTGTTCATGCGTGAATACGCAAAGTGCATGACATGGATGAGGTGCCAGAAAGGGCGACCTCCTAGAGAACAGATTATATGGTCGAACTTTTGAGACTTTATGAAGACCTGCTGCTCCAAGTGAGCAGGCCTTACGTATGCTCGATGTTCGAGTTTTGAAATTCATTTTAAGAGGGAAAACTTTTTTGAACCGTCGATCCTAAGGACCTTTAGCTCCTCGTGTTTGCCTTTACTTGAGTCTCGACACTTGCTAATCTAGCAGAGGTTTTATGAGAAAACAAGCTACATTTCAAAATTCCTACGCCTTACTCAAAACGTCGAATTCTCAAACAAGATGAAATTCAAGTAAGTAAATCCTATTTTTACTTTAGGATTCCCTGAAATGAACCATGTTTCGCTTGGGATAAGTCGTAGGGATGGGAAAGAAGTACCACGGTCCCTTCTGAAGTGTCTCGTGGTTTGAGGCAAAGAAGGCAAAAAACTACTCTTTTTGAGCTTTTTGGCCTTTTTCTTTCTTTTTTTTCCATAGAGGGTCTCCCTTTGGGAGTATTTTTTCTTTAATCCCTCTTTTCCATGGAAGAATAGATTTTTTGCTTGCTTTTGACTCAGGTTTCTTTCTTTAGGAAAGAGATTTTGGAGGGGGTTTCCCTTTGTTTTGGCCAAGTTTTCCTTTTGGAAGGAGAAGAGAAGAGGGGAGGACTTATCCCAAGATTATACTCAATCCATTCCAGATCGGCCTATTTAGAAATAGCACGTACTACTTGCAAGTATCTTGCTATATTGAACTAGGCCTTTCTTTGTAAGAACAAGGATTTTGAAATGTAACCACGCATTTTGAAAATCTCCACTTTTTCACAAAATGCCGATTCTCTAATTGAGGGTCACACAACTCACCTTTAATCCTTGGTTTCAAAGTTACAAAGCAGATTTCCCTAAAATATTTTTGCAAAATGGGAATTTAACTCGGATCCTATACGTGATACTTTTTCAAATACTGAATATTGATAGGATCTGCTAAATTCCTACCTTCGACATCGGTTAACCAATAAGAATTGTTCATGGTGGTTCCACGCACAATGTAAGGGCCATCCCACTTGGACCGCCACTATCCAAGTGGATGTGGGCCATGATGGTGGATGATTTTCAAAACGAGCTCTCCCACTTCGAAGTGGCGAGGTTTCATATGCTTCTCAAAATATCAGGCGATCCTTTACCAGTATGCGTGAGCATGATCCATAGCAAGGAGTCGCCTCTCATCTAACAGATCTAGTTCGGCCATCCTAGCATGCTGAAGTGTCTCTAGGGGAAGGTCGAGTGCGATGGATGTATGAAATGAATACAGATGTGTATGGATGGGGAGAACGGCGTTTGTGCTGTAAACCAACTCAAAGGGCGTGGCATTTGTGGGAGTGCGGATGGAAGTCCTATAAGCCCATAAGGCTTCATCCAGCTTCTCATGCCATGTTCTACCCTTCTCTAAGGTTTTCTTAACAATGATGATGAGAGTCTTGTTGGTGGCTTCAACTTGGCCATTGCCTTGAGGGTAGTAAGGCGACAAGAAGTGATGATTTATGCCATACTTGTTGCACAGCTTGACCATCCGCTCGTTTTTAAATGGGGTGCCATTATCAGACACAAGATCTCTTGGAACTCCAAATCGAGCCAAGATGTTTTTCCTAATGAAAGCCACCACATGTTGCCCTTGGACATTGGTCAGGGAGGTGGCTTCGACCCACTTGGAAAAATACTCAGTGGTTGCTAAAATGAACCTGTATCCATTCGAGGCCTTTGGAAAAATTGGTCCTACGATATCAAACGCCCACATGGTGAATGGCCAGGGGCTGACCACGGAATGTAGTGATGATGAGGGGATATGAATGGCGTGACCATGCACTTGACATGGGTGACACTTCCTAACATGATCGTGGCAATCTTTTCTCAAGGTGGACCAAAAATAACCCGCTCTAAGTATTTTCATCGCCATCATGTTGGCATTGACATGACCTCCACATTCTCCATCGTGGAATTCATGCATAACAGTCCTAGCCTCCTCTAGGTCGACGCATCTTAGTAAGATGCCGGTAAAACTCTTTTTGTACAAAACCCCACCCAAAATCGTGTATCGGGTAGAAAGTTTTCGGATGAATGCCTTATCTTTAGATGTGGCATCTTAAGTGAATCTCTCATTTTCTAGAAAATACTTTCTGTCATAAAACCAAGGTTTTTCATCAGAATCAGGGTTATTTTGGCAAATTTGCAAATCGTGTATGGAAGGAGTGGGTGAGTGCCATATTTCAAGGGGTTTGGTTCCCAAAGTGGGATCGACCCTTAGGGCTGAACCCAAGGATGAGAGGGCATCAGCAACGCCATTGTTGACGTGATTTTATTTCAAATCGTAGGATTCGAAATCAAACCCTCAAACTACGTCGGGTTGCGGGAGCGTGCCAGTTAGTTTATCAAAACTAACAAATTCTGATTTTCTGACTTCTAAGAACGATTGTGGACAAGTGAGATCTTTTCGACTTAGGCCTTCTTGAACGGCGCTCAAGGGTCAGCCTAGACTCTTCAAATTTGTTTGAATCCGTTAATTCGAGAAAGGAAAAACCAGATTTTCCAAAGTTTCAGATTTGTGTTTAAGTTCTTGATTTCTGAAAATTTTCAGATTCTGAAAGTTGCAGAATCTGTTCAGTTACAAAGACCTGTTCTCCAAATTTTTTTTTTTAAATACTTCTGATTCTCCAAAAATTCTAAAACTTTTACAGAATAGAGACACGTGTGTGTAGAATCAGAATATATTTTTATTTTATAATTTAGTTCTTTATTTTCTGAGAATTAAATAAAGAATCAGAAACTGTTATAAAATTCGGAATAGTCTTGTTTCTCTGAATTAGAAGCTCAGAAAAACAGCAATATCTCAGCACTCAGTCATCTAATTTCGATAAAATTTCTTGTGTTAGAAAGATACGGATGTTAGGTTTCCAAAGAATCAAATTTCATTAAATTTTATTTAGTGGTTACAGAGATATGGGCAAAAGAACAGAGGTTTGTTGCTGAACATTCTGTTTCTGTAAAATACAATCTGGATTTTGTATAAACTTTACGGATCTAATTGGATAGGAAACAATTAATAATAATTCCTCAAAATTTTATCTAAGAACGTCTGATATGATTAGATTATTCATGCAAAATTTCAAAGCAATTGGATTATCTGTTTATCTATAAAAATTCCATGATCAGACGCATGTGCACAGACAGTTTCAGAAACCAGTTTTACAGAAAATTTCAGAAGGTTCCTAACGTAATTCTAAAATGAAATTCAACCTGTATCAGTCCTAATGATGCATGTAAATCACCTAAACATGGATTTTACTTTCGTTTATGAAGTAATCATGTGTGTTTGTATCGATATAAATGAAGAACAGGAGCTCGAGGCCTTGATTCAGATACAAAGTTCCAGAATCTGTGCTTCTTCAGATTCTCATAAATTAAAACAAATTTGTGCACGGATTCGAACCTGTGTGAGTGAGAGGGGACGTAGCAGCACTTCACCGGATGATCGTTGGATGTCAGAACCAGGCCGGACTTCCTTTTTCTCCTTCTTCTCTTCCTTTCTCTCTCCCTCTATTTCCCTGAATTCTCGGACTGAACGTTCCTGTGTGTTGGTTGATCGTTCCCTCTTGATGCTCGCTGATTGATCGTCACTGGTTCTTGTGAGAGCCCTTTTATAGGCTCACGAATACATGTTTGTTGGGATTTGGATTAGCTTGATCTTGATTGTTTTGATAAGATCTCATCTGAATTGGTTGGAACGTCATCTGCCAAGGATTTGATTTTATCTGTATTAGGTAATCTTTGATCACTACCTGATTCGATATCCTCTGTATTTGATTCCTTTTAAGTTGCTGAATATGTCCTGTAATCTGAGTTGTTACATTATCTGTAACTTGAGAACATGATCTATAATCGTCATCTATGTTTGGTCTTATCGCGATCTTCAGAGCTTTTATCCATTTGTTGCAAATATGCTACAACTAGTATTTGTTGAAGGCTACAGCTAAGAATCGGTTGAAGGTTTGTTATCGATTGTTGAGGTAGTTGAGGGAAGGATGTTTGCTAGAAGTTCACAAAGCGTCAATTCAACTCCCATGATTTCTTTCTGAAAGATCTCCCTCTTCACCCTGATGGGCATAAATTTCATTTGCTGTGTCCAAATGGAGCGGCTCTATTGCTATAGGAAGCAGACGAATCATCTAGTGCAGTTGCTTGCTGCTGATATTCCAGATTTCTGTGAAGGACTTTGGCTGTTATATATTAGCTAAAGAATCACGCTTGGCTTCTTCACATCTGGATGCATTGTG
Source organism: Brasenia schreberi (assembly GCA_036023115.1). Classification (NCBI taxonomy): domain Eukaryota; kingdom Viridiplantae; phylum Streptophyta; class Magnoliopsida; order Nymphaeales; family Cabombaceae; genus Brasenia; species Brasenia schreberi. The sequence continues at coordinate 1,262,439 of JAYKKT010000038.1, forward strand.
ATCATCAAACCTTCTTTGCAGTGGAAGCTTATTTCCTGAGATAAGAGGTTCAGTCACTGAATCGACAGATGTTGTTGCCTCGTCAAGCACTAACATTCTAGCTTGCTTTAACAAAGCTCTGCCCAATGACACAAGTTGCCTCTGACCAACACTCTTGAACCATGTCCTTAGCAACTTGCCTGAGAAACCATAGTCACCAAACTGCACATCTGCAACTCCTTGTCCTGTTTCAGAAAGTTCAGCATTTTCCACAATATTGGCATTTTGTAACATTCCCTATTCTTTGTTAGGTGAATTTGTGATTCAGCAGCCACATCAGCAACTTCAAAATTTCCTGCATCTTCCATGTTCTCCACCATGAGCATTCTGAACTTCTACCTGTGTACTTGCTGTGAAAGTGGTTAAGCAAATACATGTTACATGCCTTTCTACTATGAACGTGTTCTATTAAGCCCATGTTACGTTTTTGAAAATCAACTATCATGCTCATTCAGTCCTTTCCACGAGTGTTGGGATATTAGAATTGCTCATATCAATAGCATACCAGTAACAAATGACGATGCAAATTGATGTATATCAATACTAATTACCTCGATACCCAAACATAACGTAGACACGTAACGAAAGGCATTTGATACCAAACCTTCGTTTTCGGAGGCTTTCGTTCTTGCTTCCACCTTTCCTTTCTTTTGATAATACCGACCTTATCCTCTAGAAATTGATTTCTTTCTAAATGTGAGCTTTTCTTTCTAAGAAGCTCACTTTCCCTTTTTCATGCCCGTTTTCCCTTTCTGGGCGTCCACCGTCCTTTTCAGGTGTCAACTTGTCTTTCTTAATACCTGTATCTTTTCAAAAGGCAAGCTTTCAACATACTTTTTGTCATAAATCTTTTAAGAAAACGAAATCCAGCTTTTCCATGCCGGGGGTAAAATTGTCATTTTTCCTAATTTTGTCAAAATTCGAAATTTTCAGACCGGAAAGCATTCTTTAATCATTTTAAAGCTTTCATAAAATTTTGGTACCAAAACAAACTCGTTTAGTGCCTTTTTCCTTCAAAAAACCCCAAAATTGCTAAAATGGCCACTTTCCTAAAAAGGTAAGAATTTTAAAAGAAAATTTTGGGTATCTACAGCCATTATCCTCTCTTCCTACGTGTGTGAGGGTACACGATTGGAATGACTCGATCAGTCGAGTGGCCAACTCGTGATATGGAAGCAGTTTTTCATTTCGAACTTGCCAAATTTTTAAAACTTGATTTATAACAAGGAGTGAATCTCCAAAGACCTCAATGCATGATGCCCCTATAGTTTTCGAAACTTTTAAACCTTGTATGAGTGCTTCATACTCAGCTATATTGTTGGAACATTCAAAATCTAGGCGAATTGCTATGGGGATCTCTTCCTTTTCAGGGGATATGAGGATGATCCCGGCACTAGCCCCTCGTTGGTTTTGTGCCCCGTCAAAGTGCATCTTCCACACTTGGTTTTCGAAAGAGTTTGCCAAAATGTGGTTTTGAAAATAGTTTTACAATATGCCTTCATCAGGCATTTCATTGAGTGTGGGATGCGCATCTTCTAGGAGGAACTCAGCCACGTAGTCTGCTAGGGCTTGCCCCTTAATGGGGACCTGGTGATGGTATTTCAAGTCATACTCCATTAGAAGGAGTTGCCATTTGCCCAATCTACCCGTGAGAATGGGTTTTTCGAATAAGTGCTTGATTGGGTCAAGCTTGGACACTATCCAGATCTCATGATCTAGGAAATAGTGTTGAAATTTCTGGCAGGCCCAAACTAGGGCCAAGCACGTTTTCTCTATGGGCTGATAATTCCTTTCATAAGCCACGAGAGTTTTCGAAAGATAGTATATGGCATATTCCTTGTGAGTGTCATCCTCGTACTGAGCTAACAGAGCTCCCAAGGCATTCGCATGCACAGAAATGTAAAGTAGAAGAGGTTTTCCTTGCTTTGGAGGGTTTAAAATAGGGGGGTTAACTAAGTATGCCTTTAATCTTTCAAACGATTTTTGGCACTTGTCATCCCATAAAACTTTCGTGCCCTTTCTCAACAACTTGTTGAAGGGTTCGCATCTAGTTGCTAGGTTTGAAATAAACCTGCGAATGGACTGTAGGCGACCCTGGAGGCTACTAATCTGTGTGAGATTGGAGGGTGGAGCCATGTCTATGATGGCTCGACACTTAGAGGGGTTGACTTCTATGCCCCTTTGGCTTGCCATAAACCCTAAAAGCTTACCGGATTCTATACCGAATACGCACTTTTTGTGGTTTAGCTTTACGTTGTAAAGTCTAAGCCTTTCGAAGATTTTTTGTAAGCATTCGAGATGAGTTCATCGAGTTTTTGACTTAGTTAGGAGATCATCTACATATACCTCTACGAGCTCATGAATTTGATCATGAAAGATCGACGTCATAACTCTCTGGTATGTGGCGCCAGCATTTTTCAAACCAAAGGGCATGACTGTATAGCAGTACGTGCCCCATGGGGTTGTGAAAGCGGTCTTAGCCTGATCTCGTGAGCTTAGTTTGATTTGGTTATATCCTGAATAGCCATCCATGAATGAAAACATTTCATGATTTGCAGTACTATCGACTATCAAATCAATGTTTGGTAAAGGGAAATTATCTTTTGGCGTGGCTTTATTCAGGTTTCTGAAATCGATGCATACCCGAATTTTCCCACTGGTTTTTCGAACAACAACTATATTGGACAGCCAATCAAAATATGTAATGGGTTTTATAAATCCGGCTTTTAACAGATCTTCTAAACCCTCTTTGACTTGTGAATGCACATTCGGATGTATCTTCCTAAGCTTTTGTTTTATGGGCTTTTGCATCTGAATCTAAGGGAAGACGATGCTCTACAACATTCGGGTCTATACCCGGCATGTCTTCATACGTCCATGCAAACACATCAACGTAGGTTTTCAAAAATGCAATGAATGATGCTCTTTCATGCTCATGCAAACATGTGCCTACCTTAATGAGTTTGGGCTTTAAATCACTCCCTAAGTTTATCTCTATGAAATCCCCTCTTACTGATTTCGAAGGTTTTTCAAAATCGAGAATTTTATGAAATTCTGGGAGCTCAGAAGTAGGATCTTCCTCGAGGGAATCCATTTTCGGGCTTTGATCATTCTCAAGACTTCTAAATCCTAGGGAATTTGGACTTGACTCACAGTTTTCACAAATGCCTGGTTTTTGTTTTGGATTTTCTTCAGGTTTTGAAGATTTTGGTCCTCTTATGAAGAGGACTTTCTTTTCGAAATCCTTTGCTTTTTCAAAACCTTTACCAGGAGCAGCTAAATACAGGATTTTGTTTTTGGTATTTTGCAAATTTTCGATTTTTTTGGATTTTTGTAAGGAAAGAACTTTGGGAACTACACAAACAACTCTTTTTTCGAGTTTTTGATCTTTTTCAAATGTTTTTGGTTTTTGGGATTTTTCAATTTTTTGAATTTCGAGTTTTTCAAATGTTTTTGGGTTTTTGATTAAGGGATCTTCCATCATACCTACAAAGAAAAACACCACTAGTTAGACTCTGAACAAGAGGTCTAAATCGTATGTTTCTTCTTGGGTAGGCTCCAGGGCACCACTAGTATAGACGCATTTCCATCGTATCCAGTGATTACGATGGGGCTTGGATTCATGGAAGTCAAGGTGACTCCAATCTGATATGCTATGTGAAGTGGAAGGATGTTGAGCCCTCCTCCTCCGTCAACTAGGCACCTATCCAAAGAGTGGTGATTCAATACCACCTCGATGTATAGGGCCTGATTATGGGATTCGTAGGGACTTTCGAGATCCTCTTCCGAAAACATGATCGGTGTTTTTGTACCTATGGACGCCACTTGATTGGACAAGGATTCTGGGGTTATATCTGAACTAACCTTGGCTCTTTCTAGAATTTTCTCTAACACGAGTCTATGCCTAGGCGAGGTTTGTATCAGCTCTAGGATGGATATGTTAATGGGAATCTTTGAAAGATGGTTTTCGAAATCATACAAGTTCAAAATGACTTTTCCTTTGTCCGATTTGGGCAGAACTCCAGGAATACATGTTTTTGAAGGGCCAGGCACATTGACCACTTTTTTAGCTTTTTGCAAATGTGGGGGTTGGTAGATCCTCCCGGATCTTGTCACCTCCCCCACGATCAACCTAGGGTTCGCACCTAACATGGCTTTAATCGAATGTTTTGGAGCACCTTGAATTTTCAAAACCGGATTAATTGGGGACGGAGCTCTTGGTGGTCCCCGAATCACTACTTGGGCGGGTTTCCTATGAAGGACGAGTGTAGATGCATAAGTAGAAAAACCAGACTCATTTGTATGCACTAGACTCTTCGAAATTGTGAGAGCACATACCTCTTTGCCCTTCCCACTGGTACTTGCATGATTGGGGAAGGGTTCTTTGAAAATAGCTTGGGCAAGCTCTGGTTCCTCAATGACCTAGAGCTGGCCCTCTGCTATCAAGTTCTCGATTTGGTTTAAGAGGAAAAAACACTGCTTGGTATCGTGGCCTTTGAGCCGATGATACTTGCAAAATTGGTTCAAAAACCTCCCTTTGGAAGTGATTCCCTCGGGGATTTCAAGGAGTTCGATCATGCTTTGGGCGAGTAGGAGGTCTAGGACCTCCGACACCGGTTGCCCCAGCGGAGTGTACTCCCGTTTTTCAAATGGTTTTTGTATTTTTTGTCTTTTCTATTTTCGAAACTCTCAAAATTCTTTGAAGTGCTCGCCAGTCTTGGATCTACCCGGACATTGGCGATCTTTTGGGGATTTGCCCCTTTATCCATGGTGGGTAGCCCGTAATTGGCAGGTTTTTCCAAGCGAGTTTTTGAAATAACGCTCCCTTTCCACAGATGGTCGTAAATCCCTTTTTTCAAATTTGTTTCAAAAAGAGATGCTTTTTTAATCAGTTTATGGAAAGTAGAGATTTCGTGTAGGGAGAGAAGGGTTTTCAACTCAATTTTAAAATTATCCAGGATGAGCATTACTGCGCATCCTTCGGATATGGGTTCTCGCACCTGCCCAAGGAGTGACCTCCAGCGAACGATAAATGTATGTACATCTTTATTCATAATTTGCTTTGTATCCCTCAAAGTGTTCAAAGTAGGCATGACTTCTATGTTTGTGTGAAAATCTTTGCATGAAACAGTTCGCTAACTCTTCAAAAGTTGCGAACTGGCTCAGATCGTAGGAAGTCAACCATTTGGAAGCTGTGCCTTTGACAGATAAAGGGAACCAATACACCCATTTCATCGAGTCCTTCTTTTTCTTGTGGGCTCGACGAGAAAAAAGTTGCAAGTGAGACCTATGGTCTCCCGTGCATTCATACTGATGGAAATTCGGTATTTCATCGTCGTTGTCTGTTTCATAATCTAAAGGAAGAAAATCAGACAGAGCGTACGTCTTTTTCTCTTTGTTTTGCCCTTTTAGCAGCTGTTGTAGGGCTTTACGATCCTTATGAGTGAAGGAGTCATGGTATTGGTTGCCTTCCATTGGGGAAGTCTCCTTGTTTTTGAGAGTTTTTTCAAATCTTTTTCTGCCCTTTTGTTCGCCATTTGACGAACATGAATCAGCTACTTCAGCATCTTGGCTAAGTGCAGCGATCTTGGCCTCAAAATCCCTTCTCAACTCTTCTATTTCTTCTTTTTGGTTTCGATTTTTCAAAAATCTCCTAGAATGAGAACTTGAGGTACATGAGGCACGGCTAGACACTTCATTGGAGTTTGAACTCGACATGACTCCGATGCTTTAAAATCCAACTATGAAAATGCAAAAGACAAAGAGTTAAAACACTTTTTCTTGAAAAATTTTTCAAGAGATCTGTTTGTTTGAATCGATTTTCCTTAAGACCCAGGTCCCACCGGGTGTGCCAAATCTGTAGACACAAAAAATCTTCGACTCCGGGTTCTTAGGCCTGAAGCGAATCTTTTCGTGCTTACGTCACTTTAAAAGGGCGTGCCAGCTAGCTTTCTCAAACTAGCAAAGTAAGTTTTAAAAATATCTGACTTTTGGGGCGACTGTGGATAAGTGGGATCTTTTCGTCGTAGACCTTCTTGAACCGACGCTCAAGGGTCAGTCTGTATGCTTTAGGAAATCTCGATTTTGAACAAACACGACTCTTTTGAAAACATAAAAGTGTTTTATCGATTGGTTTTGTCAAAAATTGCGGATTTTATGCATGGGATCTACACGTTCCTATGTCTCTTGGGTTTTAGCCAATTCAGGCGTGTAATTGTGTGTATCAAGTGCTCGATTTTGGCAGATTCTACACGATTTTGCTTAGGATGGTTCGATGCAAGTATGCTCCCTATCTCGAGTGTGGCGTATATGCAATGCAACTCACACAACTTGAAGGGAAAACCCAAAATTTAAAGACATAGCAGAAGGGAAATTGTAGAAGGGAAAATATGGCTATATCTTAGATGCGGAAAGAAAATATATAGTTATATCTTAAGAGCGAGAAGGCTCAATGTGAGTGAGTGCTTTGAGTGTATAAATTGAAAGGCAACTCACGCAACTTGAATTTAAAACCCAGCTGAAAGGAAAATACGTATATATATGTAAGAGCAAAAAGGCTCAATGTGAGTGAGTGCTTAAAATGAAAGACAACTCACACGACTTGAACCTTAAAACCCAGCTGAATGTATATAAATAGAGCTATATCCTATGGGCTGTTGAGGCCCGTTTGTGTACAAAAGTGTGTAGATAAGAGCGGAAAGGCTTGAGTGTACGTGTGTGATTCGTATTTCAAACCATAATATTACATCTTGGGGGAGACTACGCTCCATTATTACAACCCCGTATCGAATTTAATTGAACTTGAAACAATGTAACCACCACTTGGAAAGTGGGAGACCTTGTGCTAAAAATCATCTAACATCGTGGCCCACATCCACTTAGAAAGTGGCGGCCCAAGTGGGATGGTCCTTATGTTGTACATGGAACCACCACGAACAATGCATACTGGTTAGTCGATGTTGAGGGTAGGAACTTAGCAGACCCTATGAATGCCCAATATTTGAAAAAATACCATGTATAGGGTCTAAGCTAAATCCTATTATGAAAGGATTTTGAGGAAAATCTCCTTTGAAACTTCGTGAGTGAGGATCAAGGTAGATCGTGCAATCTTGAATGAGAGAATCGATGCTTGTGAAAAAGCGAAGTTTTCAAAAACAAACGGGTTACATTTCAAAATTCTTCTTCTTACAAAGGAAGGCCTAGTTCAAAATAGCAAGATACTTGCAAGTAGTACATGCTATTTCTAAATAGGCTGAGCTGGGATGAATCGAGTAGATCATTGGGATAAGTCCTTCCCCTCTTCCCTTCTCTTCCCCAAAAGGAAAACTTGGCAAAAAGCAAAAAGGGAAATCCCTACAAAAATCTCTTTCCCAAAAGAAAGCTGAATCCAAAAAGAAAAATCGTTTCTTCTATGGAAAAGAGGGAAAAAAGAAAAAATACTCCCAAACAGAGACCCTCTATGAAAAATGAAAAAAAAAAGATAGCCAAAAGCTCAAAAGGAGTAATTTTCTGCCTCTTTGCCTCAAACCACGGGACACTCCAGAAGGGACCGTGGTAATTCTTTCCCCCTCCCTACGACTTTTCCCAAGTGAAGAAAGGTTCATTTCAAGGAGTCCTAAAGTAAAAATAGGATTTGCTTACTTAAATCGCATTTTGTTTGAGAATTAGACGTTTTAAGTAAGGCATAGGAATTTTGAAATATTACTTGATTTTCTTATAAAACCTCCGCTAGATTAGCAAGGGTAACTCAAGTAAAGGGAAACACGAAAAGCTAAAAATCCTTAGGATTGAAGCTAAAAGGAGTGTTCTTCTTTCAAAAATGAATTTAGAAAACCTCGAACATCGAGCAATATAAGACCAGCTCACTTGGTGCAGCAGGTCTTCATAAGACTCCCAAGTTCGACCATTCCCTTAAGTCTCTAGAAAACCATACTTCCTAGCATGTCATTCCATGCCATTCACTCATATGTGCACGCATGAACATTTTACACAATCCCATTCAGGACTAGCACCACATTAGGTAAAGTCCCCTTTGGCGAAAATCCCCTCCTACTGGGTATAAAGGAAAAGTTTCTCAAAACTGGGACATTCCCATATTCTCAAGGACGAATCCAAGGAGAAATCAAATAGGGGTGTTGTCTTCTTCGCCATTATCCAAATAAATTTGGATAATGCGAAAGAGGGGCATCTCTAAACACCCCAAAATCAAACGATTTTCAAAAACAAACACCTAGTTTAAAACATCCATTTCGGAAACCCAAGAGTTACAAAGGCCTTAAACTTCTGTTTTAAACCCCTTTCAAAATACGAATTTCTCAAACTCGGGCCAAGTACCAATTTTGTAAAAGCCCAAATCCAACAGGTGGAGCTTGATCAAAAGCAGTCTCAGAAGCAGGTTTAAAAGCCCAAAAAGCACCCTGGCCTAATAAAAGTAGGATCAAACGACGAAAGGAAAGCCCAAGCCAGAAGCAAACTTCAAGCCCCGAGCATCAAATGCCAAGCCAAGAACATCCACCAAAATAGCAGAAATCCAAGCCTGAAATAATAGAAATTAGACAAAATGAAGTCTAGAAAGGTGAGAAGGAGTTCGGACGACAAAGCTGGGAAAAACCCAGCCTAAGACAGAGCGCTAATGAAGCTAGGGCCTGTAGAAACTATTCGTCTCAAAATGCCAAGAAGGAATGAAGAAACAAAAATTTGGATTGGATTTGGACCCAAATATCCAGATCCAGACCTAAATAGTGTTTGGATCAGATTTTAATCTCAAAATCTAAATCCAAGATCCATACCCAAGACCCACCTCATTTGCCTATAAATAGAGCTGAGGGGGTGCCCACAAGTTCACATGAAATCCAAGAGGACTTGGGGAGAGCTTGCATAAAGTAGGTGAGAGAATTGGTGTGCTAGATATTTTCAAGTGGGCTAGCCTTGTGGGCTTGATCAAGGGCATGGGTTCAAGCTTTGTATGGACCTAGGCTCAAACCAAAGGGCTGCACCAACTTGAAGAAGGGCTGCACAATAGCGTGGAATCATGGGCAAGGCATTGTGGACCAGCTTCAAGAGGTAGGTCTCTCAACCTCACCCTAACCTAGCCTAAACCACCTAACCCACCCCACTAAACCTAACCCTAAACTAGCCTAAACCTAGCCTTTTCACTTAAATCGACCCAAACTTCCCCCTAACTCACCTAAACCTAAGCCCAACCGAGTGTAGCTGCACTCAGTTTGAACCCATTCCTACACTCTCCCTAGTCACCCACCGGCTCCCATCTACCGCCCGCGCGCCTAGCGCCCCACTCAACTACCTCCTCTACACCATCAGCCCCACTCCACTACCATCCCCTAGCCATACGTGACAGCACCCCTTTCCCATCACCTGCCCAGTCGTGACCTGCCACCTTACCCCATCACCCGCCTAGCGCCCCGCATCGTCCTGCCATAACCCACTCCCTAGCGCCACTATCGCGCCCCATCATACCCACTTGCCACCTTACCTTACCTACCTACATCCGAGCTGCAGCCCTTTCCTCTTAGGGCCGATTAGAACCAGCCTCACTTATTGCCTTAGTCAGCCCGCACCTAAGACCCATACCTTAGCCGTGACATACTCAAGCTCCCACAGCCCAAAACTGACCTAGACTCGACTAGGGCCGCACCTTGCCATGACACACCTTAGCCAACATCCCTCTTGGCCAAACCTAAGTCCTTCCTAAGTCTAAAAACCTGGCTGCACCCCAAGCGCAAACTCACGTCCAAAGCCCACCTAGGGAGACCCATCTCTTGGCTGCCAAGGTGGACAAAAGCCCAAGCACAATTGAGAGGAAAAGTCGTCCACTTGTAAGTGTTTAAATTCAGTTTTTACCTTACTCCTTTAAAATTCAATTCAATTCGATACGAGGTTGTAATAATGGAGTGTAGTCTCCCCCCGAAATGTAATATTGGTGCTTGATACACGAAGCACACAAGTACACTTGAGCCATATTGCTCTTAAACGTACACAAGACACCCACGTGCACTTGAGCCTTTCTGCTCTTAATTGCACACTATTGCACACACATTGAGCCTTCGCTCTTAAGCTGAAGACTTTAGTGAAAGCCGTGTAAGTTGCAATTCAATTCGGGTTGTTACACTCATGTCGTGTGAGTTTGTCATTTAAATTTCACACTCGCACCCAAGAAGTACTTGAGCACTTGCTCCACACTCTCACGTACCTTTTGAGTCTTTGTTGCTTATAAGATATAGCATATTTATATATTTTCCAGCTGCATGAGTTTTACATTCAAGTCGTGTACGCACTTACATTTTCGAGTGGTTCAATTCCAGTTGTGTGAGTTGTCTTTCCATTTACACACCAAGAGCACTCACTCACAATTGAGCCTTTCCGCTCTTACTATATACTTATATTTCAATTTCGGCAAGTTCAATTCAAGTCGTGTGAGTTTGTCATTTAAATTTTACACTACACACATGCATGCAATGAGCCTTTCCGCTCTTAAATATATAAGTATATTTCAATTCTGCAATTTACATTCAATTCGTGTGAGTTGCTTTCAAGTTCGGGTATTTCCCTTAAGCTGCATGAGTTGCACTTTCATTCGGGTATTTACATTAAGTTGTGTGTGTGAGTTGCTTTCAATTCGAGCCTAGCTCACATCATTATATCAAACTCGAAAATTATTTGTGCATCCTTGCATTCGCGTATTTTCAAAGAGGAAACCTCGAACCTACGCTTAAACTCGCTAAATTTAGGCCACTTAAGCATACACATCCGGCCTAAATAGTTTAAAAGCTCAAAGACTTAATAAAAACTGTAATTTGGGCATACAATCATCAAAACACTTACTTTTCTTTCAAAAGCATATGTTTGTTTAAAAGATCAAAGGTTTTCTAAGCGCTTAAACTGACCCTTGAGCACCGGTTCAAGAAGGTTTAAAGCAAAAAGATCCCGCTTGCTCACAATTGCCTTTCAAAAAGTCAGATATTTCAAAAACTTTGCTAGCTTGAGCAAGCTAGTTGGCACGCCCCTAAAAGCGACGTAGATACGAAAATGTTCATTTTGGGCCTCAAAAGCCAAAAGTGAGAATTTTCGTGCTTACAAGCCTCATTAAACCTATCCCAATTCAACCTAGTGCTAGACATAAACATCAAGCCTAACTTGAATCGAATGTTTTAATTCAACCAACATCGGGATTTTTCTAGCCTTGTTCATCCTATATCTTTGGGCCAAATTTTATCAAATCACCTTCCTACCTAGTCTTGATTAAGTGGAGAAATCAACAAATGAAGTCACTCGAAGAAATAAGAGCCGATCGTTTGAACTCGGAGGGCTCAAGCACCTAGTCGGCCATGGCTAGGTGCACCCAATCAAGACCAAAACCAACCTACATGGGGTTGGTCCATGGCTGACCAAAAGGGGACCACTCCTCTCTCTCTTCCACATGAACATGATGGACTTGGAGCTGGATTTGGATAATGGGTCACCCGCCCCAAGGAAGGGCCTAGAAAGGCCCCCCTTGGCCTATAAAAAGAGGTCAAGGGGGGCGTGTTCTCCCATCTTGGAGTTACTTGAGAGATTTTTGCACCTTGAGCTACTTGAATGAAAGTATAGGCTGCTAGGGAGAGGCTTAGAGATGGAAGAGGGTATTAGGATCAAGGCTTTTGGGTTTGGGCAAGAAAAACGAGTGAAAATGAGGGAAGGTGAGGGTCAAGCACCATCTTTGGAGGCCATTTCCTTGGGAATCTGGGTAAGTGCTAGTTCTAACTAGATTAAATCCTCATCTCTTCTTATTATTCAATTGAAAAGGGGTTGTATCTTTGTCCCATGATGTAATAGAAGTAGATGTGCTGAAATTTCTCTTTCCTTCGCTTATGCACTCTATGTGTTTGAGTTCTTGATTCTACCTCTATATATGTTATAAATACTCTATATCTTCTTATCCCCTCTGTGCTTAAGCTATTAGATATATTTCAATTTATTTTCCTTCATCATTTAAATTTGGAATGTTGTATTGTTACACTTCAATTCGTGTGAGTTTTGCATCATGTATGTTCTAAAACCAGAAAACTGATTTTCAGCATTATAGCATATATTGATTTTCTGAACTTTTATTTCCAAACCCCTACTCTAATCCATCTGAAATTTTGTACACTTTATCTATACGCATAGACCTACTCATAATAAAATTTTCAAGAATTTTAGGGTCGTGAAACCATGTAATTAAAACGATGCAAGATTAGGAAAACTTTTGCAAACTATCTATCAATTCAGTTTTCCTTCAATAGAGCTTGGGTATTCATCACATAACTCTGTCTGTATGTATCCAAAATCAATGATTCTTAGTTCATTGGAAAGTTGATCTATAGCTTTCCAACAAGACTAAGTGCACTAAATTTGGAACTCTGAGCACTGAGATACAGACTCATTAATGAGTCTTTATATTTGTGTGATAGAACAGTTTTGGGTGTCTGAGGAGAAGTACTTCATTGAACTAATTCTGTAACATCCTAATCCGAATTCAAAACCAAAAAGTGTCCTAGACTCTACACATCTCAACCTTAGTCTTATAAAATTTTGGTGATTTTTGGAGGTCTTTAAAACACTTAAAATAATTTGGGAAACAAGTCTTTAAAATAGATTTTTTTATTTTTCAGAACTTGTACATTTTGAACTTTAAAACTAAGTGCACTAGTTTGTCATTTTTCAACACCTTGTTTTCATGGGAATTTGGAATATCACCTACCTATTTGGAAACATTAAGTGCTTAGGCTGACCCTTAGCATCGGTTCAAGAAGGCCTAAAGCGAAAATAGCACGCTTAGCCACAATCGCCAAGTCAGATTCACACTTTTACTAGTTTTTAAAAACTAATTGGCATGCTTGCACACGAAGTGAATTGAAAGGATTGCTTGAAGTCTCTATATAGGCTTGGAGTGAAAATTTCATATCTACAATAACCATGTTAGGAAGTCTCACCAATGTCAAGTACATGAAAATGCCATTCACATTCCATCATCCACATTGCATTCCATTGTGAGTCCATGGCTCTTCACCATGTGGGCATTTGATATCATTAGACCCATCTCATCTACTACAACAAATGGACATAGGTTTATTTAGGAAGCCATTGAATATTTTTCTAAATGGGTTTAAGCTACTTCTTTGACTAATGTCCAAGGACAACATATAGTGGCATTTATTAAGAAAAATATCTTTGCTTGATTTGGAGTTCCAAGAGACCTAGTGTCAGATAATGGTACTCCATTCAAAAATGAGAAGGTGGAAAAATTATGTAAGACCTACGACATTACTCAACACTTCTCATCACCCTACTACCCTCAAGGAAATAGTCAAACTCAAGCCACAAACAAAACCCTCATAAGCATCATTAAGAAAACTTTAGAAAAGGGTATGATATGGCATGAGAAGCTAGATGAAGCCTTATGGGCTTATAGGACTTCCATCTACACACCTACAAATGCTACACCATTTGAGTTGGTCTATGGTACAAATGTCATATATCCTATTCATACCAAATTATAGTCATTTCATAACTCTTACACTCGATTTGCCCAAAGGAACCCTACAACAAGCTAGGATGTCTGATTTTGACCTACTTGATGAGAAAAGGCTCTTTGCCATGGATTATGCATACGTATACTGTCAAAGGATGCCCGACACTATGAAAAGCACATGAAGGCTTACCGCTTCATTTGAAAACTATCTACCATCGTGGTCCACACCTACTTGATAAGTGGCGGCCCAAGTGGGATGGTCCCTATGTTGTAAGAGGGGCAACCATAAATAATGCATATTGGTTGATTGATGTTAAGAGAAGAAATTTGGCAGACCCTATAAATGCCCAATACTTGAAAAAATATTATGTATAGGGTCTACTTTAAATTCTTTTAAAAGATTTTTAAATGGGTCTCTTTTGAATTTCTTGAAAGAATGATAAAAATAGATTATGTAACCCTGAATTAGGGAATTGGTGCTTTATGAAAAGTATAGTTTTCAAAATCATTTGGTCACATTTCAAAAATCTTTGGCTTACAAAATGAGGCCTAGTTCAAAATAGCAAAATATTTTTAAATGATAGGTGCTATTAGGAAATGAGATATAATTGGTTGAATCGAGTATCCAAAGAGATGAGTTGCATTCCCCCACTTCATTTTCCCCCAAAAAGAAAAATTGACAAAATCAAAAGAAAAGAAAGAAAAACAAAACCTCAATATAAAGGTCTTCTAAAAAGAAAAAGAAAAACCTTCAATATAAAGGTTCCCTTTGAAAGAAAAGAAAAAGAAAAGCAAAAGCTAAAAAGAGCAATTTCCTGATAAAAATTTATTCGCCTTATACCACGAGATGCTTGAGAAGGAACCTTGAGAAACTCTTTACTAAAATCCCTACAACTTATAACAATAGAGAAAAGTTTTCCATTAAAATCCTAAAGTAGGAATATGACCTACTTATTTTTAATTCATTTTGTTTGAGAATCAAACCTTGTTGTGTGAGAAATTCAATTTTGAAATGTTATTCAAAATTTTCTATGAAACCTCTACTAAGTAGCGGGTATTAAAACCCTGGTGAGGGGAAATGTAAGAAATTGGAAGTCCCTTTTTTATAGAAACCAAAAGGAGTTTTCTTTTGAAAATAAATTTTAAAAACCGAAAACATCAAAGGAAGCAATATGGGAACCATCTTACTTGGGGTATCCGGCCTTCATAGGTTTCTTCTCAAGCTCACGAATCACATGTATGGGCCTCTAAACACACACAACACTCACCTCACATTTTATGCATACATGCACCCATCAAAAGGTCATCCATGCATGATCATCTTAGGACTAGGAGTTTTCTCGTGAAGTCCCCTTTGGCTAAGATCCCCTCCTTCACAAAAATAAATCTAAGTAAATAGATGCTATGAAATGATGGGAAAATTCATACTCTCAAAATAAATTAATGGGTGTTTTTTCTTTATCATTATCCAAATAAATTTGAATTAATACCAAAGAGGGGCATTTGTAAACACTCCAAAAATGTTTTTCAAAATAAATCTAGGCATGTTTTTAATTCACCATTTGAACATAACCTACAAATTTCATAAACTTCCAAAAACAACATTTTGAAAATAAAAATATTTTTAAAACCCGAGGTTACAAAATCAAGTTTTTAGAATTCAAATATAAAAGATGTTGATTTGCCCAAAGAAATGGGTCAAGGCATGATCGAATGCAAAGCCCCAATAAAGCCTCAAAGCCAAGCAAGGTTATCCCAAGTTCAATCCAATTTAACACTCAAGACAACCCATCTTAAGAGAGCTGGTGATCATAAGACGTGGAAGATGGAGCTAATTCAAGACAAAGTTAGAGTCTACTCAAGCTTCAAGTTCAAGCCAAAGGACCAAGGAAGACATCAAAGCAAAGCCATGGCTAAGGTACATAATTGGGTGGAGATCATTCAATATAACACTTTGATTCAAATCAAGACAAGCAAGCCAAGAACGAATTAATTAAGCCCTACACTATGCAAAGATGGACCACGCCTAGCCACGAGATAGACCAAAGCGGAAACTGCCCCCTTGAACCAAGTTATGAGGACAGGCTATGTCATGAATCAAGTGAAGACCATACCTAGGTGGGTAGCTCGATCAAGACTTATATTCAATCAAGGTTAGTCAAGGCCAAGGAGATGCTTTGAGCCAATTCAAAACCAAAAATTGAAGCAAGCTAAGGTGAGTAAGGAATGCAAGATCAAACTCGGCTCAAATCATCAAGCAAGGCCATCAAGACCGAGCCAAGCATGAAGGCGGGTTAAGGTGACTTCACCTAGCCGTGCCCAAGGTAGAGGTCGGTCTATATGAGTTGCACTAAGCCCACATGGACCAAGAGGAGATCACTCCCCAGCCCACATGGACCCATGTGCAGCAATGGACCATCTCTTCGATCGAAATAGCATGGAACCTTGGCCCAAAATCCAAATTTGTGGAAGGCCCTAGAGGGCCCCCTTTAAATCTACAAATGAGGGCTTTGGGGGCTGGTTTGAGGCGTTAAAGAGAAAGGGAAAATCCTGCAGCAAGAAAGAGAAAAAAAGAGAGAAAGAGAGAAAGGAAGGAAGGAGAAGGAGGAGAGTGGAGGTGCCGCTCCCCAAACCGCCAGCTACTCCAAGATCGTCCATAGTTAAGGTCGTTTCTTCCCTTCTCTTTAAAAAAATTCTTTTCTCCGCTTTCATTAAATTCAATGGGGTTGTAATTAAGTTATAGATGACTCGATCTTTGATGGAATAATTAAGGGTTATACTACCCAATTTGCTTTATGTTAATAGATGCATGTTATGTATTTAATTCTCGGTTTCTCTTATCCCAATATACATTATAAGATCTTATATCTCTTAATCTCCTCTATGCTTATACTATAAGCATAATTTCCTTTATTTACTTCAATCATTTACATTTTAATTGATGTAGATTATCTTTTAATTTGGACAAAATGCATTTACTTATCTTATAAAATTGAAAACCGTTTTATGTACTTTGCATACGTCCTATGTATGATTTTTAATTCCTTACTCCCTTCTCCGAATGCACTAATATTTTACACACCTAATCTAGACACACCTCT
This sequence comes from Brasenia schreberi, assembly GCA_036023115.1. Taxonomy (NCBI): domain Eukaryota; kingdom Viridiplantae; phylum Streptophyta; class Magnoliopsida; order Nymphaeales; family Cabombaceae; genus Brasenia; species Brasenia schreberi. The sequence continues at coordinate 1,279,089 of JAYKKT010000038.1, forward strand.
TTTTATGATGGTTTCAGGGAGTATATTATTTTTTTCTTTTTTAATCTTTTCTCTCTTAACTATGAATATAAGACAATCAGGTGTATCTCAATCCTCTATTGCTTTTGGTTTTTCGTAAAGAAAAAACCTTACACAGGAAGGTGTAGATAAAAAATAACTTTAAAAAATCTTATAGTAGAGGGTGTAGATTAAGAAAACCATACACAAAATATCCCTCTAGTGTAAGCATTAAAAAGTTATAAAGATTTTTTTTGGCATTCGTTCTCTCCTCTTTATTTGTGAAACACTAACTACGTACTTGTTTTGCAGATTTTGGTTAATTTTGCTCTGATACGACTGATGAAGGTTTATACCTTATGTAAGATCCTTACCAGAGTCCTCAATTGCACATCAGAGAGTTGAATGACCAAAGGTAGACACACACAATAAGAACAAAAGAGGAAATGCAAGAGAGGTGGATTACCCTTAGAAGGATTTTTAGAAAAGCAATTGTATTTATAATGACAAAACTTCCATTGAAACAACTTCATCTTTCCTATCTTTTCCATTATGGACTTTCCATTATAAATATTTATTCTTATCCGTGAGAAATGTAACGTACATGTTTTAGCGATTTTGCCTTTAAATTAGATAGTGCATCCACCAAATCTAGAAATATGACACGTCTTCCTCTATTCAATGGATTTGTTGCTGAGAATGACCAAATTTGACCTTACAAAAATGACTTGTGCTTGTGTTTCGCTCTCAGGACCACCTCGTACCACTCTCGACTTCACAAGTTGCAGGTGTGAATTCAATTTTCATAAAATCGAAACTAAACCGAAATTAAAATAATGCAGTTTCACCCATTACTTTCATGTATTTTTTTCAATTTTAATTGTTTTTCATAAATTCTTTTTGTTCTGAGCGGTTTAAGTCTTAAAGAAGAACCATCTCAAAAATGACAGTTTCAGTTCGAGGTTCCAGAGTAATTATAAGTCGTGGTTTAAAAGTAGAAACAAGAGTTCCAACCGTCAATTTCATGTACGTTTTTATTATTTTAATTATATTTTTTTCATAAGTCTTTTTTGTTTCTAAGGGTTTAAGTCCCGAAGAAGAACCATATCGAAACTAACAATTTCGGTCCCAGGATAACTAGAACTGGTAGTTTGAAGCCGCTGGTTTCGGCATGTCTATGTTAACTTACATCTCAAAGCACTCTAGCCAGTTGTAGACTCCATTCTCGTGTGAATGAAAAATGAAAAGAAGAGCTTCTCTTAACAATATCCTCATTTTCTTGAGTTACTCTCAGCCATGAGCTCTCACAATAAGCAGCAACCAATTCACCTGAAGTGCATGAAATAGATTAATTCAGTGACATGACACGAACTCTTGACATCAACATGATCTGAAAGTCTGCATCTATGGCAACACAAAAAGATTGGTTTGTTTTTGGTTGGCACAGTCAAGAGCCAAGAAGCAGCCCCATCATGTTCAGGTTGACCTGTTTTTAACACAAGAACAATAACTGAAACACGAAACTTCCATCCCTCCCAACGTTCTGTGTAAACACGGAATTTTTGCAGCCTATATAAAATTAACAAATTAACTGAAATTTTGAACTTCTCAATGGGTATATTTGTTTGAGATCGCAAGTTGAGGTTTGTTAGACGGACGGACCACACCAAACACAAAACATTTGTAAGCAAGTATTTTTTTATTCATTTCTCTACCACATTATCATTTTTTTGTTGGCAGTACCACCTTTCTTTAATCTCGGAGTTGGTGTTTACCGTGTTTACTCCTCCTAAGAAAATGGTTAGGTGGTAGTACGAACACTCAGAAATACGAGGGATCTCCCCGCAATTTTCCGAAACTGGGGCGGTTAAACGTGTCACAGTTAGTCCATAAAAGTCACGAAGCCGTGTTTTGGTTTCTCTGGATTCACTCGGTTTTGCCTTCTCTCTCTCTCTCTGGTTGACGAAGAACGTTTCTTCGTAAGGAGGATTTCCGTTCCTTAAGGTTGAACGCTCTCTCGCCCAGATATCATCCGCCGTGGCCGGGAGGAACACGACTTGTCATGGCGGGACGCTATGATCGGAATCCGTTCGATGAGGAAGAAGTGAATCCCTTCGCGGTGAGTCCTCTACTTTCATGAATTTCGGTTTTGATTGGTCGCTTTGTGTGTCGGCTCGTTAAATTTAGCGATTAGGCGAGTCAGTTCGTTCCCGGGAAGTGAAGTGAGAATTTAGGCGGGAATCTCGAGGGTTTCTAGCTTACTTGTTGTCTCGGATCGTGTTTCGTGTATTTGTATTTTGTTTGCTTAATTGGATTTACTTTCTTGTTTAGTTCTAGATCTTCTTCACTGGAAAATTGAGGCTAATTTTGAAGCTAATCGTCAGGTTGACGTTGATCTGGAGAATTGTGGAGTTTGATGATCGTTTGAAAGATACACTGGTTTCATAGCTTTTAGAGGGCTCTTACTAAGCCGCTTTGGCGCATACTTTCTTTGATTTTAGTCGACTTAGTTCGTCTCTGCGAAGAAAAACTGAGGATTTTGGCTGGAATCTGGCAGATTTCTGCGTCACTGTTTGTTCTGAATCGTCTTGATTGGATTTTGTTGCTTAGTTCTATTAATCATCTTCTTGGATTGTAAATCTACGTATTGCATCGGGAGTAAGTCGAGTTTCTCGTATAAATTGTCGAGCGAGACTAAGTGATGCTGGAGTCGTATGAATCTTGATGCTTGTTTCTTATCATAGGCTTTAGAGTTTTGTATTTTATTTTCTAAATGACGTTTTGAGGTGGAACTCTGCGATCTGTGGTGGCTTGTTGAGGCTAATTGCAATAATTTTTCTGTTCTTATCGAAATTGGGAGGATTATTATCTCTTCATCTAAACAACTGAGAGGTAACGAGCACCGTGCATCTTTTCACATCTTCAACAACTTTATGAAATAATGCGTTTTAAATCATGAATTTCTTCATAGAAATCTATGTTAAGGTTGTCAGCAGTGTTGTCTGATGCGTATCGTATCGTGTATGGCTGGGCTCCACGATACGGGCGGATCGTATCGTATCGTACTTTAATATTAAAATAATGCAAAAATTAATTAAAAATTAATAAAAAATATTAAAAAATCGAAAAAAATCAGGAAAAATCTGATAATTGCTTTAAATTCATATAATGTAAGTTTAGAACAGATTGAGCATTCAGCATTGAACAATTGCATCCAAATTTACATATTTTGAATCCAAAAAATAAAATACAGACATAGTTTACACTTTACAGTATACTACAGTGTTACATTTTACAAATTGTAATCAGGATCATCAACTAAATAATCTTCATCTTCTCCTTATTGTAGATCCTCATCATCATTAGCCACGCCCACACCTTCTTCTTCAAAATCAAATTCTTCATCTCCATAATGTTGTTGCGCTCCTTCCAAATTAATCCAGGCAACGTCTTCTTCTGTTAGGAGGGCATTTTCTTCAGTGTCTTCCATAACCCAATCTTCTAATATATCAAAATTATCCAAACTTATTGGATCGAATTGACTTTCTTCTCTATTTACTTTTTTTAATTGCCTACGATATAAACAAAGATAAACAATTAGTAAGTAATATTAACAATTGAAAACTGAAGTTAAATAATATCGAATTGAAAATTTGAAAGTAATACAACATTACCTTTCACGAAGGCGCATGTTACAACGAATATAAACTAAATTATTAAGCCTTTTGTGTTCCAACCTGTTGCGCTTTTTTGTATGGATGTGTTAAAAAACACTCCAATTTCTTTCACAACCTGTTGCACTACAGGTTTGGCTTAAGACTCTAACTGTAAAATCTCTAAGGTTTGGACAATCACTTCCAAACATGTTCCACCAAATATCTGTAAAAAAAATATAAACATTAGAGACATAATAATCCACAGTAATGTAAGATGCAACTTAAATATGAAAATAAACAATGTACCTAGACGCATCGTAGAGTGGTTGCGAATTGCAACAGGCAAACCCATCAAGTGAAGAGCATTATCATATATCTCCATCTCTCAATGTATCGCATCTACTATGCTCTCATCAGGGACTAATCTGTCGATGCATTCAATGATTCCTCGATTAACCTCACCGTCCCTTTTGAAGGTTGTTGAGTACCTCAATGATGGGTTTAGATAGTAGGTTGCTGCATGAATAGGTTGATGCAATTGTTTATTCCATCTACTATCAATTATTTTCCACACGGGCATATAATCTCTTTTTTTTCCATTAAAGTTATTTCTGATCGCTTCTTTTGCCCTGTCCATGGCTTCATAAAGGTAGCCCATAGATGGTTTCTCCTCGCTGTCAGCCAATCTCAAAACTTTCACTAAAGGACAAGTAATTTTCAATAATCTGATACATGCATTCCAAAATGAACTTCTAAAAACCGTTTCTGCAATCTCATTTAACTTTCTGTTCCTTCTATTTTGTGGCAACTCTGCAAATTGTTGCCACTCATCTGAGGAGAACATTCTCTTTAAAGCTTGCTTCTGTCTCACAATACTGTGTACAGATAATAAGTTTGTTGCGAATCGAGTTGCAGCTGTGCGAAGAAGCTCTGCACCTTCTGTGTATCTCCTCATCATACACAAAATAAATGCATGGTTGTAAATGAATTTTGTAATATCTTGACAACACTCAGTTGCTGCCTTTATTTCATCCATCTCACCAATGTCCTCGAGGATGAGATCTAAACAATGGGCTGCACATGGTGTCCAGTAGAAAGTCCCATAAATGTCAGCTAACTCCTTTCCAGCTGCTTTGTAGTTAGCTGCATTATCTGTAATCAATTGGACTACATTTTCTAGCCCAACCTCCTGTATAACCTTATCAAATTCCTCTCGTAGGATCTCTGCAGTGTGCCTCTCCTCTGACATATCTAGAGATCTCAAAAACATGAGTCCTTTAGGACAATATACAAGAAAGTTTAGCAATATCCTTCCTCGCCTATCGGTCCGTCCATCTGCCATGATAGTGTATCCTGTTTCCTTCCACGATTGTCTCAAAGTCGAACAGTATTGTTGCACTTCAATCACGGTCTGATCTAATATCTTCCCTCTCAACTTCTGATAAGAAGGCATCCTGTATCTTGGACCAATGTTAGCAATTGCATCTGCCATTGCTTGAAAATGAAAACTGTTTGCTGCATTAAATGGAATACATGCATCATAAAACCATCTGCCCACTGCAAGGTCTGCTTAATCATACAGTTGTTCTGAAGTCATAGCAGCACGAATTCCTGGCTGAGCACCAGGTGTAGTGGAAGGAGGAAATAACGAATGTATGCTAGAAGAAGAAGCTCTTCCTCTACTCCTTCCTGAACTTCCTCTTCTGCCACCTCCAAAGTCTTCAGCTGCAACCCTCTTTCTTCTGCTAGGTGCTCGCGAACTGCTACTTCTAATATCTATTCTAACATCTGAAGGCAAACTATCAGTGAATCCAACTCCAGTGGCAGTAGCATCATCAGCTTCTTCACACATGTGAAAATCATCATTTTGTTGTCTCCTTTCCTGTATGCTCTCAATCATCTGCAAGCATTGCCATTTAATACATTCTGGTACACTTCTAACTCTGCATGTGCATGGAGCAACTTCTTTCCTGGTTCCTGCTAGGTGGTGTTTCAACCTTGAAATTCCACCACTAACAACCTTTTCACAAAATAAACATCTGATTTTTAACCTTGAACCCTCAACTGGTATACCCCACTGCCATGCCGGATCATCAGACTTTGAATGAGAGTCTCTACCACCCCTTCCTGCCATCTCAATGGAGTACTTTAATTCAAACAAAAACCTGAAAATAAAAGCACTTCGTAAATCCCCCAATCTTCAAATAACACTCAAATCGAGTGTCTCCCACTTCATGAATGCAATAAAAATCGTATACACACACTTAATAACTTCATATTTTGTCATTGAAAAAATAAATCGAAATAACACAAAAACCAATAAATATAAAGGAAAAAATGGAAAAAACATTAAAAATATACCTAAATCCGAGTTTGGAGGCTTGAACGGACACCGTAGGGCACGATTTTAGAGCTTTGAACACCAAGGAGGCGAAAATCGACTCTTAAGGAGCTTGAGGAATCCAAAAGGAGAGAGGAAACCCGCGAAAAATCGCGGGTTTCCCTTTATAAGGGTCCCAGGGCGTATCGCCCGCACCTGTGATACGGGCCCCCGTATCGTATCGTGGTGGCCCACGATACGATACGTATCGATACGGTGCGATACGGACAACACTGGTTGTCAGATCGTTTGGTTCATACTCTTCCATGAAGCATGATACACAATTTGAAATTATGAAATTTCTTGAATTATGAACAAAATAACACCCCAAGGCAAGACAAATGGCAGATACTCCCTTCAGCTGAGCATTTTTTTGGCAAAATTCTTTTTGTCCCCTCTTGGTTGTGTTAATGATAAGTGCTAGCTGGTGAGTTCCACTGGAGAAACTGGGGTAGGCACATCTGCAATTGTGTCTCCAGTGGACTAGTTTTTGTGGCATGGTTGTGTCTTTGAATTTTTTTTCTAAGGGCAATCCTAGAAGGGAGCTTGAACACTGAAGAAGATGCCTGCTTTTCTCTTGCGCTAAATTGTAGGTATCTCGTGAAATTACTTCTTCTGTCTTCACAATTGATAGTGGATAAATATTCACAACCATGTTATCTTTGTGGTTTGCCTATGTAGTAAAGTCTTCTGTCCCAACTACGTAAACTATTACACTTGAGAAGCAGAAACAACATGGTTTGTATAGGCTCCACGCAAGGAAATTGCATATTGCCAGTGTTTCCATTATCGATATACTTAACATGCTAACCTTCTTTGTTGATTACTTTCAATACTCCATTGTTGTATCATTAAGCTCTAATCATGTGATACAAAATGTATGATCGTAGAAGTGAGACAGTATCATGCTTGCAGTTGATAATAGGAGACTCTTTATCCGGGCATAAATTATTTGCTACTTGGTTCCATCACACAGTCAAAACATGTGTGCGTGTACTGAGTCATTCACTCTTCAGTCTTCACAACGCATGACAAAACATTAGAAAATGAATATGAACCAATCGTTTATATATTTATTATCCATCTATCTATCTCCAAAGTTCATATTTTATGTATTTATGCACGGTGGTTAGGTGGTCATCTCTCTTTAGCTAGGTCAAGATTTCCTACTTGGGTGTACATCTGGTAAGGGTCTCTCCAACTTATTACAACATATTACATACACGGATGTGAGTATATACCTCTTGTGTATGTATGATGTATTTGGATATTTCCAGCAAATATAGCTCATTATCGTCCAGCTTTCTTCTATTGTATTTTTCATGAATACTTGTGGCAACATCCATATGCGATATCCACTTCTACCAAATGGTGTCCAGTTCCCAAGTGAAGAACAACACAAAGCAAAAAAAAGAAGAAAGGAAACCCCTATAGTGAAAAGCTTATAAAGCTGAAAGTGCCCCTTAATTAGAGCAAACTGAAGAGGCAAGGAGGGCCAAACTGATAGTTCAATTAGCTGTTCAGCCCAAATGGCTAACTCATCTGGTTGCTGGGTGACTAACTGCCTAACAGCTACTTGAACTTGCTGTTAGTGGATGACTAGGTTGATAAGCCCAATAAACAATTCTCTGTTTTCCTTGACACAAGAATCAGCTTGCTGAATGAGCCAATAGCAGTTGTAATGGTTAGTTTGACAAGTCGTTAGTGATGCTGATAATAACCCTCTCTTTTTTCTCGATGTAGCAAGAAAAAAATCAAAATGCAAGAAAAGAAAAAAATATAATAATATGCCTAGAGTCTAGATCTCATGTCTTGTATATGTTCTCAATGCCAGGATGATCGAGCAGTGCGTGGAAGAACATCTGAGCAGACTTATGGTGGAGGCCCATTTTATACAATTGTAAGTTTTTTTTTTTCATGTGGAAGTTTCTTCTATATATATATGTGTGTGTGTTTGTATATATACATATACATTTATTTATATGCATATATAGAGGTAGTGGTAAATTCTCAAATCCCACCATTCTCAAATCCACTCAAACATCTATATTGTTTGATTAGCATGATCAATAGTAGAGATTTGAAGTAAAAGTACCGTTATGCATTTAATGCTTTATCACCTTAACCATTGATCTCAAAGATCAAACAATTGGGATGATAAAGTAGATTTGAGGAGGGATAGGGTTTGTATTTACCACTTCTTCTATATATGTATGTAAATGTAATGTTTATATACATAGGAAAAGCTGTAAATGTGCACTCATCCATGCTCAAATCCATTTAAACTTCTTCACTGTTTGATTGACATGATCAATAATAGAGATTTGAATAAAAAAGTAAAAAATACTATTATACTTTCCATACTTTGCATTTAATGTATTGCTTGTATTAAATGTTTTTTGCTTTATCACCTCTCATTGATTTCAAAGATCGAAAGGTTATGATGATAAAGTGGAATGAGAATGGATGGGGTATTCGAATGGACTATGCTCTCTCTTTCTCACCCTCTCTATATATACATATAGACAGTGTTGTTCGACATGTATCGTATTGTGTATTGTTTTGGTCAATGATACGAGCGTATCATATCATAGCATATCGTATCGTACTTTAATATTAAAAAACAGAAAAAATCAGAAAAAAATAGAAAAAAATTTATAATTGCAAAGAATTCATATAATGCTAAGTTTAGTACATATTGATCATTCACCATTGAACAATTGAAAAAATTATATATTTTGAAGTAAAACATTAAATACATTTACATTTACATATTGTAATAAAGATCACCAACTAAATAATCTTCATCTTCTCCTTGCTGAAGATGCTCACCACCTTTTGCATCAAAATCAAAATCTTCATCTCCTTGATAATGTTGTTGTGCTCCTTTCAAATTAATCAATGCAATGTCTTCTTCAGTTAGGAGGGCATTTTCTTTGTTATCTTTCATAATTTAGTCTTCTAATATATCAAAATTATCAGAACTTATTGGATCAAATTGGTTTTTTTCTCTATTTACCTTTTTAATTGCTTACAAGAAAGAAAGATAAGTAATTAGTAAATAACATTAACAATTGAAGTCAAACAATGTATTGAATTGAATCTTTAAGTACTAACTAATACAAGATTACCTTTCGCGAAGCCGCATGTTAAAATGAATGAAAACTAAGTCATTGATCCGCTTATGTTTCAACCTGTTAAACTTTTTTGTATGGATGTGTTCAAAGACACTCCAATTCTTTTCACAACCCGTTGCACTATAGGCTTGGTAACTCTTAGTACAAAATCTCTAAGGTTTGGGCAATCACTTCCAAACCTATTCCACCAAACATCTATAGAAAAAAGGCAAACATTAGATACTTACAACAACAACAACAACAACAACTAAGCCTTTTCCCATACTAGACGGGGTCGGCTACATGGATTCTTTGTTTCCACAGATCCCTATCATGTGCCATGTTAGCAGTTAACTCCCAATAAGCTAGATCATTCTTTATTGTTTCTTTCCAACACTTTTGTGGTCGTCCTCTACCTCTTTTAATACTTTCTAAATTTAGTTTTTCTAACCTTCTTACCGGTTCTTCTTTTGATCTTCTTTCTATATGTCCAAACCATCTTAAACGATGTTCTCTCATTTTATCCTCTATTGGTGCCACTCCTAATTTGTTTCTAATAACCTCATTATGTATACGGTCTTTTCTTGTATAACCACTCATCCATCTCAACATCTTCATTTATGTCAGACATCTTTTGTACATGTTGATGATTAACTGCCCAACACTCAGAACCATAAAACATGGCAGGCCTAATTGATGCTCTATAATATTTACCTTTTAATTTTAATGGTATCTTCTTATCACAAAGAATACCTGATGCTCCTCTCCATTTTAACTAACCAGCATTAATTCTATGCGTAACATCTCCATCAATTCTTCCATCACTTTGAAAAATTGACCCTAGGTATTTAAAACTTTCCTTTTGGGGAATGCAATATGTGCCAATTTTAATTTCTATGTCCTCTGAAGTAACCAAATGATCAAACTTACATTCCATATGTTTTGTCTTTATTCTACTAAGTCGGAGGCCTTTGCTTTCTAATGTTTCTCTCCATAGTTCCAATTTTCTATTAACTTTTTCCTTAGACTCCTCCACTAATACAATACACCAAGGTACTTCGTCTTGAATATGTTTTGTTAACTCATCCATCACCATTATAAATAAGTATGGACTTAAAGTTATCCTTGATGGAACCCAATATTAACTTCAAAGAAGTCTGTCGTTCCTTCATGAGTCCTCACACATGTTTTTGCACCATCATACATGTCTCTTATAAGGTTAATATATGTCACTGGGATACCTCTTTTTTTCAAAGTTCTCCAAAGAACCTGCTTCGGTACCCTATCATAAGCTTTTTCTAGATCAATAAATATCATATGAAGGTCTTTCGTTTTTGCTCTAAAATGTTCCATAAGACGTCTCAAAAGGTGAATTGCTTCAATAGTAGATCTGTCTGGCATGAATCCAAATTGGTTCTCTGTTGTACTTGATACTTGTCTTAACCTACGTTCGATAATTCTTTCCCATAATTTCATAGTATGACTCATTAACTTGATACCTCGATAATTCGCACAATTTTGAATGTCTCCCTTGTTCTTATATATGGGTATAAGTGTACTTGCTCTCCATTCCTCGGGCATCTTTTGGTTTTTTCATATTTCATTAAATAGTCTTGTGAGCCAAGTGATTCCTATTTCTCCTAGTATTTTCCAAACTTCTATAGGAATATTATCTGGTCCTACCGATTTACCACTCTTCATATGTTTAAGAGCCTTTTTGACTTCATTCTTTTGAATACGTCGGTAGAAATTATGGTTTATATACTTTTTGACTTGGCTAAATCTCCTAAACTAATACTAACATCTTTATTTTCATTAAAAAGATTATAAAAATAGTTTTTCCATCTATTTCTTATATCATCATTTGCCACTAGAATTTTTTCATCCTCGTATTTTATGTATCTAACATAATTAAGATCTTTAGTTTTCTTTTCTGTAGCCCTAGCTATCCTAAAAATATCTCTTTCACCCTCTTTTGAGTTGAGTTTTTTATATAAGTCCTCCCAAATCTTAGCTTTTGCTTCACTAACGACCTTTTTCGCTTCCTTCTTTGCTTTCTTATAAGCTTCTAAAGTTTTATTAGTTTTTTTAGCATAATGTAATTTGTAACATGCTCTCTTTGCCTTGATTTTATTTTCTACTACTTCACTCCACCACCAAGCTTCTTTTTGTGCTGGTACACCTCCCTTAGATACCCCTAACACATCTTTCGCCACTTTCCTAATATGTATAGCCATATTGTTCCACATATCACAGGGTGTACCAACATAATTCCAAACATCTCCTTGAAGGACTTTCTGTTTAAATATATCTTCTTTCTCGCTTTTGAGGTTCCGCCATTTAGTCTGAATAGCTCGATGCACTCTTTTCTTCTTTGTCCATTTTTTTATTTGTAAATCCATAACTAAAAGTTGATGTTGGGTGGTTAAGCTTTCTCCTGGAATTACCTTACAATCTTTATAACACGCTCTATCTTTTTTTCTACAAATAAAGTAATCAATTTGTGTTTGTGATAAGACACTCTTATAAGTAATTAAATGTTCATCTCATTTTTTGAAGATTGTATTAAGTATAAAGAGATCAAATACCATAGCAAAATTTAAAATCTCCCTACCTTCCTCGTTTATATCCCCAAAACCCAAAACCAAAGTTTCCATGAATCCCTTGATATCCTAATGCCTCTTTACCGACATGTCCATTTAAATCTCCTCCTAAACAAATCAACTCCCTTTGTGGAATCTTTTGAAACACCTTATCTAACTCTTCCCAAAAAACTGTCTTTATACTATCTTCTAGTCCTACTTGGGGTGCGTAAGCACAAACTATATTCAAAACCTCTGCTCCTAACACTAATTTCAACGTAATGATTCGGTCACCATATCGTTGTATGTCTACTACACTCTCCTTTAAATCTTTATTTATGATAATACCAACTCCGTTTCTCGAGCCTTTTCTTTACCTAAGTACCATAATTTAAAACCTATATCCTCTATCTCCTTTGCTTTTTCTCCAACCCATTTTGTCTCTTGTAAACATAGAATATGAATCTTTCTCCAAATCATAGTATCTACCACCTCCATTAGCTTACCCGATAATGTTTCGATATTCCAAGAACCAATACGAATCTTATTATCTAGGACTAGCTTCCTTACCCCCCGCATCCGTCCATAATCAAAATGCGGAGACCCTCTTTGAATTTTTTTTACTACATTCGGGCAGCAATGTAGTGGGACTAACTTCTTTACTCACACCCGTCCATGATGTGGGAACCCTCTCTGCAATTGATTCACTACATTCTAGCGAAAATGTAGTGGCCCTTGCTTACTTCTTACTGCATTCGGGCTCTGCAACACGTCGCTAGGCGGGGACGCCCCAAAGCAAAGCTCATAATTTTTGTAATTCATGTTTTAAAAATCCGACAAAGTTTTACATTGGCTGTCGGAAGCCTAACACAACCCTCCTCCTTTATTCGGGCTTGGGACTGGCAATGCAAGGGTGATCCTTACATGGTCGGAGTTAAACATTAGATACTTAATCCACAATAATATAAGATTTAAAAACTTAAATACGAAGATAAACAATTTACCTGAGCGCATACTGCGGCTGTGAATTGTTAGAGGCAAACTCAATAAGTAAAGAGCATTGTCATAGATCTCCATCTCTCGATGTATATCATCTGCTCTACTCTACTCTCATCAGGGATTAATCTATCTATACAATCAATGATGCATTAATTAACCTCACCATCCTTTTTAAGCTTGTTGAGTACCTAAATGTTGGGTTTAAATAATATGTTGTTGCATTAATAGGTTGATACAATTGTTTGTTCCATCTATATCTATTTTTCACACGGGCACATAATCTCTTTTTTTCTATTAAAATTATTTCTAATGACTTCTTTTGTCCTATTCATGACTTCATAAAGCTAGCCCATAGATGGTTTCTTCATGCTATCAGGCAATCTCAAAACCTTTACTAAAGGATATGTAATCTTAATAGTCTAACACATGCATTTCAAAATATACTCCTCAAGACTCTGAAATCTCATTCAACTTTTTATTTCTTGAATTTTGAGACAACTCTACGAATTGTTGTCACTCGTATGAGAAGAACACTTGTTTCTGTCTCACAATACTCTATATAAATAAAAAATTAGTTGCAAACCGAATTGCAACTGTATGAAGAAGCTCTGCACTATCTATATATCTCTTCATCGTACATAATACAAAGGCATGATTATAGATAAATTTGGTGATATCTTGGCAACACTCAGTTGTTGCCTTTATTTCATCCATCTCATTAATATCCTCAAGGATGAGATCTAAACAATGGGTTACGCGTGGTGTCCAATAGAAAGTCCCATAAGTATCTGCTAACTCATTCCCAACTGCTTTATAGTTAGCTACATTATCTGTAATGAATTGGACAACATTCCCTAGCCCAACCTCGCATATCACCTTATAAAACTCTTTCTTCTGATTTTTATAGTATGCCTTTTCTCTTACATGTCTAGAGATCTCAAAAATGTAAGTCGTTTAGGACAGTAAATAAGAAAGTTTAACAAGGTCCTTCCTCACCTATCTGTCCATACGCCTGTCATGATACTGCATCATGTCTCCTTTTACAATTCTCTCAAAGTCGAATAATATTCTTACACTTTAATGATAGTCTTATCTAATATCTTTCCTCTCAACTTCTGATAAGAGGACATCTTGTATCAATGACCAATATTAACAATTGCATCTGTCGTTGCTTGAAAATGAAAACTATTTGCTGCATTAAATGAAATACATACATTATAAAACCATCTGCTCACTACAAGGTCTGCCTGATGATGCAGTTGTTCTCAAGCCATAGCAACATGAATTCTAGGTTGAGCACTAGGTGTAATGCTAGGAGGAAAAAATAATTGTATGCTATAACCAACTCTTACTCTACTCCTTCTTGAGTTTTTTTTTCTACCACTTTCACTTGCAAAATCTTCAACAATCATCTTTTCCTTGTTTGGTGGTCGAGAACTACTACTATCAATATTTGTTTTAGCATCTGAAGGAATACTATCAGTCAATCCAATAGCATAATCATCATCATCTTTTCCAAACATTCCTAAATCATCTTTTTGTTGCCTCTTCTCTTATATGCTATCAATCATTTGAAAACATTGTCATTTAGTGCTTTCTGACAAACTTCTAACTCTGCCCATGTAAGGAGCTGTTAAGGATGTTAAATAAAGTCGTGTTCTGTATGTCTTAGGTCTCTTTTGTTATAGTTAATACTTATTAGGGGTAGATTAGGAAGTTAAGTTAGATAGGGTATAAGTAAGTCATTAGGGTTAAGTTTCTTAATAAGGAGAAAAGCTGAGGGACGGCTGCCCAAGTGGAGCTGCAGGAGTAGATTGAAGGAATGCCTCCAATCTGCATCTTCTTATAAGTTGACTGTGAATTTTATTATTGAAGATTATGTTTCTTAAGATGGTATTAGAAGTTCACGGTTCTTTCGGCTTATTCACCTTGTGAGAGGCGTTTTTTTTGCATCCTTGGCGTCGTCTCTTCCCTCGACAGGCCTCTTGGACACAACGCATGTTCAGAAGCTGTTTTTTTGTGCAATGCATGCATATCTGGAGTTATCTAACTCGAAGACGGAGTATCGCTGAACCATTTGGGAGCATAACAGGCCAAGGTGGACTTATTACAAAAAATAGTTTCTCAGAATCCACAATATTTCTGCTAGCCGCAAAAGGTGAGGTAAAAAAAAAAAATCAGTCTCTGTTAGGAATCATGCAGTTGATTCCTTGAGATAAGCGATCAGGTCAGCACGTTCTTGAGGCTTCTTCAGACCAGGGAAAATCATTTTCGTCCCAGGGATGTACTTCTTTGGGTTGAGCAAGTAATCGTACAAGGTTGATTCTTCCGCACGACAGCCTCTCAGTGACTGCCTTTGATCGACAACCTACCTGTCTTCCCCCACGCCACCTAGCTTCCGTTTTTTGTCTTACCACTTTTTCGCCTCCATGGCTAGCAAAGGTAAGGCCATTGACAACTTATTTCCTACGGGCGACCATTCTGGATTGTTTGAAAAATCCAAAAATCTTCAGATTACCTCCACGAAATTCGATGGCAGAAATTACATGGAATGGGCTCGCTCTGTGGAACTTGCTATTGTTGCAAGGGGGAGATGGGATCATTTAATGGGTCACACGTCAATTCCAGAACCTCAAGATAGTCATTATTCTACCTGGAAACGCGAAGATGCATTAATCTCCTCGTGGTTGCTACAGTCCATGCTTCCTTCCGTTGCTAAAACTTTTATGTTTTTAGAATCCGCTCATGAGATTTGGTATGCCGTAGAAGAAGCTTATTCCAGAAAAAAGAATGTTGCCAAAGAATATGAGATTCAGGAGAGAATCCGAAAGTGCATTCAAGCACATCAGTCTATCAGTGAATATTATGCAGATCTACGCGACCTTTGGGATGAATTACTGTACTATACGACTATCAAGTGTTCTGCTTGCCATCGTGAGCGCACCGCTGAACTTGAAAAGAAGAAAGTGTTTGATTTATTGTGGGGTGTCAATCCAGAATTTGAATCCGTCAAAGTGAACATCTTGGGCAGAGAGGAGCTTCCTCCTTTGGGCACTATTTATTCATTATTAATTCGAGAAGAAGATCGGCAGAATCTTGAGAAGACTCATGTTATCAGTACTGATCAACATGCCCTTCATGTCCAAGGTGACAGTTCTCATTCCCGTGGTAGAGGTGGACACCCGAGTCGTGGTCGTGGCCGAGGCCGCTTTACTTCTGAAGATCGCGAGAAACTGGTTTGCTCCCATTGTGGCAAACTACGTCATACCAGAGATCATTGTTGGGAATTACATGGCAAACTAGAATACTATCGTAGTCGCAATCCCTCCGTCCATTCTGCAGAGCCTTCCACTACCCATACTGATGGCATTCACGCGATTATAAAAAGACTCGAGGGTCTCGAACAGAAATTCTCTGAACAATCATCTACTTCTTCCAGCAAAGCTACAGTGGCTCAAGCTACACATATCGTACAGGGTAATCACTCCTCTACCTCTAGTTATAAAACATGGATTATTGATTCAGGGGCTACAGATTATATGGTCGGGGATTTCGCACATTTTTTACACTACAAGCCTCTTCGAGTTCAGCAACCTATTAAATTGGCAGATGGCTCCTTCACTTATATGATTGGACAGGGCAGTGTATCTACCAGTATTTCTACTTTATCCTCCGTATATCATGTTCCCAGTTTTCCGATCAATCTTCTTTCTGTTAGCTCTCTCACACGTGCATTGGATTGTTCTGTAACCTTTCATCCTACTGGTTGTGCATTTTAGGATCTGAAGACGGGGAAAACCTTTGGACATGGTAAACTGCAGAACGGCTTATATATTCTTGAAGACTATTCACAACCTTCCACCTCTTATCGAGTTTTCGCACCATCACCTCCAGCTGCAGATCTTCGTCTTTGGCATTATCGTCTTGGTCATCTTCCCGTATCCAAAATTCCTTATGTTGTTCCTCAACTTAGAGTTCAGTCCAATAAATCTCAGTTTGAATGTGAAGTCTGTCAACTTGGGAAACACCAAAGGACATCTTATCCTCTAAGTGCTTCTCGCAGTTCTACACCTTTTGAACTTGTTCATTTTGATGTATGGGATCCCAGTCCAGTCCCGTCTTTGTTTGGTCACAAGTATTTTGTCTCGTTCATTGATGATTGTACTCGTCTTACCATTGTTTATTTAATGAAAACAAAGTCTGAAGTTGCCTCTATTTTTCCCATTGTGCATAAATTTATCTGTACTCAATTCACTATATCGGTTAAGATTCTTCGGTCAGATAATGGGGGAGAGTACATTGGGACTCCCTTGGCTACTTATTTACAAACACAGGGGATTGCTCATCAGACGACATGTCCATATACCCCTCAGCAAAATGGCCTTGCTGAAAAAGAATCGTCATATTCTAGAAGTCGCTCGCACACTTCTTATTCAGAGTCATGTTCCCAAATCCTATTGGGGCGATGCTGTCCTCACTGCTGTTTATCTTATCAATCGAATGCCCAGTAATACCATTCAGGGGGAGAGTCCTCTTCATCATCTTAGTAAACCCTCGAAACCATTTCACATTGTTCCTCGCGTCTTTGGGTGTACCTGCTTCGTTCATCTACCTCCTTCCCACCGTGACAAACTCGATGCAAGTCCAATAAGTGCATCTTTCTTGGCTATTCGCCCTCTAGCAAGGGATACAAATGCTATGATCCAGTGCTTAAAAAACTATATGTCTCAATGGATGTCACTTTTTTTGAACATACTCCTTATTATTCTCCTATCCTGGACTCTACTCCACCTCCTTCCTGCGTCCTTCCACTCGTTCCTAGTGAGGGGGAGTATCCTGAGATAGTTGATCCTCGGAGTGAGACCACACAACCGTCGAAAGAGATTCTGACATACAAGAAAGGACAGTGGAATATTGTTTACTCTCATGAAGAACCATGTGCTAAAGAGATTTCCCCTGAATCAGATCCTCAAGTGCAAATGGACAGTGACCTTGAGATTCCTATTGCAGCTCGCAAAGGTAGGCGTACATGTGCAAGATATCCAATCTCTAATTATATTTCATATGCCAACACTTCTCAGAGTTATCAGAACTTCATTATGAATGCTGAAAAACATAAGATTCCTTCGAAGTTTGAAGAAGCAATCAAGTGTCCCTTATGGAAAGCTGCGACTGAAGAAGAACTGAATGCACTGGAAAGAAACAATACCTGGATCATCACTCAGTTGCCCTCTGATAGAAATACTGTAGGATGCAAGTGGGTCTTTACTATTAAATACAAGGCAGATGGAACAGTGGAGAGATATAAAGCAAGATTGGTTGCTAAGGGATACAATCAGTCATATGGCATTGATTATACAGAAACTTTCACACCAGTGGCTAAACTTACATCAATCAGAATACTTCTCAGTATGGCAGCAAACTTGGGATGGAATCTATGGCAATTGGATGTTAAAAATGCTTTCTTACAGGGAGACTTAAATGAAGAAGTGTACATGGAAATACCTCCCGAAATGAGCATACAGTTATCACCTTCTACTAGAGTGTGTAAACTCAATAAAGCAATATATGGGTTGAAACAGTCTCCTAGAGCTTGGTTTGATAAATTCAGTAAAGCAGTATGCAGTCTGGGATACAGTAGAAGTCTCAATGATCATACAATATTCTTCAAGAAAGGGACAAAAATATCTATTCTTGCAGTTTATGTCGATGACATTATTGTTACAGGAGATGATCTTGAAGAAATATCAAAGTTGAAAAAGAATCTTCATAAATTATTTGATATTAAGGACTTGGGCAGACTTCACTACTTCTTGGGCATAGAAGTTCTCTACTCTGACAAAGACATCTTCTTAACTCAGCGGAAGTACCTAATGGATCTTCTTGAAGAAACTCAAATGCTTGAATGCAAACTGAGTGACACTCCTATGGAGGTAAACCAGAAATTCTTTAATGGTGACAGTGAAGGGTTCAAGGACATCCACAAATATCAAAAACTAGTTGGAAAGCTCATATATTTGACCATTACCCGACCAGACATTGCTTATGCAGTTGGAATTGTGAGCAGATATATGCACTCTCCAACAAAAAATCAGATGGATGCAGTGTATAGAATTCTTCGTTATCTGAAATCAACTTCAGGAATGGGTTTACTTTATTCGAAATCATCAAAGTTGGACATTGAACTTTATTCTGATGCTGACTGGGCTGGTTCTTATGATGACAGAAAGTCAACTACAGGCTATGTTACTTTACTTGAGGGGAATATTATATCTTGGAAGAGTAAAAAGCAGACTGTGGTTGCAAGATCTACAGCAGAAGCTGAATATAGAGCTATAGCACAAGCTATGTGTGAAGGAAAATGGATATCATCATTGATTAGTGAATTGGGTTATTCTCTTAACCACCCTATACCTCTATATAGTGACAGCAGCGCAGCAATTCAGATGGCATCAAATCCAGTATATCACGAAAGGACTAAGCATATAGAAATTGACTGTCACTTTATCAGGGAGAAGATTTCTAATAAAGAATTCCAGCTGGAGTATGTTCATTCTATCAAACAGAGGGCTGATTTCTTGACTAAAGCTACTACCGGCAAACTATTAAAAGAAACCTTGTCCAAGTTGGGTGTCACCAACATTTTCCTCCTAACTTGAGGGGGAGTGTTAAGGATGTTAAATAAAGTCGTGTTCTGTATGTCTTAGGTCTCTTTTGTTATGGTTAATACTTATTAGGGGTAGATTAGGAAGTTAAGTTAGATAGGGTATAAGTAAGTCATTAGGGTTAAGTTTCTTAATAAGGAGAAAAGTTGAGGGACGGCTGCCCAAGTGGAGCCGCAAGAGCAGATTGGAGGAATGCCTCCAATCTGCATCTTCTTGTAAGTTGACTGTGAATTTTATTATTGAAGATTATGTTTCTTAAGAGGAGCAACTTCTTTCTTAGTTCCTACTAAGTGGTGTTTCAATCGTGAAATTTTATCACTAACCACCTTCTCACAAAACACACATCTGATATTTAACCTGGAACCCTCAACTAATGTACCCCACTGCCATGCCAGATCATCAGATCGAGATTGGGAGTCTCTTAACATCCCTTCCTGTCATTTCAATAAAAAACTTGAAAATAAAAGCACTTCATAAATCTCCATCTTCACATATAACACTCAAATAGAGTGTCTCTCACTTCATGAATGTAATAAAAATCATATCCACACACTTAATAACTTTATATTTTATCATTCAAAAAATAAAAACGTAAATAACATAAAAAAGATAACAAATCCAAAGAAAAAAATTCTGAAAAACACTCAAAATATACCACAATCCGAGTTAGGAGGCTTGCATGGGTACCGTAAAAACTTTTTGAGAATCTTGAACACCAAGGAGGGGAAGAAACACCGCAAAAAGCTATGAGAAGGCTTGAGCAACTGTGAAGAGACTTCAGAAACCCGCAAAAATATGGGTTTCTATTCGATCAGCGTATCGCAAGTATCATACGATATGGGTGATATGACACGATAACCTGTATATTGTGATAGAAGTTATCGTATTGTATCATACGATATGGTACAATACGGCTAACATATATATCTACATATATACATATACATATATCTACATATATACATATACATATATCTACATATCTACATATATACATATACATATATCTACATATATACATATACATATATGTATATATATACATATACATATATATACACATACATATACATATATATACATATATATCTACATATATATATATATATATATCTATACATATATCTACATATACATATATCTACATATACATATACATATACATATATCTACATAGTACATATACATATATCTACATCTACATATACTTATATCTACATACGTACACATACATACGCATATGTATATGTACACATATGTATACATACATACACACACATACACGTACACATATACACACGTACACATACACATACACATACACATACACATACACATATACATATATAGACATATATACATATATACATATATATATATATATATATATATATATATATATATATATATATATATATATATATATATACATATATATGATAAGCTTAAACTTTAATTGGAGACATGAATTTCCAAACATCGACCTAGTGGGCCTTTTGGATATTTGGTGGCCGTAACTGACAACTTATAATCCTGTTGTTGTGATGTGGTGAGTTCTATACATTACGTAAATTTATTAAGAAAGGCCAAGAATTTCTTTTTACACTTCGTGTGCCTGTTTTCTGTGCATATGCACCTGAACTGATCATAAAGAGAGCTAATAAAGGATATCATTACTAATACGTTTTGTAGTATGATTTAAATTGGCAGAGCCCAAAGAATATTATTCAATTGAGCTATTGTTATCAAAACTTATTTTTTTAGCAACACATGAGATCTTGAACTATAGTGTCATAGTATCCTATTATGATATTATATTAAATGCGATAATTCAAATGATTGGGTAGAGATTTCCTTTTTTGATGAAATTTTGCTTGAACATTTTAGGTTATAGAAGAATTCGTTGCAACTTGCTGGTAAGCAAGCTGGCTAACAGTAGCTTCTTCAAGCATGTTTTGTTTAAAGCATACACCGCCATTTAGCTTATTTTCATGGTGAGCTGACGTTGGACTTTCAACTCAAGAGCCAAATAGGACAAGCTCAAGCTGTCTAGCTGGTGTAGGTTAGAATAAGAAGAGTCTGCACTTTCTAAATATTTAGATGCAATGGGATTGTGTCTGCAAGACCGTTGGTTGAACAATTATTTCTGAACTAAAAAACTCAGTGAGTGTCCTTTTGCTTATTTTTAGCTTGGCAAGTTTGGTTTTCTGCTAGTGGCTCAGGTCTTGTTGTTGAAGAATATGAGTTTTAGATTTAGTTTTAGTAAGGTTGATGTCTTAGGACTGTAAATTTGATGTTTTAGGTATTATTGTAATTGCCCGAAGTCATAAGAGCATTTTGGTAATTTTTTGTATTAGAAGTATTTTGGTTATTTTATATTTTACAGCTCTTTATATAAGGGTTGATAAGTTGTATTAGGGTTAAGAGTCTGAGATTAAGAAAGAGAGAGAAAGGGGGGCGACTTTCATTGGAGGTCTCCCTTCCTCTGATCTCCACATTTTCTCTTCAATGTTTCTTGTAATTATTCAATCTCCGCTACGCAACCACGTTTCCAACATGGTATCAGAGCAATCAGTTGTTGGGAGCAGAAAAAAAAGAAGTCTGACCAATCTCCGATGAGATTTCGGCTAATGGATACGATCTGAGAGAGAGAGAGGGAGATGGGCCACGGGAACCAGACGGAGTTGAAGGATCGCGAGCGATTCACTCTTGGTGCGCACTTTAGGGCATAGAGTACCTTCAGAAAATTGATAGGGTTCCGACGGATCCAGCACAGAGCCTTAGGGTTTCGCCGAAGGAAGAAAACTTCGGTAATCTGCTCAACCAGGTTAGATTTCTCCGTGCATCTGTTTGATTGTCGTCTCGATTCTTTCAAATGTCTGGAGATTCTGATGTATTCGAGTCGAATAAGAGCATTAGCGAGGCTGATCTTTAGAGCATTCATCAAACCGAAGCCGAAAGCATAGAAAACATGAACGACAGATTGGATTTTCAAAGCAATCAAGGGGAGACAGAGACAACGGACGATGAAAACGGTACATCGGGTCTGGCCGAGACCGTGGACAATGAGATCGATAGATTGAGCTTCCAAACTAGAGATCGGGTGGAGCCTCATATTGTAGAGGTTACGGCACATCCAAAAATTGATGTGGAGAAAACCGGAATCGAGACTCTGGAAGGTTCTCAATCTTAAGATGTCTCGCGGGTTGGTCCTCCGGGTGGCCGGACGTACACGATGAAGGAGTTGCCTGATGAATTAAAGGAGCGGAATCCTGAGATGATACGAACAACAGGGGCTCTAGATGCAGCTTGGCAGAATGAGAGTCCGTCCTATATCCAGGAAGCGGCACGGCAGTACAATGTTGCAATGGAGTTAATCAACAGTGTCACTGGAGTTGATGAAGAAGGATGCTCTCGACAAAGAATACTTTCTTTTGTAGCAAAACGGTATGCTACTGCACTAGAAAGGAACCATGAAGATTATGATGCACTTTTTCTTTTGTAGCGAAACAGTATGCTACTGCACTAGAAAGGAACCATGAAGATTATGATGCACTTATAATTGGGCATTAGTTCTTCAGGAAAGTGCTGATAATGAAGGTCTACTATAGATGACATTGTTCGGGAGAGGACTTTCTACCTGGAGGCTAGGTCTGAAACAGATGAAGGAAAGGCATTCCGGTGGTGAACATAATTCAACCAATGGCAATATGGGGAACACATACGACTAGCAGAACATTGATGTCAAGTAACCTCCAAACAAGTTGGCATGGTTTAAATTGTCAGGTCACCTGATTGTAGTTCTTGTGCACTGAGCATGATGTTTCTTGTTTCCACAAAATCTGGGTGTGTCTCAGTCAGGTGGCCGACAATTAATGCAGTACAAGGATTTGACTCGCATGACCTAGTATGTATTTGCTCAACGGGTGTGTGTTGCTGAAATGCTCCATAGTGTTAGATTTGAAAAGCAGTGATTTCGAAAAGAATTCCCAATGTACCCAACCGAAAAAGATGGAGAAGTTGGCAATAATTCGGAAGAAGGGGGGGTGGAGATATCTTCATAGCATGTTAACTGTTTGATGAAATGTTCAAGAAAGATATTCACCTTTACATCAAGTGTTCGATGAAATACCTAAGAGAGATGTTTACCTACATTTTAAGTGTTTGCTCAAATGCTCCTCAAGAGGGCTGAAAATTTGCTCAAATGCTCAAGGGGGCTGAAAATTCAAAAAAAAAATTGAAGAATGTATGAAGTAGTAGTGATGATTTCTTCATTGGAAAAACAACTGAATGAAAATAGAAGGATGGAGTGCAGAAAATCAGTCTTTTTCACTACACACGCATGACAAATCAAATCATAGAAGAGGCCAGAGGAATTTGATGGTATGGAATATGGTAGTATCACCAAGAAGCATGAAAGTTAAAACCTTGAGTTGTTGAAGTAAACAGCCAGGAGGGCTGAAAAAGCGGCTGCAGTCACCATGTGAAGGAGCGCAGACCGACTATTATAAGCAGATGTCTGTATAACACTATTTGAGTGGTAGAGAGAGGGCACCCAACCAATACACCGACTGCAGCCAACCATGTGAAGGGGTACAGGAAAAGCCATGTAAAGTGTGTACGGTGGAGTAGTACCTCCTATCATAAAAAATCAGCTTTCTCAAGAGTAGAAGAAACATAACTTTTAAGTGTAGCTGCCGAATAACTTTATGGAGAAGAAGAAAGAGAGAGGGAGCAACCGACACCTATAGAAGGGTCGTGTGCTACCCATGTGTTCTTGATTGTTTAAGTTGTTTTACAGAAGTCTCGAAGAGATCGCTCGTGCACGTGTGGTGAAGAAAGAACCAGTTCTTTTGCAAGTTTGGAGTTCTTAGTATCTCACTCCCAACTTGAGGGGGGGTGTTGAAGAATATGAGTTTTAGAGGCAGTTTTAGTAAGGTTGATGTCTTAGGACAGTAAATTTGATGTTTTAGGTATTATTATAATTGTCCGAAGTCGTAAGAGTATTTTGGTAATTTTCTGTACTAGGAGTATTTTGGCCATTTTACGTTTTACAACTCCTTATATAAGGGCTAATAAGTTGTATTAGGGTTAAGAGTCTGAGATTAAGAAAGAGAGAGAAAGAGGGGGTCAGCCTCCGTTGGAGGTCCGCCCCCTCCTCCGATCTCCACATTTTCTCTTCAATGTTTCTTGTGATTATTCAATCTTCGCTGCACAATCACGTTTCCAACACTTGTTTCATGCCTTATGTGTTTGAACGCTCTCAAGATGACCTTGGCTGTGAGAAACTGTCTCATTTTGCAGCTTTGGTTGCATTTATTTCCAACATGCACGTGCACAGATGCAACATATGTTTTCTTGTATGTGTGCTTCCTACTTCATATAATATTTTCTCACATTTTGTACTTGCAGAACCCAGGCAGTAGACTTTCACCTCTTCCTCCGGAACCTGCTGATTTTGGAAGTGCCACAGTTGATATTCCTCTTGATTCAGTGAAGGTATTCTATCAGATTGTTAACGCTATTATAACATTCCAATTTTTTTTCTTTGAGGCTAAAATGGGCTTTCAAAATATGGTTGTTGTCAAATATATAGGATTTGAAGAAGAAAGAGAAGGAATTGCAAGCTAAAGAGGCAGAACTGAAAAAGCGAGAACAGGTGTCTAATGCAACTCATTTTGAAGTCACAGGATTTTATCAAACTCAGTACTTATTCAAGTCGGACTAGATTGTACCGTTGCTATTTCTGGCAATTCTAGGCAATATATAACTAACTGTTCTTGGTTTGTGATGCTATGCTTTTGCTTTCTTTACAATTACAGGAACTTAAGCGCAGGGAGGATGCAGCTGCACGTGGTACCCTTTCAGTTTGCTAAATGCCCTTCTGAAAACTATAATTTTTCTAGTGCTACTTGATACTATGACAATCATAGTTGCTTACCGCTTTTACCTTTCCATTTCTGCAGCTGGAATAGTGATTGAGGAAAAAAACTGGCCGCCCTTTTTCCCTATTATTCATCATGATATTGCAAATGAAATACCAATACATCTTCAGAGGCTGCAGTATTTTGCTTTTGCATCATATTTAGGTACTGGTCCATCTTATGTGTTGAAAAATGCAGTTGCTCAGCGGACAATGAAAAATTATACACATGATTGAAGAGGAAATGTGGAGATCGGAGGAAGGGGGCAGACCTCTAATGGAGGCTACCCCCCTCTTTTTCTCTCATTCTTACTCACAACCTCTTAATCCTAATTCAACCTATCAGTCCTTACTCACAACCTATCAATCCTAATTCAACCTATCAACCTATTAATCCTAAAACAGAAGATGACCAAAATGCCCTCAGTACAGAAAATTATCAAAATGTCCCTAATATTTCAGGTAATTACAATAATACCTAAAAACATCAGAAATTATAAAACTAACACTAAGAACACTAACTATGAATATTCTTCAACATTATGCACTCAACTTCTTCTTTCTACTTCAAATTTTCTTTTAGAAACAGCCAAATGAGTGTTAATGCATTATCTTGAAGGAGGTATTAGTTCACATAATCGTGAAAGTGATGGTTAATATGATAAGGATTGGAAGCTTGGTAAGTTATTCTGAAAAAGAGAAACTAACATGGTGGTCCATGTTATCCACTCAGTTTGTTCTTTCTTCATTCATTTTTATTTGAGAAACAGCCAGATGGGTGTCATATTTAAATTATGCATTATCTTGAAGGAGGTATAGTTAATAAATTCGTGACAGGATAATGGTTAGTAATAGTATGATAAGGATTGGAAGCTGGATAAGTTGTCACGGGAAAGATTGAGGTGCAACGTCTCTCTCTTTCTCTCTCACTCACACACACACACACGTGACGTCTGTATGCTGCCTCATTGGAACATTTTTTTGGTTTTGTAGAGATTGATACTTCATCTTTTTACATTAGTACCAGTTAGAATCACAAAATTTATGCAGTACAATAAAAGAATTTTTTTTGGTTATTCAATCATTGTGAAGTTGTATTCCTTTATTTTCATCATTGTTCTTTATTTGTTAGTTAAGTTGCACTCCAAGAACTTCTTGTTTTATATAATGCACATAAAACATACTTAGCAAGATGGGTGTTAAACCAATTTACTCACACGGGCGCATGGGCATATATAATTGAAATTCAGAGGTTCCATTTCACACATGTGGATCTAGTGTGATTGATAGAAGTTATAGTCAAATATCAGTGAAATTAAAAACTTTATGGCATGTGTAGAACTCATTTTGGGCCTCTCCTATTGTGCAGGGCTTGGTTTATGTCTTCTCTGGAATGTAGTAGCTGTAATGGCTGCCTGGATTAAAGGAGAAGGTTAGTCCCTCCAATTCTTTTTTACTTGCATGGTGAACATGCATTTTGATTTTGCAAAATATAATGCTTCAGTCAGTTCAGTAATTCCATGACGGAGCTATTTTCTGTAAATTTTTGATCTGCTTACCACTGTTTTATTCTAGGTGTAAAAATATGGTTGCTTGCTATTATATACTTCATATCTGGGGTTCCGGGTGCATATGTGTTGTGGTATCGTCCCCTTTATTGGGCTATGAGGTAGCCATTACATGTTTATTTCTTTATTCTTATGTGTATTGGGAGGTTTCCTTCCATTGTGGTTTGTGTGACTACGGCTGTTGTGTAGTTATGTGCTGTTGGAAGACTAATCATGGTTCAATCATTATTTTTACTTCAGGACTGAAAGTGCTTTAAAATTTAGCTGGTTTTTCCTTTTCTACCTGGTAACTTTCTTTCTCAGCTTCCAGCTGTTTTTTCTAAAAAGCTCAAATCCTCATCCTTCTCCTAACCTTATAATGAATTTCTTGCTCTTTTCATCAGCTTCATCTTGCTTTCGTCATTTTTGCTGCTGTGGCTCCTCCAATCATCTTTAAAGGAAAATCATTGACGTAAGTTTTCTTGCATACATACTGAGATGCACTTGATCTGTTTTGCATTCTTTACTAAGTTGGATGAAGAATAACTGAAGATTTTTTTTTGTTCAGGTTCCTTAAGATTCACTTATCGGCTTAATATGCAGCTTCATGTAACAGTACTCTTGTGACATGCACTTGTTGGATATATATATATATATACACAGGCACACAAAGGACCTGGTATATGGTAGCACCATTACATGCTAGCATATCCAAACAAATCTCAACCATTCATATTAAGAGATGATGATTGACGTTTGAATTTAGACAACAAAAGAAGTGCACATATGAACTGAACACCTAGAAAAGGTAGAAGTGTACTTGCTGCTATTTGAATTCAAATCTCAACCATCTATCTGTGAGAGAGAGAAACAGTTTTGTTTGGATATGTGTGAGAGAGAGAGAGTATGGGGTTGGATACGTGAATAAGGGGAGAGTGGGGGAGGCAAACATGAATTTTGGTGTTATTTTCTTTTTCGTTGTGAAGTAGTTAAAATGTGTTGGACTCGGTGTGGCCTTGTGAAGCTTTAATCTGGATAAAATTGCATGCGTGGAAGCATACAAGTTTAGTGGGGGAAGGATTTATGAACAGAAACTAGAATCTTTAGATGATCAGTATTACCTTACATGAAGACGTTATGCTTTTTCAAGTGTCTTTTTGAAGCTGCTCGTGGAATCTGAAATGTACTCTGTCGTATATGTGCATTAAACTTTTTATTTGTTGATTGTTTTTACTTACTAATCTTTCTGCAGTGGCATCCTTCCAGCAATCGATCTTATGAGTCCAAACATCATAGTCGGGGTACGAACATATCCTTTCTCTATGCTTCTGAGTTAACTGGTTACACATTAAGATTATGGTGGCTGAGGACTCTAGTTTGTGTGGAGGACCACCTTGATCTAGTGTTTCTGTCAATGATGTTTTTCAAACCAATGGCAGATGTTCAATTTGTTATGGTAGTATAAAGTACTTAAAATTTCACACCATATGTATGGTCTATTTGGATGGAAGTAAAAGGGCTCTTACAGTCTCTCATCATCTTTCTTCATTAGAACAGGTTGCTAAAGTTTCGTTACCTTTTTTTGGTGTCTTCAGTTGCACGATTTGTCTATAGGATGCATACAAACGACCCTATTTAACTATGACATTGCCCATACAATACTCTCTCGTTTGTGCAATTATTGATCTTTCATTGCCGGATGTATATAATGACCTCTTTATCTCATCTGTAACACGTTCATTTCTGAATCGAATCATGTTTCATAAAAGATTCAGCGTATCGAATCAAATAAGATCAGGTTGAATCATCAAATTATTAACAGAATTCAAAATTAATTACAGAAACTGAGAAAAAGAAAATTATTGCTTCTATTATTTTCCCACTGATTAAATTTGAATCAGCCGATTCAGATTGATTCAATTTGATGTAGCACTGGAGTTTCTCTATTGAGGATCTTGATGAGTTTTATGTACTGACTGATGATCGGGTGCTAAACTCTTACAGATTCTTTATTTCGTTGGGTTCGGATTGTTCTGCCTAGAATCAGTCCTCAGCGTCTGGGTTATGCAGGTACTGTTTCACGCCACTTTGCTGCATTAGGAGACTAACATCTCTGTCTTCATTGCCCAAGTTTTGTCGAGCTCCATTGATCACTCTTTATCCTTTCTCTCGTTATATGTTGTGTACTTTTTTTATACGAGCAGCAAGTGTATATGTACTTCCGGGGCAGTGGAAAAGCTGCTGAGATGAAGCGTGGAGTTGCGCGTGGTGCTGTTAGGGCTGCGATGTAGAGGCAATATACAGATAAAAATGGCTACGTGCAAATATGGGTGATTCACTCTTTGGGATTATCTGAGATCCTTTTGTTCTCAATATGGAGCTTTGTATCATGTTTCCTCTTTTTGTCATTTCTTATAGTGTGTGCATATGAATAGTTCTAAACCAGATATACCATTGTAGTATTAACCATTCTCTGGTTTCTTGCGACTGTTGCATCTTCTTTTCAATTTTTTACAGGTTTTTCCTTTTTTTTCGTTTGGATGATGTTATTGAATTTGTGTTGCATTCATGTATTTTACAGCATTTACTGGAACAGTGAATGCACAATGCCTATTCGAGGGAGACACTGTCATGAACACCCTTGGATTGGTAGATATCTGTTCTTGTTTTTTCCTCCACTCATGGCAGCCATAACCGATTCAAAGCCGGAATTGAGACTTCGGACGCTAAACATTGGAACGGCAGGATTGCGCACAATTTAAGCAATGTGAATGGTTCTAGTCGGGATGCCCAGTCGGGCTGAGAAGTTTCTCGAGGGTTGGTTCCCGAGGCAGATGGATTCAGTTGGACCGCTCCTAAGCTGATGCACAGATAGGTCTTGGCATATTTCCCATTGACAAAGCTCTTCAAAGCTGAACCCCACACTTACTGAGCTTTTGGATGGTATAGGTGCACGTGATTTGAATGGTTTCTAGCATGCATTAGAATAAGCCGCGCATTGTCTCATAATGCATCAAATACCTTTGGACAGACGTGTAGATCTTGTTATGGTCCAAAGTGCCGATAGGGTGAAATTTAACAGAACGATGCAGATTTTCGGTTCGCATGAGATTCCAGGGTTACAAAGACTTCGATTGATCTTGGTCCGTGGAGTCTCAAGACGGTGGGAACGTCAACCTGTAGGATGCTTCTTCGGCTTTTGATATACTAGTTGACAATAAGAAAGCATACCAGTTGGATTGTATGAGGCTGTTTCTGCAGATACTACACTAGCTTTCAACATATCTATAGGTTTGCACGCAAATGCCAGACGTGAATCCCTGTAGAAAATTTAGCGAGCTTTTCCCAACTGCCATCACGTATGCGTGCTTCTTCTGAGAGAGATGGTTGGATAATTAGAATCAGTGATCAGTGAGATGAAAGAAATATGGTATGGGAGATTACCGGCAGTTGGTGTTTCTGATCATGAAGATGTACGTAGATTTTTAGTAGCTTGACTTTACCAAGATCTTTTCTGAATATCTTAATGTACAAGTTTTTTCCAATGTGGAAGGCCATTGGCAGTACCCAGAAAATTCTTTGGGTGATCGCCAAGTTCATTCCGATCTATGTATTTTTTTGAAAAGTTCACAGACTGTATGGATGTTTTGGATTCTTTTCCCAGATTTTGCCCAAGCGGTAGTTTCATAAGTGATGAAGTTCATTTCTCATCCACATAATTTTTTGAAAAGTTCATAAAGATTGCGTATATGTTTTGGATTCTTTTTCCCAGATTTCACCCACCAGAAGGTTCACTACTGACTGGAGTCCATGAATTGTTGGACTTCGCGATGAAGCTTGTGTTATAACTCAGGATATGATGGCTTTCCATTTGCTAAGGAAGGCTTGTTTGGCAAGGTTGCACTTGCTACTCAAAAGGTGGCGAGTATGAGATCTCTTACTGAAAATAGAGTACTTTTTTATGCAACCAACTGTTCAGGGGTCAGCGTGAACTTCAAAAAAAAAATCCTCAAAGATCCACTACATAAGTGGCCCTTTTTTTTGGAAAAAAAGAGAAAAATATTTTATTTATGGAGTTAACGTATGAACAGTAAAAGTAACCACATGGAGAACAGTTTGAGAATTTAGTTTTAAAAATGTTTGGTATTTGAATAAAATTCTCAA
The DNA here is from genome assembly GCA_036023115.1 of Brasenia schreberi. Taxonomy (NCBI): domain Eukaryota; kingdom Viridiplantae; phylum Streptophyta; class Magnoliopsida; order Nymphaeales; family Cabombaceae; genus Brasenia; species Brasenia schreberi. The sequence continues at coordinate 1,310,118 of JAYKKT010000038.1, forward strand.
ACAGAAACCAAAAAGCCGCCGCTTCCATACATACACATACAACTCATTAAAGGATAGCTCATCAATGCATCTAGCTGGTTTTGCACAAGGAGTGCAGATATTAATTGTGAGCCGACTCTTCTGCAACTCGTTTACGCGAGGCATAGGTTCAAAAAGTACGCGGTCGCAATGGTCACATTTATTTCTTAGTCAGTATGAACCATATTGTCAGGAGGGTCTTAGAATCGAAACTGACCCTACTTAGTGTGGGATCAGAGGATCGTTTCTGGTTTGGTTTGGGCATTCTTTTCAAATGATTCATCATAATATAGATTAAATAAAAGTGTGAATGGATTTACCTAATGCCGATCCCACTAGATGCTGACAACAACGAGACGAACTTAGAATGAGAGACATTTCCTAGTTCCCACATTGAACAAGATCATGTGTTTTAATATACAGATCCAAATACATGCAACTCAGTGTACATGATGCATTACATGCAAAATACAAAAGTACATGGTCACTTTTAATTTAAATCTGCGTCATTCATCATGTTACAGACCATAGAGATAATGGGTTCATTGTTTTGTAGGTTGACTCTCTTTATCTTTCTTTCTCTCTCTCTCTCTCTCTATATCTTTCTTTCTCTCTCTCTCTCTCTCTCTCTATATATATATATATATATATACATACATATATATATATATATACATACATATATATATATATATATATATATATATATATATATATATATATATACATACATACATATATATATATATACATACATACATATATATATATACATACATACATATATATATATATATATATATATACATACATATATATATATATATATATATATATATATACATACATATATATATATATATATATATATATACATATATATATATATATATACATACATATATATATATATACATACATATATATATATATATATATATATATATATATATATACATATATATACATGCATATATATATATATATACATATGTACACACACACACATATATATATATATATATACATACATGCGTTATATTAATCAGACCGTAGAAATAATGGGTTCATTGTTTCGTGGGTTGAGACTCTCTCTCTCACACACACACACATATATATATATATATATATATATATATATATATATATATATATATATATATATATATGTGTGTGTGTGTGTGTGTGTGTGTGGTCTTCGGATTGGGTTCTCAGGTTGGATTTGGTGATTGCCATCCCTAGTGAAATCTCCTCAAGACGTTAAAATGCTAATCATGTAACGTCTTTTGGCATTGGCATTAGTGTTTTGTTTACTGTTGTCGTGTCATCCAATAGGGCATGCTTCCAAAATTGATGCTTAATAGCCCAATGAGGCTTTTTCATTATGTGAAAATTTGCTTATACGGAATTCAAATTCAGTCAGGTGGTTTGCAGGACGCATGGAACAGGTTGATGCTCGGCAGTGCTTGAAAGAATCAGTTAACGGTGTTCCTTCGTCTGCACATGAAATTACGTTAAGAGTGTGAACCGACCACCCAAAGCTATGAAGCTTGTTAATTCAGCCATTCTTCTCGTTTGAAATGCTTGTATTTTTTTAAAAGCAAAAACTGTTTTCCTATAAATCTTATCTTTTATAAAAAAAACTCATGAAATTCGAGAAGAGGGCCTTTCTTTCTAGCATTTTATAGTTGTTATTATTAGGGCTGAAAGTGGTCATCAATAACTTACATACATTAGGCCACTTGAGCTAATTCATACACTGGTTATTTTCTCTCACTACTTTTGAGATTTTTTCAAGTTATATCATTTTCTAGTTGTAAGTTGCAACTTTAGTATGTTATGGTGTTTCCCATAATCAATATATTTTCCTTGCATAACCATAAGAAAAGTATATTTCTATATTCAAACTTTAAGCATATCCTAACCCCATGTGCATAACATGTTGAAAAGATCTTCTGAGATGCTTTTAGTTAAGAGGTCGGCCGACATATCATCCATTGGCATATAAGATATAAATATCTCATTTCTTTTAATCATATCATGAACATAGTGATATTATATCATTATATGTTTGATTATTTAGCTATCAACTCTATTCTTAATAAGAGTAATTGTTATGTTGTTGTCACAATAAATGATATCTGGCTCGTTGGCTATATCCAAACGACACTTGTTGCAATATACTTAACTTCTTGTGTATGCAATGCTACACAATCCTGTTTCTTGTAAGTCAAGAAAATACCACCATCAGAGGTTGACTTACTATCATCTAAATATCCTATCACTTTTAGTTCATATGCTTGAAAACACATTTTTAAGTCTTTTATTCCTTGAAGATATCTTAGGATCCTCTTCACAACTATCCAATACTGCAAATTAGGATCACTTTGATATCTACTCACAAGGCCAACAATAAAGCTGATATAAGGTTTTGTACACAACATCACATACATCAAGCTACCTACAACTTGTGCATAAAGAACATTAGGCTTGTTCTCTCTTTCACCAGGATAATCAACCTTACTCAATTTAGGCTTTGTAATAATGGGTGTAGATGAAGGCTTGCAACCACCCATTTTAAACTTCTTGAGGATATAATTAATATATTTCTCTTGACTTAAACATAGAAGAATAAATTCTATATCAGGAGAAATCTTTATATAAGATGACTTTCCTATATCCTTCATTTCGAACTTTGAGTTCAACCACACCTTAGTTTTGATAATCATTTCATTGTCAGTCATCATCTATATATAATGATAAAACCACAAAGTGGCTCACTATTCAAGACATATACACAGTGATCAAGTTCATTGGCCACATACCCAAGTTCAATTATGATATTTTTAAAAGTCAAATACCATTGAGGAGGTGATTATTTATAGGGATTTTTTAATCTATAGACTTTATCTTCTTGGCCTTTAAGTACATACCTTTCTGGTTGTTGCATATAATTGATTTTATCTAAATCTTCATTTAGAAAGACAGACTTTATATCTAACTGATGTAAGTCCAAATCATAATATATTGAAATATCCAGAATAATTCTAATAGATGCAAATTTTACAACTGGAGAATATATTTCAACATAATATATCCCCTCCTTTTATGAGAATCCATTTGCAACCAATCTCATATTAACTTATCGATCATTACATCGACTTTGTATTTCTTTTTGGGAACCCATTTACAACCTATGTTTTTCTTTTTTTTGATAAATTAGTCAATTTCTATACTTAGTTTTTTATACTAGATTTAATTTTCTCATTCATGACTTTTTCTCAGTCTAATGATTCAAATGAATTAATAGTATGTTAATATGACATGTTATCAATCAATTTATCTAAATCTATTGAATTACACACTTTCTCAGCAAAATAAGTGTCATAATCCTTCAAGTAGGCTGGAGTGATAGTAGGTCTTTTATGTCCACTTAAAGTTTCTCAAAAATATCATTTGGATAAGAATCCAAGCATTCAAATGATGATGAATCCAAATCTACTAGATTATCAATGCATTTATCAACACTTTCAAGAATATCATTATTATTTTTGTCTTCAACATCTCTACTTTATATTAAACCATGATCCTTATGATAAAGCCGATATCTCTTAGAACCTTTCGGATATCGAATACAAATAATCTTAAGGACCTACTATCTAGTTCATTCCTAAACTGATCAAAGGATCTTCATATGTGCGACAGATCCTCACCTCCTGAGATGAACGAAGTTTGGTTTTCTACTAAACTACATATCATAAGGTATAGAGAATACAACCTTATATAGTAATCTATTTAATATATACGATTATAGTTACTACTTCTCCCCAAAATACCATAAGAATAAAAATATCAATTAATATGAACTTAGTTATATTCAACAAGGTCTTATTATATCTCTTTGTTACATCATTTTGTTGAGTTATTCTAAACATGATATTTTACTTTATGATATCAAAGTCTTATAATATTCTAAGAATTCTATAGAGGTCTATTTGCTACACCGATCAAACCTTAAGATTTTGATTGTCTGCCCTAATTGATTTTCAAATTCTTGGTCATATTCCTTGAATACCTCAAGTGCATCAGACATATGTTCTAAGATATATATACATATATATCTTGAATAACCATTGGTAAATGTTATAAAATATACATTATCACAATGAGATCTCACCCTAAAAGGTATTTCTAATAGGGTTGTTGCCTTAATTACTTTTTTATATGTTTTTTTGGTTATTTTTCCTTGTATGCAAGCTTCACACTTATTAAAAATGTTTTCATAAAGACATACAATAAATTAAAATTAGTTAATTTTCTCAACTTATTCAAACTTATATGCCCTAAGCATTTATTCTATACATTTACATCAATTATATGGACACAATCAATATAAGTATAATGTTATCATACATTCACATCAATTACATTCAGTTTAAACAAATCATACTCAACATCAAATAAGCCTAAAAAAACTATCCTACCATATTTTTCCATAGTAACCTTGCTAGGGACAAATCTAACTTTAAACCATTTCTTTACCAAAATAGAGATTGATAAAAGATTGCGCTTAATAGAGGAAACAATCAATACATCAATAAGCGCAATTGGCATGCCTTGCACAAAAATCCCGAAAGACCCAACTCCAAGAACATCCAAAAAGTATTATTTTTCATGTAAACTCAATGCTGTGTAGGATTGAAATCTTTTAGATCCATCGCTCCCCCTTTTATATTTAACATATGTCGTATCGCTGTACAGTCGATCTACCAACTAGTTACAGGGCGACCCATGTAGAGGCACTGAGAAATAATGTAGACTATGTCCTACTTCTCTGTTGGGTCGCAACGTTGGGTGTTCATACAATTATTCTTTTTATTGTGATAATCTCGTTTGTAGTGCTTCATTTTGCCACAATTGAAACATTATCCAAGAATCAGATTCTTAAAATTTCTTGAAAACTGACCGCCCTTTTTGTTGTTATTCTTCTTAACTCTTTTATTTGGTTTTTTCTTGTTCTATTTGTTTTTAGAGCTTGACCCTAAATCATCGAGAGAAACTAGCAAATTTTCTCTTTTATTTTTGTTCATATGTTATTATCTAATTGCTAGTTTCAATAGAAGTTCAGAAAGAGTAAAATCTTGTCCAAGTCTAAGGGTAGTGGTTACCATGTTATAGGGAGGGGAAAATTTATTAGAATTGTAGATATCTATATTAGTTAATGAATGATTAACTTTGCTACAACTAAATCTCTAGTCATTACCAACATTTGATTAACACATTCAACTACAATATCATCTTCTTTCATTTTATAAGAATTGTATTTTTGAAGGAGTAGTTGACATTAACTTAGCTACATTATTATATTTAATGGTCAAAGAATCAAATAAATCTTGACTGGTCTCAAATTCTTTGGAGACCCTAATTAAGTCATCTTCCATGTAAACATTAAAATCCTCGCTATAGTATCATCCTTTACAAATATCTTATATTTTTCGTTCTCTTCCTTTATTGTAATTGGAGTAGGGGGTAAAATAGTTTCCTAAGTGCATAATCAAAACCCTCTAAAGTTATGGCCAATGAGATTCTTCTTTTCCACGTTTGAAAATTGAAACCATTTAATTTTTTTGTCTTCCTAACTTACAAACACAAATTCTAGAAGTCATTTTTAATAATTTGGCAGAGGCAATAAGTAGAGGGTTTGAATATTTTAAATGAGAAATATTAAACAACCAATAGATAATTAGGCATACAACATTGTCTAAGAAGTCAACAGATAATTCTATACATAATGAAGTTAATAGAAACAAATTAGGAGTGGCACCAATAGAGGATAAAATGAGAGAATATCGTTTCAGATAGTTTGAACATATAAAAAAGAAGATCAAAAGAAGAACCTGTAAGAAGGTATGAAAAACTCAATTTGGAAAGTACTAAAAGAAACAATAAAGAATGATCTAGCTTATCATGAGTTAGCTGCTAACATGGCACACGATAGAGATTTGTGGAAACAAAGAATCCATGTATCCTACCCCGTCTAGTATGAGAAAAGGTTTAGTTATTGTTGTTACTAAATTACAATATCCATAATATCCAAGTACTGAACTGTAAGTATTTACAAGCACTCTACAATAATTTCATATAACAAACATGTATTATTTTAGAAATATTTAAAATTCAAACAACGTGTGTAATTTCAAAATAAGTCTGAGAATAGAATAAGGGACAAAACAATAATGGAGAATATGACAACTATTCTATTTTGGTAATTTAAACTAAAAACTAGGGACAAAATAATAAAAGTATAGTTCCTAGTTATTCAGTAATTTGAATAAACAATGAAGGGCAAAAGTATAAATCTATCTCATGGCATTATGCAAAAAATACAAGGGAAGGAAAATACTTTTGTCAGGTGGCATAACGGAGAATATGATAAATAGTTAGGGACAAAACTGTAAAACCACACAAAATACTGGGTCCCATAAATCAAAAAGTTAAACATGGACAAAACAATAAATCTATAGACCTTGTATTTTGTAATTTTAACTAATTGTCAAAGGGCAAATATGTACATTCATATATACAAGGATATTTCAAGCATTTACTTTAAAATATATGAATATTTTTGTAAATTTCACAATGACAGGATATAATATTATCAACCAATAGGGTCATTTCAGTCTTTCAACATGAAATATCTAGGATAAATGATAATTCTACATGATGGCAACCTCTAAATCCCAATACCGATAGGGGTAGAATCGTATTTCTATATTGGATCCCGAGGCAGTTTACTAAAAAGCCGCTTACGAAGGTAGTTTCCAGCTTGTGGTTTCACGAAACCACCAACAATTTCATGAACTCGGGAGGTTTGTAGTTCCGGTTTTCCAAAAACCGCCAGTAGAGGTGGTTTCTTTGTCCTTGGTTTTGACAAAACCATGATTTCGTTGAGGCTTTTTAAGTCTGAGGAGAGAGATAGTGTGAGCATCTCCCCTCTGTTCCCTCTCTCGTCTCTTCTTTTTCCTTTTGCTTTCATTCGTACTTTGTGCCCAAGAGAGAGTCTCTTCTTGTCTCTCTCGTTCTCGTCCCCTTTACTTCTAAAGATGATAACGCAAAGAGGGAGAAAGAAAATCCCTTTGTTTTTCTTCTCTCATCCCATCTAGCTCTTTATTTGGTTCCTCTCTCGGTTGTTAGCCTCCGGTCATTACAACGAGGACAACTTCTGACTGTCAACTGCAACCTTCCTTAGGGTGCCTCATCAGAGGCGACTCCCATCTATATATATTTTATAATACTACCTTACGGCAAAATTTTTTCCGGCATAATTTTCTATCTCCTTTTGAAACAGAAATTGTGTACCTCAACAGTTGGGGAGAAGAACGTGACTCTACCAGTGTTGGTGCAAACAATGCAACCGAGTTGTAGTAGATCTTAAGACTATGCAGAAGCAAGCCCCTATAAGAAATAAGAAGAAAAGAAAAAGTTGAAGGAAGAAGGGGAGGGAGGCGCAAGGTTACTTGTAGAGGGTTTTATATGAAGAGACTTTTTTGTTATTGTGTGTATATCTTTGTATTCATTTTTTCATTCCATAAATACTTGGTTTTTTCTCTTTCGTGTTTTTCTCTCTGGGTTTTCCATTAAAACCATTTCATATTTATCCAAGAGATACTTGTATCTTTTTAAAAGCAAAAAACTGTTTTTCTTATAAATATTATCTTTTATAAAAGTAAATCATAAAATCTGAGAAGAGGGTCATTCTTCCCGCATTTCATGTTTTTTATTGTGGTTGAAAGTCGGCACCAATAACTTACACCTCCAAGGTTGAATATTTAGGGTTGCTTGACTAATTGTAGGCCATTGTTTGACACAAAATGAATCGGCGTGCGAAAATTTAGAAACAATGACATTTAGTATACAATTCATGCAATAATATGGTTTGGTCTCGAGAATTTTATTTTTCTTTTTTAATATATCACTGATATTTGTGAAAATGGAGCTCGAGTGATTTGAATTTGGTATCACTCAGGTAAGGTAACAAAAGTTGGATGATAACTCTGATAAGGTGCGAGAAATTAGAAGTTGATCATGTTAAAAGAGACAACAGAAGACCTCAAAAGTATTATAATAAATGATCTTGCTCTTTTAATTAAAAGCTAACATGATACAATATAGAGCACATTGACCACTAAGCAACAATAAAGCTTCCTTATTGTTTTGATATCACTTAGATGTGCGTGGTGACACCCACGAACCCGGCCGGCTCCTGGTAAACCGGGGACATTCGGTTCACACAGCCGGTTCCAGTTCCAGCATAACCTGGAATCAGAACTGAAGCGGCCTTTCTCCAATTCCAGCTTGCGTTCATGTTCTGTTGGTCCCACGGTTCATGTCAATTCGGGTCATGTTCCTGCTTTGGTTCCATCTCCATCCATTCTAGATCTGGTTTCATTTGAGAAACACATCAAATGAAAGCGGGATTTTGGAATCGGAACCAAAATATGGTGCCAGAATACCGGTTCTGATTGAGTTCCTTGATAGGTGACACCATAACCAAACCACGGAGTCCCCAGTTCGGGTGCTGGCTGCTTCAAGAGGCAGTCCTGAGTTACACGAACCATCAATGAATTGATCCCAAACCGAGCCCAAATGTGGTTCAGCAGCACCCATGAATCAGAGTTAATGCCCGTGACAAGGTTTAATGGATTCTTTTTCTCTTACAAGAATAGACGTTCGTGAGTCCCGACTTTCGAAGTTAGTGATAAGGGATAATGATTGACATGATTGATGGGGCATAAGGCAATTAATTTCGTTGCAATTGAATCAACCCTCATTAAGTATTTCTAAACATCGGTTTTCTCAACATAGATTTTACTAAGATGATTTTTCTTAAAAGAAAAAAAAGCTCGAGAGAAACTCAAGCATGGATGAACTCACACTCTCTCTCTTTATATATATATATACGAGTAATTGGATTACGCATTACGAATATTATAAGATTGACTTTCATAATTTTTAAAGTACTTTTATGGACTTTGAAATTATATTCATATTTTTAAAAATAATAATTAAACATGAGTAAATAAGATTTGATTTATATATATAAAGAGAAGTTCATGCACATGCCCATTCATGCTTAAATCAACTTAAACATCTTTATCATTCAATAATCATGAGTAGTAAAAATTTAGGTTTAATAAACATTTCATGTACATTAAATACTAATTATGAAAAATTACTAATACTTTTCACTGTTTAAATTTAAATATCTATTATTGATCATCTTGGTTAAATTAAATAGATATGTAGATGTACCAATTTCTCTCTATATATAGAGAAAAGAGTCCATGATCAATCACACACCATGCTCAATCGCTTTCTTTATCGCATGATTTCACATATTCAACCATTGTCATGGTCTTTTATCACCTTTCATGTCCTTTGACTATATAAAATCACTTTCACTACTCAAAATACTAATCACCATCAAAATCACCTAAAAAACTCATAAAATCATTTATACATACAAATATTTAGGTTTTTAAGATGCTTTTGATTATAATGATTACGGTTTTAATTGGTAAAAGGTGACTATGCACAGTGAAAAGTATTAAAAGGTTATGCCGAGGTGAGTCATTGAACACACCCTGTGACTTGAGTAACTAGTTGCGATTTTGGTTACCATCTGTCAGATGTGGGTTATGAATTGACAACTCCTACTCGCGCTAAGTAGCGTTTTCGGGGGTGAATCGAAACATTTCTTTTCTAAATTGACCATATTTTTATCAAAATGCAAAAAACTACAGATGAAAAAATAAAACAAGTAATGCAAAGAAAATTGTATCTTCCAATAAAAAATGACAAATAAAAAATGTTATATATATACAGAGAGAGAGAGGTATTAAAAATAACAAACCTTAATATTTTTTCCTTGTGAAAATACTATACAAGTTTTGCTAAACCTTAGATTTTATCACAATTCTCGGAAATAACTTCCTTCAATCTTTGAACTTTTCAAAAGCTTTTTCTGAGATTGCTGGTTCTCTGTGACAACAAATAACACATAATAAATTGGCAATTTCGTTGAAATCATTGACTGCTTAATTGATTTGGCTACACTCGAATATCACAACAGTTCATTGCACCTAGCGTGATTTCAGCCTTTTCCACCACATATTCTTGCATGAATTCGGGGTCATCTAATTTTCATCGACTCTAAATAAAAGGGATAGGCTGCACATTGCTATCTGATATAAACAGAGAAGTTTGAGTTAACTACCTAAATTCTCAACAAATTTGATTAACATGGTCTCGTCTACCCAATTTTTCTTACAACTGCCTACAATTGATAGCTTGCCTGGTATGGACTGTAGATGAACAGATCTTAAGTGGTGGATCAGCTCGGTTTGGCTCTTCTTAGCTTGTCCGAGTGCAGCTAGTTTAACTACTAAGATACACAGGAGCAGCTTGTTAAAGCTAAATTAGTCGAGTATGAACGGGTGTTTTTCACAGTTAGCCTCATTTGGTTGTGGATGTATTACTGAAGGACATAAATAAATAAATAAATAAATAAATAAAATATATATATATATATAGATAGATAGATAGATAGAGAGAGAGAGAGAGAGAGAGAGAGAGAGAGAGAGAGAGGATGCAAACTACTTATAATTTCAACCATCAAAATGAAAAGGTGAAAAAGTACATTTATTTTTTGCATGATACTTAATTGCCCTCACATGTACTTATTGAATGATTGAGATTGGTTTAGATAAACCTTGTATATGTGTGAACTAATCTTCTATCTTCTCTATATATACATACACACATAAAATATGTGTTCGTGATCAATATATATTTACTGAAAATTATGCTATACCAGCTAGTACTTGAGCGGTTATACATGTAGTCAAGTATGAGAAATTTGAGTCTCATAATAATGATATTGATTTTGTAGTGTGAAAATGGGCGAGCATTGTATTTTATTATGAAAATTATATATTAGAAATTAAATTTCAGCTTAAATGAGCAAGTCATGTTTGTTAATTTTCTCATTTGATTTTAATAACCAAGCCTGTGTTCAGCTTGTTTGATACATAACTCATGCAAGCAAACAAACCAAAGTATCGATACTACTTCATGTTGGTGAGACGTGACTGAACAGAGTTGGCTTGGTTTCTTCGGCTCGTTTACTAGCGAAAACCAGCTTTCAAGCAAGTTTCCCTTTTTGTGCAATAACATTTATTAATACTGCACGAATACATTTCACGTGTAACTTCATATTTGGCCAGAAGGTCATAGTTACCAAAAGATATCACGTTTTGATAATTTGTAGTCTTAATAAATAAATAAAAATATTATGAAAACCTTTATTAATTATTGAATTAATTTGGTATATACGATCATATTTATTGAAGTGGTTAAGATCAGTTACATATATACATGATATCAAGGTGGTGTGTACATCTAGACATGTTTGGTTATGGAGTGGTTTCAGTTTGAGTCCGAACCAATAATTTTATTAAAAAATTTAAATTATAAGATTTTTTTAAAAATATCTGAACCAGCAGTTTAGAACTTCTGGTTCCAGTTTTATAAAAGGTGAAACCAAAACTGAAGCAGGTGGTCCCTTGTTCTAATTCTGGTTTCACCGGCTTCAGAGTCGACCAGTTCCTGGCTCAATTCAGCTCCAGTTGAAACCACTGGGCCGGTTAGGAACCAACCAATCTACTGCACCCAATCCAAAACTCAGAAAATAAATAAAAAATGTATAGGCCACGGTTGATTGTGGGGGCTAGGCTACTTAGTCTGCCTCACCCTAAACTATTCTCTGGTCGGTCCTTCTTGAATCTGTGCCGTAACTGTGGACTAATTTCCCTCATTGTACTCGAATTTCTAAATCTGCAATGGTTAAGATATCTGTGCTTCGTTCATCTTAAAGACATTGGCTTTCATCAATACTTATAAAATAAAGGAGCACGTATGTAGGATATTCCGTCGAAAACAACAAATGTGTCTTTACTATAGTTAGAGTTCCCTAGAAGAACAACAACAACTAAGCCCTTTTCCATGCTGGGTTACTACATGGATTCTTTGTTTCTACATACCCGTATCATGTACCATGCTAGCAGTTAACTAAATATAAAGTAAATCGTTCTTTACTCTTTCTTTTCAACAATTTTGTGATCTTTCTCTTCTTCTTTTAATATTTTCATAATCTAATTTTTCATATCTTCTTACGGAAGCGCTCTTTGATCGTTTTTCTAAATGTTCAAACCATCTTAAACAATTTTTCCTTATTTTATGTTCTATTGGTGCTACTCCCAATTTATTTCTAATAACCTCATTATGTATACGGTCTTTCCTTTTGCGAACGCTCATCCATCTCAATATATTCATTCACGCTATAGACATCACTTGCACATGTTGATGATTAACTGCTCAACACTAAGAACCATAAAACATAACATGGCTAATTGCAACTCTAACATTTACCTTTTAACTTTAATGCTATTTTCTTATCATATAAAATATCTGATACCCCTCTCTATTTTAACTAATTGGCATTAATTATATTCATAACATCTCTATCAATTTTTCCATCACTTTGAAAAATTGTCCCTAGGTATTTAGAATTTTTCTTGTGAGGGATGCAATGCGTATCAATCTTAGTTTTTATACTCTTAAGCATCCAAATGTTCATGCTTACATTCCATATATTTTATCTTTGTTCTACTAAGTTAGAAGCCTTTATTTTCTAATGCTTCTCTCTATAGTTCCAATTTCCTATTAACTTTTTCCTTAGACTCATCCACTAACACAATGTTATATGCAAATAACATACACTAAGATATTTCATCTTGAATATGTTTTGTTAGCTCATTAATGACCCATATAAATAAATATGGACTTAAAGTTGATCCTTAATGTAATCCAATATTAACTTCAAAAGAGTAGGTCATTCCTTCGTGACTCCTCACATATGTTTTTGCACTATCATAATGTCTCTTATAAGATTTATGTATGTCAATGAGATACCTCTATTTTCCAAGGTAATCGAAAGAATATATCTTTGTACCCTATCGTAAACTTTTTTTAAATTAATAAATATCATGTAAAAGTTCTTTTTTGCTGTAAAATGTTTCATAAGATGTCTTAATAGGTGAATTGCTTCAATAGTAAATCTATCGAGCATGAATCTAAATTGATTATGTGTTGTACTCTATCGCTTGTTATTATATATGAGTATAAGTTTACTTACTCTTAATTCCTCAAACATCTTTTGAGATCTTCATATTTTATTAAATAGTCTTGTGAGCCAAGTGATCCTAAACCTCTTAGGATTTTTCATTCTTCTTTAAGAATATTGTCTGGTTTTATAGATTTATCAACTTTCATATATTTAAATATTTCTTTGACTTCATTTTTTCAAATACGTTGATAGAAATTACGGTTTATATACCTTTCTGATTTGGCTAACTCTTCTAAACTAATATTATTATATATATTTTTATTAAGAAACATATAGAAATAATTTTTCATCTATTTTTGATATCATCATTTACCACTAGAATATTATCATCCTCATCTTTGATACATTTAACATAAGTAAGATCCATAGTTTTCTTATCTCTAGCCTTACTATCCTAAAAATATCTCTTTCACCTTCTTTTTAGTTAAACTTTATATAAATCCTCAAAAATTTTATCTTTTCTTTACTAACGGTCTTTTCTTTCTTTTTTTTACTTTCTTATAATCCTTATAAGTTTCACTAGTCTTCTTGGCATAATGCAATTTGTAACATGCCTTCTTTCCCTCACCACTTCACTTCACCACCAAGCTTCTTTTTGTACTGTATGCTTCCCTTAGATTTGCTTAATACATCTTTTCCCACTTCTCTAATATATATAGACATATTATTTCACATATCATAAGGTATACCTACATAATTCCAAGCTTTCTTTTGAAATTACCTTTCAGTCATTACAATATGATCTATCTTTTTTCTTGGAACAAAATAATCAATTTGTGTTTATTACAAAACACCCTTATTAATAATTAAATGTTCATCTCATTTTTGAAAATTGTATTGGCTATAAAGAGATTAAAAGCTATAGTGAAATTTAAAATCTCCCCACCCTCATTTATATCTGAACAACCATAGTTTTCATGAATACCTTAATATCCTAATGTATCTTTCACGACATGTCCAACATTATCTCATCTTAAACAAAATCATCTCTCTTTGTAGAATTCTTTGAATTATCCTATCTAACTCCTCTAAAAAAGCTTTCTTTATACTATCTTCTAATCCTATTTGGGGTGCATAAACACAAACTATATCCAAAGCCTTTACACCTAAAACTAATTTCACTATTATAATTCAATCACCATATCGTTATATGTCTACTACACTATCCTTTAAATATTTATTTATAATAATACCAACTCCATTTTGAGTTTTTTTCTTTCTTAAGTACCATAATTTAAAACCCTGAATTTTTCTCCAACCTACTTTGTCACTTGTAAACATAAAATGTGATTCTTTCTCTATATAATATCTTCCACCTCTATTAATATGTCAGTTAATGTTCTTATATTATAAGTACCAATATGAATTTTATTATCTAGGACCAACTTTCTTATCCTTGCATTCATCCATGTTGAAAATGCAGAGACCCTCGTTGTAAATTGGTTACTATATTCGAGAGATAATGTAACGAGACTAACTTCTTTACTGATACCCGTCTATGATGTGGAGACCCTCTCTCCAATTGATTCATTACATTTGGTAAAGATATAAATACCCTTGCTTACTTTTCAAGGCATTCAGACTCTATAGTGCGTCACTTAGAAGGAACATCCCAATGTAATGTTTATACTTTATAGAATATATCATAGATAAATCCGACAAAATTTTATGTTTACTGTCAAATGCCTAACACAATTAAGGTCTCTTGGAAGAAACCCTCACAAAATTTAAGTTAGTAAGGTATTCAATAACCAAAAGGCAAGCTTGAAGGTCACTCGAGCACTTCCATGAGAGATTAAGGAGTTGGAGAAAGAGCTTTGGATTGGAGTTATGTATAACCGAACATAAATAATTCATTTTATTCATTTAGGTAATAGTGACAATTGGTTGTAGTAGAAGGTGATAGAAAGCACTATATAAGAATGTTTGAAGTGGAACAAGACGGTGAAATATAAGTTCGAGAGGGTCACTGGAATAATAGAAGGTGGTAGACAGCGGCTCTGTGAGTGTTTGAAGTGGTAGAAGGTAAGAAGACGATTCTTTCTTTCTCCGGTCTCTCGCCGGATGTGGCTTCTAGAGGTTGACCAGTAACACACATTAGACAGAAGAATAACTTATTGAATAGAATGTTCTTTTTCTACTTTTCAACAACTGATAGAACTTGTTAAAGTATATCTCTCTGCAACACAAAATCAAAACCAACATGAATAGGTAATTGAACTCGATTAACAACAAGATGTAAAGATCTGGCCAGCAAGCTTGTACTTAGTGTCCTGCTTTTCCATATCGTCTTTTTTAGACTAATCCTTGAGGCGAAATAAAAGCAAAGTAGCTCAAACCACTCCCAACAACCTCCTACCAAATAGTAATTAAGGTAACACTAATTCTACAGCTTCGCTCGTAGAGTCTCTGACAGGATTCTGAAACAAGTATTGGTTGTAATCGTAGTTCCTTCATATAATTTCATTCGACTGTCCAAAGCGAAAATCACTATTGAAGTTACGAATTTCATTGCACAGAAATTAACGATACACTCATAACAACGTTCTTCTCCCATCAGTAGGTTGATTATTTCGATCGAGTATCTTTCAAAGCAAAAAATGATCTCTCAAAGTTGTCTTAAATCCTTTATATTACTCAATCTCCGATAAACAAACAAATAAATAAATAACCCCTCGTAGGCTGATCTACCGTAATAAACCGTTTTATTCCACACAAAACCCTAGCATCTTGTCATAGTATGTCTTATCATAAGCACATTAGGAACTAATGCACAGAACAATGGTCAACATAGGACCCATACAGCATTATCACAGCTAAAACCAGACAATAGTTAAAACAGTAACCACGAGTAAAGATGATACCGAACCAACCCCAAAATTAAACCACCAAATGGTATTCCGACCACCGGGAAATCACCACGAGTGCTTTCAACAGTAAGCGATACACCTCTTCTTGCAGTCGATGGCGCACCCACCACCGCCACCTCCGGCTCCATAGTTCTTGCCCGACTGGCTGAACGATCGGAAGCAGCTGGCCGGACAAACAAGGCGCTTCTTGTAGCACGGACCCGGCACGTTGCACGTCACCACCGGCCGGTAGATTCCTCCACGCGAGTACCCACCATTTGGACCGCCGTAGCCAGCACCGTAGCCGCCACCGATGATGCCGGGGCCGAAACCGTTTCCGAAGCCGGGGATAGGGAAATTGCCACCGGGGAAGAAACCTCCTGGCATACCGCTGAAGGGGTCCCCCATCCCGGGGTTCTGGTTCGGGTTGGGGTCCCTAGTCACCTTCCTGAGTTCCTCCTCGAAGCCGCTAGCGGTTTCACGGAAACCTGCTGCAGCAGCTAACATAGTGGCCAGCAGGAAGATGGCGACCGCCAAAGGTGAAAGGATAGTGTTTCTCTTCATTGCGTGTGTGTGGATCGAGAGAGAAATGAATCAAGGGTGGTGACTTAAATAAGCAGACAGAGAAAGCTTCGCATTTAAGAGGATAGAGATGGGGTTGGAAGACAGTTGAAGAGAGAGTGGAGAGAGAGGAGGCACTAGGTCAAGAGCAATTATTGTGCTTTCCATGACTATGTTGCCTTTTGCCTCTACGTTCACGTATATATACAATATATGCATGTAGATGCAGTATATGAATGCAAAGTTTAGACATACTTTTGAGGTATGGCTTTCTTTTCTGAGTGTCAACTTTTTTAGCGGGTTGAAACTCGGGGTGGAAAATCGTGTCGACTCGTTCGATCGCTTCGTGTTCTGGTTACACATGTCGGCCCTGAAGGAATCCCTCCTTTGGCTCATGATTCAGAACCCTAACCCGACCCGCCCTAACTGTAACTAAAGAAAAGATTTTATTAAAATGAAGTCACAAATTATTAAAGAGAGAGAGAGGAAGAAGATTTTAAGAAAAAACCAACTAAAGCTTGAAATCAAAGTAAAAAATGTAAAGGGATTCAGAAAAGGATTAAAGAAACTCGAATATGTTAGGTACCTGAGCTAGGTAAATAATGCATCTATGAAGTGTTTGGTTCAAGTCCACCCGGACCTTACCTGACCTTTGTCGTGTTGCTTTAGTTTAACCCGGATCTAACCAAGCGTGTGTTTAACCCCAACATGAACGTAAACTTTCTGGGTTGGGTTATCGTGTCCAGCCTGAATTTGCCAATCCTAGTTAAGCCAACCTAACATAAACTAACTCAAATTAAAAGCCCTCAGTGGCAATGACGACCTACGAAAAGGTATAATGTAGCATGAATTGTGATTGGAATCCGTAACCAAGTTTTGCTTGTTCAGCTAAACAACCATGCTCAAGCTGAGCTCAACTGAGTACAGATTATGTAGCTATGTCAAACCAGCCTCATGACTGGCTCGAGCTTAGCAAACCAAAGGTACCGGCTACCTCTCAATGGAAGGAGTCAGTTACGCCTAGGTTACTCGCGGTGCCTCCCCTCTCCATTGGGTGGCTACCGCCCTGTGGGATAAAGAAAACTGCAAGTTGTTTATTTGATATGGCAGTCCTCTTATATAATCCACAAGCATAATAGGACAAGAGTATTGTTCTTCAAAACCAATTATCCACTCGCTTAACCATCCAACGTGTATCTAAACTTAGGTAGTCATCCACCTCAAGTAAGTTCCAAATTAAACCAATATGGATTTTGGGTGACAATCCGCATTATTCAAGTGATGCAGGGCCCGAAATGGATCTATGGACTAGGAACAACGATAACGTTCTTATACCCGATTCATTATTCGTGTAGAAATCTCTAAATTAATTACGCGATGAACCACGAGGGTTCTAATCTATTAGTATATTACACTGAGGGAAGGAAGTCATATGTGGGACCTAAACAGATCATGCATCAATCTCGTCTAAAAGCTTAAATCCATATCTTTGACCCTAAATCTTGCATGAGCATTTTTATAATATCGTATCGGCTGTCTTTGCCTTTAAAAGTGTTACACACAAACACACACAGCAGAGCACTCGCTTTGCGAGTCCTTTGACGCACACAGAGGAGAGGCCGAAACTAAAACCGGATTAAATTTTGCTAGGATACCAAACTCACAGATATGGTTTCAAATTTGATTTGGATCCATGCCATCGTGATAGATTTGGGTTGTTAATGATCAAACGGAAGTCTGCCTATGGTGTGGTTTGAACATGGTATGTGAAGGCATGGTCTCATACATGATGAGTGGCACGGATTGAATCCAGTTACTGTTAGATTGAGCTGATCGTAGCCGTTTAAATGAATTCATATGGACGGGTAGGGTCATATGCAGGCCAAGCAATGAAAAGATCCATTTTTCTGTTGTGGGGGCCTACACTTGGATGATGAAGAAGGTGAAGGCATGCATTCAACAAAGTGTAGATTGAGTCTCTGTCCCTGAAAGGACAACGCATGAATAGAATTTGGGTTCAGGACTACCCTATAAGGCATATCTTTATGATTAAAAGTACGCTTTTCATTCCATCAAGTATGAACATGTTCCTGGACTTGCAAGCAGAGCACAACTTACTGGCTAGCTAATGGGTCTATTTGCAGGACTTCGATACCCAAGAGTTGCAAAGGTTATATTCTTTTTTTAATAAAAAATTTGACAAAGTTTTATGCTAAGGCTACATTCCTCCTTTATGTGGGCTTGCTTAAGGTGAACCCTCACATATGGCAGAGTTGGTCAGCCTAACATGCGCAATGTTCTTATTAAAAGAAAACGCTAATGATTTGTTGACTTGATATTTCAAAACCAGCTCAAAATGTCTGATTTTGGGAGTTTGGATATAGGATGGCATTTCATATCCAAACCCGGTTACAGTGTACAGCCGTGATCCCATTGGGCTTTATATTTTTGAATTTGTCAAGGTGATTTTGATACGTACCTTTATATTTATCTTTTCTCTTTTTTTTTTTATTCTAAACAAAATGCCTCGTTTCTTCGAGGGGCCAGCGAATTAACTCAAGATAAACTCTAAGTAGAAGGTCGCGAATTTGCCAATCGCAGATTCTTTGCCGTGGGCATGTGTCGGTAATCAATGGCAAACCGAGAAACTTTTTTGAGGTGAGACAAAGTTTGTTGGACAAAATTCAGGCGATGCAGTCCATATAAAATTTCGAGCCCATTTTGGATCTTGTAGGATTTCTGTTGAGGCAGGCCACAAGCAGGTCCATCACTGACACTGTCCCTAGTGCGCCATTCGCGACTTTCCTAGCCAAGTTCTATTCTAAGCAGCAACTCTAATAGCGTCTATACAACCACAAAACAACTATGCCTTTCCCATTCTCGATGGTGAAACTACACTTGCTCAACAAACAACCACAATAACAACAACTAAGCCTTTTCTCATACTAGACGGGGTCGGCTACATGGATTCTTTGTTTCCACAGATCCCTATCGTGTGGTATGTTAGCAGTTAACTCCCAATAAGCTAGATCATTCTTTATTGTTTCTTTCCAATACTTTTGTGGTCGTCCTCTACCTCTTTTAATACTTTCCAAATTTAGTTTTTCTACCCTTCTTAAAGGTTCTTCTTTTGATCTTCTTTCTATATATTCAAACCATCTTAAACAATGTTCTCTCATTTTATCCTCTATTGGTGCCACTCCTAATTTGTTTCTAATAACCTCATTATGTATACGGTCTTTTCTTGTATGACCACTCATCCATCTCAACATCTTCATTTCTGTCACAGACATCTTTTGTACATGTTGATGATTAACTGCCCAACACTCAAAACCATAAAACATGGCAGGCCTAATTGTTGCTCTATAATATTTACCTTTTAATTTTAATGGTATCTTCTTATCACAAAGAATACCTGATGCTCCTCTCCATTTTAACCAACCAGCATTAATTCTATGTGTAACATCTCCATCAATTCTTCTATCACTTTGAAAAATTGACCCTATGTATTTAAAACTTTCCTTTTAGGGAATGCAATGTGTGCCAATTTTAATTTCAATGTCCTCTGAAGTAACCAAATGATCAAACTTACATTCCATATATTCTGTCTTTGTTCTACTAAGTCGGAGGCCTTTGCTTTCTAATGTTTCTCTCCGTAGTTCCAATTTTCTATTAACTTTTTCCTTAGACTCCTCCACTAATACAATGTCATTTGTAAATAACATACACCAAGGTACTTCATCTTGAATATGTTTTGTTAACTCATCCATCACCATTATAAATAAGTATGGACTTAAAGTTGATCCTTGATGCAACCCAATATTAACTTCAAAGAAGTCTATCGTTCCTTCATGAGTCCTCACACATGTTTTTGCACCATCATACATGTCTCTTATAAGGTTAATATATGTCAATGGGATACCTCTCTTTTCCAAAGAACCTCCCTCGGTACTATCATAAGCTTTTCTAGATCAATAAATATCATGTGAAGGTCTTTCTTTTTTGCTCTAAAATGTTTCATAAGACGTCTTAAAAGGTGAATCACTTCAATAGTAGATATGCTTGGCATGAATCCAAATTAGTTCTCTGTTGTACTTGATACTTGTTTTAACCTACGTTCGATAATTCTTTCCCATAATTTCATAGTATGACTCATTAACTTGATACCTCGATAATTCGCACAATTTTGAATGTCTCCCTTGTTCTTATATATGGGTATAAGTGTACTTGCTCTCCATTCCTCGGGCATCTTTTGGTTTTTCCATATTTCATTAAATAGTCTTGTGATCTAAGTGATTTCTATTTCTCCTAGTGTTTTCCAAACTTCTATAGGAATATTATTTGGTCCTACCGATTTACCACCCTTCATATGTTTAAGAGCCTCTTTGACTTCATTCTTTTGAATATGTCGATAGAAATTGTGGTTTATATGCTTTTCTGACTTGGCTAAATCTCCTAAACTGATACTAACACCTTTATTTTCATTAAAAAGATTATAAAAATAGTTTTTCCATCTATTTCTTATATCATCATTTGCCACTAGAATTTTTTCATCATCGTCTTTTATGCATCTAACATAATTAAGATCTTTAGTTTTCTTATCTCTAGCCCTAGTTATCCTAAAAATATCTCTTTCACCCTCTTTTGAGTTGAGTTTTTTATATAAGTCCTCTCAAATCTTAGCTTTTGCTTCACTAACGGCCTTTTTCACTTCCTTCTTTGCTTTCTTATAAGCTTCTAAAGTTTCACTAGTTTTCTTAGCATAATGTAATTTGTAACATGCCCTCTTTGCCTTGATTTTATTTTGTACTACTTCACTCCACCACCAAGCTTCTTTTTGTGTCGGTACACCTCCCTTAGATACCCCTAACACATCTTTCGCCACTTTCCTAATATGTATAGCCATATTGTTCCACATATCACAGGGTGTGCCAACATAATTCCACACATCTCCTTGAAGGACTTTCTATTTAAATATATCTTCTTTCTCGCTTTTGAGGTTCCACCATTTAGTCTGAATAGCTCGATGCACTCTTTTCTTCTTTGTCCATTTTTTTATTTGTAAATTCATAACTAAAAGTTGATGTTGGGTGGTTAAGCTTTCTCCTGAAATTACCTTATAATTTTTACAACACGCTCTATCTTTTTTTCTACAAATAAAGTAATCAATTTGTGTTTGTGATAAGCCACTCTTATAAGTAATTAAATGTTCATCTCATTTTTTGAAGATTGTATTGACTATAAAGAGATCAAATGCCATAGCAAAATTTAAAATCACCTTACCTTCTTTGTTTATATCCCCAAAACCTAAGTTTCCATGAATCCCTTGATATCATAATGTCTCTTTACCGACATGTCCATTTAAATCTCCTCCTAAGCAAATCATCTCCATTTGTTGAATCTTTTGAAACACCTTATGTAGCTCTTTCCAAAAAACTGTCTTTATACTATCTTGTAGTCCTACTTGGGGTGTGTAAGCACAAACTATATTCAAAACCTCTACTCCTAACAGTAATTTCAACGTCATGATTCGTTACCATATCGTTGTATGTCTACTACACTCTCCTTTAAATCTTTATTTAGGATAATACCAACTCCGGTTCGAGACTTTTCTTTACCTGAGTATCATAATTTAAAACATGTATCCTCTATCTCTTTTGCTTTTTCTCCAACCCATTTTGTCTCTTGTAAACATAGAATATGAATCTTTCTCCAAATCATAGTATCTACCACCTCCATTAGCTTACCTGATAATGTTCCAATATTCCAAGAACCAATACGAATCTTATTACCTAGGACTAACTTCCTTACCCCGCACATCCATACATAATCAAAATGCGGAGACCTTCTCTGAATTTTTTTTACTACATTCGAGCGGCAATATAGCGGGACTAACTTCTTTACCCATATCCGTTCATGATGTGGGAACCCTCTCTGCAATTGATTCACTACATTCGGATGAAAATATAGTGACCCTTGCTTACTTCTTACTGCATTTGGGCTCTACAGCACGTCGCTAGGCGGGGACGCCCCAAAGCAATGCTCATAATTTTTGTAATCCATGTTATAAAAATCCGACGAAGTTTTACGCTGGCTGTCGGAAGCCTAACACAACCCTCCTCCTTTATCCAGTCTTAGGATCGGCAAATGCAAGGGTAATCCCTTACATGGGCGGAGTTAAAACTAGAGTTAAGATATTTTCTTTCAACATTTTTATAGTTTTCTTTTGCTTTTTTATCATCAAGTTTCACACACGTTGATCGCCTTTCCACATGTCAAGACATCTTAAATGCTTCCTTCTTCTTCTCATTTCTAGGTTTCACCATTTATTTTAAGTAGCTCTCTATACACTTTGCATATTTGTTCTTATAAATCCATAACTAAAAGTTAATGTTGAGAAATTAAGCTTTCTCTTAGAATTACCTTACAATCCTTACAATATAACGTATATTTTCTCATACAAGTAAAATAATAAATTTTGTTTATAACAAGCCACTCTTATAAGTAATTAAATATTTATCTCATTTTCTAAAAATTGTATTAGCTATAAAGAGAACATATGTTAAAGCAAAATTGAAAACTTCCTACTTCAATTAAATCCCTAAAGTCACAACTTCTATAAGTACATTGATATCTTAATATTTTTTACCCATATCAATTTAGATTTCCTCCCAAACAAATCATCTCACTTTGAAGAATTCTTTAAATTATCTTATCTAACTTTTCTAAAAATACATTCTTTATACTTTCTTATAGTCCTACCTGAAGTGCATAAGCACAAATTATATTCAAAGCTTCCACTCAATACTAGTTTCACCATCATTATTCAGTTACTATATCATTGTGTGTCTATTATACTATCTTTTAAATCAATATTTATACTAATCCCAACTCTATTTTGAGTATTTTCTTTTATTGACTACCATAGTTGGAAACTTGTGTTTTCAATCTCCTTATCCTTTTCTCTAATCCACTTTGTCCAACATCTATTCATGATGAAATATGAAAACTTTTTTCATAATTTGTTTACTGCATTCAAGAATCAAAGTAGTAGGATTAACTTCTTTATCCACCCATTCATGATATCAAAACTCTTTGATGTTGATTAACTACGTACAAGCAAAGATGTAGAGGCCCTTACTTAGTTTTTATAAATCGCCTTTTGGGATTTGAGTCGGGTTCTTACCCGCTTTGGCTTAATGTAGATCCAACCCTCAAAATATCAATTGTCACCATTTCGGAAAAAATAAGATTCGTTCCCTCCCAAAAGCCTCAACCATTAAAATGTACCCTTTAATCCAAGATGATTGTCGAGAAATAGTCTTTAATGTAGGAAAAGCATGATTACTACCATGCAACTTTCTTACACAAAAATCGCTTCTTTATTGAACTTCTTGCTAATGACAAATAGGTGATTAGTTAATACACAATATGTAAGAGATGTCAGGAATATTGATCTAACCATCATGTTCTCAACAATTTACGTATGCAACATGATCGAACCCGATATAAAATTATGCAATATTTTTTTGTTATGTGAATGCCTTTCCATGGGAGAACAACTACATTATATATATATATATATATATATATATATATATATATATATATATATATATATATATATATATATATAGGTTGATTTGATCCTTTGATCATGAACTTTGCTTATGGTTGTGTAACTAAACTCCTATATAGAAACACCCTAGTAACTCTAGTACTTAGTCTTAGCCTTTGCTTTAGATAGGAAGCACGCTTTACTTTCGTATTTAATAAGAGTACCACATTCTAAGTTGTAAGTATGTTATGAACAATGTACATTTTGCTATTAATATAATCACTTTGTTTATTCAAGTTCTCTTAATGACCTTTGCATTTATTGTTTCTTAAGCTTCCATTGAACCATTATAACCTTGGCGTAAGTTTATTTAGTCAGGATGATTAGAAGCTTGTCACGAGTATCAACCTTGTTAAGTGATTTCAATGCTCAAGACGTGATAACTTGGGTATCAAAGCAAGTTGTGATTGGGAATGTGGGATCCGTGTTGATAGCAAAGGGTAACTCACTTTCATAAACACACTAAATTTTCATAAAAACACTCTCAATTTCGAAAGCCAGCTTGTTTTAAAACCTTTGCTTTAAAATAAAATTTTAAATATTTAAAGTAAAGATTTTAAAGATAAAGATATTCAAATTAAATCTAAAGGGATAAGGCCTAGAGGATATGAACAAATCAAGCGAAGATCAAGGCGACGGTTGAAGCCCACTTCAAGCAAGGATCAAGTTCGCGAAAGTTAAGTCATGGAGGAAGGAAACGGATCAACTCGAGTTAAGGCACATATTCAAGTCAAGTGGATAGCCTCACCAACCTAAACCTAGTCAAATTTGACTAAGACCTATACTTGATTCACCTAGGCTAACCATGACCCATGACCTAACTCTAATCAAGTGACCCTAACTCGACCAAAATTGGACTTATCCTAGCCATGTCCACCATACATCCTTTGGCTAAACTATAATTGAAACCCCATTACCCAGCCTTGATCAAATGAGGTAAGCCACAAAGGAAGCAAACACCAAGTTGAAGGCAGCTGGTTGCACTTGGAGGCACCTAGGCTCAATCGGCCATGCCTAGGTGCACACATCTTGAACCAAAGACCAATCCACATAGGGCTAGTTCATCTTTGGTCAAAGGAGACCACATGTTCACTTGAAGACCAAGCCTTGGGGCTGGGTCTGGGTCATGGAGTACCCTTCCCAAGGAAAGGTTTAGAAGAGGCCCCCTTGGCCTATAAATAGAGGCCAAAGTGGGGGGGGGGGGGGGGGGGGGGCTGAACCACCTTGAGAGGAGGCAGCTTGGGGCATTGATGTGTTGCACCTTGGGGCTTGGGAATTCGTAGGCTCTTTAGGGAAGAGTATAAAGAGGAGAAGAGAGTGTAGAAAATAGGCTAAGTGCTGTAAAAATTAGAGAGTTTGAGTGAGAAAAGAAGAGGGGAGAAAGGGGAATTTGTGAGGCTCATGATTTGCTATTGGGAGCCGATCCTTGGAGGAACCCATGTAAGTATTTCTACTCCATTGTTTCCCTCATTTCTCTTCTTAATATTCAATTCAAAAGGGGTTGTATTAATGGAGCTTTGTCTCCCCCCCATGATGTAATAAGAAGTAGATGTGCTGAAATTTTCAATTCTTGCTTATGCGCTTTAATTGTTTGTATTCTTGATTCTACCTCTCTATATGCTATATAAATCCTATAACTTCTAATCCCCTCTATTCTTAAGCTAATCTATATATTTACATTCCTTTCCCTTCAGCAATTTACTTTGGGATGTTGTGTTGCTGCAATTTAAATTCGGGTGAGTATGCATCACATATGTTGTAAAAACCAGAAAATTTGATTTCAGCATTCCCGTATATGTTGATTGTTTTATTTTTCATTGCTAAACTGCTATTCCGATCACTCTGAAATTTGGTACGTTGTATCTTCACACACAACCCCACTTGTAATAAAATTTTCAAGAATTTTAAGGCCGTGCAACCATGTATTAAAACTTGTATAATATCAAAAAAAATTTAGAAATATTCTGTCAAAATTATTTTCCTACAATAGAGCTTGAATAATTATCCCATAACTCTATCTGTAGTTGTCCAAATTCAGTAAATCATAGTTTATTGGAAATCTAATATCCATAGCTTTCTAAAAGATCAAGTGCACTAAAATCAGAGCTCTGAGCACTGATATACAGACCTATGTTTGGGTCTCTATATTTTTGTGATAGAACATTTTGAGTATGTGAGTAGAGACACTTTCTTGATTTAATTTTGTATCATTTCAATCCCCAAATTCAAAACAAAAAGTGTCTTAGAATCTCCATATTCCATACCATGTCCTATAAAAGTTTTAGAAATTTTGGAGATCCCTAGGTTACCCAAAAAAATTTAGGAAACAAGTTCTAAAAGTAGAACCAGTTTATATTTTTCAGAACTTACTGATTTTTAAACTGGAAACCAAAGTGCACGAATTTGTTCTTGACAACACCTCATTTTCCACTTGAATTTGAAACTTCAATTATACATTTGAAATTTTCAAAGCGCTTAGGCTGACCCTTTAGCATCGGTTCAAGAAGTCCTAAAGCGAAAAGATCTCGCTTAGCCACAATCCCCAAGTCAGGTTTAAAACTTTGCTAATTTTTGGAAACTAGCTGGCATGCTCACGCAACAAAGTAGTATTGGAAATATTACTCCAAGTCTCGACATAGGCTTGGAGTGAAATATTACTAATTCGAGAAAATTTCTGACTTCAAAATAACTCCTACTAAGCGTCTAAGCTGACCCTTGAGTATTGGTTTAAGAAGGCCTACATTAATAAAAACCTATTTTCTCACATTCACCTAAGAAGTCAAAATCACACTAAAATCTTTACAAGTTTAAGGAAACTTGCTGGCATACTGACACATGTTTTTTTGCAAATGAAGTTTTAAGTCCATATATGACCGAGAATTTTGTTTACAAAATAATTGGCATGCTCGGTGGGACTTAGGTGTTAGAGGAGTCATTTCGATCCTGTTGAGTTCTTTCAAAACAAGTCGATTTCTGATTCTTATTCTAAATTCTTTCCAAAACTTGCCATAGGTCCAAAACTTTCAAGCAGACATCATGTCGAGTTTGGAAGGTTCATCAAAGGATGTATCGAGTAAGGCCTCTTCAAATTCTACATGCTAGTTTTTAAAAACAACTCAAAAGTCCTTCAAATCACCATCTAAAACTCGAGATGATAGGATCACCTCTATAAAAAGAGATTTGAGAGAATTGAGAATTGAAAGAGAGATTGTTACCCTAAGCCAAGAGATTGACGCAGTCGAGTTATGTTCTTCTCATAGAAAATAATCTCATGTCAACAAGAAGACAAACCATGTTCGGAGAGCCAAACCGACCTCCCAATCCGATGAAGGGGAGACAAACCTTGAGTACTTCACCTTCAAAGATAGGAGGGTTATATAACAATTGCTAAAAAGCCAATCAAAAGAAAAGAAGGTATACTGACTATCAAACTTTTTACCATCCGATTATTAAAAAGGATTGTGATGATGAAATGCCAAGCTTTCACTTACATGATGGCAATAGAGATCCTAGATCTCATTTATAACTCTTTTCTATAAAGATCTATGAAAAAAAATATGTCCAAATAGGTCTATTGGTTCCCACACTCTCTTAAAGAGAATGCGTACAAGTGGTTAGCCTCATATGATTTGAGTCAATTCAACACTTTTGAAAAGCTCACCAATTATTTCATGTAAAGATTTTCACCCGAGGTTGCCCCAACTCTCAACTCTTTGAGAGATGATAAGCAAGCTCACAATAAAGACGCCTATGCCTTTATTGTGAGATGAAGATATTTTCTTAAGTCAAGGAGCCCATATTCGAGAGTTGTGAGGTAATATTGATTTTAGAAAATTTCAAAACCGATTTGAAGTCTTCTCTCTCCATGAAATTACCACATTTGAAAAGCCTGTCAAAAAGTAATCTCTTTTTTAATCAAATTTGAAAAAGGAGGTATATGATGACCTTTTGAAAACTAAGGGCTTCTCTTCAAAACCAAAGCCCACGATCTATGGATCCTCTACCTCGAATAGAGTGGTGAAATATCAAAAAATAGGAAGTGTTAGGGTTGAGACTTCCCCATCTAACCCTAATAAACCTTCTTTTCTCAAGTCTAAATCTTTCATTTCTAAAGTCCAAAAAAAATGAAAGAATTGAAAGAAATTATACATATCTAGGACAATCGCTTATAAATGTCTTAAAAATTCTTTTGTCTCAATGATTGTTGAACTTACGATTGGTTCCTAAAAGGCCAACACCTAAGGAACGTTTTCTCAATGAGTTTTGTAAGTATCATAGGCTAAAGGACTATGATATAAATGATTACTTTAAAAAAAAAATAAAATAGAGTACTTGATTGAGCAATGTAAGATCCACATCTCTAAGGAGCCATATCCTTTCCAAGCTATTTTCGATAAACCTTTCTCCAAACATGCAAGGATGGATTAAAATTCAAAAGAGATACATTTCTCCCTCACATAAAATGGTTGCTCATGCTTATTGTGATCATGTATTGCATGTGGGTCGCTTGACTTACCATACATCACATGGTTCAATCATAATATTAAAAAAAATTAAGCAAGTAGTGATTCGAGGAGCACTTAGTGTTCAACATCTTACTAGAGCCTTGATAGTTATTCGTGGTGTACCAAAATCTTCGCGCCATAACTCTCGAGCCATTGTCCTTCTTGGTCTCACTCATTCTCACTCAAACTCCAATCGTCCTTTTCAAAGATGTGTTGAGTAGGCCGATAACAATCCACAACTATGACTTGCATATTAAAGTGATTTTGAATCACCATTCTATGGGAAAGTGTTATGTCGATGGTGGCAGGGGCCTAAACATCCTCCCCTTATATATCCCTCCAAGTTACAAAATACCTCTCCCTATTTGAAAAACCCAAAAAAATTGTATATTTGAAAAAACCAAAAACATTTGAAAAATCTTCAAAAACCAAAACAATAGAAAATCTTAGAAATATGAAAACAATGTAAAATTCAAAAATCCCAAAAAGAAAGTGTTTTACATTTCTTTTTTGAAAGCTTGTCTTGAAAATACCAAAAATACTAGAAAACCAAAGAAAATGATAAAAAAAAAAATCATCAAAAACTGGTTTTTCAAAAGTATATGCCATCTCAAAATATGATTTTGCCAAAACCTTTGTATATCCTCAACCCAAAATCATGTTCTTATGGAGTATGACCTTCTCTTTCAGAAAATTCTTTCCTAAAAGACAAATCATTTAAGATATAATAGAGTAAGGAGGAATATCCCCTCATCAAAGAGGGTGATCAAACTATTGAACTCCACAAGTTTCATAAAATTTTGTACTTAGAAAAGCCTTCAAGTTCCATGAGGGGTTTTTTTGGAAGTCAACCTAACAATTGAGTCTAACCCTAAGTGTGTCAAAATATGAATGTGCCTATATGAACTCGAAAGAGCATCCTTTATAGAGTTTTTTAACTCATATGATGATTTGTTTGCATGGACCTATGAGGATATGTTAGGATTAGACTCTAAAGTCGTTGAACATCGCCTACCTTTAGAGCTCGGTGTTAAGCCTATAAAGCAAAAACTTAGAAAAATCCACTACGATATCTACCTCCAAGTTAAAGAGGCTTAAGAAAATCTTTTAAATGATGGTTTCATAAAACTCATTGCTTACTTCGATTGACTTTCAAATATAGTTGTTGTTCGAAAGTCAAATGAAAAATCAGGATTTGCATTGATTTCAGAAACTTGAACAAAGCAACTTTAAAAGATAATTTTGCTTTGCCTAATATTTATTTGATTGTTTATAGCACAACTAATCATGAAATTATTCTCTTTTATGGATGGTTATTTGGGTTATAATAAAATCAAATTGGCTTCAATGATCAACAGAAAACAACTTTTACCACACCATGGGGTACATACTGCTACACCGTTATGCCTTTTGGTTTAAAAAATACCGGTACCACTTACCAAAGATCCATGATGACTATTTTTCATGACCAAATCTATAAGCTTTTGAAAGTATATGTGGATGATATTTCATTAAAATAAAAAACCAATTATGATCATATACAATCTTTGCAAATTTTTTTTGAAAGACTTGGGTTTTACAATGTAAAACTAAACCCTCAAAAGTATGTTTTTGGAGTAGAGTCGGGAAAACTTTAAGGATTTATACTTAGCTTTTGAAAGTATATTTTGATGGTGCAGGTGTCACCAACTTTATCATGAGTCCTATGGATGATTACAAAGTCATTTTGGTATTATAGTTCTTGCATGAAATCCAAGTTGAGCTCCGATCCTACTCTAACATAATGGCTATCTTGGATAGTTTCACCCCTTGACTTCTATAATTCAATGAGTATGTTTAACCCTTCAACTAAAGAAGGGTTTGAAGCAAGGTGAAGTTACATTCTTGGTTTCCTTACAAGAAGTTGAGTAGGGAGTGCCTTATAGTGGGGTGCCTCTCGAGATGAGCATCATGATGTAGATGTTCAGAGATGTCATGCTCAACAAACTCTTGAGAAAACTACCCCCTCGATTGGAGGTAGATCATCGTATTAAGTTGATGTCTAGTGCTAAGCCACATAAAATAGTTTCGTATCGTATGACCCCTTTTGAGTTGGTAGAGGTAGTTAGATGACATGCTGGCTTTGAGAATCATTCAACCCTCCAAAGATTCTTTGTGTGTTGGTATTATTGCAATCTAAACATAGCATATAAAAGAGACTCTACGTCTACTATCAAGTCCTGAATAAAGTGATGGTAAAGAGCAAATACCCGCTACCTTTTATTGCGTACTTGTTTGATGAATTAGGATAGGCTCGTGCATTTTCGAAGTTGGATCTTCAATCAGGTTATTAGTAAGTGTGCATTGTGGATGGAGATGATGCAAAGATAACATACATCACAGGGTATGGTGCTTATGAATTCTTAGTCATGTCATTAGGCTTGATAAATGTACATGCTACCTTCTCGATGCTGATAAATAAGATTTTCTATCCATTCTTGGATCACTTATGGTGGTCTATCTAGAAGATATTGTGGTATACAATGCTTTTATGCTACAACACATCTAACACCTATGTATTGTGTTTAAGGTTTTAAAAGATAATGAATTATATGTTAAACAGAAGAAACACTTGTTTGGAAAACTAGAGATTGAACTCCTTGAGCATATTATGGGTAATGGAAAACTCTGGATGGATGAAAAAAAATATTAAGGTAATTAAAGAATGGGACCATCCAATGAATCCGGTACAACTTAGGTCATTCCTTGTATTGGTAAACAACTATAGACGTTTTATTGAGGGGTACACTATTATAGCATCACCTCTTACAACCCTTTTGAACAAGAGCCAATACTGGGAATGGATGGATGCTTGTCAAGACATGTTCAACCAATTGAAGAGAGAACCAATCCTAAAGTTTTGAGATCATACAAAGTTGTTTGAGGTACAAATGGAAGCCTCATACATTGCGCTAGGTGGGATGCTAATGCAAGAAGGGCACTCTATCTTCTTTGAGAGGTGAAAGTTAAAAGACGTTAGATGAAAATATCCTATGCATGACAAGGAAATCATTGTTATTGCTCACGATTTTCACCTTTTATGTCACTACCTCCTATGAGCCCCATTCGTCATTAAAACAGAAATATTGCCACAAGTTATTTTTAGACTCAAAAATACCTACCTCTAAGCAGGCATGATAACAATAGTTCCAGTTTGACATGACTATGTATAAGTGAGGTAAGGTGCACTTTGTTGTTGATGCTTTATGTTAAAAGCTGAATATTATTGCTGTAATCGAAGCTGATAATAGAGAACACTCTTATCAAATTCAGAGCAACATTCTTGATTGCATCCATGTTGGCCTGAAGAACTGCGATACAATAAAGCAATTGCTACCTAGTTGATGGGGATAAAACTAGGCACATTTGGAAATAGGACGAATTACAATTGACTAAAGGTGAACATATCTATGTACTTCATAAAGACAATTTGAGAAGGGATATTCTATGAGAATGCAGTGATTTTCCATGGGCAAGACATGTTGGGATGGAATGAATGCTCGTCTTGATGGAATGACCTCATTATTGGCCTTAGATGACATTTCTCATTGAGACTTATATGCATATATGCTTAATCTGTCAGTAGGATAAGATTGATAACCAACATCCAATAGCATTATTAGAGCCTTTATCGATACCCAAGTGACTGTGAGAAAGTATCTTGATGAATGTTATTCTAAATCCATTGAAGTCCATTAGATGTCAATCTATCTTCGTGCTAATGGATAGATTCTCTTTGTATGGAGTGTTTATGCAACCTCTATAAATTACACTGCTAAATATATTGTAGAACTTTTTGTCAAAAATATCATCAAATACTAGGAAATACTGACAAATATTATTAGTGGCAGGGATACATGCTTTACTAGCAATTTTTGGTCAAAAATATTTCATTTACTTGGTTCAGAATTCTTTTTCTCTATAAGATACCGCACTCAAATGGATGCTCAAATGGAGTAGATGAATGCCTTATTGAGGATTATCTAAGACATTATGTGAGATCCAACCAAGAAGATTAGAACAAATAGCTTTACATTGATCAATTTTCATATAATCTGCATCACAATAAGTCTATTGGGAAACCCCCCTTTAAGATGGCTATTGAGCAATAGCCACATACCAACACTCTCACAACATAGTATGAAGGCAAGACTTTTATCACACGCACCTTTTGTGTTGATCTAGAGGAGTAACATGATATTGCCTACACTCTTCATGTGAATGTAGCGAAGTGTACGAAGAAGTGGTTAAACATTAAGATGTGCGCTATCGAATTTGGAGTCACTTTGCCTACACTCTCCATGTGAATGTAGTAAAGCATATGAAGAAGCGGCTGAACATTAAGATGTGCGCTATCGAATTTGGAGTCACTAACCAAGTCCTTGTGAAACTGTACCAAAGCTAACACAAATCTTTTGCGAGCAACACATCGAACCGATCTATAAGTATGATGGTCCCTATACCATCATTAAAGAGGTGAAAAACTAAGCATACCCATTAGATATTTTAAACTATATCCATATGCATCATGTCTTCTATGTGAGCAAAGTAAACACTTATCATGTTGATATAGAAGATGCACACCACCACAAGCCACCTATTTCCTTGAGGACCCTAAGAGCTAAGGAAGTGGAACAAATACTCGATCATGTGAAAGACAAGTGGACACATCATGAAGAATCTATTCAAGTGGAAAGGATACAATGAAGCTGAAATGAGCTAGGAGAAGAAGCTTATACTAAACCCGTTTTTGAAATAGATGCGAGAGTATCATTTGTGTGTTGGTTTGCTATGGACATCAACTATTTAGGCAAGGGATAATATGACCTTTTGGCCATGAACTTTATTGATGGATGTGGATCAGCTTCTACATGGGAACACTATGGCAATTATAGTACTAAGTCTTCATCCTTGCTTTTGACATGGGACATCCTTTCCTTTTATACTTAATAAGAGACCAACATTATGAGTTGTAAATGTGTCATGGGCTACACAACTTTTACTATCAATATAATCACTTTGCTTTTATTCAAGTTTCATCATTATATTCCTTACTTCTTTTGCATTCACTGATCCTATTGGGTGATTCAAATGCTTGGGACATGATAGATATATGCTAGCAACATTACATGTTTGTATGTCCAAACGAATCTCAATGAACTGATTTAGAATATGGATGATTGATATTTGAATTCAAAAAATAAAAAATATACTTCTACTTTTACTTCATTAAAAGTTTAACCTTTTACAATTTATGTCTTAGATTAGATAGTTGTTTGGATATGCTAGCACGTGATATCAACATAACATAATAGTTACTCACATATATGTAAGAGAGAGAATGAGTAATGTCATTGATGAGGATCCTTTTATGACTGATGTCTATGTCACTAAGGCATTACTCTATACACCTTGGGTGAGTCCAATCACCGTACTTGAGAATCTAGATGGTGTGAAATCATATAAACCTCTAGTAGATGTTGATTTGGGAACTAGTGAGATCTTGAGTCCAATGAAGGGCATTTTCTTGGTTTGCTAGTACCAAATAGGGAAAAAGAAGTTGATAAAATAAAAAACTTTTAACAAATCTCTTCGCATGATTTTTGAGATTCTCCTCTTTTTGCAATCTCATGTGGTGGCTTATAAATGTTGGGTTTCTTCATTCCTTCTCTCTAATTCGTTTACTTTCATTGATTTCCCTTCTACAATTTGTTTCCTATGTCTCCTTGCTTGCCATGGTTTCCAACTCTGATGCCAATTTTGCCTTGCCCCTAACTACTACTTTAGCAAAAGGACTCTTAGACTTTCATATTTTACTGTTTCTTTCCCATGACAAATTCATAATGTCTTAGTGCTCAAAGTTCATTCACTCATGGCCATTCAACAATCAACTTTATATTAATTGGCTTGATCATATCAAAGTGCAAAAGTGCCATTTGTGGGTGGAATGGAGCATCACAATCTCTTCATGTTATCTTGCCTAACCATCCACTTTAATGACAAACTCTTGTATTCTTTTCTCACTTTTTTGATTTCTTGGTACAATTGATTTTAGTTTTTATTCATGATGATGTAAACAATTATCTTGGATATATGTGCTATCGCCAACTTTCTTATCAATGGAATCAATCCCACCTTGCTAGTGAATCAATGGTTTGTCCTCACAAAACTTTTGTTGCAACGTTCCTGAGATGACTTTATTTGTAAATATTTGAGCATCATTGTCTAGGATGAGGAACACCATGACTTTCTACTATTGTTATTTTATTGATTCATTGTTTGCATCCATGACACCAAGGTTAATAGCATATTTTTGTAGTACATTTCAACCATTATCTCTAGTATGAAGTTGTTCCTTACCTCCTTTTTGGCATGGTGTATCACTCAATGAACTTTGCTCATGAAGGTATCTAGGAGGTGATTGCCTCACTTAGAGGTCTAACATGAATTTTATAGCTCTCTCAAAAGTTTGGATTTCTCCATATGCATCCCCAATTGCTCATAGATTGGGCACGACATTATGCCATACTCTTCTTGTGATTATTCCTCTTGAGGAGGTCTAACATGGATTTTATAGCTCTCTCCAAAGTTTGGATTTCTCCATATGCATCCCCAATTGCTCGTAGATTGGGCACGACATTATGCCATACTCTTCTTGTGATTCTTCCTCTTGAGGACATTGTTGCTTGACTTCTAATCACCTACAACTGGCATGAGGGTGATTTTCTTCCTTTGTACTATAAGCCACCTTGTTCTTTAATTTCCACTTACTTCATCTAATATCTTCATCCTCTTGGTATATCAAATATATATTTTCTCCAGGTTGTTATATTATAGGGCATCATGTTCCTCGAGGTTCAATCCAATTGTAGCTGAACCTTATTATCCTTATGACCTCACTCAACAACTAGGGTTCTAATATGGTTTGCTTGCAATTGTTGATTTATGAAGCGGTAAATCAGTGGAAGCAACATATGTACCTCATGTTTTACTTTAATTTCTTGGTACTATCCTTGCCTTGGAGAAATTTGTCATTTGGTGGACTAACTATTGCATGAGCAAGTTACCTCTGCCAATCAATTATTACCAATCAAGGCTCATTAACTGTGGCAAGGACTCAATCATGAACAATAATCCCAGGTCAGTTCATGCAAAGAGTTGGTATTCAAGCAAACTTTCTCGAGCTACAACTACACTTTTTAGTCTATTTGAGACTCATGTGTTCACCCATTCTCAAAAGTGACTCGAGGGTCAAGATCAAAATATTCCTCACATACCCAAAGTAGAATGAGATTGGAGAACAAAAAATGCATCTTAGATGTCTCCAAGCTTCATTTCTATTGAAGACTTATTTGGTGCTAGCTTCTTAAAGAATTCACTCCTAATATGTTTTCTTTGGATTTCTCATGCATGTTTCATATGTTTGATATCCTAACCCGGAAGTTCCTCTTGATTGGGACATCACACCTTCATTCAATTCGCGCATCCACAAAGTCTGAAAAGTTTTCTAAATAGCAATTGCCTACTATTGGTGCACCTTCTTGGCCATGATATCCTAATTACCCCTTCCTTGACTTGCTCTATGATACAATCTTACATGAACAATCAACTTCACAGGGTTTTGTGTTCTGATGTGTATATCTTCAAAGTATTTCTCCATGCACTTTAATTACTATCAAACTTATGGGAAGTAGCCCTTCCTCCAAGCTTGGCTAGAAAAGCAAATGAACCTTTCAACATTGGTGCAAAAGTCGAGGCTCAATACCTTGGGAAGATTTTGGCTCAAGTCTAGCTTGTTTCTAATGCTAACAGTCTTGAGGAATACTGGGTGTGACTATAGAAGGTCTTTCAAGGGATCTAAGGGGTATGATTGTGAAGGCATGAAGACTTTAAGGATATGCTTGTAATAAGGAAACATCATCTAATTGAGTTTTAAGTCTTCCATATGTGCTTATTTCTAGCATGCTTTTATTGTTGGTACTTTTGTCCCTCCCTTTTTTTGTTACCCGAAGGTTTTGAATATCGATGTTATTATCTTTCTGTTTTTCAGTGTTGTATGATGATTTGTTGTCGCTTTGGGAGTTGAGCTCAAAATCATGAATGGTAATTTGCAAAGACGTTTTAGATTGACTTATGTAAAGATGTTGGTTAGTCTTCCTTGTGCCTATCACCTTTTTCAATATTCTCGCATAAGTTTTTCTACATACACCTTCTTTCTCATCTTTGTCTCACCTTCATTTTTTTTCTCTTCCCCGATGGTGTCGAAAGCTTGTAAAAAAAAAAGAAAATCTCTTCATTCAAGTCAACTCCACTTTTGCTCCCAACTTCTGTATACCATACTTCCGCACTCATGAAGCAGAAATCATATTACTTTTGAGTCCAATGGTCACCTATTGTCATGGAACAAGGATCCTAGATGAAGTCATTGCCTCAATAACCTTTTTCATTCATGCTCACTTACCCGTGCAACCATTTCCTTAAAGAGCTTTGTAGGTGGCTGAAACCTATTAAGGAACGTCCAATGACTTAATTGGGTTGGTTCTATGTATGGAGATGATTGGCATCGATAGAGTATCTGCAACCTTATTTAATACTTGTGGCACATCTTTCCTATAGATCTCAACCTGTTTTTTACTTCTTTGGCTTTTGAACCACCAATAACAATTGCTTTGTCCTCAAGTCAGGCATGATTGATCCCACGACATTAGACGTGCATGATAACATGGATCTCTCCTGTGGAGTTCATGAGTTCCAAGCTCTCAATCTTTCTAGTTTTTTTTCTCCTTCAATTGGCAGAAACTCTTTTATAAGGAGTTTGTTTAGGCAAATGTTTGGCAAACAAGGGATGTAACCTTGGACAAGTATGCTAGTTCTTTTTTGGTGTTGTCTTTGTAGATTTATCATTTGTCTATGTAGCATAGCAATCGCCAAAGATATATCAATTCGATTGTTTTCTGTTGATTTTTCATCAATACCCTCTATAAGGTTATTCATGTTTTTATTTATGACCTCATCAATGAGAGACAATTCAATACTACCTTGGGTCCTTGGTAATTTCTACAATGATATATTTACTTGTATTTCCCCATTTGAAGAATGCTACCATTATGAGCCACCTTGAATATCTCATTCACCATGATTTTTTTGTGGGTGAAGTACTTTTGAAGCTATAGTTGCGTACTAATTCATTATCAATCTTTCTTAATAAGCTTGTTCATGTGAAACATGCAAATAACCTTAACTTTTATATTAGGGTTTAGCGAACTTGTGACTCAATATTTCTTAGAGAACTTGCTTGGTCAATATATATCATCCCCCGATTGATGTTGATGCCTTTGTGCTCGAGAGCTATTAAATGAGGTCAGGGCATCGTCATCATCCTCCAATAAAATAAGGGTCGAGGGATATTATTCCCAATGCTTGGCTCCACAATTTGTG
Organism: Brasenia schreberi; assembly: GCA_036023115.1. Taxonomy (NCBI): domain Eukaryota; kingdom Viridiplantae; phylum Streptophyta; class Magnoliopsida; order Nymphaeales; family Cabombaceae; genus Brasenia; species Brasenia schreberi. The sequence goes on from JAYKKT010000038.1 coordinate 1,348,392, forward strand.
TTATTCAAAGAGAATCTTTTCCTAGTATATTCTAATATATTCTTTCTAGAGGAAAGAATTGCTTCAAAGTTTGAAGCTCAGAAAGTTATCAAAGCCAGCTGTCGATTGGTGGAGAAATTCCTTCTCAAATGATTTACCTAGAATATGGGTTTGATGAGTAAGTTTCATGAGTTCGACCACTACCAAGTCAAGCTCATTGGCTCTACCATCTTTTGTCCCTGCCAAGCCTCTATCAAAGCACCAAAAAGGTGGAAATAATCTGATGTTGTTCTTGGTAATATTTCTTCCATTCATCCTCATTTGTGTTCTCTTGACTTTGCATACAGATTTATCATATGATTCACTCTCTTTTCCTCATAGGGTCCTATACTTGTGGCCAAGGGAAGAAGAATGCTACAAACTATTCCATAGTCACGTATGTGAATTCAAAGGGTAAACCTACTCTTGTATTTTGTTTTGTTGCCCGCCTTCATGCTTTTGGATCACCATTATGTTTATTGCCATTGACAAATGGATGCATTATTTGAGGTTAATCCTTCTAGGATTGCTACATTCAAGTCCATTCATGACCCCAAATTGATAACTTCTCTCTATGTTGGGCTTGTAGAGGAAACTCATATAGTTGGGAATCAAGCAGTTGACATGTATACTGCGATAGATTTGGTTTGATGGTTGAACTTTATGAGATGGTGCTTAACACTGACTTAATTAGTACAAACATCCATCTAGAGGCCTCCGTCAAATCCTTTGAACTTTTTGCCATTAAAGAGGACACTTGCATCGGTCTAGAGCTTCATACAACAACTTCATTTAGTGAATTCTCTAATGATACTTTTATTGAGGAAATTCCAATATCTACTCCTGTGGAGCTCACTTTGGGCGTCCTTGAAGGGACAACTGCATGGATGTCTAACATCGCATCATGGTTCTTCGAACAGGCCCCAATATTTCCTTCGAGTCTCCACTAGTTAAAGAAAACACCCTACTAACACTGGGGCTTGTAAAGATTCAGCCTCACCTTGGAACGGAAGAGTTGTGTTGCTCGTAGAATTTGTCTTGATATCTCATTAGGAACCAAACTTGACTAGCCCTCCAAACCTAGACTCTTCCATTGTCTCATCTTTTGAGGGTGCAACTTTCTTTAAGCTCATAACCATTTAGGAGATTAGCGACTGACCTAGCAGGGATATGATTCATCTCCTCACATTATAACTTGTGCCTTCAGTGTTGTTGATTAATAGAGTAGAGATTGTTTTCAAGCAAGTGTCCAAAGCCCCTTCTTTAATTGTTGCTTAAGGAGACCACTGAGTTGTGACACTGAGGACAAAGTTGAAGCCTTTGCCTCTATCCCGACTAAAGATGGGTTACCAGTGTAAGACAATGACTTGAAGAGGACATAGGTCTTTAAGCAATCCTTTGAAATTCTATAGAGTGTTTAGCATGCAGTCACACACTATCGTCTTTGGCTCAACAAGTTTGCGAGGACATAATAAAGATAATTGAGAGTCAATTGATGTACATTTCAGCAAACCAAGAATGCTTGAGGGACATCCAAGTGAAATTGGATCACCTTGCAACACGTCGTCATGAGGTAAAGGTATACCTAGCTTGACTCTTGTAGACACAAATTTTTTTTATTCCAAACCTATGTAGAGACTTGAAATGATAATTTCTTATCTACACAGTGCACGATCGTGCCAACTAGTTTGCAAAAACTAGCAAAGTTTTAATAAAATCTGACAAAACGGCGATTGTGGCTAAGCAGACTCTTTTCACTTTAGACCTTCTTAAACTGACGCTCAAGGGTCAGCTTAAGCTCTTAGAAACTTCAATGTTATAGGTAAAAGACTCCAATTCACGTGAAGATGTAGTGTTTTTCAAAGAAGAAATGAGTACACTTGATTTAAAGTTTTGAAATGAATAAGTTCTGAAAAACAGAATGTTTTGTTTTTAAGCCTTCTTTTCTGAATCAATTTTAGTGCCTTACAGACCTCCTAAAATCATCAAAATTTAACAGGACTGGGCCTGAGATGTGAGGGTTTGTGGTATTTTATAGATCATGATTCGGAATTGTATTGATACAAAATTAATTCTAAGAAATGCCTCTCCTCAGACACCCAGATCTGTTCTATCACAGAAATATAGAGACTCAATGATGAGTCTAGAGATCTATAAAATTTACCAAATATTTATAGGACTGAGCTTCAAATATGTAGATTCTAGGACATCCTTTAATTTTTTATTCAGAATTGATACATTGCAGAATTAATTCATCAAAATGTCTCTGCTCAGACACCCGAAACTGTTCTGTCACAGAAATATAAAGACCCAAAGATGAGCCTATATCTCAGCACTCAAAGTTCCAAATTTAGTGCACTTAGTCTTGTTGGAAATCTATGGATGTCACTTTCTAATAAATTAAGAATCACCGATTTTGGATACCTATAGGTAGAGTTATAGGATGCATACTCAAGCTTTATTGTAGGAAAAGAGAGTTAACAGACAATTTTCAAAAATTTCTCTAATCTTGCACCGTTTTAATTACATAGTTGAATGACCCTAAAATTCTTGAAACTTTTATTATGAGTGGGCCTGTGTGTATAGATTAGTGTGCAAAGTTTTAGAGATATTGGATTAGGGGTTCGAAAATAAAAATCAACATATACAGTGATATTAAAAATCAGTTTTCAGGTTTTTAAAACATACATGATGCAAAACTCACAGGAATTAAAGTGCAATAACACAACATCCCGAATTAAAATGCTGAAGGGAGATGAATTGAAATGTATTTAATGGCTTAATCATAGAGGGGATTAGAAGATATAGAGTGTTCATAGCATATAGGGATGTAGAATCAAGAACTCAAACACAGAGTGTATAAGCAAAGGAAAGGGAAATTTCAACACATCTACTTCTATTACATTATGGTGGGAGACAAAACTCCATTAATACAACCCCTTTTGAATTGAATATGAAGAAGAGATGGGGGTTAATTAAGTTAGATTACACTTACCCGGATTCCTAAGAAATTGGCCTCCAAAGATAGTGCTTGGCCCTCACCTTTCCTCTTTTTCACTCGAAATTCTCATCCAAACCCAAATGGTAGCACTTGCCTTGATCCTAACACCCTCTTCCCTCTCTAAGCCTCTCCCTAGCAGCCTAAGATCATTCACAAAACCACCCAAGGAGCAGAACTTTCTTCACTCTTTGCAAGATGATCAGCCCCCCATTAGGCTCTATTTAGAGGCCAAGGAGGGGCCTTTCTAGGCCCTTCTTTGGGATGGGTGGCCCAAGGCCCATATCCAATCCATGACCCATCATCTTCACGTGGAGGAGTGAGAGGAATGGTCCCCCTTTGGTCAGCCATGGACCAGCCCCATGTGGGCTGGTTGTAGTTTGAATCAAGTACACCTAACCATGGTCGACTAGGTGCTTAAGGCCTCCAAGTCCAATCGGTCGGTCCTTGCTTCTTCAAGTCATCATGGCTTCCCTTGTTGATTCCTCTATTTAATTAAGGCTAGGTAGGAATGTGATTTGATATTTTAGCCTGAGGGTGTGGGGTGAACAAGGCTAGAAAAAATTCGATATTGGGTTGAAAAATATTCAATTCAAGCTAGGTTAGGCTTTTTAATTCAATCATGTCTAGGACTTAGTTGAATTTGGCTGGGTTTGATGAAGTCGTCCACTTTGATTTGATCTTGGATGAATATATGCTTTGTCTTGATCTACTCCCTTGATTTCCAGCTTGTCCTTCGCGAACCCGACCCTGGCTCGAAGCGGGCCCCACCTGTTAACCTGCTTTCTCTTGATTTACTCCAATCTTTTGGACTTTATACTTTTAAATTTAATTTGAAACCTTTTAAAATCTTTATTTTAAATATTTTAAATATTTATTTTAAAGCTAAAAGATTTAAAACAAGTCAACTTTCGAATTTTGAAGTATTTTCAGAAAATTTTTATTTAGGGTGTTTACAGTTGGCTAAAAATGACTTGTGAGTCCCGAAATACTTTGATTTTCTTAGCCTTGATGGTTGAGGCTATGCTCAATCCATGGATAAGAGCATAGTATTCAACCTCATTATTGGTCAAAGTTGATGGTAAGCATTCTAACTTTTCATGTGGGGAGAGAGCGCACTTGCCAATTACCACCCCTTGCTATATTTTGACCTACTAAACATCATCTTTCAAAGGTGCTAGCCAATCATACAAGGCTCGTGGATGAGAAATTTAAACAACTTGTCCTTTACCAACTCTAAGTGGCAAGTATTTCAAATCAAAAGAGTATTAACTTTATGACCCATTTGACTAGCCTTCCCTGTAGAGTTGGACAACTAAGAAGATATCTCATTAGGTCAATTTTACAAATAACAAACTTCCATACTCATAAGTGACATTCAAGTTTCATACAAGCATGATATAAGGCCAAAATACGTTTTTTATTGAATAATACTGGGATTTAGTGTCTCACAAAAGTATACTAGATAGAAGATAGCATGCTCGGTGCCGTTATCAACATCCTGTGTTAACATGTCACTGATCGACCCATTTGCTAAATATTTCTTGATTCTTTCAAAGGGTACTTGCTGCTCAAGTCCCATATGAATTCTTTGGTATCCTTAAGCTTGAACAGGGTGGTGAAAGATGTCATTTTCTCTATGATATGGGCACTAAAGCATTGTAAGTAGTTGACCTACTCAATGAAACTTTTAGGTTCTTTCTTACTCCTAAGCAGTCTTCCTTCGATGATGACTTTTGCTCTGAGGTGCTAGAGCAGTGGGGTGGAGGCATTCTATGATAGTGAATGACAGTAGGCAACAAAAAAATATTAGGCCTATCTTCACGATGCTAGAGCAGTGGGATCGAGGTAATGGGAAAAGCTAACAAATCGAGGCATTGATCACCCAATTAATAGTTCTTTTGTTTCTTTCCTAGGAGTAGTAGTAAGCGAAAACCAGATAATGGGAAGCTGAACCAAAGGAGCATGCCACTGAAAATGAAGGGACAACTTACATGTTGCCACCTCAAGAACTCTATGAAAAGGGCAAAGACCTGTCGAGGCCTTGATCACCCAACCAATACTAGTCATTAACTTTCATTTCTTTCCTAGGAGTAGTTGTAATTCCTAGCTTGATAGTGGTTATCACTCGAGCTTCTATGTTGCTATCCTCGAGAATTTCATCATGATTTACTTGGTCTTGCAATAGTAAAGGCACTTGGATACGCTCAGACGGATACTCGAGGACTCATAACCGGCACTTGAGCTTTCTCTGGATCCTCTGACAATGAAGGTTGACATTTTCTAGCATGACCTGTACATCACGAACGCCTTCCAGCAGGGTCACGCCAGTGCCACGTGAATTGAGTCGTTCTTGATGACAACAGTAGCAAAGTAACGAAAAGATCATGAATATCTTCGATCCACAAGGTTCTCATTGTCTCGCCACCAATAAAATGTCATAAAGTATCACAAAGAATGTTTTCGAATTCTAAAAGTTGTTGCAAGAAATTAAGAGTATTCTTTGTGATACTTGTGACATTCCTCTCTCTCTCATACAAGCTAGATGCATGGGATCTAGTGCTAGCGATTTCCATTTTCATGTAATATACTCATCAAAAGTGGAAGCAGCTAGTCCGAAACACCATGTAGCTGTTTCTAGCAGGTCTTTGCCAGTCTTTGACGTACGCCCCTGCTTTGCAAGCCTTTGCGAGTCTTTAACGCACACAAACGCTTTGCGTCAAACAAGCTACTAAAGTTTCTTTGGTTGCCGGTCTTTGTCGAAGCAAAAATAAACTACTGAAGTTCTACTTTTGACGTTCATTAATGTTTGACATCCTATAGTCGAACAAGCAAAGACTCTTCTTTGCCAGTCTTTAACGCATAGCTTATCGACTACACCCAAGAAATCCTTCCTCAAATTAGGTTCAAATTTCATTTCAAATGGAGTAATTGCATGCATCTTGCATCCGGGTACCAAGAGTTTAAAGCCATGCTATTTAGAGCTAGCTGCTTTCGCTTTTCACACACACACATGCGCACACATGGATCTGTGCGTATGCGTTTTAGGCTCTTTTTCTTCCACCCAGTGAATTCGGTCAGTCTCGCTTCTTTTTTCTGGTTACAGCTTGCTTTTCTTATTTTCTTATTATAATTATAAATATGGCATAAGAACCTTAAAGTTATGCCATAAGGTTTAATTGGCGAGTGGAGTAATGGAAGAGAACAGAAGAAATTGAAAACGCACCGTCTTTCCTGCCATAAATTTGGTGCTTGGTCAATAATGCAAGACAGCCACGCCGAACCCAGTCTTTATGGCACTGGCCTCTTGTCAACATAGAGATGCACGGTTCCCACTCTAAGGTTTGGCCAAACGGGTATGGATCAGATTGAACCTAATTCAACCCAGTGGATCCAGATGCAAACTTGTCTATATCGTATCAAATGTCGACCAGGCCTCAATTTTGGTCCAAAAGATAAAACAATATGATTCAACTCGATGAGGCTACTTTTGGTTCACTATGGGTCAGAAACACCAGCGGAAGGGCTCATGTACGATTGCTTCGAGATCTAAACGAGCTGAACATAAGCTGGCTCATAAAGCTATGCGAGCTAAAAATGGGAAATGCACGTTTATTTCTGGGTCAGATCGTATAAGCTCGCTTAGTTACGTATATAGAGTTTTATGCAGGCAACCATGTTAGCACAACTGATTGGGTGAGTATAATGTAATACATGATCAAACCTTTTAACTTTACATGGAATTTATACGAAAAATAAACTTTTGACTTAATTTCTAGTTAGAATTTTAATATTTTAAGAAAACTATATTTAACTATGATGGGAGGCTCGTTTTCAGCTCATCTATCTCTTCTTGTGTTATGTTTGTGTTTGGCCCAGCTCATTTGAGCTAATGAGACAAACATGAAAAACATTTCAGTTTGGTGATTGAGCCATGAACATCTACTGTTTGGTTCGTTTGGCTTGTTTACCAGCCTGAATTGAGCTAACGAGACAAACATGAAGAACATTTCAGTTTGGTGATTGAGCCATGAACATCTACTGTTTGGTTCGTTTGGCTTGTTTACCAGCCTGAATCAACTTCATGACACGACAATCGGAGACACTCGACACGGTTGTAAGGTTTGTGTCCCTACCATCTTCAGACTCGACTTTACCCGCTTGCTTGGACACCAGAAGAAAAAAATAGCCGAGGAAATAATAAAACAACCCGTGTCCTCGTTTCTTAGTTCACTCAAGTCTTAGGACATGAACTAGTCGCAGGTACTGCGTTATTAGACATGCATATTCATAAATATCCTTCGGCTCTTTCTTCCCCACTACTGCTTTGTCGAAATTGTCTTCGCAATAAAGCACCATCATGATCAAGCTCCAATTTATTTGACCAATTTTTCATTTAACTCCAAAAGATGCATTAGTATAAGTACACCGTATATACTATTAGGGAGCATCATACATGTGGTAAAAGGAGTTTATTTGGTATACATAACAATCATATCCTGGCAGAGAAGTGGATCAGGTCTCAGTTGTCGTTGTTCCCCATTCTAAGTGAGGTGGGAAACAATGGCAGAAAGGCAATCACCACCACCTCCACCACTACTTCCAGCAGAATAACTATGTGACTCATTTACAAGAATGCCCTTAAGTATGAGTCTTCTGCCCAGTCAAGTAAGAAAGTTTTCGCATTCGATGGAAATTCTACGGGTGGATATCGCCATTTCACGTATACATGAACTCGTTCTATAGTCCGCGGCAATATCAACCAGTACCAACACCAAGACCACCATCAATGAACACAAGAAAATACAACATTTGTGGCAAATAGATGTGCTAGTGCAAGAAGTGGGCCTTGGTTTGGTCAAAATGGGATTATGTATCCTAGATTCGAGTCGACCAGGTTGCTTGGTCCGAATCGAAAATGGGCTCGTTGTTTTCAGTAGCATGTTTGTGATGATATCCCAAGGTGGGAACCTGAAATAGAGCAAAAGTAATGAACTAGAACCCAGATTCAGTTTTGTCTTTGTGGATCCATTAAGATGTGGGCGTTGCACAAGGTTTTCCTCACACAGCACACGCGCACTTAAAATCTGCGAATGAATTGAAACCAATCTAGACAAAATTGCAGCTGTGAGCTTTGTTACTCATCCAATCAGCAACTTGTAATTGGGTCCATTCTAAAGATCCAAATACTAGATAGCTTATCAGATCGAATATGGTAATCCAAACTGATATGACTCTAGCAAGTCGCAAATTGGATATCAATCTATGCAAAAGATCTCCATCTCTGTCTGACTTCAAGCTTTATTAACCAAAATTTAAGTCAGCGCATATACCGGGTTGATTTGGGCTATTTCAAATCCTATAACTGGGAGGCCCTATTTTGTGATCCAATTGGCCCACGAGCGACTGAGTGTGATTCACCCAGACGAATCATGTCCGATCCACAACATAAGTTTCTCATACACAGCCCCTTTCTCAGACATCATGAGGTCCTACACAATGGGGAACACGTATGGGTTTGGGTCTCTCATACACGACCCATATATGCAGCACATCTCAGGCAATGGTCACGACGGTTGATCACACCAATTGAAGGGGATAGAAAGAAGCCAATACACTTGATGGGGCAGTTAGGTAGGTTCATACAGCATTCATGAGTGTTGCTCGTGTCACCATGCAATAAACGGGGTGGAGCTCACGATTGTGCGTACCATGCTCATTTAGTATAAGCCAAGCTCAACATTGAGATTTAGAGCATAGCACAGGAATTACATCTAAACCTCTGAACCTGTGCCTGAACAAATCTTATAAGACATCAGATTGAAACTTAAAGCTACACACGTCCCTGAATCGACTATTCATTTATCAGAGACATCAGATTAAACTCTTAATTTGTACAATAAAGAGGAAACAACACTGCCAAGAGAGAAATGAGATTCATCTTGCTACAGAAGCTCAGCTGAAGATGCACTATATAATAGAGAGAAAACAACACAATGCAGAGGGTATTGAGAGAAAACAACAGTCTGTTCTGTTTCTCGCTTCCACATATGGTCAATATCTTCAACAATGTTAATTGCATCCATTGAGGATCCTCAAAACCCTCTCCTTGTGAACCCAACAGCGTAAAGCCCAGGTTTTCTTTTCTCGCCATTGGGAAATGGTGTCTTTGGAAATCCATCACATCCAATTCAACAACATTCAGGAAATACTGCCCAATGCGTGAATTGAGCACTAAACACCAGGAAGTGTGGAGACCATGCCTACAATCAAAATTCATCAAGTTACTGTCTCAATACTGAACCATGTAGAGAGGAATTTGAATAAGATACGTGGTACGATGCTTTGCTTCACTGCATGAATCGATGCACAATCAGTCACATAACCACAGGTTGATAATCTTTAACAAAGGAAAAACTATAGAGAGAACCCATTCGGTGAAGAAATCCTGCTAATGAACACACGACCCATAAAATATTTAGCAAAGAACAAAACAGACTTACGAAACTTGCAGTTTTCCAAGACAAAGAATAGAACGTACAATTTCATTAAGCAATGGAGACAATATATGATGCAAGAACTATAAATGTGCAATAAGACACAATAAATTCCTTAAACTATTCTAATACAAATGCTCATTTGTCATCCGTACGTGTCTTGCAATATACAGCTGGGAGAGAAACTCCGCATTGCACTTGCACTTCCAATAATCAGCAGCATCAATTAGAATACACAATAAATATATACCATATATACAGATTCAGTACTAAATATAACTATAATTACAAAATGAAACGTTTTTACCATCCCCTCCTGTTCACTGAAGCTTCTCGAGCTGCCAATGTCTTTCTAACAATAAGGCATGGCTACTCTAATGGCCCATAACCTACGAGACCATCCCACACCACACTTCATAACTCTAGGCCATATCTCCTTGCATTTCATATTGTGCCAAAGTACGATCATTAGATATTCTTTACCAAGCAGTTGTTGCAAATCTATTTATTGCTGTCTGTCTTGAATATGAACTTTTCCTGCAATAAGAAATAATAGACATATGATTCTCAGTTATAAAAATCAGTTATATGAAGACATTCAACTTTGAGAAAACAAATGAAGTCAATCACATAGTTTGCATCTATACATGGCTGATGGAGAACAACAACAATAAGTAGATCCTAAAAAACATTAAGGGAGAGAGACGAAGAGAGAGATCATAAGGACCTTCGAATATAATAAAAGACCATAAGAATCGACCAAGAACAAGGGAGTTATATTCAAAGAGAAGCTATAACCAAGTAGATATGCCTTCTACAGAACATGTAATGATCCAAATAATGAGCACCTCTATTTTTAAATCATCACTGCTCTTTAATCTATTTGATAAGATAAAGAGTTTATAACAGCCATCACATGAGACAAAACAAGATAGCATTTTTTGTACACGTACTTTCCAAATTAATAATCAACTTTGCTAGACCAACCTTCCAAAATCGTGAACTGCAAACTTAAGAAAATATATGACTAATAACAGGTGAAATAGGAGTCCATCAACACACATTCTACTGGTTGCCTCATCAAAAAATTATACAAATTTTCTATCCTTATAGTAATCTATGAATACTTCCTATGGTGTGATTGGTGAGTTATTCTTTCGCACGAGCTCCCTCTTACGGTAAAATGTATGGTAAAATAGAGTACAGAAATTTATATGAACTACTCAAATAATAAACAAAGTCATATGTACCATAATAAATCATTGCTTAATAATAGACTTGAATCCTCTATTATGCTATCACCATTTTTGCATAGTTCTCCTTTTTTCTGCCTCTTGTATCGTCTTGTCACTTTACCACAACTCATAGCATCTTTGTCAAGTAGGGGATGGAACATCAATTATAAGATTATCTTCAAGGAGAGGTTGATTTGCATCAAAGTAAGGCTTAAAATACTTTCCCTTAACTTTAACTTCATTTTGATAGGCATTTAAAACTTTTTGGAGGATCTTGTTACAATTTTTCTTCATCAAGTGAGATGAGATGAATCCTTGAGTTTCTAAATGCTCGAAGGTGAACTTTTTATAAAAAATTAAATACATAAATAAGACATAAAATCATTTAAAATATAATTAAAATCATATTAAATAAGAAATACTACAAGTAGACCCTCTCAAATAGTATCAAAGATTTTTTCAGCATTATCCTCGTGCCACATCTCATATAGAGAAAGGTAATTATCTGACTTAACGTAGCATCCAACAATATGATCCAACTTTAAACCATTATTACTCATTGCTTTAAAGTCGGAAACATCTAGAGTCCATACCTCTCCATCTTGAGGCATGCAATGGTGTAAACACTACAATATATTATTTTTGTACATCTTGTATTATTTTTTTTATAAAATTATCAATATTGTTTTGATATTTATTGTTAAATATGTTACTATACATGCTATAAAAGAAAATGACAATTAGTATTGCTCAATAAAATTTAAGCTACTATTTGAGATTTATACAATAGAACAAGCATATATCATGAAGGGGATCAATACTTAGCATATTGAATAGAATAAATCTGTGTAACTCTTTTATATCATTGGTACTTGATACGAAGGGTGAAGATTTACTAATTATACTTATTATAATATCATCATTTAGATAAACAAAAATCTCTCAATTGGATAGATCCATCATATTATACAAGTCCAACATGTATTGACTCATTGAGCATATGAATGACCAAGTATACCATAATATAGAAAAAGAGATAAAATCATTTCTAATTTATAAAGAATTTTTGAAATTGCTTACTTAATGATTTAATCCTAACAATGTCAATAGCCTTCATATTCAACTCACAAAAAAAAGAGCACAACTCATTGAAGGCAACAATTTTATTGTTAAGAACATTTCAGAAAGAAATATTGCATCAACACATGACAATCATGGGTTTTCAAACCCACAATTATGTCATGGATTTTCAAATCCACAATTACATGCACATGAACTTGCACATTTTGAGGTATACCTGAAGGCATCACTCCTAAATAACTTGTTTCTTTGCAAAAGTAGAGAGAATCAATTTTTTTCATCTTTTGTTAGTTGGTATGTCGCACGCGGAAAGATCACCATATCAATTTCATCGAGTGTTGTCTGCACCTTATGTTGCATGGGTACACCCATAAGGGTGACATACCTGTATATGATACGTATCAGCTATGGGAACGTATATCGGTATATGATATGTACCGATACCACAAGCATCGTATCAGTACACTTTAACATGTACCCATATCAGGTATAGAATGGATCAAGCGACCCGTATGGATATGGTCTATCCAATCCAATTTTAATCTTTAAAGCCCTAATTTACAAGTTTGTGTGTTACTCTCTCTTTGCTCTGTTTAGTGTGTATTGCGTACCCTCTCTCTCTTTCAGACGACAAACAATGAGTAATAGTGGCGCAGGCTCCTTCATTCCCCCTTCTTCTTCAGTTCTCCACTAGCGTTCGTGAATGCCAAAAGAAGGTTATCTTCATTACTTACTTGATGCTATGGTTTAATGGGGAATTAACTTTCTAGAGTTAGGCAGGATTGGTCTCTGAATTAGTCTATTAGATTGTTTTGAAATCATTATAAATGTCGAATCTTGATGATTGAAACATAAAACATGGAGTTGCGAGATTGAAGTATTGGAACCCTGCTCATCTCTAAGTTTGTTTTATTAAGTTCTAGGACTTAAATGCTCTGAATATGCTTCTTAGAGCTTGTTTGGAATTGATTTTTATGTATTTTCCTTTATGGTTCATCCTATTTATTTTCAGAGCTTCTTAGTAATGTTTTTGTGGTGGATTATGGTTTGTCCTATTTATTCATAATGTTAATTGTTACGGCTCGTCCTACTTGTTATAGTAAGAAAAATTGTTATTGTCTAATATGCTTCTTTATCAAAATGTTTATTTTCATATGTCTAATATGCCTGCTAGTGGTAGTACTTCATCCACTTCTATAGCTAGTAAATTTTCATTTGGAAGACCAAAAAGGTTGCTTGCTTTGATCATATGTATCTTTGGTACAAGATAAAAAGATAGGAGGTGGAAATGAAAGTTGACTTTTAATTATTGTGGTTGAAGTTAGAAAGAGTTTTATTTTAGAGTAAAGTGTTATTTATTAAAAAAAAAGAAATGGCATAGTTATTTATTATGTTGTTACTAATTAATATCTTTTAGAGAAAAGATAAATTCATAAAGAAGCACATGAAAGAGTAAGATAAGTGCAAGTTTTCTTACCTACAATAGGTACAAGTTTTAATCCACCTACATGTGAATCATTTGATGGAAGTAAGATAAAAAAAGGTGGTGAAGGCAATTATCAAAAGCATTTAACAACGAAGGAATGGATCATTTGACATGTGAAATAGTAAGGTTATTTTATTTTAGAGGTTTGTCTTTTAATATATAAAAAAACCCTTACTATATCAGTGCATTCAAATATGTTTCTAACACCTTAATTTTGGGTTTTGTTTCACCTAATTACAATGCTATAAGAACTTCAATGTTGCAAAGAGAAAAAGCTCCACATATTGAGATTACTTTAGCCCATCAAAGACAGCATGGCCAAAAAAAAGGAAAGTGAAAGTATAGTGAGTGATAGTTGGACTGATGCACTATGAAGACCCGCTGATTAAGCTTCATGCTATTGCATCGGATTGGAACCTATGTTCTTGATAGGTTGATGATGGTTCTCAGTGAGTTTAAGGACAAACACTATATTACTGGCTAATTTGATTTTGTCCACCATTGATGAGGTTGGATCACAAAATGTGGTGCAAATCATTCTTGACCGATAATGCACTTTGTTTGGCAAGGTCGCTTGGAGCAATTGTTGAATCCATCCATCCTCGTATCTTTGGTCATAGGTAAGTGTGCTATGGCACACCTTGAATCTCGCTTGAAAAATATTTGTGCTCCTAAAAATAATCCAAATAATGAGAGTGTTTACGCTTCTAGCATGTCATTGGATGCTATTGTCATTGGGTTTAATTTATACCTTTTTCCACGTTAAAATTTTATCATGAATCATTCCATGAGGCTAGCCATGTATAATCAATTTGTGCATCTAAAGCTACTTTTCTATTGGCGAGAGACTAGATTTGCCTCAATATTGTAATGCTTAAAAGGTTTAGAACTATTAAGCATGGTCTCCAATCTATGGTCATTAGTGAAGAATGGTCTCACTATAGAGAAGATGTTCAAAAAATTTTGTACTTCTTGTGAAAGAAACAATTTTGAATGACCTTTGGTGGGATAAAGTTGATTATATTCTAAGCTTTACAAAGCCCATCTATGAAATGCTTCGTTTTTTGTGACACCGATAAGCCAAACCTTCATTTGATTTATGAAAATGGGATTGTATGATTGAGCAAGTGAAGCTAGCCATCTATCAACATGAGGAAAAGGAGTTGAATCAACATTCATCCTTCTATGAGAGTGGTGTATGACATCCTAATTTCTAGATGGAATAAAAGTTGCACACCTCTTCATTGCTTGGCTCATTCACTTAATCCTAGGTAATTTAATTAACTTTCAAGTTCCAAGTTCTTTTACTTTTCATCTAAGAGATGTACTTTGGTTTTTGTATTATAGTAATCACAATTTATATTTTTGTATAATAGGTATTATTGTAGACAATGGCTTGAAGAAGCTCCAAAAACGAGTCCAGGTGCACATAAGGACAGTGAGATTTGTATCAGGGGAGAAACAAATGCTGAAGGATTACTTTAAGTTCTCAAGAAGGCGAGCTTCGAGTTTGTAGTTAAATTCTCAAGTGGTGAAGAAGAAGCTTAGCCAATTTGATTGCTTGCAACCATAGGTGGGAGCTTGACACCAAAGGAATGGTGGGTCATGTATGGAGCTTCAATCCCAACTTCAAATGCCATTGCCTTGAAGCTCCTTTCACAACCTTCCTCTTCCTCTTGTTGTGAAAGGAATTGAGCACATATTCCTTTATAAAGATATTGTGTTTAGAATCTAAATTTTGATATGAAAGTTCTCAATGGTTCCCTTCCATCGATCTCCTTGAGTGACTTAGGGCAAGAATGGATGCCTCTTCCAGCAACACCGCCCAACCCATTCTCCAAAAAGAGGAGATAGAAAAGAAAAGGGAGCAGCCTCACATCAAGGAAACCCTAGAAGTTTCTCACGTTTTATAGACTTTACAAATAACACTCGTTCAAGTTTTTGAAAGAACGCATAATACTGCCTGCTTCACATGTCCTCATTTTCAGGTCAATTTTGGGTCGAAATTGGGTTAACCGAGCCAGGCATGACATATTCTCGTGTCGGTTTCCTGAATACACGAACCTGACCTGAATTAGGTGAGAATTTGACACGAAGACAGATTATTTGGATCATGATCGTGTCAGGTTCCCATGTCATGTCAAAAATTGCAGCCTCAAAGTTGTGTATCTGCCATGGAATGTGCTTACCCTAGAAATTCTTTAGATTACTTACTCTTTGTTCATCATCTTCTGACAGTTTTAGCCATGACACGGAGACAACATAAATACAAACTAAATTGAATTGAAGTGGCATAAAAGAATCGGAACCTCATTTGATTTGACACGAATACACATTGATAAGCCTGGCCAGAAAAATCAAGATGTGATCAATTGACGTGACACGAGACCTGTAAATAACACATTCTGGAAACCTCTCTATTGTGTACCCACGCAATATGAGAAAAAATATATCAAGTTGTGATTGAATCCACCTACTTTGAAATCCAGATACCAAACCACGATACAAACACGACTCAATACAAAAACATTGCCATTTTAACGTTTGTGTTTAACTTGATTATTAAATACATAGACCCATAAGACCTTAAATTGGAGTATGGACAGTTCTAAGGCCGCGAAAACCGTAACCCTCGAACTCAGTGTGAGAAATTTGTTGAAACACTTTTAAACATTGCTGTAGACTAGAACCAGCCTGGCGGTTCCAACCGGAATCGAACCAAGTACCAAAACTGACGCAACCAGGACCACTTGATTCAGCTCTGATTCCACCTTATATGGAGTCGGAACAGAGTCAGAACTCGAACCAATAGTTTCAAACCGCCGGTTCCTTTTTTTAACTTTAATTTAAAATAGTTTTATGATTTTCTCAGTTATGAGTGGTTCAGGACTCAAACCCAAACTAGAACCGAAATCATCTTAGTCCAATCCGCTTTAGGTTCATGGTACAAAGAAAACCAAAACTAACAGTTTGGAACAGTTTACTCGGAACCAGCCATGTCTACTGTGGACATCTTCCGGTGAGAGCGTGAAGAAACTCATAGGAAAGGCTATGTTCCTCCACCCAAAGATAAAGACTGGGATGCTCAGGTTTTCCAGGACCTCCTTTGACAATCAAGTCAGGTCATTGAGTTCCAGAAAATGGTGCTCGTATTTTGAGAAATAAAGAGCCATTGTGGGTAAGTATGAATGCTTTGCCTTTGGCAGAATACCCTCATGCTTATAACACACGAGGGTATTGAATAATCAAGATAACCAAAAACTTATGGATAGAAAGTTTTACTTATAGTTTAAACCTTGAGTAATGTATCTCAACCTAAAATATTTATTGAGATCCATCTTGATGACAATTGTTTTATCTCATGAGTTACGTGTTGCAAACCTTAAAAATTCCTTTTTTTCTTTTAAGAAATGCATATTTTTAAGGCATTGGGTTTCACTATGACCAATATGTATCAAAAAGAGCTGCTCTAACACAACATATGTAACCACATTTGCATGTATTATTGTCACACCCCAAGTTCATGGGCCCTGCCTTAGTCAACTCTCGCGTTCATCCATCTATTATGTGGTACCACAAGCCCACGGATTAATGCTAGGATTATCCAAATGTATACCACAAGTCCTACAAAATTCCATAATCAATAATCTTCAATGAAATTTACAGCTCAATACTTATATGTACACAGAATTATAAACTATGTCTTATATTGCCTATAAACTAATACAATACTTTATAAACTTATAAATTTCTCATTTTGTTTCATAGTTGTTTGTCTCACTAAGTCAACGTGAAAAATCTTAACCAAGACTTTATTCTAGAGTCTTAATCTTTAAAATAGTAATAATAAAGGAGTGAGCACTAATAAAACGTGTTCATTACAAAGATATACCCCTAATAAGGTTACGTACTAGAAGCATATACATTTAAAATATCAATGCATATTACAGTTATGAAAACAAGTAAATATAGTGGCAATTCATAATTCAGTAAACAAATCTATACGTTCATATCTATATATCTCAATACAAAACATATTCACACAAAAACACACACTTCTTAGTTTCTATAGTTATGGTTATATACTGTGCCAAAAACCAAGGTTACATGAGTCACCATAATCGGTCATTGAGTACACAATGTCACTCACATATACGGCTAGAGTGCTTAAAGCTTTCCCTTCACTCTCTCATTCGAACGTCCAAGGGTTTCATATCTCAACCGAATCTTATAGATTGTACATATGACCAATATTTTTGGCACAATTAAAGTTTTCAATCTTCTTTATTGTTCCATTTCACGAATCATATAAGCAAATCACAAGTTCCAACATAACTTCCACAAGTCTTTTATATTACAAACACTTGCATTTTCATCATCAACAACCAACGTACCTATACAACCACCATTATACACACGAACAATTGTTGTCAAACATGCATATGTAGAGACAATTTCTGACAAATAATATAAACAAGTTATTATTATCAAAGCAATAGCAAATCATATAAAACATGCACATCTTAAATATCTTAAGACAACTCCTAGATGGTTATACTGAGAAAGAATATCTTCAATATCAACCAGAGCAAAAATCCATATTCAAATCCATATAAAGATGCCATGATACACATGGGATATCACCAAGCCATCTCATTTAACAACTATATAGGCATAAAATCATATATTAAGATACAGCCCATTCAACAACACGACCAGCAGTTCAAACCTCTAGGAATTGGAGTCCAAACGACTTTGAAATCCCAAAACACTCTAATTAGATCCCACTAAAAACCATAGATCCAATCCTTTTCACTAAATCTATACTAATTTAGCCACTAATCAAACATAAAATATGATAGAAATATATCTTACTTAGTTAGGAGTTCAATGGTCCAAACCGTGCTCAAATCGGAGTTCAATGACTCCCAACCTTGAAAATAGTAAGATGGGTCCTCATATGGATCTTGATCCGAATCCGGTTCAGTAGAACTAGCTGGCTCAAGACGAAACCGGCCCCGATGCACTGGCCAGGCCAGTTCCATGGATACCTTGTTTTCCAATCTTGTTTATGGTGGTTCTAGGTAGTGGATGAGGTTGCTATAAAAATCAAAGTTACTCAACACTTTGAGCTCTACCTTATGGTGACTGGATCTTTGCCGGCGTCATGGAATCATCGATAAAACCATACAGGAGTAAACGGGCAGCAGATGGGATTAAGGGGAATTTTTTGGGACTGATTCCGGCTGTTACAGTTGACAGTTGTTGTCAAGACCAAAAGATTAGTTCGTCCCGATAAAATCTATAAATCATTTTCTGGTAGTTCTATTGGGTGGCCAGATGGCCGAAAAAACCGACGGGAACAAATAAATATAAAATGAGACCGACAAAATTTAATAGTTTCTTATAAAAGTTCTGGTCAATCACGGTCTAGGTATGGCTGAAATAGGCACTCTATGGATTTCCTCTTGGAAGCCTATGCAATAACACCCTCGCGGACCATGACCCCGTCCCCAAAAAAATAATAAATAAATAAAGATGTATAGCTTATAAGATTTACCACTGATTCTAGACATTCCACCACAAATCATCATGGCTCTTGAGCTCCTCTAGCGTATATGGTTAACGAGGAATGAAAGTTCTCTTCTTTATCCTTAAATATGTTGTCCACTGGCGGGGCTCCTTCTCGTGTTCCTGTGATGATCCCAACAACAGTTTTCTTTGGTTTTCTATTACGTAGCTCTAATGATACAGAAGAAGACAAAGAGCGAAAGTTTTCAGGTATGGTCTATGGTTTCAACACAACCTGGTTTTCACAAAGAGGATTTTCCTTTGATTTCATTATCTTTTGTGAGTGTGCACTGCTCTGTATTTATAAAGCAACGCTTGCTCAACCCTCTCGAATATCCATGATGGGCTTTCTGATTTCGAAGCCCTTATTTGGTCGGTTACAGAGCTCATCCATAATAGACCGGCAGTTACGGAGCGACTGTTACAAATTAACTCCATAACTACCTCCATAGGAAATGGCTGGATAGCCAATCCAGCCGTTCTTGTGAAATTATCGAGAATGATCATCTCAACTTTACATCTCCCACTTGGCCATTCAAGCCAAATGTTCCGACATACTGGTTTTCCTCTCACTTTTGTGGGGTTTTCCTAATAATGTCATTTTATGATTGTTATTGCAATCATTACCCATTGTGTGGTTTTTTACCTACATAACAATTAAAGATATCTTAAATTCATGTTTGTAATATGTTTTGATAAAAGATCTTCTGTTATACCTTTAGTCAAGGGTTCTGTCAACATATCTTGAGTTGGCATGTATGAGATGGATATTTCCTTTCTCATAACCATATCAAGAACATAGTGGTATTTCACCATTATATGCTTGCTTTTAGAGTTGTCAGATACACTCTTGATTAGAGTAATTATTGTATTGTTGTTACAATAAATGACAATCAGCTCATCGGTTATATCCAACTTTAAATCTTGTATGAAGCGGCTTATCCAAACGACACTTATTGCAACCATACAATAAGCTACATACTCAGCTTACTGTGTATGTACTGCTACACAACCGTGTTTCTTATATTCCCAAGAAACACCTCCACCTCCAAATAAAAATATTTGTCCTAAGGTTGATTTGTTATCGTCCAAAGTCAGTATCTAAGTATCCTACAACTTTTAGTTAATCTTCTTGAAAATATAATTTCAAGTCCTTTATTCTTTTAAGATATCTTAGAATCCTTTTAAGATGTCTTAGAATCCTTTTCACAGCTATCCAATGTTGTCATCTTATATTACTTTGATGTTTGCTTAAAAGACTAACAACAAAGCTGATATCAGGTCTTATACATAACATTGCATACATCAAGCTACCCACAGCTTGTGCATAAAGAACATTAGGATTATCGTCTCCTTCATCAAGACAATCAAACTTTCTTAGTTTTACCCCTTTTGCAACGGGTATAGAAGCAGACTTACATTCAACCATTTTACACTTCTTAAGGATATAATCAATATCTCTCTCCTGACTTAGGCATAGAAGATTAGATCTATATCTCGAGAAATCTTTATACCCATTATATAGGATGCTTCCCCATATCCTTCATTTCAAATCTTGAGTTTAACCATGACTTAGTTTTGACAATCATCTCATTGTCATTCTCAGTCAATAATATGTCATCTACATATAATGATAAGATGACAAAGTGGCTCCCACTATTCCAGATATATACACAGTGATCAAGCTCATTTGCCACAAACCCAAGTTCAACAATGGCATTTTGAAAAGTCAAATATCATTGGCGAAGTGACTGTTTCAGGCTATATAGGAATTTTTTCAACCTATATACTTTATCTTCTTGGCCTTCAACTATGTATCCTTTAGGCTACTGCATATATATGATTTCATCTAAATTTCCATTTAGAAAAATAGTTTTTACATCTAACTGATGTAAATCCAAATCATAATATGCAGATATCACCAGAATTATTCTTATAGATGCAAATTTCGTAACATGTGAATATGTCTCAACATAATTTATCCCCTCCTTTTGCGAAAATTCCTTTACAACCAACCTCGCTTTAAACTTGTCAATTGATCTATCAATTTTATATTTCTTTTTCAAAACGCATTTGCAACCTATGACTTTTCTTTCTTTTAGCAAATCAGCCAACTCCCAGACTTTGTTTTTCTCAATGAATTCTATTTTCTCATCCATGACTTTCTCTCAATTTGTTGCTTCAGATTAGTTAATAGCCTTATAATAAGTCAAGTTATGAGTCATCTCATCTAAATTTACCGAATTGTACACTTCTTGTGTAAGATAAGTGTGATAATCCTTTAAGTAGGACGTTGCGACCCTAGGCCTTTTACCTCCACTTAAAGTTTCGGTTGATTAAGGAAGATCTTCTATGGTTTCAAATGATGATTGATCTAAATTTACTAAACCGTCAACATATTTATCATTATTCTTGAGGATGTCATTCTTTGTATTTTCTAAGAATTCAATATATTTGCTCTCTATCAATAGATGATCCTTATGATAAAATTGATATCCTTTTGAGTCTTTAGGATATTTGATAAATATACATCTCAAAGACCTGTTGTCTAGCTTGTCTTTAGACTTACCAAGGATCTTCACATGAGCAATAGATCCCCACCTCCTAAGATGACCTAAGTTGGATTTTCTTCTAAACCACATCTTATATGGTGTAGTAAATATAACTTTACATAATACTCTATTGAGTATGTATATTGTTGTACTTACTGTTTATCTCCAAAATATCCTTGGTAGAAAAACATCTATTAACATTGACCTTGTCATGTTTAGTAAGGTCCTGTTATATCTTTCAACTACATTATTTTGCCGAGATATCTTAGACATTGTATTTTATTTTGAAATATCAAAGTCTTTGTAGAATTTCGAAAATTTTGCATAGGCGTATTCACCACCACTATCTGATCTTAAGACTTTCATTGTATGTTCTAGTTGATTTTCAACTTCTTGCTTATATTTTTTAAATACTTTAAGTGCCTCAAATTTATATGCTAAGATATATATATATATATATATATATATATATATATATATATATATATATATATCAAATAATCATCGATAAAGGTTATGAAATAGACCTTTTCTCGATGTGATCTTACTTTAAAGAGTCTACATAAATCAGTTTAAATAACCTCCAACAGGGTTATTGCCCTTGTTATCTCTTTAGAAAAAACTTTTTTCGTCATTTTTTCCTTTATATAGGCTTCGCACTTACTGAAAGTGTTTTACTCAAACTTTGGCAGTAAGTCAAAGTTGGATAATTTTCTCAACTTTTTCAAACTTATATGCCCTAGGTGTTTATGCCATGTATTCACATCAACAGTAAAGGCACAATCAATATAAGCAGAAGAACTTTCAATTTCATTGATATTCAGCTTGAATAATCCATGTTGTACATCAAATTCCTTGGAGAAAAATACTCTCCCATGCTTTCCCACAATTACTTTGCTAGGAACAAACCTGACCTTAAAATCCTTCTTCACTAAGGCAGGAACCGAAACCAGATTGTGCCTTATAGATGACACGATTAATACATGAGTTAGTACAATCGGTGTGCCTTATACATAAATTCTGAAGGACCCAATTTCAAGAACATCTGAGAAAGTGTTATTTTCTATGTATACTCGATGTTCTCCTGATTTATATTTCTTTAGATCCATTGGCCCTTCCTTGATCTTTGAGATGTGTCTCGTCACTCCTTAGTTAATCCATCGACTAATCACCGGATGTTCCATGTATAAGCATTTTGGTATCACGCAGATTATGTCATTCTTCTTCGATTGTTTGTATTATTGGTTGTTTCTACCATTTTTATTATTGTGGCAATCCCTCTTGTAGTATCCCATTTTTCCATAGTTGAAACACTTTATCAGAGAAGCACTTTCTTGTATTTTCTTAAATGATTGACCGCCCTTTTTGTTATTTTTACCAAACCTTTTGTTTGGTTTATTTCTTCTTTGGTTGGCTTTGGAGTTAGATCCTATCTCATCTTGCACCACTAGCAATTTCTCTTTTTTGCTTTTGTTCATGTGTTCA
The DNA here is from genome assembly GCA_036023115.1 of Brasenia schreberi. Lineage (NCBI taxonomy): Eukaryota > Viridiplantae > Streptophyta > Magnoliopsida > Nymphaeales > Cabombaceae > Brasenia > Brasenia schreberi. The sequence continues at coordinate 1,371,314 of JAYKKT010000038.1, forward strand.
TGTTCAATTGCTAGTTTGAGGGGTAATTCATAAATGTTTATTTTAGGCCCTAGTCTAAGGGCAGTAGTGTTCATGTTCCAGGATGGGAAATACTATTCAATATTGTAGATATTTGCATCAGTTATGGGATGAGTAATTTGGCTACAACTAAATCTCTTGTCATTATCAACATATAGTTCACATGTTCCAATACATTATCCCCTTCTTTTATTTTATACGAGTTATGCCTTTGTATTAGTAACTGACATGTAATTTAGCTGTAGTATCATATTTAGTTGTTATTGAGTCAAACAACTCTTTTGCGGTCTCATATTTTTTAAAGACCCTAATTAGATCATTAACATGACTATTCTTGCTATCATATCATCTCCTATAAATATTTTATACATTTCTTCTTATTATTTTGTGGCATCAGGAGGTAGCGGACACACTATTTCATTTAATACATACTCTACACCTTCAAGTATAAGAGCCAACGGGATTCTCCTCTTCCACGTTTGAAAATTTAAACTGTTTATTTTTTTTTATTTTTGTCAGTTCAGATATACATATTCTTGAATTCATTTTTATGTGTTTCACAAAATTAACAATTAGACGGTCTAGTAGAAAAACATAAACCAAGCAATAAGCAACATATAACAAATATTTAACTAACAGAATGCATAATATTCAACTACTGAATTGAAAATAACTCATGGTACTTAAAACCAATTTTATACAAGTTTTAAGTATCATTATTGAGTTTTTAATAACTTGATTCTATTATAGAATCAAACTCGAAATAAATCTGTAACTTTTCTCCAAAATTCTTGCCTTTGATAATTTCCCCAAACAAGAAGGGTAAACCAATAAATTTTATCTATTTGTCCGATTTTGTAATTTTCTAAAAAGTCCAGAGATAAAATAGTAAACTTGATATATGTTTTTTTTGTAAAATTCGTCACTGATTGAGGGTAAAAAAACAAGGGCAACCTTATCTTTTAGCATAGTCGTATAATTGTGATCCTTTTATTGTGTAAGGGCAGAAAGGTAATTCAACCTCAAGGTATTCAATAATTTATATAAACAACCAGAGGGAAATACAATCTATTCACCCATTTGAGGGTAAAATTGTCTTTTAATCTAAAATATTTGGATATTTTCATAATTTTACCTTGTGAAAACTTATAGTTTCTGAAACTGAATAGAGGCAAAACGTATTTTTTAGTCCACTATGCGAGGCAGTTTTGAAGAAACCATCGGTAGTTTTTCAGAACTAAGGGCGATTTTGGAAAATCACTGGTTTTCTCTCACGGTTTTCTAAAACTACTGGGTGGTTTCTCAGTGAATATGAAAGGGAAGAGAGAGAGATAGACAGAGAGAGTGTGTGTTGTGCGGGAGACTCCCGCCTCTCCTCCGCCTGGCCTGGGCTTTCCCTCCTATTGGCTTGTGCTCTCCCTCTGGCTGGCTTGGGTTCTCTCTCTGGATGGCCTGGTTTTCCCTTCACCTGGCTGGAGTTTTTCCCTTCGACTGGCTTGGGTTTTCACTTCGATTGACTTGGGTTCTCTCTTTTTCCGGTTTGGTCTGTTTTCTTTTACCTCGACCATTTGGCCTATTTTATTTTTTGGTTGTTTCATGCCACAAACTGTGGTTTGCTCTGGCAAAAAGAGGGTGTTTCTTTCTTAGATTCTTCTTCTTCTTCTATGTATTTTTTTCTTTTCCTTTATGTACAACACTAACTGCCTACCTTTTTTGCAGAAAGAATGAGGCCTTGATACCAATGTTGCCTACCCGCGGGGCTACTTCTAGCATTCCTACGATGATCCCAACAATAGCTTTCTCCGATTTCCTATTGCGCAGCTCCAATGATACAAAAGAAGATGAAGAGCGGAAGTTTTCAGGTATGGTTTACGGTTTCCACACAACCAATTTTTCACAAAGAGTTTTTCTTTTATTTCACTATCTTTTGTGAGTGATCGTTGCTCTGTATTTATAAAGCAACGCTTGCTCCACCCTCCCAGATATCCAGGTTGGGCTTTATGATTTCGGAGCCCTTATTTGACCGATTACAACGCTCATCCGTAACAGATCGATTGTTACGAATTAGCTCTGTAACCGCCTCCACAGGAATCGACTGGATTGCCAATCCAACCATTCCTGTGAAATTACCAAGAATGGCCATCTCAACTTTACAAAACATGCATTGTAGCTTCCAAATCGAGTATGGTGGAACTTACTAGATTTCTAACTTTGGGTCTTCATCATTCGCTTGTGAATTGCTCGATTTGATATCGAATTGAATCCTTTGATGTTTTTCTTGCCTCTTGAGCATAATATCCAAAAGTTCAAGATATTTTGCACTTCTTATGAATTTTTAAATTATTTTATTTTTCGAAGCAATTTCAACTAATTTTTTTCTTAAAGAAAAATTCAAGTGTTTATAGCATATTCCTAAACATTTTCCTTCTTTACACAATCACTTAAGAAAAATATTATTAAAAAAAGGCAGAAATGATTTCCTCTCCAATATTATCGCCTCTACCGAATGGCATTTACATACCAAGAAATGCATAAGTCGGACTCGATGCGGTTATGTGTACTATAACAAGCATGGTGATATCCACGCCTTTTGACGGGCAGCAAATGGATACTCTCAATTTAATTTGTGCTACTTGGCAAGGAAAGACTCCCGTAGTGGGAACCAAACTGAGAAAAATAGCAAACTTCACTTTGTGCTTCTAATGGTCTTCCTCCATTGATCACATTAGACATGGCCGATTCTGAAGTGGCCTGGCACCCAATTTGGTTCTAATTCCAGCTTTTGTGGAACCAGAATTATGTTAGAATTGTCGGATCTTGGGGGGACCCACTTTGACGGTTTCATAATTTTTTAACATTCAAATTTTCTTAATATTTTTCTGGTTTTGGATGGTTTAGGAGCTAAACCTGAACCGAAACCAATGGTTCCAAACTGGCAACAAAACCAACCTGTTTGAAACTGCTGATTATTGTTTACTTGAAACTGGCCATGTCTAGCTCACATTATGACCATGTTTTCCCAAGCAAATTATCATATATTTCCATTGGAAAATGAAAGATAAAAAAGTCTACTTATTTTGCATCTGAAGCTAAGTTGTTGGTGTGTTAAAATTGAAGGTAGAGTGTTCTCAAGAAGGATATGGTGGTACTCTTGCAAGGTGGAAGGTTACAAGAAGTTTTTCTGTCTTAATTGTCATTGTGTAATGTATGATTTCACGTTTTCACTTTGAAAGACCCCCTTTATGTTGTTCCACTGTATTTGCTTCTTCATGAAGTTTCGACCTTTGTAGGGGAAAAGGACACCGATTACATCAAGCAACATTAACCAATGCAAAAACTAATCAAGATAACTCATCCAAACTTCCTTCAGTTGGTCAATGAAATATCATTGATTGGGTTAGACCTGACCAAGCAAGTGCCTACGTGATTAATCAATGATTCGATTCGTATTCACTTCGATAATTGTTGGAAATGGATCATTCACATAGAGTCTATCTGCATTTAGCTATCTCCCAAAATCTTAAATGTACTCTGTTGACAAGCAAAAACAGAAAGAGGTTTTGTGCTAAGACAGCCAAATTAAAATCATACCATGTTATATTTTATCTGAGGAATATGATGACATCACTGCTGAGAGGGATGCTAGAACCATGTGTTACCAGAGAGGACATGGGCTGAAATAGATAGTAAGAGTAGAATTCAAAAGAGAAGGTGGAGTGGGTTAACGGTTACGCTCAGACGGATTTTCCAGGGAAGACTTTTTCACTCGATTTTCTATATTCTCGAGTTTTCATTCATTTCCTTTATTGTAATCACTATAATATTTATAGAAAAAGATTTCTATAAATTTTCAACTTCGTCCTCCTTGTCTTTCATCTTCTGAGTTTTCTATTACAAGTTTTATCCTTATCTTTATCGTATATGTTTCATCTATAACATATACGTTTTGTCTGTAACGTATACGTTTATCTCTAATGTGTCCATGAAAACAGAAAGATAGTTTGTCTTTCGTTTTCATGGATTTATTGTCGAGAATGGCCAAATCTACGGAGTTACATCTCCCACTTTGTCATTTGAACCGAGGTTTATGACACACTTGTTTTACATCCCACTTTTATGGATTTTCCCAAGTCATGCCAATTATGATTATAAATGTAATTGCAATCGATACCTGTTGTGTGGTTTTTTGTATACAATACATTCTTACCTACACAACAATCATCATTGTATAAATTAATACACTTTAAATAAATCTCAAACCCATTTTTAAACATGCTTTGAGAAAATATCCTCTATTATCCCTTTTGTCAAGGGGTCTGTCAACATATCATTAGTTGTCATATATAATATAGATGTTTCATTTCTATTAACCATACAATAGGTGTAGAAGTCGGCTTGCATTCACCCATCTTAAACTTCTAGAGGATATAGTTTATATCTCTCTCTAAACTTAGCATAAGAGTTTAGATTCTCTATCTCGAGAAATCTTTATTCCCAGAATATAGGATGCATCTCTCATATCCTTCATTTCGAACTTTGAGTTTAACCATGACTTGGTTTTGACAATCTATCTCATTATCATTTATAGTCAACAATATGTCATCTACATATAACAATAGTATGACAAAGTGGCTCCCACTGTTCCAAACATATACATAATGGTCAAGCTCATTAGCCATAAATCTAAGTTCAATTATGACATTTTGAAAAGTAAAATACGATTGGCGAGGTAACCGTCTAAGGCTATATAGAGATTTTTTCAACCTATATACTTTATGCTCTTGGCATTAACTCTGTGTCCTTCTGGTTGTTAAATATATATAATTTCATCTAAATCTCTATTTAGAAAATTAATTTTTACATATAACTAATGTAAATCTAAATCATAATATGTTGAGATTGCCAGGATTATCCTTATAGATGCAAATTTCATAATAGGAGAATATGTTTTAACATAATATATTCCTTTTTTTACAAAAATCCCTTTGCAACCAACCTCACCTTAAACTTATCGATTGACCCAACTTTATATTTCTTTTTCAGATCTCAAGAACCTATTGTCTAGCTTATCCTTAGATTGATTAAGGATCTTCACATATGTAACTGATAACCACCTCCTAAGATGACCTAGATTTAGTTTTATTCTAAATCATATCTCATATGGTGTAGAGAATACAACCTTACATGAAACTCTATTTAGTATATACATGATTGTACTTACCACTTCTCCCAAAATACCATTGGTAGAGAAACATCTATCAACATAGACCTTGTCATATTCAATAGGGTCCTGTTATATCTCTTCCCTATACCATTCTGTTGAGTTGTTCTAGGCATTATATTTTGTTTTGCAATACCAAAGTCTTTGTAGAATTCTAAAAATTCTTTAGAGGTGTGCTCTCTACCTCTTTCCGATCTCAATACCTTCATTGTATGCTCCAATTGATTCTCAATTTCTTGCTTATATTCTTTGAATAATTCAAGTGCCTTAGATTTATGTACTAAGATATATATATATGTACAACTCGAGTAATCATCGATAAATGTTATAAAATAAACCTTTTCTTGATTAAATCTTACCCTGATTGGTATCTAATAGGGTTGTTACCCTAATTATTTCTTTGAAAAATAATTTTCTTGTCATTTTCTCTTGTATACAGGCTTTGCACTTGTTAAAAGTATTTTCCTGAAATTCATGCAATAAGTCAAAGTTGTATAATTACCTCAATTTTTCTAGACTTATGTACCCTAGGTATTTATGTCATACATTCACGTCGAGATTTAAGGCACAATCAATATAAGCAAAAGAATCAATATTCTCATTAGTATTATGTTTGAACAATCCTTGTTCAACATCAAACAATCCAAAAAAAACATCCTACCATGCTTCCATATAAGTACCTAGTAAGAGACAAGCCTAACTTCAAAACCTTCCTTTACCAACATAGGGACTGAAACTAAATTGTGCCTTATGAATGACATAATTAATACATCAGTCAGTACAACTGATGTGTCTTGTATATGTATTCTAAATGATCCGACCCAAAGAATATTTGAGAAAGTGTTATTTCTCCTATATACTTGATGTTCTTTTGGTTTATATTTCTTTATATTCATAGTCTTTCTTACTCTTTGAGATATGTCTCGTTGATCCTTAATCAATCCACCAACCAGTTACAGGGTAGTTCATATAAAAATAATTTGAAACCTAACAGATTATATCATGCTTCTTTAATTGACCACATTGTTGGGTGTTTTCACCATTAGTTTTCTTGTTGGAGTAATCTCTCTTGTAGTATCTTATTTTTCTACCATTGAAGCACTTGATCAAAGAAGCGGTTTCTTACAATTTCTAAAAAGGTTGACCGCTTTTTTGTAATTTTTACCAAACTTTTTGTTTGGTTTATTCTTTTTCTTGTTTGGTTTGGAGCTTGACCTTATCTCATCTTGAGCTACTAGTAATTTGTCTTTATTTTTTTCATATATTCTTGTTTAATTGTTGATTTAAGGGGTAATTCAGAAAGGATTGTTTCAACTTCTAATCTAAGGACAATGTCAAGCATGTTCCATAAAGGAGAAAGACTATTTAGGATAATGAATATTTGCATTGCTCTGGGATGACCGATTTTGCTACAGCTAAGTCTCTTGCCATTACCAACATCTAGTTCACATGTTCTACTATATTATGTTTTTTTTCATTTTATAAGAATTATATTTTTGTAGTAGTAATTAAACATATAACTTTAATCTAGTATCATACTTAGTTGTTATTCAATCAAACAACTCTTTAGTGGTCTTATATTCTTAGAAAACCCTAATGAGGTTATCTTCCATATATTTAAGCATTATGGTTATTGTTATTGTGTCATCTTTAAGTAATATTTTATACATTTTTTTTTCTTCTTTTGTTACATAGAGAGTAGGGGTGGAATTGTTTCCCTTGATATATAGTCTATATCTTTTAGTATAAGTGTCAATGGGATATTTTTCATGTATAAAAATTTAGACCCTTTAGTTTTTCTATTTTTACCAATTTCGATACACAAATTCTAGAGTTTATTTTTAATTGTTTGACAAAAATATCAATAAGACAGTGTAAAAGGAAAACATTCAACATGCAATACATATATAAGACAACTAATAGCCAACCATCATAATGCAATTTACAAAATATTTACGTACTAAACTGAAAATAACTCTGAGTACTATAAAGTAATTTCAAATAATTCTTAGGTACCATTTTGAAAATATTCTTAACCTAATTATGTTATTTTAAAACCAATCTAGGGACAAATCTATAATTTTTTCTTATTTTCACCCATTGTAATTTTCTTAAAGTTTTAGGGCTAAACAAATAATTTTATGTATATGTCCTATTTGGTAATTTTCCAAAAGGAATAAGGATAGAACAACAAAATTATGCGTGGTTTTTTAGAAAATTTTGAAATTGGTTGGGGAAAAACAATAATTTTACCCCTTAGTCTTAAATTATAATTTTGCCTAAAGAGAGATGACAAAATTGTCTTTTGACTTAGTAGAAAATATGTGAATATCCACACATTCAAGGGCAACTATGTAATTCAATTGGTAGTCCATTAAGGTAAAACACGCCTTTTTACTTTAAAACAATCTAGACTTTTTAGTAAATTTGACCAGTGATAGTTTTATAGTTTTATAGAATGGCTAAGGGTAAAACAACCTTTTCAATCCATTGTCGAAGAAGATTTCCTTGAAACCGCGATGGAGGTAGTTTTCACTTACAGTTTTTGGGGAAACAATGATTTTGTGCCGCGATTTTGATGAAAAACTTCTGGTGTCTTCCCTCTACTCCCTTCTTCTTTCTTTTTTTTACTTGGTTATTTTGTACCTGTTTTTATAGGTTCCGGTAGAACCTTAGACCCTAATACCACTGAAGGAACTTCGTCTTTGCAGGTTCCTTGTCGACGTCTTCAATGATGTAGTAGAATGAAAGAAGGACCAAAACAGTTACTAACAACATAATTCAAAAGAAGGTGAAGGAGTGGATTAACGGTTACCATGAGACAAATTTTTCAGGAAAGACTTTTCTCTCGATTTTTTATATTCTCGAGGGTGAAATGTGTAGAGATCGAGAAAGCACACCAACGGCGAAAGCACTCTACCGAGTCGAGCACTAACACCGAGAAACAAAAGCTGTGGGAGCGAATAAGAGATACCCTAATAGTCTGGCCAAGTAAACGATGGATACTAGGCAACTATGTGCGTATCGAGCCGTGCAATGTTGTAGCTAACGCATTAAGTATCCCGCTGGGAGTACGTTCGCAAGAATGAAACTCAAAGGAATTGACTAGTGGATGCCGCACAAGCATGGAGCATGTGGTTTAATTGTTTTTCTTGCATAACACACAACAAAGTGTATTTTCTACACTTATAGACTAGCGTATCTAAAATCTATGTGGGTTACATGTTTAGTAAACAGTTCTTCTGAGATACTTTTTGTTAAGGGGTCAGCCAACATACCGGTGGTTGGCATGTAACATATAGTTATTTCATTTCTTTTGAGTATATCATGAACATAATGATATTTAACCATTATATGATTGCTTCTTGAGCTATCAGCTCCACTCTTAATAAGAGTAATTGTTGCATTGTTGTCACAATAACAACTCGCTCGTTCATTATGTTCAACTTCAAATCACGTATGAAGTTGCTTATCCAAACAACACTCATAGCAGCCATATTGCAAGCAACATACTTAGCTTCTTATTCATGCAACGCTACACAATCTTGTTTCTTGCAGGTCCAAGAAACCACACTACCTCCAAACAAAAATATTTGACTAGAGGTTGATTTGTTGTCATCTTTATTTCCATCAAAGTCAACATCTAAGTATCCTATCACTTTCAGTTTATCTGCTTGAAAGCAAAGTTTTAATTCTTTTGTTCCTTTTAGATATCTTAGAACCCTTCACAACTATCCGATGTTGTCATCCAGGACTATTTTGATATCTGCTCACAAGACCAACAACAAAACTAATATCAAGTCTTGTACACAATATAATATACATCAGGCTATTCATAGTCTGTGCATAAAGAACATTAGGCTTATCGTCTCCTTCATCGGGACAATCAACCTTACTTAATTTGACCCCTTTCGCAACAAGTGTAGATGCAATATTTCATTCACCCATTTTAAACTTCTTCAGAATATAATCAATATATCTCTCCTAACTTAGGCATAGAAGTTTAGATTCTCTATCTTGAGAAATCTTTTATACTCAAGATATAGGATGTTTCCCCATATCCTTCATTTCAAACCTAAGTTTAACTATGACTTGGTTTTGACAATCATCTAATTGTCATTCTCAATCAATAATATGTCATCTGCGTATAATGATAAGATGACAAAGTGGGTCCCACTATTCAAGACATATACACAGTGATCAAGTTCATTAGCCATAAACCCAAGTTCAATAATGGCATTTTGAAAAGTCAAATACCATTGACGAGGTGACTGTTTAAGGCAATATAGGGATTTTTTTAACCTATATAATTTATCTTCTTGGCGTTCAATTATATATCCTTCGAGTTGATTCATATATATGATTTCATCTAAATCTCAATTTAGAAAAACAGTTTTTACATCTAGTTGATATTGCTAGGATTATTCTTATGTATGCAAATTTCACAATAGGGCAATATGTTTCAACATAATCTATCCCCACTTTCTGCGAAAAACCCTTTGCAATCAACCTTGCTTTAAACTTGTCGATTGTTCTATTGACTCCATATTTCTTTTTGAGAACCCATTTACAACATATAACTTTTGGAAAATTAACCAATTCTCAAACTTAGTTTTTCTCAATAGATTCAATTTTTTCATCCATGGTTTTTCTATTATGAAGATTTAGATGAGTCAATAGTGTGTTGATATATCAAATTATCAGTCAGCTCATCTAAATCTATCGAATTACACACTTTCTCTCTAAGATAAGTGTGATAATCATTTAAGTAAGATAGTGTGACCCTAGGTCTTTTGTGTACACTTAAAGTTTCAGTTTGATCAAGAAGATCATCTATGGGTTTAAATGATGATTGATCTAGATTTACTAGATCATCAGCATGCTCATCACTATTTTCAAGAATGTCATTCTTAGTATCTTCTAAGAATTAAGCATCTCTACTCTCTATCAATCCATAATCCTTATTATAAAACTAATATCTTTTAGGATATCCGATAAATATATATCTTAAGGACCTAGTATCTAGCTTGTCTCTAAATTGATCATAGATGTTCACATGAGCAACATATCAACACCTCTTGAGATGACATAGGTTTGGTTTTCTTCTAAATCACATCTCATATGGTGTAAGAATATAACTTTACATGGAACTCTATTGAGTTTATATAGAGTTGTACTGACTATTTTTATCCAAAATACCCTTAATAGAGAAGCATCTATTAACATAGACCTTATTATATTCAATAGGATCCTGCTATATATCTCTTCTATACCATTCTGTTGAAGTGTCCTATGCATTGTATTTTATTTTGCAATACCAAAGCCTTTGTAGAATTCTAAAGATTCTGTAGAGGTATGTTGTCTACCTCTATCTGAACTAAGACCTTGATTGTATGCCTTAATTGGTTCTCAACTTTCTACTTATATTCGTTGAATGCTTCAAGTGCCTTAGATTTATATGCTAAGAGATATATATGTATATATCTCGAGTAATCATCTATAACGGTTATAAAATAAACCTTTTCTTGATGTAATATTACTCTAAAAGGTCCACATAAATGAGTATGAATAATCTTTAGTAGGGTTGTTGCCCTAGTCATTTTTCCTTGTATATAGGTATCACACTTATTAAAAAGTTTTTTCATGAAAATTAGGCAGTAAGTTAAAGTTGGTTAATTTTCTCAACTTCTTTAAACTTATATGACACAATCTTTTATGTCATACATTCACATCAATCACATAGACACTATCAATATAAGTAGAAGAAGAACCTTTATTTTCATTTATGTTGAGTTTGACAATTCATGCTGAGGATCAAATAAACTAGAAAAAGCTATTATGCCATGCTTTCCCACAATGACTTTGCTAGGAACAAACATAACCTCAAACTCTTTCTTTACTAAGGTAGGGACCGATAAAAGATTACATCTAATAGTGGACACAATTAATATATGAGTAAGTATAATCGGTATGCCTTGTACAAAAATCCTAAAGGACCCAACCCCAAGAACATAAAAAAATGTATTATATATAACCGATGATCGCCAGACTTATTTTTCTTTAGATTCATTGCCCTTTTTGCTCTTTGAAATATGTCGGGATTCTCTAAAGTCGATCCACCAACCAGTCATCGGACGGTCCATATAGAGACACTAAAAATGATGCAAATTATGTTATGTTTCTTTGTTGGGTTATATCATTGATTGTTTACAACATTGTTCTTCTTGTTTCAGCAGTCCTTTTTGTAATGTCACATCTTGCCAAAGTTGAAGCATTTTACCTAAAAAGTGAATTCCTGTGATTTTATAAAGTTCTACTACTTTGCCTTTTATTCTTACCAAATTTTTTATTTGGTTTTCTTTTATCCTAGTTGTTTTTGGAGCTACACCCTAAGTCATCTTGAGCAACTAACAACCTTTTCTTTTTGTTTTTCTTCATATGTTCTTCTTGAATTGTTAGTTCTAATGGGAGTTCTGAAAGGGTAAAATCTGATCCAAGTCTAAGTATTGTGGTTACCATGTTGTAGGAATGGGGTAGACTGTTTAGAATCGTGGATATTTGCATTGGTTTAGAATCATTGATTTTGCTACAACTAAATCTCTAGATATTACCAACATTTGGTTAACATGTTCAACTACATTATCACCTTCTTTTATTTTATAAGAATTGTATTTTTGAAAGAGTAGTTGTACATGCAACTTACCCGACCCCGTCTAGTTTGGGAAAAGTCTTAGTTGTTGTTATAGTTGTACATGCAACTTAGTTGTAGTATCATATTTTGTGGTCAGGGAATCAAATCATTCTTTAGCAGTCTCATATTCCCCAAAGACCTTAACAAAGTCATCTTGCATGTAGCTTAACATTATGGTCCTACCTATAGTATCATCGTTTAGAAATGTCTTATACTTTTCTTTTTTTCATCTGTTCCAACTAGAGTAGGGGTAATACAGTTTCTCTAAGTACATAATCAACTCCATATAAAGTTAAGGCCAGTGAGATTCTCCTCTTCTAAGTTTGAAAATTTATACCATTTAACTTTTTCATCTTTGCCAATTCAAACACACAAATTCTAGAAGTTTCAGCAGAGATAGTAAGTAGAGAGTTTGTACATTTTTAGATAGAAAACATAAAGCATGCATCAAATGAATTGACATAAGACATTTCATAAAGAATCAATAATAAAAAATAGTTAGCCACCTAAATGCAATATCCATAAATTCTAAGTACTAAACTATAAAACTATAGGTACCTCTCTAGAAATATTATAAACTAGGGAGTAAATATTTTTAGGCACTCTACTACAGTTCATTTAACTTATAGTTATCTCTTTGGAAATATTATAAAAATCAAGACTAAACAAGAAAAAGATTATTCTCGGTATTTCTCAGAAAGTATAGGGTAAACTTTTACTTTTCTCAGGTGGCATAAAGGATAATCTGTAAAATTGAGAGGGTTATATCCATAAAATACTTGAATTCTGGGTTCTGTAATTCCGTAAAATGACCAAGGACAAATCAATAAAACTACATAGGTTTTTTGTAGTTTTATGAACTATTAGAGGGTAGAAAAGACTTTCTCTCATATAAGGGTACATCAGTCTTTTCATATCAAAATATCTAAAAAATTTAGTAATTTTGATCCACGATATTTTATAGTTTGGGTTTTTGTATAAGGGCAAAAGGGTAACTTCACCTACAAAACTGGCGGATTTGTTGCTCGCGGTTTTGTAGAAACCTGGGGATATAAAAATGGAGAAGAGAGAGACCGTGAAGAGAGAGAGTCTGAGAGAAAGGCGAAAGGCCATTGGCGGTTGTCTGCTGCTGAACTGGCCTAGCCTTCGCCTCTCCTCTTGTTTCGCTTATAGGGCTATGTTCCCCCTATTCTTCTTGCCTAGCCTTTGTTCCTCCCATTCTTCTTGCCTGGCCTCTGTTCCTCCCATTCTTTCTCTTCAGTTTTTGCAAAGAGGAAGAGAAACAAATAGAAAGAGAAGAGGAGGCCACTAGCGGTTCTTCTCCATTGGTTTGACCTTTTCTCACTCTTCTTCTTTCTCTTCGCCTGTCCTCTATAGCATTCAGGTCGTCTGCATATTTCCAGGCCTATGACTTACTTAAGGCCGCCTTCGATGGGCAACTTTTAGCTGTCGTCTGCCTCAATACCACTTCTTACACTACTTTCTTCTTTTTCATTTTCCTTTTCTCTCTCCTTTTTTTATTTGTAAAAACTTATGCCAAATTTTTTTTCCACCATTGTTAATACTTTTCTCTCACTATTTTCCTTTTATAGAATCTCGTACCTGCTATGGAGTCGTTAAGGGCTTCAAAGGAGGCTCTGGTACCATATTTTGGAAACGGCAACATCTAATGGAGCTGACCCCATTCTCTATTTTGTACTTTTCACTCATTCTCTTTGTTTCTCTGTTCTGAATATTGTATTGTAGCAGTAGCAATAAGCCTGTAAATGAAATAGGAAAAAAGGAGAAAGATAGATGGACAAGGTTACCCGCAAAGGGTTTTGTCAAGAAGAAAATCAATCGTGTATGTGTATCACTGTATCCTTCTTTTGTAATATATACATGGCTTTTTCATCTTCCGAGTTTTTCTCCCTTTGCTTTCCTTTTTAACATCCATTCCTTTTCTTCTGAGAGATCTTTAAGACCATTTGAAAAAAGTAAAAATCAGTTTTGTATAATGGTTACATTTTTCAAAAGCAACTCATGAAATCTGGGAAGAGATTCCTTTTTCCTGCATTTCATGGTTGACGTTAGCATTGGGGCCGATAGTGGCCACCAATTACTTACAAAGAGACCTTATCGGGCTTGACATGTCGCGATCCTCTTGAAAGAGAGTTGTGCCTTTGGGAACATGGACACACGTGAGGCATGACTGTCATCAACTCATGTCATAAGGTGTTGGGTTAAGTTCCGCAACAAGCAAAATAGTAATACATGTTTGATCTTCTCCTTGCTCTTGACATCTATATTAGCCTCATAAACTCTCACTAGGGGAGCTGAGTGACAGTAATACATCAACAAGGAACTGGGTTACAGTAATTCCCATAGTGATAGTTCATGAGAATGATATGTTGGATGGAAGTAGCAAGCAGAAGATCAACTATGGAATCACAGTACATCATTTATTTCTGGATCTGTGAAGGGCCTTAACAAGGATGAATCTAGCCATTGGGAAGAAAATCATGAGGACGAGTCATTTTATTTGGCAGCAGGTGCGGTCTATGGAGAGAGGGGGTAGCGACTTCAATAAATACTGACAGAGAAGGCTTTGCATTTGTAAGAGAGGAAGAGGGAGGAAGCAGATCAAGTGCATTTATTTTGCTTAGCGCAGTAGGTCAAGAGCAATTATCATGCATTCCATGACTATCTTGCTTTCTGCTTCTATGATCAGGTATATTTAAAATACATGCATGTATATACGATATTTGAAAGCAAAGATGGGACTCACTTTTGAGGCATGTAGATAACTTTCTTAAACCAACCTTGGTTAGCGAGTTGAAATTCGGGGTGGTAAATCGAGTCAAGCGTTTGGGTCTTTCAACTTCGGGTAAAACATGTTGACCATGAATCAACCCATTTTTCGGGGGGTCATTATAAAGAACCCAGACCCGAACTAACTTGGTTTGAGTAAATCTACCTTGTTTGATTAAGAGAGAGTTCTTACATAAAATAACTTTTCAAATATTTTTTAAAAATAAGAAAAAAATGTCATTCATTAGGGACAAGGCGAAAACTCAATGGATACTGATGCGAATATTTGATAAATCACAATGATCTAAAATTTTTCATAAAACTTATAAATTTAGCATACATCAAATATCAATAAAAGCATCTACAATAAGTGAAAGTGTGGATGTTGAAGAAGTCGTACAAACATCTTTTAGTTGTGTGGTTTTCATAATTTTCAATGGGAGCCAATATCAAACTTCATCAAGTCTTTTACCATGAGATGTAAACTTTTGAGCATCAATGCATAAGATCCAAATAAATTTTTGAAGTGCTTTGAGAAAGATCATAGGAAAGAACAACCTTTAGTGTTTCCTTGTAGAACACTACCTAGATGACCCCAACCAATGCCGGAAAAGAAGGGTGTTACTGTACATACAACATGAATTACTAAACATAAACCCTTATTTCTATTTGTTCTCAAAATACTCTTTGTATTTCCTCTAGCATTTTCTCTAACCTCAATAGCTCAATAGCACAAGATCATCTTCGCACACTTGGCATTCTCTCGATCTTGGAGTGTACATCATTCAGTCTACCTATAAATGTACGGGTTTCCAAATACAAAGATAGAGAGTGATTAAGCATACCATTAACTATAGTTGGTCTGTATAAACCATTAGTCACTCTTCCCTGTAAGTAAGAATGGGTATTTCACCTTCGGCCCAACAACGGCTTTGAACGCTCACTTTTGTTGCTTTTGTATTCACTAATTCTTTCACATCGAAGCTTCTCATACATTTACTTTTTTATTGAAAAATGATGATAATAATGTTGTGATTCCTTCCAACATCTCTTACCGACTAAACCATGTCGTCTCAACTACAAAATACTTCATATGTAGTAAACACAAACACATAATCAAATCATCACCCTCACAATAAAAAAATACATCATCATCCAACCAATCAACAAATGAGTCATTGGGTTCACTTTCATCAATTTTAATATCATCATTTTCTAAAGTCTACTATACGACAATAGATACTTTCAATGTTTCTTTGATATCCTACATATTAAAGAATAACAATATCAACATAATAAAAATATAGAAATTGGAACCTATGTATGGAGATATGAGTGTTTTACTGAGACTTTATCTTAGTTACAGATATTGTCCAAGTTTCCAGAAAAGCATTTGGTTAGTAGCATTTCTTAAGTTTTTTATTTGATCATCCAAATACCCAAAATAAAAATTAATTTTTTTTTATAAAACTTCATATCTAGTTCTCACTCAGGTAAAATTTTTAGGATTTTTGGATCCCCACAAGGCAGCTAAAAAAATATAAACTCCCATATTATATAATAGAACCAATTCTATTTTCACATAACTAAATCTGGTTTGGCCAAGCGAAATTGATGCCCTTTTGAAAAGAAAGTTTTGAGTTGAAATTGTTTTGAGAAAACTTCGGATTCTGAAATCATTCTTCCTAAGTGTGTAGGCCGACCCTTAAGCGTCGGTTCAAGAAGGCTTATGTTGATAAGAACCTACTTTCGCACCGAAGCCATGCATAAGCTAGAGTTGCCTCAGCATGCCCACAAGAAAGTTTGCTCTCACTATGAGAAGGTAGTCAAGCTTGAAAAATGTATGCATAAAACTCTCCCCCAAAACTCCCTACTCGATCCTCCCCTTCTTAGTGTAGGATTGGTAAATCATTCACATGCATTTCATGCATCAAATCACGCTCATGTACCCACAAAATGTACCAAAAGATGTGGATTTCCATGGTGCACTGAAAGTCTCGCACCAATAAAAAGAATTTCAGTATGAAAAACAAAATAAAAATAAAATTCAAGACTTGGTAGCCATGGTTACTCCTAAGGCATACATTGATATCCTAAGTATACCTAATCCTACCATGCATAAACAAATCCCTTTGAGCCTAGGTTTGTATTATGAACCAAAACCTATGGTCATGACTCATCCAAGTTCCATGTATCCTTCAAGTCCAAATGAGACCATGAACCTAACCCCGACTCAAACCCACCTCATATGTGATAAGCTTGAAGATACCCTAGCTGGCTTTGGTTCTCTTAAAGATCAACCCCTATCCTCCCCCATTACACTATGGGAGTGTAAGCTCTTTGGGTTCCCCTTCACTATGAGTGCATCACATCCTTTGAGTGTGACCATATTCATGCATGCACCAACCTTGGGCTCATGTCTAAGTCCATGAATGCCTAATGGGTCGGTCATACCTTTCCATAACCTCCACATACCCACTAAGAGACTAGCCATGGTTTCTCTTAGAACCCATGCCTTCCCATCTAGCAAGGGATCAACAATATTCTCTCTTGTCATACACATGCACTCACTTCCTCTACCCCTAGGGACACATTGGGTTTCACCTAGAGTCCATCATAAGAATATCAATCATTCCATACCCCGGGTGCGCATACTTGATGCACCCGAACCCCTGAATCCTCCTTGGACATGATGCTAACTACGGGTTTTATCTTTTATGTATTGTGTATTTGTTATCTCCAAAATCCTAAAAATCTGGAAAAAAAAAAGAAAAAAATTAAACACAATTTTTAAAAAGAAAACCCTAAAACCATTTGTCAAAAAGATGTCAATTTCCTTAGGGATAAGTTGAGTGATGACAATCTACATGAACTTCTCAAAATCAATCAAATATTGGATTTGGGCAAAAGCTCAAGTTCTCTAGAAGGTGACCTCTTAGGGGTTAACATAGGAGTCAAATCTAACTCTAAATGCATCATAGGCTAGGATCGTATCATGTATATTTCTAGTTCAAGTAAAAAACCAAGATGTCAAATGATATAGTGCATGTATGGATCATTTATGCATCTCACTTAATACCATTCATCACATGCCACAATATGTGTTGGCCATGGTGTGTCAATACCCATGTCGTCCATCTCCCCTAAACTAAGGGCATGTACCTTGCATTCCTTAGGCACCTTTCATGGAGACATAAATACAATAGTTATTTCATTGAGCATGTATGTCCATCATCTCTTATGGGAATACATTTCTATATGGCATACATCCCATGAACATCATTCACTCCTAGAGACCCTACAACAAGTTAGACTAGACAATCTCGACCTTTCTATGGATCACGCGTAAGCATACCCGCAAAGGATAGCCTAACATTATGAGAAACACATGAAGGCTCGCTACTTTAAGGTAAGAGATCTCGTATTGACGAGCATACACTAAAGTGACCCACATCCTCTTGAAAAATCGCGTCCCAATTGAGAAGGTCCCCATGTCATAAGAGGGCAACAACTAACAATACATATCGGCTAATTGATGCCAAGGGAAGAAACTTGGTAGACCCTATAAATACCGAATATCTAAAAAGATATCATGTTTAGAGTCTACAACTAATTCTTTCATAAATGGATCATCTTTACTTTCTTGAAGAGAAGACTAAGTTGAGTATATGTTTCTTAGGTAGGAATCTCCTCTATGAAAAGGTGGAATGCTTTCAAAATCATTAAATAGCATTTTAAAAGACCTTATTTTATAAAATAGGGCCTAATTCAAAATATTTTAGTAGTAGGTGCTATTATGAAAATAGAGTACACTTGGGTAGACCGAGTATCTAGAGGGATAAGTTGTTTCCCATCTCATTGTCTTCAAAGAAATTGGCAAAGGCTCAATACCTCGAAAGCCAAAATAGAGAAAAGAAAAAGAAGAAAAAATCAACCTCCAATATAGAGGTCTTCCTATAAAAAAAGAAAGAAAAAGAAAATCAAGAGCTCAAAGAGCAAAGAGATATTTCTTAAAATCTCCTTTTTATACCATGAGATGCTTTAGAAGTGACCATGAGAATTCTCCCTATACCCCCTATCCTAAAAAGAGAAAAAATCTATCATTATAGTCCTAAAGTAGGAATATAACTTACCAAGTTTGATCTCATTTTCTTTAAGGATTAGGCCTTACAGTGTGAAAAATGAAATTTTGAAATATTGCTAAGCTTTTCCAACAATAAAACCTTCGCAAGAGTAATGGAGAATTAAGAACAAAGTTAAGAAAAATATAGGAGATAAAAGTCTTGTTAAATGAAAACTAAAGAAGATTAACCTTTAAAAATATTTTTTACAAAACCCAAGGCATCAAGCAAATTAGCATGGAGGCCATCCCACTTAGGGATGGACAGTCTTCATGAAATCTCTTCAAACTCCCAAAATAGTTTGTGGAGGCCTCTAACACACTTGATTCATCCATTGTATCTCACACACCTCACGCTCATGTGCATCGATAATGGCCTTGTTCGTATATGGTCCCCATATTGGTCGGCTACAATCCATGTTGAGTCACCTTTGGCTAGAAGTCCTCTCCCTACTAAAATTATGATAGCCCAAGTTCAAGAAGTGAGTCCCTTAACAAAGAATGGAAAAGTTCATGAAATCTGAGCTCAACTCAAATCAACTCTAGTATTTAGAAAAAGAAATTTTTTAATGGTGTTATTCTTTATCATTAACCAAATAAATTTGATTAATAAAAAAGAACAATATCTATAAACACCTATTTTTTTTTTAAATGTTTTTCAAAAGTTCTCCTTTATAAGCAAAACTATTGTCGTTAGTCTTTTAATGTTTCTTTCAACAAAGACAACTTAAGCAACCTCATTTCCAACTCAAAATTTTGTGGAAACCTCAAAATGAGGGTTACTTCGAGACCCAAGAAAAATTTTGAATTATGATTAAATCTAAAAGAATAATCATTTTACCCTCAAAGATGTACTAGCAAAATTTTGTTGTTTCAACTATATTTCTTTCAAAGAAAGGGTTGCAAAGGTTTTAAAAAGGTTATTTGAAACCAAAATAAGTTCTAACTGCAAAACATTTATAAAATAACCATTTTACCCCTACTAAATATTCAAAATAAAAAGACAAAAAAAATAGGCTTAAAACATGGTGGAGAAGGAGAGGTATGTTAGAAGACTCAAGTTTGGCGATGGCTCGAACCCACACAAAGTATCAAGTGTAAAGTCTAAAATTCTACTGACCATGAAAGATCTTACACCAAATGACCCTACACCCATTAGAAGGTTAAAGCGGTCAAAAAAGGTTAAAGAGATTAACCCATAGAGTAGAGAAGGAAAAAACCACCATCGTCCGTTAGCATGCATGCGACCACGAGTTTTTTGTGCCACCGTTAGACACTACAAACCGTCTACAAATCATCACATGTCACCAAGCAACAAGCGCAGTGCCCACCATGCACCTGACGGGATCCCCCATGACACCTGGTGGCACCCCACCTGACGCTTGGTGGGACCCCCTTGGTGCATGGGGACCACCCCTACGTGCCTTTCATGCAAAATGACTCTCACATACTCAAAGTTGCTTCAAACGTGCCAAAATTGTGTCCATTTGTCCCAACCACATGGCACATGAGTCCAACTGTCCTTCTCACTTGAGAACACCTCTAGATGGATTGGATTTGGGTTTGTATCAGATCCAATAATTCGAAACAATCTGATTCAAGAAAATACCTATAAAATGAGGATGTAGGTGAACAAGGAGGATTCTAACACGAGTGTTAAGCCCAACCAAGGAGGACATGAGGGAGCTCACTCCCAACCTA
The DNA here is from genome assembly GCA_036023115.1 of Brasenia schreberi. NCBI lineage: Eukaryota > Viridiplantae > Streptophyta > Magnoliopsida > Nymphaeales > Cabombaceae > Brasenia > Brasenia schreberi. The sequence goes on from JAYKKT010000038.1 coordinate 1,391,855, forward strand.
AGAAGGAGTTCATCCAATGAAGAGAGAAAGGGAGAGACCTAGAGAGAGAAAACCTCAAGTCATCCTCTTCTATCTCTTTTTCTTGTTTGTTCTTGTTGTAAGTCGTGAGTTATTATCTCAAATCCTTTATAAGCTCAAGAATAACAACCATTACATAAAATATCATTGCAATGGAGGGTCATTCTAGTCTGAAAGCACAAAAGAGAGGGTCATAGATAAGAGAAATCCTTAACTTTCGCAAGATTTCATTTCTTCTACCCCAATATATGTTATATCTTATATGTTCTCATCTTTTCTCTGCTTACAGTATATTAATTGATTCCAATTCAATTCAAGAAGATATAAGAGGGACATAACTTCCACATTTACATATGATGATATGAGTATGTAATCACTCTTATAGTGGATTAATCACTCATAAATTTGTGTTATGTGAGGGCATAGGACTATAATTACATATATCTTCTAAGAGAGCAATCCTCCTTCTCGAGAGATGCCTCGAGGATCTATATGTAGATGAGTTCCAATCTGAATGAGCATAAGTTCTCAATAAAATTCTTTGAATGATCACTAAATTATTAAGATTCTAATCGGATGCATCATTATTTTCTATAAGAAAATTTCTATAGATTTCAACATACTACACAGACCTTATATGATCTCTAAATTTTCTAACGACCATCTATGTGCGAAATATTTCCAAATTTTGTCCATGAGTGGTATACATACCGGTCGATATCCAATAAAATTCTCACAAATTTTGAACGTGGGTGAGATTGATGAAAAAATCAGTAAGAATTAGACCCAACTTGAAACTGAATATGTCTATAACAAACATTCTGTAATAGATATTTAGTAAAACCATCATAACTTAGTCCGTAGATAAACAAATACCTAAAGAATAGTTTTGTCATAAATCTAACATCCATAGCTTTCTAAGATGATAATTTTTATAGAAATTGAAAGCCTATGTACGAAGATATGAGTATTTTACTGATACTTTGTATTTCAGTCATAGATACTGTCCAAGTTTTTAGAATAGCATTCAGTTAGAAGCATTTCTTAGGTTTTTTATTTGATCATCCAAATACCCAAAATACAAATTAAAGTTTTCTATAAAACTTCATATCTAGTTCTCACTCACGTAAAATGTTTGGGAGTTTTGGATCCCAATAAAGGGGTTAAAAAAATATAAACTCCCACATTACAGAACAAAACCAATTCTATTTTCACATAACTAAATCTGGTTTGGCCAAGCGAAATCGATGCCCTTTTAAAAATGCAGTTTTGAGTTGAAATTATTTGAGAAAACTCCGGATTTCGAAATCACTCTTCCTAAGCATCTAGGTTTAACCTTTAGCGTCGGTTCAAGAAGGCTTATGTCAATAAGAACCTACTTTCCCACAATCACCGAATAGTAAGATAAATCTCTTTGCAAATTTGAGTAAACTTGTTAGCACGCTCACAAATTTTTGTAAGAAAAGTTTTAAGTCTATACTAGATCGAATTTATAGTAGGCTAGTGCATACTAAAACAAGTTGTCATATCAGGTGATTGGCTAGCATAAGCAGGAGCACGGAATTGTGTGACCTATCGTTTTGAGGAAAGTTGGACTAAATTCCTTGTTGCTTTGATTAAGGTTGAATAGGTAGCATGCATATTTTGATGTATAATGGTTGGGGAAAGGATGGACCAACTTATCAAACCAGGTGCTTACAATTGGTAACATGGTGCGTGATTGTGAGGCATATGTATGGAGGGAATCATCCACATTTGGTTTGGGGTATGCAAGAATCCATAAAAAGAAGGAAGAGATCTCCTACCATTTGAGGATTAAACCTTATCACACCTACTACATTTAGTTGGCCAACTAAATCAATTCATCTTTCTAGAGAAAGGAACTGCACACCAACATTTAAAAAGCATTGTTCAAGATCAACTTGAGTCTTCAAGAGGGGAGAACTTGACTTTCGATTTATTGTGGTAGTAACCATCCAAGTGTGATTAGTGCCAATTGGGGTATCTTCAAGGAGGACCTACGGTATGGGGTTAGCCTTCCTTAACAAATAACCAATTAGTGGATGTTGCAGTTGTTGAGAGAGAACTTAAACCTCAAAAAATATGTTGGTGCAGCTTGTTCAATAATTGGCATCTATGCAAGCCAACAAAGAGCGGGCCATGCAATAGATTGTGTGGTCGCTGTCAACTAGGAGCATCTGGCGGCTGAGGTGAGGAGTTTGAGGAGCATAAGCTTCATTATAATGTCAACTATTGAGGGTATGCAATCAACCATGGTGCTACAAGAAAGTTGAAAGACTCCGATTCAAAAATGTTTCATGGTAGCCGTGATCGAAAGACATTGGAGAACTTTTTGTGGGACAAAGGGATCTATTTTCTTGCTACCAAAATGGAGGAAGTTGATCAACTCACGATGGCCACACTCTTCTTCACGGGAGATTCCAAGCTTTGATGACAAATCCATGGGGAGATGACGGAGTTCAAGACACCGAGGGTATCTTTGTGGTCCTAGTTGAAGACCGAACAATGGGCTCAATTCTCCCAAGCAACTATAACTGGGGAGCATATGGATGACTACGGAGTATCAAATACACAAGAGATATCAGACAAGGACAAGCTTTAGAGAAAAACAATATTTGGGAATTGGTTGATTTGCCAAGAGGAAGGAAAGACATAGGCTGTAAATGGGTTCTCAAAAAGAAATATAAGGCCAATGGAACAATCGACAAGTTTAAAGCGAGGTTGGTTTGGATAGATTATGTTAAAACATATTCCCCTATTACGAAATTTGCATCTATAAAAATAATCCTAATGATATCAATATATTATGATTTTGATTTACATCAACTAGATGTAAAAATTGCTTTTCTAAATGGAGATTTAGATAAAATCATATATATACATCAGCTCGAAGGATATATAATTGAAGGCCAAGATGATAAAGTATATAGGTTGAAAAAGTCCCTATATAGCCTTAAACAATTAACTCGTCAATGGTATTTAACTTTTCAGAATACTATTATTGAACTTGGGTTTGTGGCTAATGAACTTGATTACTGTGTATATGTTTGGAATAGTGAAAACCACTTTATCAATTTATCATTATCTATAGATTATGAAAACTAAGTTATGGTTAAACTTAAGGCTTGAAATGAAGGATATGGGGAAGCATCTTATATCCTGAGTATAAAGATTTCTCGAGATAGAGAATCTAAACATTTATGCCTAAGTTAGGAGATATATATTTATTATATTCTCAAGAAGTTTAAAATAGGTGAATGCAAGTCTGCATCAATGCCTTTGCTAAAGGGGTCAAACTAAGTAAGGTTGATTGTCCTGGTGAAGGAGATGATAAGCCTAACGTTTCTTATGCACAGGTTGTGGGTAGCTTGATTTATGCTATGTTGTGTACAAGACCTGATATCAGTTTTTCTGTTGGTCTATTGAGTAGATATCAAAGTAATCCTATATGACAGCATTGGATAACTGTGAAAATGATTGTAAGATATCTTAAAGGAATAAAAGACTTGAAACTTTGTTTTCAAGCAGATGAACTGAAAGTGATAGGATACTCAGATATTGACTTTGTTGGGAGCAAAGATGACAGCAAATCAACCTCTAGTTAAATATTTTTATTTAGAGGTGGTGGGATTTCTTGAGTATGTAAGAAATAAGGTTGTGTAGTGTTGCATACACAAGATACTGAGTATGTTACTTGCAGAATGGCTACTACAAGTGCCGTTTGAATAAACCGTTTCATACGTGATTTGAAGTTGGACGTAACTAATGAGCTAGTTGTTATTTATTGTGACAACAATGCAGTAATTACTCTTATTAAGAGTGGAGTTGATAGCTCAAGAAACAAGCATATAATGGTTAAATATCACTATGTTCATGATATGCTCAAAGGAAATGAAATATCTATATGTTATATACCTACCACTGATATGTTGGCTGACCCCTTAACAAAAGGCATCTCAAAAGAACTGTTTACTAAACATATAACCCATATGCGATTGAGATATGCCTAGTGTATAAGTGTAGAAAATACATTTTGTTGTATGTTATGCAAAACACATTGATTGTGGAAAAACCTTATAACAAATAAAAGTTGCAACTTACTTTTAAATGGAAAAATGATACAACTTGGTAAACCCCAAAGCAATGGGAGGCAAAACCAGTGTATCAAAGGTTGACTCTAGTGGCCAAGTAGGAGATGTAAGTAGTGGGTGGCAACTATCAGCCTCATTACTAACGATAACCATAAAATGTGGGAAGAAGGACCCTCTTCTCGGATTTCATAAGTTGCATTTCGAAAAAAATGTAAATATTATTCAAACTGTTTTCTTTTACCTTTTTAAAAAGTCCTAAGCATCTCTTGGATGAAAGAGAATGGTTGTTGAAAAGGAAAGCCCAGATAGAAAAACTCGAAAGATGGAAAAAGTCATGTATATATACAAAATAAATATACAGAAAATGATACATGATACACAATACAATTGATCTTCCTAAGAAAACCCTTTGCGAGAAACTTCATTCCTATCTCTCTCATCTTTTCCCTAGTGTCTTGTAGGCTCATCATTGTTGTTGCAACACAAAGTTCTCTGCTGGGAGAACAAGTGTTTGTTGAGTCAAAAAGACAGTTGATGGCTTCAGTAGACCCACGGCCCACACCAACTATGGCTTCAGTAGACCCACGGCCCACACCAACTCTGTGACAGTCGGCTCCATCAGTACCGCCGGCCCCAACAACATTTTTTGTTTATCGCAAGTGGTTAGGCAGGCCCCTACCTATGCACACCCCAGGATCCAAACTTGAGACCTGCAACTTGACGTTTCATTTGAATTAGCCCTTAGCCGGAGAGCCATGGCTCATTCATCAGAGGCCGACCCAAGTGAGCCGAAGTTCAATTAAGTAAACTATATATATATATATATATATATATATATATATATATATATATATATATATATATATATAGAGAGAGAGAGAGAGAGAGAGAGAGAGAGAGAGAGAGACTCGTATATGATAGCACCCTTAGTATTAGTAAATTTAATATCTCAACCATTCATCTTTGGTGATACATAGTTGAAATTTAAAATTTAAAAAGCAAAATAAAGTGTACCTACAAAAAGTACACATGTATATATGATTGAAATTTATTTGGATTTGCTAGTACCTAAGGGTACTACCATATATGAGTATATATATAATGAAATGAATGATTACAACTTAAATTAATTTAATTTAATGATTCTTAGTGTATGATCTCTTGATGTTCCTCTTGTCTCATGAGTTCAGCTAACGCTCTTGGTGCTAAGAACATAAACTTTTCAAAAATGCATATGATAACCACACTAATTTCTGAAAATCTAAATTGGTATGGACGTTGGCACCAGGTGAATAGACCAAGATCGGAACTCTAACTGAGTCGTGTTTACCAACTCCAGCGCAACATCTCAAGCCGAATTAGCAAACCTGTTTATTTGGGTCAGATCTCAAATTTGGGCCTATTTCGAAAATGGATCAGGTTTTAGGTATATTGTTAGGATCGAGACGGTTCTGAACATGAAATCAATCTTACCAAATCCATTTGTGAACAGATCATACCGAGTTGAACCCGAGTCCTTCATGCGTTCAAACCTATCACAAAACTAAATTTGTTTTTTGTATAATTACAATTAAACAAGATTAACAATACAAGAAACAGAGTTATTTCATAAGCTTTTGATAATGTATTAACTGATTCAATCTTCATTTTACACTTATATGGTTTAATTTAAAGTTCAATATTTGCAGTTGATGCCCACTATGAAGATTACTTTTATTAGAGACAGTTGGGTTCGGGTCATACCTTGATCCAACCTTACTCATACCTCAAATTCAAATGAAACTGCTCAAATTGTAGAGGGTTGGGTTTGGGTCACTAACTTTATATCCAATTTCAGAACATATCCATTTAAACTCAACCTATTTGCCCAAGTGGGTATATCTTCATGTATCTGAATCTAAAAATCAACGTTTCATGGCGGATTGTGCTAGGTGTGCAAGTTACTCAAGATTGACTGGTTCGTAACGTGAATTAAGCATGTCCTTATTGAGGTCGGATCAAGCTTCACGTGTGCTAGTCAGTTGCCCAAGTTGCTCTTAAGTTTAATCCAGAGTTGTACAATAATAGGCAAACTTATATACATTTCAAACAAGAAAAATCATTAATAAGTTGCCCCCAAAGGATGGAGTTTTTAATTGGTTGGGCTCAATTTTATCTCGAGTTCATTCACGAACTCGACCAAGATGGATGGAATTTGAGCCCACGGAGCACAACGTCGAGCTCATCTTAATCAAGCTCGTTCATGAGCTTGCTCAAGCTTAGAAAAGAAAGAAGCGATCCTTATCAGCAGAGTTCGAGTCACAAATTGAGCTAGAGCCAATCTCGAACCTCTGGGCTGCATCTCATTGAGCTTGTACATGAATAGTGGTAAGCAATGGGTAGACAAGCCGAGTCGGTTTTGCCAAAGCTCACGGTCAGCTCGACCCGATTACTTCCTTGCTATTGAATTAGGGTTTATGTTTCAGACCCGATTTGTACATCTCACTTAAACCGACCCGCAACGGGCCCGGTTTACAGCCCTAAGTGAAGGCCGGCTCGCACGTCGGTCCCGAGGAGGCATTTTGGACGGAGATCAAGAGGGACGCTGAAGAGAGTTTCTTCGATCCGACAGTCATCAAAGCCCCAATGCACAAGTTCACCTGATTGGTGAAGAAGTGACCCGCTTCGTTTTCATTGGTCCACGACAGCAAATGATGCCGAATTCTCGTCACCGCTCGGTGACAAAGTTTTCCCCGTACTTTCAGGTGCGTATAAATGACCGCAGACACTTCGTACTCCAAAAGGAGAGAGAGAGAGAGAAAGGCGAATTGTCAGACCTACGCTTTGTGTGACGCTCACGGAGTTAGGGCGGCATGGATCGCTCCAGAAAGAACTTGCATTCTCTTTGTTTCCTGGCTGTTATGTTGCTCGGTACTTTCTTCCTTCCTCTCTTTCTCTGTGATTTTGTTACATGACTTTCCATTCGTCTGGATCTGTGTTATTCTACTTCTGAAAGAGACGTTTTCCTCTGTTTTTGATGAGAAATCCTCGATCAAACCACTTTCTTTCATTTCGCGGTTTATCCGTGAACCAAATTTGGTTAAATCTGAGATCGGGATGATTGGCCTGAAGTTTTCCTTTTTCTTCTTTTTTGCCACTCTTTGGAGGAAAACATGAAGCTATTTAGATTTACACTTTGTCTAGGTTAGTTGATTCGTCCTTCCTCTTTGTTTCTTTTGCCTTTCTCTGTATGAGCAGAGTAAGATCGAGTTACTTTTTCTTGTCGAGCTGTGATTGCTACCTTTGCTTTTCTATCTTTTTCAGTTTAGCTTGCAATTGACACACACTCGCGCCCGTGCACACACACACAGAGATGCTTTACTTGTATAATATACGAATCTGAATTATATTTTGGAAAAGTTTAGAGTCTGAAGTAAGACGCTCTCGCTCTACTCCTGGTTTTTTTTTCTTATGTAAATTGGTAGCCTGCGAAGTTTGATGATTCGACGCTCTGAGGAAAAATTCTCAGTGCTTTTTATCGTCTACTCTCATGATGTTTTTGCATATCTGCTCTAATGCATTCACAGTTATAATAGATATAACTTTTTGTTTTGGTTGTTTTCCTAATGGACTTTCTAGCACGTTCCACCTCTATAATGGCATAGCCAGGTATGGCATTGCTTGATCTGGAAAGGCAAAGTGCATTTAACTGAGGGCATCATAGGTTGGCCGTGGAAGGGATTCATGGGAGAGACATTGATTCTTTCGCATGAATCATTTCCACATCACTTGAGTTTAGTTGGGCTTCAGCTGCCCATGGTTACAATTTGATTTCGATTCTCTAATCGTTGTTATTCTTAAATTACTGATTGCTCGCACTGGTTATCTGAGATCGTACTTTCTTAGGTTCACCTGCCTTCTGCGTGCATGATTACCCTTTCGATTAAATTTTAGGAAGGATGGGAACTCGTAACTAATCTTCTGGAATCTTTTTCACCAGGCTGCCTTTTTGCATTTACCATTGCCAAAGAAGAGGCCACCAAGCTGGGAACGGTCATTGGTATCGACCTTGGAACAACATACTCTTGTGTTGGTGTTTATAGAAACGGTCATGTGGAAATCATAGCCAACGACCAAGGAAATAGAATTACCCCATCTTGGGTGGCTTTCACAGACAGTGAAAGACTCATGGGTGAGGCTGCTAAGAATCAAGCACCAGTAAATCCAGAAAGAACTTCCTTATAAGATTGTGAACAAGGATGGAAAACCTTACATACAGGTAAAAATTAAGGATGGTGAGACCAAAGTGTTCAGCCCTGAGGAAATCAGTGCCATGGTTCTGATTAAGATGAAGGAAACTGCTGAACAATTCCTCGGGAAGAAAATTCATGATGCTGTGGTCACTGTCCCTGGTAACATGAGCAAATTACAACTTATTTCTCCTGCTATGTTGACTGTTTTCTTCCTGCCTTTGTCTTTATTCTAATTTCTCTCATTTTTCTTTCAAATTTACAGCTTACTTCAATGATGCTCAGAGGCAGGCCACCAAGGATGCTGGAGTCATTGCCGGTCTGAATGTTGCTAGAATTATTAATGAACCCACTGCTGCTGCCATTGCATATGGATTGGACAAGAAAGGTGGCGAGAAGAACATTCTTGTCTTTGATCTTGGGGTGGCACATTTGATGTCAGTATCTTGACCATTGATAATGGTGTTTTTGAGGTTCTTGCTACAAATGGAGATACTCATCTTGGAGGTGAGTACTTTTTTATATAAGACAGAATAACATGAAATTATATAGAAGAAATTTGTTATTTCCATAAAAATTTCCTTCTGCTATTAATGCCTGCTATTTCTCCTTCCCTTTACCAGGTGAGGATTTCGATCAAAGAATCATGGAGTACTTCATCAAGTTGATCAAGAAGAAGCACGGAAAGGACATCAGCAAGGACAACAGAGCTCTTGTTTTTCTGAGCCACTTACCCGAGCTCGTTTCGAGGAGTTGAACAATGACTTATTCCGGAAGACAATGGGGCCAGTGAAGAAGGCAATGGAAGATGCTGGATTACAGAAGAATCAGATTGATGAGATTGTTCTTGTTGGTGGAAGCACAAGGATTCCGAAGGTACAACAGCTTTTGAAGGACTACTTTGATGGAAAGGAGCCAAACAAAGGGTGTCAACCCTGATAAGAAATCTCAAGTCTTTACTACATACCAGGACCAACAGACCACCGTCTCTATTCAGGTATAATTGAAGTTTCAGTGAGGAGCTTCTGCGATGCCTTTAGTCTTCCTTACTACTAGAATCTGGAATAAATATTATGTCTCTGTTTTAGGTATTTGAGGATGAAAGGAGCCTGACAAAGGATTGCAGGCAGCTTGGGAAGTTTGATCTTACTGGAATCCCACCTACTCCAAGGTACATATTGTCCCTACCGTACTTGGTATACGTTAAATTACTAAATGGTCACGAGTGTATAGACAGTACCGCCATTTGGATATCTTTGCTTCGTTTCCTGTGATGCATTCCAATGTGTAGCATATATCTGTGATATATGATATGATTCTGCATTGTATTGCAAGTGTTAATGGTATATTAAGTAAGCTTGTCAAAATGTTAGATCATACCTAAGATCTCATCGGGTTCCAAGGATTGGGGATTGTAGGACGAATGCGTGCAGGACCATAAAGATCCTAAATTAAATCTAATTTTTCTTTTTAAACATTATATACATATGTACATAATTCTATAATTCTAAATGATGAGTAGAATTCATATATTAAAGCTCTATGATATTGAACTCTTTAGCATATATTCATTTGCAATTGATCATTCATTCATGAAATTCATGTCCAACATAGATCCCGACCTTGGTTCCTTCAGTTGGGATCTGGCAATTTCAACTTTCATGGGATCGATCACATGACTGTAGATTTAAGATCCAACTGAAGATTTTGACAACCACTGTTTTAGAATATGGAGGCGTGCAGTAAGATACAGAAGCATATTACTATCCATATCATAGCATATTTTTGGGATGCGTGCACCCACACACACACATGTATATATATACACACGCGCATCATGAAATGATAAGTTATCTTGGGTATATTTGCTTATTGTATTGTTGACCCTCTATGATAAATGTTGTGGATGTATACTTACGAGTTACGACTGGTCTATTTATACATAAATGGTTCTTTAAAGACGTGTGCATTTAATCCAATTATGCCTACCAAAACTAGGAATTGACGAGCCCTCAAATTCTCCATATTTTCAAAATTTTGGGGTTTGGCATTGCACCCTTAGTTTATGCATCAAAGCTTTGGTTCGGACTTGTTTCTTCTCTGTAATCAGGTCTATCTCAGGCTCATACCTTTTTTGCTTGTCATTCCAAACACCTCAAAGTTGTTTGTTACTGATTATTGCTCTTTGCCATCAATCAATCTTCTCAGAGGCGTTCCTCAGATTGAGGTCACATTTGAAGTCGATGCCAACGGCATCCTGAATGTGAAGGCCGAAGACAAGGGCACCGGCAAGTCAGAGAAGATCACCATTACCAATGACAAGGGCCGGCTCAGCCAGGAGGAGATTGAACGGATGGTGAGGGAGGCTGAGGAGTTCGCTGAGGAAGACAAGAAGGTGAAGGAGAGGATTGATGCCCGCAACAGCTTAGAGACATACATCTACAACATGAAGAACACCATCAATGACAAAGATAAGCTGGCTGACAAGGTCGAAGGCGAGGAGAAGGAGAAGATTGAATCGGCAGTGAAGGAGGCTCTCGAGTGGCTCGATGACCACCAAAGTGCGGAGAAGGAGGACTATGAAGAGAAGCTCAAGGAAGTGGAGGCTATTTGCAATCCCACCATCTCGAAGGTTTACCAGAGATCTGGTGGCCCTAGTGGTGCTTCAAGTGGTGATGAAGACGAAGAGTCGCACGATGAGCTTTGAGGAATTTTCTTTTCTTTACTCATCCTTCTGTGATTCTTTGTTCGTTCGTGTCTGAGAAACTTGAGACGATAACATGACATGAAGGGGAGGACAAACGGTGGAGTTTTGGCCTTGGTAGTTTTGGAACCTGAGCTTTTATGGAGGTTCCACTTTTCTGTGACAATTGACCAACTACACCTGAGTTGTAGCTAGATATTTTACCGTGTAAAATGATGCTCGATTTCTCTCTCTCTCTCTCTCTCTCTCTCTCTCTCTCTCTCTCTGGGGGCTGAGCTCAACATGGACTGCTCATGTCGAACTCGTCTCCTACACAAGCTCACTCGTGTCCATGATTTAGCAACAATTTACGTTTGACCGTGTTCGCGAGTTGGCTTTTATATTATAATGGGTCGAATTATTGTTCACTTTGGATTCGTTTGTGCTTCTTTGAACCCGTGTTTTGTGTTTGTTTTAGCTCATGTTCATAGGAATATCTTAGTAATGCGTAGATAGATGTACGTGGGCTTATGAGGTTATAATGAGTAACGATTCATGAATTCGAATTTTTAAGAGCTTGGCTAATCCAGTTCAGCCTAACACTGTTCATTTTCAGCCTCAATTACGGTCATGAACCTAAGAAGTCGTGAACAAGCCGGCCGAACCAATCATGATTTGGTGCTTGAAGGATTACCAATGCCAGGAAGGTACATGATACCCAAAGTTGGGGAAAAGCCGATGAACCAATTCTCCTTTGCCAAAGTTGGGAACAACCTCCGCATGACAGCCCCGCCTGCTCTGCTGCTGCAACTGCGGTTGTCAATGGCCAGAACCCGCCCCAGGTAAGGGTGGGGATATCTGCAAGGCAGGTCAAGATTGTCATGTCCACGACTTGCTGGGTCCGCAGCAATGCCCCAACTCAACATTTGAGACTGTCATCGGACGGTTTTCGGAGATGGTATTAGACCCCTCATGCCCCGAGGACCCACACACCGGCTTCATAACCTACGGACACAACTTGGGCTCGGGCTGAGCCCAAAGATACTCACCCTCGGTTAAACCTCCCTTCGTCGGATGAAACCTCCCTAAAACCAATGTGAACTTCCTTTTACATGCTCATTTGACACGTGTAGATGTGAAAATTTTACTCCAAAGTCTATATAGAGACTTGAAATAATTTTTCAATCTACATTATTTTGTGCGAGCATGGTAGCTAGTTTGCTTAAACCAGCAAAGATTGATTTTCTGACTTCATTTAGCAATTGTGTGAAAGTGAGATCTTTTCGTCTTAGGCCTTCTTGAACCGGCGCTCAAGGGTCAGCCTAGACGCTTTGAGGATTGATTTAAATAAGGTGTGTTTTCAAAATTCACTTTCGAATCAACTTGAATCAACCAAAAATGTGTACTTTGCCTATGTAAAGAAAATTTTTAAAGTTTTGAAAAACAGAAACTGGTTCTGTTTTCAAAACTTGTTTTCAGATTTTTCTGAATAGTTTTGGAATCTCAAAAATTCACGAAAAAATTAAAGTGAGAAAACAAGAATATGGAGATTCTCGAACTATTTTTATTATAGTTTTTTGTGTTGTGATTGTGTAGAATTAAATCAAGAATGTGTCTATTCTTGATACACAGAGCTCCGATCTTTATGAAATTGGTCTTATTGGAAAGCTATGGATGTCATCTTTCCAATAAGATAAGTTTCACTCAAATTGGTTCACTATAGACAGAGTTATGGGATGATAACATAAACCCTATTACAGGAAACATAGGTTTGACAGATTTAACTATGGATTTTTCTGATTTTCTCACATTTTAATTACGTGGCTGAACAACCTTAAAATTCTTAAAAATTTTATCATATGTGGGCTTGTGTGTGAGGATTCGGTGTACCAAATTTCAAATAATTTAGAGTAGAGTGACGAAAATGAAAAATAAAACATTAAACGAATGCAGGATGCTGAAAACAGATTTTCGTGTTTAAAACATATATGAATGCATTTTATCCGAAATTAAAAGACTAATCACAACAATTTTAAAGTAAATAACTAAAGAAAATAAATTAAAATATATTTATAACTTAAGCATAGAGGGGATTAGAAGATATAAGAGAGTATATTGTATAGAGAGGTAGGAGAAACTTGAAATCAAACATGTAATAGGCGTGAATGTAAATAAATGAAATTGACAACATCACTAGCTATTACATCATAGGGGAAGATAATTACTCCATTAATACAACCTATTTTAATTGAATGAGAGTAAGGAGAGATTAAAGTAAATGAGGGCTGAGAAATAAACCTTGCAATCGAACCTTCCTTGGTACCGGACATGAAGGATCTTGGAGGAGACGACTCCTTCTTCTTCCTCTCATTTCTCTCCCTCTCTCTCTCTCTTTCTTTCCCACTCTTTCTCTGTCTCTCTCTCTCTTTCCCCGCAGGTCTCCCTCTCTTTCTTCACCTCCTCTCATGTTGGAAACCTAGCCCCAAGGTGCCTTTTTATAGACTTTTGGTGGATCTCGAATTGCGTTTTTGATTGGGTCTTTTGGAGCTCAAGTCTTTATCCATTCTCTTGGCTGGCCACACGGCTTCACGTGGGCCTCTTGGTGATCCCTCTTGGTCAAAGTGAGCCTAACTCCATGTGGCTAGGTCAGCCAAGTGGTTCGGTCTAGTATGATATGGTCAAGTGCCTTTGAATATGGTCCGGTTAGGCTTGATTTGGTGCAACCGGCTCCTTTCAGTTTGGGACAGCCTTTGGTGCCATATTTGTTGGAGTCGTGGCTTGGCTTGATTCATGTCTTTGATCCTCATTTGATGAATGAGCTCAGTCCTTGTATTTTTTTTTTTGAGATCAGATTGGGATGCTTCATTCGATCCCGCTTTGATTTGATTTGTAGCTTTGTCCTGTCCTTGAACCGAACTTGAATCTTGCACTTGATTTCATATTTATGGTTTCAAATATTTTTTTTGATTATTTAAAACTATTTTATTTGAGATATATTTGAAAACATCGAGTTCTATCGAAATCTTCAAATATTCTTTTTTAAAACGATTGAGTTTCATTCCCAGTGTTTGTTTGCACAGGTGACATGCTTTCACTCCGTGAGTTAGTCTTTACCGTTTCAGCCACTGTAACCCTTTATTGGGTGTAGGGTGACGGACCACTTTAACCATTTCGATGAGTGTAGGGTCTCGAACCTCTTTAACCCTTATGTGTAGGGTTTTGGACCACTTTAACCCTTTGATAGGTGTAGGGTCTCGGAGTAGGACTATCCTCAATCGGGCGAGTTTTTGAGGCCTAATTTGATTTGAATTTCAAAGGTTTTTGGTAAATTTGATATTTTGCAAACATTTTTTGGGTTTGGTTCCCAATGTCTCATTTTCATTTATCTCTTTGAAAACTTGTCTGAAATTATTCTTTCTTTGAAGGCAATCATTTGAAAAGGCAAATTCCTGTCAATTTGGACTTGAGGGCAAAGCAATCATTTTTTTGGCTCTTTGTCAAAAGTGATTTTTTTTTAGAGGGGTGCCATATATCCTTATTTTGAGGTTGCTACGAAATTTCGGTGCGAACAAAGTTCGTTTATGGTATCTTTATTTGAAAACCTTTAAAATACCCAAAACAGTAATTTTTTATTGAAAAGCCAAAATTTTTAAAAATCAAATGTTTTGAGAAATTTTTTTGGGTGTTTACAACATGCTTATTACATGACTCAACTCAAGACGGCAAACCTCCCTAACACGGTCCTAAACCTCTCTAGAACACAACCCAAAAGCAAACTCAAAACCATATTAAGGATCGATTGGAACCTTGCTCAAGGTCTCGTGAACTTCATCGCATGTGTGAGCTCCCCTAGCTAAACTGATTCCTCCCTCCAGTGTTGCCTCCTTTAATGCGTCATCTTCTGATACGAGCATGTCTTTATCGATGTCGAACTGAGTCCTCCAAGTTGTGCTCACCACAAACCGATCATGACTCAGTGTGGCCATTGTAGAGTGCCTAGTCCATTAGTCCGACTCTTGGTGATCAGGCCATTGCACCATGTCAGACTCCAGTGCTAGCTCCTTTACTCTTGTAGGTTCATGGCAATCGGCTTGTCATGCTGACACTCGTTGGCTAATGTATTGTCGCCTGGCCTAGCGTGTGCTCCTTTAGAGTTCTACCTCAAGCTCTTCCATTCCCTCCTAATGTGACATCTACTCCACTGTCGCCCAACAACCATTTGCACATCACCATGAAGGCCCTTATCGTTTGGCTTTTTGGTATCCTCTACAACAACCCGATATGTCCTTGCTCGATGTATGCAACAACAGCAGTGAGTGTAGTGAGTCACCCATAGATTTAAGGTAGCAAAAATATCAAAAAGAGGTAAGGACGAATGTGTTTTTTGGTTACCAAACAGCCGAATTTCTAGAGAGTGTTTCTATTTCTTTTTCTGTATTCACTGCCTATCTTGAATCCCTCTACATTGCTCTATATTTATAGAGCAGTGTGAGCTCCTTCATCCTAGGTTTTCCTTTTTCGAGCCTCATCCATTGTGCTTATTTGTAACAGATTGGCTATTACGGATAGACACTATAATATTTATCACATGTAATGGTTGGATGGTCAATCCAGTCATTCCTTTGATAAGGTTGTTGAAAATGACCACCTTTACGTTACATCTCCCACTTAGTCATTCGAGCCAAGTGAACTGACATACTGGTTTTTCTCTCACTTTTGCAGGGTTTTCTGAGTAATGTCATTTCATGATTACTATTGTAATCATCACCCGTTGTGTATTTTTTTACCTACACAACAATCAAACATATCTCAAACCCATGTTTGTAACATGTTTTGAGAAAAAATCTTCTGTTATGCCTTTAGTCAAGGGATCTGCCAATATATCATGAGTTGTCATGTATGAGATGGATATTTTCTTTCTCATAACCATATCAACATAGTGATATTTAACCATTATATGCTTGCTTTTGAAGTTATCAGTTTTACTCTTAATTAGAGTAATTGTTGTGCTATTGTTAGAGTAAATGACAACTGGCTCATTGGGTATCTCCAACTTCAAATCTCGTATGAAGCGACTTATCCAGATGGTACTCGTTGCAGCCATACAGCAAGCCACATACTCAACTTCCTATGTATGCAATGCTATACAACCTTGTTTTTTACATGCCCAAAAAACAATACCACCCTCAAATAAGAATATTTGTCCCGAGGTTGATTTGTTGTCATCTTTGTTCTCAGCAAAGTCAATATCTAAGTATCCTACCACTTTCAATTCATTTGCTTGAAAACATAATTTTAAATCTTTTGTTCTTTTGAGATATCTTAGAATCCTTTTTACAGTTATCCAATGCCGCCATCAAAGATTACTTTGATATCTACTCACAAGACCAACAATAAAGCTAATATTAGGTCTTGTATACAACATAGCATACATCAAGCTACCTATAGCTTGTGCATAAGGAATGTTAGGCTTATCGTCTCTTTCATCGGGACAATCAGCCTTACTAAGTTTGACTCATTTTGTAATGGGTGTAATAGTAGACTTGAATTCACCCAATTTGAACTTCTTAAGGATATAGTCAATATATCTCTCCTAACTTAAGCATAAGAGTTTAGATTCTCTATCTCGAGAAATTTTTATACCCAGAATATAGGATGCTTCCCTCATATCCCTCATTTAGAACCTTGAGTTTAACCAAGACTTTTGACAATCATCTCATTGTCATTTCCAATCAACAATATGTCATCTACATATAATGATAAGATGACAAAGTGGATCCCACTATTTCAGACATATACAAAGTGATTAAGCTCATTAGCCACAAATCCAAGTTCAATAATAGCATTTTGAAAAGTCAAATACCATTGGCGAGGTGATTGTTTCAAGGCATATAGGTTTTTTCTCAACCTATATACTTTATCTTCTTGGCCTTCAACTACATATCCTTTAGGCTGCTACATATTTATGATTTCATCTAAATCTTCATTTAGAAAAGTTGCCTTTACATCTAACTAATGTAAGTTTAAATCATAATATGTAGATATCGTCATGATTATTCTAATGGATGTAAATTTTAGAACAGGGGAATATGTCTCAACGTAATCTATCCACTCCTTAAACCCTTTGCAACCAACTTCGCTTTAAATTTGTCGATTGAACCATTGACCTTATATATATTTTTTAGAACCCATTTACAGCCTATGGCTTTCCTTCCTTTTGGCAAATCAGTTAGTTCATAAACTTTGGTTTTTCTCAATGGATTCAATTTACTCATCCATGGCTTTCTCCCAGTCTGTTATAAGTCAAGTTATTAGTCAACTAATCTAAGTCCACTAAATTACACACTTCTTCTGCAAGATAAGTGTGATAATCCTTTAAGTAATACGGTGTAACCCTTTATGTCCACTTAAAGTTTTGGTTGTTTCAGGAAGATCTTTTATGAGTTCAAATGATGATATGAATTTATAGCTTGCTGATAAGTAAGTTATTAGTCAACTAATCTAAGTCCACCAAATTACACACTTCTTCTGCAAAATAAGTGTGATAATCCTTTAAGTAGGACGGTGTAACCCTTTATGTCCACTTAAAGTTTTGGTTGTTTCAAGAAGATCTTTTATGAGTTCAAATGATGATTGATCTAGGTCTAATAGATCGTCAGCATACTCATCATTATTTTCTAAGATGTCATTCTTAGTATCTTCTAAGAATGCTCTCTATCAATCCGTGATCCTTATGATAAAACCGATATCCCTTTGAGCCTTTAGGATATCCGATGAATATACATCTCAATGACCTTTTGTCTAGCTTATCTCTAGAATGATAAAGGATATTTATATGAGCAATAGATCCCACCTCCTAAGATGACCTAGGTTAGGTTTTCTTTCAAACCACATCTCATATGGTGCAGTGAATACAACATTACATGGTACTCTATTGAGTACGTATACCGTTGTACTTACTACTTCTTCTCAAAATATCCTTGATAGAGAGGCATCAATTAACATTAATCTTATCATGCTCAGTAAGGTTCTGTTGTATCTTTCAACTACACCATTTTGTTGAGGTGTTTTGGATATTGTATTTTGTTTTGAAATACCAACAGAGGTATATTCTCTACCTCTATCTGATCTTAAGACTGTGATTGAATGCCCTAGTTGATTTTCAACTTCTTGGTTATATTTTTTAAATGTTTCAAGTGTCTCAGATTTATGTGTTAGGAGATATATATACGTATATCTCGAGTAATCATCGATAAATATTATGAAATAAATCTTTCCTTAATGTGACCTTACTCTGAAGGGTCCACATAAATCAGTGTGAATGACCTCCAACAAGGTTGTTGCCCTTGTTGTCTCTTTGGGAAAAACTTTTCTTGTCATTTTTCCTTATATGCAAGCTTTACACTTGTTGAAAGTATTTTCCTCAAATCTTAGCAGTAAGTCAAAGTTGGATAATTTCCTCAACTTTTCTACACTTATATGTCCAAGACGTTTATGTCATACAATCACATTAACATTAAATGCACAATCAATATAAGCAGAATAACTTTCAATTTCATTAACTTTTTAAAGAAACTATGAGCACCTAATTATAAAATTTAACTATAGAAACTATTTTATAAAATTTTAAAAAGTATAGAACTTACAAATTAATTTAACCAAATTTATTTTCATACTAAAAATTATATTTTGTTTTTATTTTAGAGTGCACATCAAAAATCATAGTTTACCACTAGGTCGTGTTCTTTTTCATGTTCTTTAAAAAAAAACTTTGGATATGGTAATTTTTTTGAGGAAGTCATATAAGTCGCGACAGTACTTATTATAGTATAATGTGTTATAGTTTTACATATAGTTGATTCTAGAAGTTAGTTAGATTTCACTCAATTCCCCTCCATAGTTAGTTATTCTGTTATTGTTAGATGTAACTATATTCAACTGATATAGCTATCGAGATTATGTATATATATAGATGTAACTATATTCAACTGAAATAGCAATCGAGATTATATATATATATATATATATATATATACCATACACAGTGCAATGAGAACGATCATGAGATTCATTTCTTCTATTCTCTAAGTCTCAATATGGTATCAAGTATTTTAATTCTCTCCCACTTTTTTCGCTGCTTCACATTCTTTCTTTGCGATCTACATATTCTTTTCTTCTTTCTTTGGTCTTTGAGATCTTTCTTTCTATGCATCCGTGGCTCGTGTTTTCGCCAAAAAAAAATTAAATAAAATTAAAAATAAGGTTTAAATCAAATTAAATCAAAATCAAATCATTTCTTATTTTAATTAAATTCTCAAAACACAACCTTAGCTTTTTTATTTAATATTACTTTTGAAATATATGTTTTGGAACAACAACAAATTTCATTCTTAATGATCCTCAGAACCTTGATGAAGATTCTTGTAGATTGATTGTCACGAAAAGCATACACCCTTTTGTATGATGGTAACCCCAAGTTAATTCCATTTGGTTACCAAAGAATCACTTCAAATTCCATCCAATACTGTAGACCTTGTTGTAGATATTAATGGGAGACAACGTGAAAGGTGTTGTAAATTGAATAGCGAATAAGCGTAACCCGTAAAGAGGCTGCGTAATAAGGATTTTTATCGCCCGAGTATATCGCGAATCACGAGTGTTCAACCATGATTCAACAGCTCTCTGGCGGAAGTCGAGGTAGCGAGCAAGCAAGAGAAAATTAAATAAATATAGTTAACCCAGAAGAGAGTGGATATTATTAGAAGGTAGAGTAGAAGACATCGGAGGAAGCGTTTTTTAATATAAAACTTGATCAAGAAAAAGTATTTAAAAGAAGGCAAGAAAAGAGTTGTTGGAAACGAAAAGTAACGTTAGAAAATATATTTGTTGGAATAATAACGTTAGAAAATAAATTTGGTTGTTAAAAACTAATTGGAACATTAGGAAATAAATGTAACGTTAATAACAGAATTTGTCTGTTGAAAACGAAATTAAAAACGTTAGGAAATGCGGGCCTTTACCAAGTCAATTTGACTTCTTCAAAAATATCATTTTTTAGGTAGCTCAAAAATTAATTAAATATTTGACAAAGATTCGTTTGACCTGCATAGCGATATCGCGCCTGCTTGAGAGGGCAAATCGAGGATTTGCACTTGATGTAGCCTGCCCGACCCATTTTTGAGTCCAGCGCAAGCAGTACCAGCTTGTTTGTTTCTTACAAAGCCCAAAACACATTGATATATAAACTCTTTAAAACTTTGAAGGTTGAGCAATATTGGGACATAGACTTTTGAAATATCAAAGCTAAAACAATCCCCCAACAACAATCCCCCACACGTATTTCAAAAGTTTAAAAAAGAAAATTTAAGACAATAAATAAACAAGATTTTCCAGGGTTAACACCATCGGTGTAAATGTATCGAATCGATGTCTTTTGGACTATGAGACCAGGACCTAGACGGATGAGACATAACTCTGATGAGTTGGTGAAGTAAACTTCTATGAACCAAAACATTTTTGTGTATATTAGAGGTCTACCCAGTCCATCTACACTACACCCACTTATTCTCGTTATTGCTGTATGTGTTGCGCTAATAGGCCATCTGCATGCACAGTTGTTCATGAGTGCTCTAGAGATATGCCATAATCTCATAGCGGCCCCACTTGACACTCATATAGGTGATTTCATCAAGTGTATCTTTCATGACGGCTTCATACACCACCCATAAGGGATATGAA
Organism: Brasenia schreberi; assembly: GCA_036023115.1. Classification (NCBI taxonomy): domain Eukaryota; kingdom Viridiplantae; phylum Streptophyta; class Magnoliopsida; order Nymphaeales; family Cabombaceae; genus Brasenia; species Brasenia schreberi. The sequence goes on from JAYKKT010000038.1 coordinate 1,412,635, forward strand.
ATTCATTAAAAGCATTTAAAGCTTATCCTCTCAATAATGCGAGTCTAGCACTTCTCGTGCTTCTCACACCATAGGAAGGAGACAAAGTGATTAGTGCTAGTGCTTGTTATTACCCGCTATGACTAAAAAGTGACTTGTTTTTACCCATATGAACCTTATTCATGGGATCTCCATCACAAAGGTTAGGTTACCATCACTTGTTAATTTCAAATTGGCTTAAGTCTCGTTTCCCTCGATGTTTCATATATTGGTTTCCTTCCCAAAGGCTTTGTCGGAGGATCGGCCAAGTTCTTCCGACTTCACATAATCAATGGATATTGTTCCATCTTTAGCATTGCTTTACCACATTATGTCTCGACCTAATATGTCGTTTTTACCATTGAAGGTTTTATTCTTTGCAATAGATATTTGCCTGTGTTGCTTGCACAATAGCAATGCATTGACAATGGTGTTGGTTTTATTCCTAATGGAATATTTTGTCAAGAAAGTTTTCTCAACCACTCGGCCTCATTACCGGTTTGACTCCCGGAGCTACTAAACTCGACTCCATGGTGGATCTTACAATTATAGTTGTTTGTTTGGTGATCTCCAAGTCAGCAGCTCCACCACCCAAGTGTGAACACGCATAACCACTAGTAGATTTTGTCTCATCCGAGAGATACGAGATCCAATTAGCATCACTATATCCTTCTAATACGACGGAAATCCACTATACAACAATACCATAGTTCATGGTACCTCTCAAATATCTCATTAGTACAGCCAAAGTGGAGCCCGGTGATCGATTATTGGGATTTTGAGTATATCGACTCAATCTCCATACAAACATATGCTATGTCTAGGTCTTGAGTGAAATTCATTAAATGTAATAAACTCCCAATAATTTGGGCATACGAGGATTGAGCAACGCAGAATCACCTCATTTTTTTAATTGAGTGTTAGAATCATAAGGGGTACTCACATTTGGTTTCGAGTCATAATGTCAAACTTTTTAGAAGTTTCTCTACATAATGTTCTTGGGATAGTGTTATACTATCACCCTTCCTTATGATCTAACACTCCTAGTATTACACTTGCTTCACCCATGTCTTTCATATCAAACTTAGATGTGAGAAAAGATTTTGTTCTTATCACAATATCATTATGTCAGCTAGTACCAAAAATAAGCATGTCATCCACATATAGACAAATAATCACATTCACCATTTATTAATTTAGTATACACATTTATCAACTTCAATAGAAGAAAAACCATCATCAATTAAATTTGATCAAACTTTTCATGTCATTGTTTAGGTGCTTGTTTAAACCATATAAAGATTTGAGAAGTTTACAAACTTTATTTTCTTGACCACGAATTACACATCCTTCGGGTTGTGTCATATAAATTTCTTCTTCTAAATCACCATTTAAGAAAGCATTGTTTTAACATCCATTTGGTGAAAAATGCTTACTAATTATTTGAGTCAATCTCATCTTCGATAGTTTCTTTCCAAAATGGTGAATCAAGAGACTTCATAGCTTCTTCATAAGTCTTAATATCATTTTTCATGTTATAACAAAATGACATATGACTCACAATTGAGTTATAAGTTACTTCAACTAGGAACACGTGAAAATCCGGTCCAAAAATCTTTGCCCTTTTTTACCTTTTATTTCGTCTAGGCATTGAATTCTTTATATTATAATTACTAGTTCTAACATTTTCTAAATCATGTTCATGAACATATCTTTAGATCTAAGAGTGGAGGTAAATCTATTTTCCGTGATTGAAACCTTTCGTGGAACTTGAGTTTTGTGTGGGTCCAGCCAAAGGGTCCCCATGCAGATGTAAGGTGGAGATCGAGTATAACCGGTAGACGGGTAATATGCCGTATGGCTCTGTCTGGGTCTGGTCTCCGTTTTATGGAGATGAGAACGGCTTTGACACCTTCCTTTTCTAGTCGGACTTGGGAGTATTGGTTTGGACATGCCTGCCAACGCAAGTCCCTGATCTTGGAACGTTAGTACCATACTTTAAACTCACTCTCTCTCTCTCTCTCTCTCTCTCTCTCTCTCTCTCTCTCTCTATATATATATATATATATATATATATATATATATATATATATATATATATATATATATATATATATATATATATATATATGTAAAAATGTTCTGGGCATCAAGCAGTCATCAAAATGAGAAATTGCCTCGTTCTCTGTGCCCTGTGGAGGCAAAATAAGAAAAAAAAAATCAAACCCATTCCCTTGTTTGATACAGGTCTCAGTGCGCTCATGGAGTCATCATGGTGAGGTTATGACAAAGGGCAATGGCAGCCAGAACATCAGCCAGATATTTCCGTGGCAAGTGTTGTAGATTTAGGTTGTAAGGACCATGGCCTTGTCGTCACCAAGGTTAATGGGTTGAATCAGGTTTCTATCAACTCCAGATCCGACTTCCAGATTCTAAGGGCAGTCCAGGACCCGGCGGCAGATCTAGAAATTTTATTAGTGTTAGGCAAATAGCTTACGATTAGAAGCACGGCTTCTATTCCTTTATTGCAACCCTCTCTTGAGTGAGACGAAGGCTTGTTTTATTATGCTCTTTAAGCTAGACATGGCCAGGGCTTCTATTCTTTATTGCAACCCCCCTCTTGAGTGAGTCTTGTTTGATTATGCTCTTTAAAGCTAGACATGGCCGGTCCGAGACCAGCCAGGAACCGTCTAGAACTAGAACTGATCGATCTAGACCATGAACAGGAGAGCACCTGGTTAAGTTCTGGTTCTACTTTCAATGGAACAAGAATCCGGTTCCATATATTTTCTATTTTTTCACATTCAATTTTAAATATTTTCAGTTATGGTTAGTTTAGTGCTCAAACCAGAACTTGCCTGATCTTCAGTTCCCGTTCTTGATTTTGGGAAAACCAGAGTCGGCCATGTCTAAGCCATGAAGTGCCCTTATAGCCTAGGGCTTGGATCATATGTTTTCCTAATTTCCAAAATTTGGGTGAGCTAGACTCCTCGCCTCATTGTGGATTCATCACTGTTTTACAGTCGCATAATTGTTATCACATTCATCATTAATATTAGCATCATGGGCACAAGTCCAGCATATGTTGGATCCGAGCATATCTCCCAGCTTTGGAGTTTTAAGGCAGGTCGTTCTGAAACAAGAAGCCTCCCAAGGGTGCGTTCTTCATGCTCTAATCTGACGAAACATGGGCAAGCAATTCGTCACGATATAAAAACTTTTACAAAGTGTGCTTGGTGGAAAAATATGTTGGTGATTTGGTCCTGTTGGAGGCAAGCGAGAAGCATCTAAAGCTCATTTACAAATATGGACATATTTGAACTTTGTTGCACTAGTTAAAATGATTAGGTTTGCATGAACTCGGTCCATTTCACCAAGAAAAGAAGTCCACCCTTAAAAGATCAACACTGACCTCAAACCAAAAAGGAAAGACCCAAAAGATCAAAAATGACCCATTCAAGATATGTTTCTCCAGTTTGATTTGTACAAGGATTTTCGATCCCTTGAATGCGGAGAAAAATAGGGAGGCACCTTGTTTTCAATATATTCAAAGTCACAAACACCAATACCATAGTCAGAACATCAGCTCACCTGGAAGGGGGCTCGACTCGCAAGATGAAGGTCGTGACTTTGATGCCCACGGCATGCATATCTGGCTTCAGCCTCCCTGATCTAACCAAAAAGAAAATCGAAACCAAAACCAAGCATGTTAGCATTTAACTCCAAGATATTCAAATTTGAAAAGAATTAAGATAACAAGGAATTTTCCTGTTGTCTAAAAATCACAACAGACAGTAGTTTTATTGTAGCCCAGTGTAGCTTGTAGTTTCTACTTTGAAGTTAGCAAAGTCGCCGCAGATTTTGAGGGCAGGTCTCTACTAAGGAGAAAAAAAAATAAACTAAAATAGGGAAACAATAACATTGCGTCAATGCGGTCATGAACCGTATGCATGGAGGCATGCATGCTCAGCAAAATATGAGCCTGTTGAGCAGTATCATAAGTCTCTAGCTTAGTGTGCCTTGCCTGAACCCAGTCATATCACCGGTATATCACTGGCCAGAGAAGCTCCTGGAAGTATGATTTTGCAGCGTCAACCCCGGGCTTTTGAAGAGTGTCGGGTCCATACATGATGATGAACTTGGCATCTGTTGCACGAGATTGAACTCAGATTGGAGAATGTTGTAGGAGACTGGAGAAGCCAAACTTTGGGTGTGAGCATTGTGAGGCTGCTCCTGTAACAGATCACGAACTCCCAAATCTAGATCAGGCACCGGAATCACACCGATTAGTGTTTTGAAAGCAAATTCCAGGCACGGATCTGACCATACATCACCAAAAGGCATCACTAATGGAGGGTTTTGTGCCTCTGCCACTTTTTCACAATCGGCAGGTTCACCCGGTGGCGTATCAACCACCTTCGCTTGGTGAGTGTACAGAGGATCCAGTAACTTGGATGGCTCAATATCTAGGCTCTGCCTGACTAGCCGTCTTGACCTTAAATCACCCTGACACCGACCCCAACCAGCTGGTCTCTTAATTTTATGCTGAATATCGTGATTTTTATGCCTCACAGACTGCTGTGTACTGGTTTCACTCTTCTGTTGTTCTATCCCCAAGCAAGCAGAAAAAGCCAAACTAACAGTACTTTCAGCTGATGTACTTTCTCCAAGCCTAGCCACATCAGACTGATCAGTTTTAGGAGAAAGATTTATGTGAATTTCATTCTTCTCATATCTTTCGTTCTCTTCTTTGATAGAGTCAGTTGGAAGGACTTGCAGACTGTTTCCCCCATGAATAGACGGACAATCCACTCCTTTCTTCTCAACTTGCACAGACTCTGAATAAAATCCTAAGAAACTGGAATCCTTATCACCAGTGAGTGTCTTGAAAGCGAATTCCAGGCATGGATCAGCCGACACATCACAAAAGGGCAACACTGACTGAGAACTTCGTGTCTTGTTCGGCTTTTCACACAAAGCAAGCTCATCCAGCAGCTTAGTTTGCTCACTTGAGCCATCCAGGTTCTTACTGGGTAGCAGTCTAGGCTTTGAGTCGCCTTCACACGGACTATTAGTTGATGGTTTATTGAGTCTAGGCCGACCACGGGGCTTTTTATGATTGCCAGGATGCTGCATACAGAGTCTAGGTCGACCACGCGGTCTTTTCTGGTTGGCAGGCTGCTGGGTACTGAGTCTAGGCCGACCAAGGGGCCTTTTCGGGTTGACAGGCTGCTGGGTACTGCCTTTGTTATCCTGCTGCTCTTTCCTCGTGTCAGCAGAGTTGACTGCCATCGGACTGACTCCATTTTCAGTTGACCCGCTTTCTCCAAGTTCAGCCAGATCTATTTCAAGATTAAGATCCATGAAGCCACCACGATATCTACTCTGCTTTTCAGCGTTATTGTTCCATTCTTCCAACGAATTGGCGGCAGCATTGATATTGGTTACTGGCTGAGGATTCATACAAAGGTTCTCTGCAACTTGGCTAACATCTGCCTGATCAAAACCCAAGAACTTGGAATTATTATCACCAGCAAGTGTCTTAAAAGCAAAATGAAGACAAGGATCCAACCATGCGTCTCCAAAAGGCAACCCTGATTGAGATTTTTCTGTCTCAGCCTCACAATAAACCTGCTTAACCAGCGGCTTGTCCACCAACTTAGCTTGCACGATCGGCAAAGCATCTGGCAGCTTGGATAGCGAGCCATCCAAGTGGACCCTCACTAACCGTTTCGACTTTGAGTCACCTTCACACCGACCCCAACCAGCTGAGTTATTTATTTTATGTCGAGTCCTGTAGTTTCTCTGATAGACAGGCTGCTGCTCATTTTCTTCATTCTTTTGCTGATGTTTCCTCGAGCCTGCTCCCTCAACTGCAACTGAATCAACTTGATTTTCAGATGATCTACTTTCTCCAAGTCTGGCCGGTTCTGTTTCAGGATCACAATGAATGTGACTGCTTGAGGATCTACTCCCCTTTTCAATCTCACGATTCTGTTCTTCAATTGAGTCAACTGCCTTGACCTGCACAACATTGACGGAACTCATTGACTGAGGTCTCACTCCTTTCTTCTCTTCAAATTGGCCAGTTTCCGTATGAACAAAGCCTATCAGCTTGGAATCGTTATGACCTGATCAAGAACATGTACTGGAGTTGGAACCAATGATTTTTCTGCCTGTACAAAGCCTATCAACTTGCAATTATTATGACCAGATACCATACTAATTGGACTCTGTGTGTGTGTGTGACCAAAATGATGTGTTTGGCGCAAACGATAGGATTTTGCGAGGATGAAAAGCCTAGACTTGGCAATTCTAGGCATGTTAAGATTTGACCACATGGATGTCATGCAATGTCGGGTGCTGGACCAAATGAAACATTGACTGACTCAGCTTAGAAATAAAAACGGCTATAAAGCAATTCGGCTTTGGGGGGCTATGCAGTACTTTGTCAGAGCATGGATACACCTATGAAACCCCCAAGGCTAAACATATATAGAGATGTCACATCCTTCGCACATGCATTTAATCAACTGTAATGCATAAAGCCCGCATATTATCAAAATCCATCAATTATTTGACAGAACAATTTGGTAGTATTACTTGATTTAAATTTTAACAATCTCCTAACAATTTTATCCATCTTTTAGTACCGTTCAGCTTGAGGGGTAAACTTCTTATTTGCTGAACGAGCATGGAGACCAAACCAAGCCCAAGCTTTTCGTGAGAAGCTTTCTGGGATGACCATGGACTTCTCAGTACGAATGAACCAAAAAATGTTAGGGTCAGTCCTTTCGCATTTCAAATTGGTGTACCTGGACTATAAGAAATAAGCATAGAGGTGAATCTTACAGTCCTCAAGGATGTCTGGAATCATTATTGTGATCTACTAAACGGTGGTCCTTCATGTCTGCAGGCTTACTCATGTAACTGAAGACATGCATCATAATTTATAATTAGCAGCCACCTAGGCACCTCCTGGTGCGCCTGAATCACTTACAAGCAGTTCATAAAGGTTCAATACTGCAAAATATACAACAGTTTGGTTCTTGTGCTTTCCTCCTCAATAAGCAACCTAAAGTCCTTGTTTGTCTGGTTATTTGATCGTGTCAGCTGAAGATATTTTCTGTTCGAAGGACAGAACTCTGAATAGGCATCTATGGCCATTACACAGGGGTCCCCTTATTTTCCTAAAGAAGAGTTAGTGGAGATGTTTTAAATAGAACAAATTGAAAGGTGCCTCATGTATTTCATGTGACAACAGAATACCACTGAGATCAAAAGATAAATGTTATAATGCAACTTTTAAATCAACTTCAGTATTGTGCAGCCAACCATCAAATTTCGACATCGATATCTAAGCATACAAGGAAGGAACAGATTTGTAATGAGGTTCTTCAGGAAAAAATTGGTATAATTAATAACAACAGAAGATGAAACGAGAAACAAATTTAAGGTGGTTTGGACGTGTGGAGAGGCAGCTACATGGAGCTCCAATCAGGTGCAAGAAATTTGATAATGCACACTTTAAAGAGGGAGAAGGAACTGCTAAAGTGTTGGAAGGATAAAACATGATCTTGCTTTTTTGGTAATGGATGCTAATATGATTAAAGATCAAGCTCAATAGTGATCTGTGATCTATGCAGCCAACCCTACTTAATGCAGAAAAGGCTGGATTTGTTTGGGTTGGATCGAGGCTCTCAAATGGAGATATTTCCAAATTAAGGAAACTAATAAAGCCTTGCACCAATATTCATTACAGACTCCACCTTCCAAATTAATAGAGAACGTGATGCTAGGCCTATTGGATCAAACTTGCGCTGCAAGTGCTCCGTGCCTTGCATGCACCCTGACCACAAAATCTTGGTACATGGAATCTGTAGAACAGGGCATTCTTGGTAAAATCGGTTCCAAATAGCCCATGGTGCTCAGAAACTAACTGTTATTGACAGGAACGCAAGATAGGTCTAGGTGACTAACAGATTGAGGGTACAGTCATCTGATTTTACTATCAGTATCAACCATGATAAAAGAACACCGCTAATAGCATCTCTGCCTAATTTAAGAATGCAACTGCTCCATCGTACAGTTATGTAGTAGAAATATCCCAATGGATGAAGAGTAAAACCATGCACCCAATGAGAGTCACATAATATGCCAAAAGAGCATTGGTGCTGTCTGGCCATACTTGTAAACTCTATGCCTGGAACCATCCTCATTTGAACTTAAGAACAACTTGTGCATGTTACACGCCAAGCCATATGCACGACTTAAATACCAAAGTGTCCCCTTGAAACTCCTAAGCGTTCCAACTAAAAACCAAGGAGCCCCTTTGAACATTTGCATTTTCTAATTGGGGAGATTAATAGTTGACAATATCAAGGAGAACAAAGTATGATTCAACCACAGAGCAATGAACCATAAATTTGTATAAACCCATACATCAACCTCAGATTGAAACTTGATGCAGCATCCTCTTCTTCTAGCCAAAAGAGTCCGTAGGTTCCCACAATAAACTTTGCAAACGTATGGAATCTATAGAAATTTCAATAAACATTATTCAGGAAAATCGGGTTAATTACTTACAAGGATCTGATGATTCGCTTTGAGTTATATGCCCTTCTGAACTAGCTGACACCCCAAGCTGAGTTGAATTTCTTTTGGACCTTGAGCATGGGCTGCAGAAAAGTTTACGGACTGCTTTATATCTTCTTCCCTGAAAATATTCAGATTTGTTCCAAGAAATGATAAGTTGTGACATCACAAAATCGAATGAGACCCCTATTATAGTATATATACTTTAAATACATTTAGGCCAACTCTTGGCATGTACAAGTGGAGAAAGGAAATAGTTTTGCAGTGGGAAGATGTTAAGTTTGGAAAAAGATGATAATCAACTCGAATATTATACAATTTAACATCCATAGCTTTGTTAAATGTAATAGGCGCACGGGCCATTAGGGCCCGTGCATTTGATGTGAATGGCATGGGCCACTAGGGCCCAGCCATAGCTGTTGGAGTGCCTCCAACCAGCAAGAAGCCGTTGAAAGCCAACGGCTAGTGCTGGCCAGCACTTGCAAGAGCTCTTTGCTGTCCCATTTCTTTCCTTCTTGCCATGTATCTACCTCTATAAATAGTGCATTCACTTATCAATAAATTATGTTGTCTTGCATATCCTTTGTTTGTGATTTGACCCATTGTTTGATCTCTTGTTAGCTTCTAGTGTTCTTTATGTGTGACATCCATATTCAAACGTTTTGAGATCTTGGCGATTTGACGAATTGCTACGTTGGCAATTCAACCTTCGATTATCAACAGTTATTTACATGGTATCAAAGCCTCATAGAGCCTCGTATTGAAGATTTCAAGCACATTGGGAAGTGTGCTAAGATTGCGAATTTCATGTAATCACTCCGAAATTGAGGTAAAATTTTTGTTTTTGCACAAAATGAAAAACAAAAAAAGAATCTTTTAGATGCATTCTTGACCCAAAATGCTATCAAAGTTTGACAAGGACTATGAAAAAATATTTTTTATCAAAAGATTTTTGGGATTATATTGATGGTACAATCAAAGAACCGATTTTAGACATTGATGGTTTGGATGATGATAATATTGTTAAAGTACATGAAAAATATAAGCAAGATCTTAAAACTGGAGAAAAGATGAATGCTAAAATAATTTAGATTATTTGTCAAAATGTAGATGAAAAACTTAGAAATAGAATTAGTGTTTTCGAAAGTGCTTTTGAAATGTGGGAATACTTAAAAAGCTTCACTCGCAAGATAATTTTGTTTTTCAAATTGATTTAATGGAAATGATGATAATGCTTAAGCAAGGTAACATAAGCATTAGAGACTATCACAATGAGTTTTCGAAACTTTGGACTCAACTTAGAAGTTTTGATAAATTCAAAAAACTTCAAAAATTTGATGAATTTCAAGAGTTTTTGGATAATCAATATTTTTTCTTGTTTATGCGTGGTTAAGAGACAAATTTGAAAATATTAGATCAAACTTAATATATAGAAAACCTAGATCAAAAGGAGACTCGTTTTTGGCCGATCTTGTTATGGAGGAAACAATGTTGAAAAATATCAATGTTGCAAAAGAAGTCGTTATTGCCGCCTTCAAACCGGAAGTTAACATGAAGATCGAAAAACTTCGAAGGAACAAACAAAAAACCCACGGGACCATGGCCAACCAATGACACCATATGTCACTATTGCAAGGAAAGTGGTCATATCAAAACCACTTGTCCTCTTCTTCAAAAGAAATTTGGAAATGTGGGAGCCGTAGAAGATAAAAAAAGGAGGAGTCTTGCCTACCAACATCAAAACATATATAGAAGAAATGTTTAAGAAAAAAGCTAAGCATCTTAAAAAATGCTCTTTCTACCTCTCAAGGTATGTCTTGGTTTTTAGATTCGGGTGCTTCTTTTCATATGACTCATTGTGAAAAATCCTTAAATGAATCTCATGATATCGTTGGAAAACATGTATTTACGGCCGATGGTATAAAACTTCAAATTGAAAAAATAGGAAATTTCAAAACAAAAGTTTTAAAATCCAAAACGTAAGCTTTATACCTAAACTTAATTTAAACTTATTTTCGGTCGCTCAAATTTGTAATAATGATTGTATAGTCACTTTCTCATCCGAGCATTGTGTGGTGCAAGTATACAAAATGGATTATTTAGTTATGCCAAATTTTGAATCTTGTAATGTAGCCCAAAGATGTTACCCTTTGGCATAAATGACTTGGACATTTAGATATACACAAATTGTATGGGAAAAGGCTTAGTTGTTGTTGTTGTTGTAATGTAGCCCAAGATGTTACCCTTTGGCATAAACGACTTGGACATTTAGATATACACAAATTGTGTAATTTTCTTTTATTGAAAAAAATTTGAGAAACAAAAGTTTGAAATGAAGAGTGTGTTCTTGGAAAAATACATCATCTTCCTTTTGGTGAAAGAAATTATGTACCAAACAAAGCTTTTAAATTAATATACTCTGATGTTTGGGGTCCTGCTCCTATTAGAGTTCAATACTATGTGAAGTGTTTAAAAAGTTTGTAACCTTTTGCAATATTGTTAAAAATCAATTTGGCTCCACTATTAAGATCTTTAGATCTGATTCGGGAGGAGAATATGTGTTAAATGAGTTTCAAAAGTTTGTCGAAACTAATGGTATTCTGCATAAAAAATTGTGCACCAAAATCCCTCAACAAAATAGCTTGCCTGAGAGAAAACATAGACGTATCATAGAAACATGTCGAACTATGTTAATTGCCAGTAATGTTCCTAAGTTTTTATGGGCAGAAGCTACTCTTACTATGGTATATCTTATTAATAGAATGCCTTCATCCAAACTTGAAAATATTTTTCCCCTTGAAAAACTATATAATCTTTCTCCTTATTACGAAAGACTTAGAGTTTTTGGGTGCAGATGTCATGTTATCAATAGCGCGCTATAGCGTTTTAGCAGTCCTAAAACCGATATATCGGGTGACCCTTAGCGGGCGACCCACCAGGGCCGCTATAGCGCCTCAATCAGCGCTATAGCGGACAGCTATAGTGGTCCGCTATAACAATGATAGCGTTCATTTCTTAATGAGTTGATTTTGGGCGGGTCGATCCAATTGGATTGGGTCACCCGATCAAAATAAAACAAAACCCTAGCCTTGTCTCCGTCTCTCTCTCTCTAACTGCGAGCTGCGTAGTAGAGTGCCTTGTCTTCGTCTTTCTCTCTCCGACTGTGAGTTGCATTGTGGAGTGAAGGAAAGCGAAAGGTAAGAGGGCCTTGTCTCCGTCTCTCTCTCTCTCTCCGACTGCAAGCTGCGTAGTAGAGTGAAGGAAAGTGAAAGGTAAGAGGGCCTTGTCTCTCTCTCTCTCTGTGCTAGTTACAGTGTTACATGATTGCGAAGTCGAATCTGTTGAATCTAATGAATCTCCTATCTATCAACAATTCTCAACCAGACGTGTGTATGGGCTGGAATCTTTTTCTCTTGGTGTCTTCGTTTTCGTGAATTCTACCATGAATTTCTTCACAGGGTTCGAGGGTTTCCCTTAGTTGGTGTTGTTTCGTTTTTGTCATACAATCGTCAAAATCGTTGCTCTCATAGTTGGTGCTTTCATTTTATGACATCCCCATGTGAAGTTTTCTTCCATTTCTTAAAATAGAAGTAAGTTGCTCCTGATCATGTTTGATTTTTCTTTTCAAATTCATTCGTTCATCTTCATTCACAGAAAAAGAAATCTCGGTCAAATGGTCTCTCTGATGATAAGACATTGAATCAACAGGAGAAGTTCTGTTAAGAGACGTGTGCACGTCGGTTCCTCAAAGCCAAGGGTGATAATGTGAAGAAGGCTACAAAGCAGTTGCGATCATGTCTTGCCTGGAGGGACACCATCGGTACCGGTACTCTCTCTCTCTCAACCCCAAAAGTCTGTATATGGATTCACCACCTAAACAATATGCTTCCGCGCTTAACTTTTGAACCAAAAAACAATTATGAAAAGCAAAAGAAGCGTGAACGATTACGTAGTCATTATAAATGGCCTTTCTTCTTTTTCTCACTTTCTCCTCTTTTACACTTTATTCACGTTTTCTTGGTTTGGCGTGGAAAACGCAGATCATCCGACAGTTGATGAGTTCGCCACTAAAATTTCCGAAGGAGCAGCCTACGTGGCGGGGCTCGATGACGAATCCAAATTGGTTGTGGTATGCCATCCAACGGCTCCTACCAAAAGATCAAAGTTTCATCTGTTTGGAGAGAGTTATACTCCCCTTTAATCATTTCTTCTATTCTCTGAATAAAACCATTCAAATTCTTGATCTGTCATGTGCATGCATTTCAATGTTACATTCTTTTGTGGTTATAAGACGCTTGATTGTGTGTTTGTGCAGGATCTTGGAATAGGTATACGAGTATCTATCGAAGGTTCTTCAGAGGCATCTAGTTTGTTACTACCTTCTAAATGAGATATATTGATGGAATATATTGAATTCTTGGTACCCTTTTCTCCTTTTACACCTTTCTCTTTTCATAAAGTACTTAATTCTAACTTCGGTTGTATCTTTCTTAGGTTTATGTGTTTATTTAGAAGTTAGAAGTAGAATTTGTTTATTTAGTTTGATTCATATTTATAAAAGAAGTAGTTGTGTTTCTTGATATTTCTTAAAAATTAGAGAACCCATTATATATATATATATATATATTTTTTTTTTAATTTATTTATTTAATAAAAAATAAAAGTGTACCGCTAAATCTGCTATATCCCCGCTATATCAGGGTTAACCGCTAACAGCCCGCTAACTGCTATTGATAACATAGTGCATATGCTTTGTTTATAAGGACAAAAATGATAAATTGTCTCATAGGGCTATTGAATGTGTATTTCTTGGTTATGACATAGACAAAAAAGGTTATAGATGTTTTGATCCTGTGAATGATAAATTATATGTTTCTAAGGATGTACAATTCTTTGAGAATGATGCTTACTATAAGTTTAAATCTTTAGAAAGCTCTGAATACTTCTTTGATCTAGAAGTAGACGATGATTGTGACCCAAAAGATCATCAAGATAGTCCTCTAGAGCATGGTGGTGTCCAAAATGAAACTATTGATCATCAACCCATCATTAAACCCTTCCCATTACATTATACACGACGTCATAGAGAACCTGATAACCCGTGTCTAGAACCTAGAGTTTCAAAACCTCCTCAACATTTTGTTTCCTATGAAATTTTTGAACCCCAACACAAAAGTTTGATTGCAATTCTTCATCAAATCAAAGAACCTAAGTTCCATCACCAAGCTCAGGGTATTCCTGAATGGAAAGCTGCTATGAGTGATGAACTTAGAGCCCTAGACAAAGCTAAAACTTGGATCATTGTACCTAAGCTCAAAAATAAGAAGGTTATTGGATGTTGATGGGTTTATAAGATTAAGACTCATAGTAACGGTAATATTGAAAGATATAAGGCTAGATTGGTAGCCAAGGGATATGCTAAGAGCATGGAATTTATTATGATGAAACTTTTGCTCCTGTAGCTAGAATGACTACTATTAGAATTCTAATCGCCCTTAGTGCTATTCAAAACTGGGATATATATCAACTTGATGTTAAAAATGCTTTTTTAAATGGATATTTAACTGAAGAAGTTTATATGACTCCTCCTCCCGAGTTTGTTTTTCCCCAAAACTACAAAAAAACATTGTATGGTTTAAAACAAGCCCCTAAAGCTTGGTTTGATCATTTTGAAAAATTCATGCATCTGCATCACTTTACTTCTTGTTATACTGATATTGCATTATTTATGAGTAAATCATATGCAGGTATAGTAATTCTACCCTTTTATGTGGATGATATGATCATCACTGGAAGTGATAAAGCTGACATCTTTTAAGTTAAAAATGATCTTCACAAAGAATTTGAAATGAAAGATCTTGGTTTGCTTAGTTATTTTTTGGGAATTGAAATTGTACGTACTCATAGAGGATACTTTATGTCTCAAACAAAATTTGTGAGTGAAATTGTTGACAGGTCAGGTCTAACCGACGAAAAGAAGGTGGATACACCAAGGTTATTGGAACAAAATTGAGAGCAACAGATGAAAAGATACTGGATGATCCTACCCGATATAGACAACTTATAAGAGCGTTACCTATCTCACTATCACCCGTCCAAACATATCACACGGTGTACACACTGCAAGTCAGTTTCAACAAGGTCCTACTAGTGCTCATATGAGTGCAATTATCAGAATCATCAGATACATAAAGCACTCTGTGGATAAGGGGGTGCTTCTAACTTGTTCCTCTTCTTTTGATTTATTTGTCTATACTGATGCTGAACGAGGTGGAGATGTCAACCATAGACATTCTACGACTGATTTTTGTGTTTTTCTAGGTGAATCACTCATTTCTTAGAAATGTAAGAAGCAACACAAGGTGTCACCTTCTTCAACCGAAGTTGAATATCGAGTCATAGGTACTACGACAATGGAGATTTCTTGGATTACAGTTGTTCTGAGTGAGATGGGTGTTACCTCTCATAAACCTGCCACTATGTATTGTGACAATAAAAGCGCCAATTTACATTACGTCCAACAACACCTTTCATGAACGAACAAAGCATATTGAAATGGATTGTCATTTTGTTAGTGAAGAATGCTTGCAAAAGAAGATAACTTTGAGTTATGTTACATCAAAGATACAGCTAGCTGATTTCTTTACCAAATCTCTCTCGACCACTCATTTTCAATTTTTGCTGGACAAACTTTCGGTATATACCGTTGACCCCGTCTAGTATGGGAAAAGGCTTAGTTGTAGTTGTTGTTGTAAACTTTCGGTATATACCTCGTAAGTTTGAGAGGGGGTGTTAAATGTAATAGGTTTGATGTGAATGGCGTGGGCCACTAGGGCCCAATCATAGCTGTTGGCAGTGCCTCCAACGGTCACTTGTTGGCCAATGGCTACTTGCCTGGCCAACACTTGCAACAACTCTTTGTTGTCTCATTTCTTTCCTTCTTGCCATGTATCTACCTCTATAAATAGTGCATTCACTTATCAATAAATTATGCTGTCTTGCACAACCTTTATTTGTGATTTGACTCATTGTTTGATCTCTTGTTAGCTTCTAGTGTTCTTTATGTGCGACATCCATATTCGGATGTTTTGAGATCTTGGCGATTTGACGAATTGCTACTTTGGCAATTCAACCTTCGATTATCAACAGATATTTACAAGCTTCAGAGTAGGAGGGAGCCATGCAATCAAAGTCCCAAAATGCACCATTCACGCCTAAGCCCTGTAATTGCATATTGGACAGGAGTTCCCAACTTATTAAGCCAGATTGCACAATCAAATTCATGAGTAGGCTGTCAACTTTAATTCTGGGCAACATTTGAGCTGAATTTCCACCAAAAGACAAAAACCACGGGCAACGTCAAGTTCATTCCTATTCTCAACCAACTGAACCCCGTGCTTGTTAAACTTGTTTTCAACCGCAACTAAACCTTGCGTGGTCCAAAAATTAGTATATGCAGGCTGTTACAGCTAACTTGTCTCATGACACACTAATTACAACTGCTACAACTAAGCCTTTTCCTATAGTAGATGGGGTCGGTTACATGGATTCTTTGTTTCCACAAAGCCCTATCATAATTTGTAGAATCCATGGTAAATAAGTCTGACAAAGTTTTATGTTGCCTTGTCTCATGACACAACTGAACTAATTTTTATTTGTTCAATGGTTGCAAGCAGTTGGTTTAGAGACAACACTTGGAAGGCTATCCGTCAAGTACATCACATTTAATTAAGGTACACCTCTGAAATATTCTGTCACAAGGGAAAGCTTTTGAGAGGAGAGAAGTCCAGAAAGCCCACCCTATCTTCCTTCCGAAGTATGGAATCCTGCCTTCTCTTTTTGGACCCTGCCACCCAACCACAAGATGTTTGCTCTGAATATTCCTGTAAAATTCACCAATTTCCAGAACATGAGAGAGAGAGAGGGGAGGGAGGGAGGGAGAGAGAAAACTGGAAACACGAATGAAAAACAGGAGGAAACAACTAATGAGAAACTTTTGGAATAATAAAAAGGATTTGCAGACTGTATTGAATGGGCTTAAGCCACTTTTCAGACTTTTGACTAAGCCTCACTATGTGTGCTTTCAATTGATCTCTGGCACCGTTCTTCTTGACACAACAAAGCACTTATTCTTTGAAGCAGAAACTATGCCAGACAAAGGATCAACAAGAAAAAGCAAAGCCCTGAAAGGTAAAAGGCACATTATTAATGGCAACGCAACAACTCTTTACCAAGTCCAAATCAGGACCGAATCAATGGTGATACCGGATCAGCCCAAACTGGTAACCAGTACAAATTATTCACGAATAGATACTAGCTTACCTTAAAACCAATAACCTATGCTAAATGCTGGCTCTAGAGCTTCTTATAAAGAAGGCAACAATGACCAAAAAAAGGTAAGTTTCCGATTCTTTGGATCTTACCATAATCTGGTAAGATAAAGTACATAAGGGATAGTGGCAGCCTTTCAGCTACTATTTCAGACACCATCGTCTCCAGGCTTCCCCTCGAAAAAAATGGTCCGGTCATCAGGGGTTTATTATTTCAGGAAGCCAGCACCACCCTCCCGTTTGCCTTAGAGGTCACAACAAGATAGAACAGACTTAATTTTGACACTAGTTTTCACATCATACCTAAAACAAAATTAACTTCTGAACAAGAGAAGCTAATGCATGTCTAAAGTATATATATGACCCTATAGATCTTTTAATGATTTACGTATCTTTTCATAACAAAAACAATCTTAGGAACCATTAGTTCTTGTGTTTATACTTATATAATTAGTTTTTAACAGCTGAGAGTTTTCCAAGAGTTTTTTTGAGAAATATTACTTTTTAAAAATATTTTGCAAGAAAGCCTTGCTGAGACTATGATTACAAAGAAATATCATGTTAATAAATTTTCACAAATTGTCCAAATAACTCAACAATGAACTAGAGACAGAGAGAAGAGAAAAGAGAATAAAATGCTCACAAAAAAGCCAATTTAAGATAAAACCCATTTATTACCTAAAACCGAAAATAGTTGATCTTTAATTATAACAGGTACTGTCACAATGATCCTCACACAAACACATGTATACTGGTTATTTATTAAGTACAGAAACATGTGCATTAGGTGGGTAACCTCTTTAATCAGCCCTCTACTAGTCGGTCTATGGCATCTTAATTCTCTCTCTCTCTCTCTCTCAGAGAGAGGGAGGGGGGATTTGAATTATACAACTAATAGCTCAATTGTTTACTTGGGTTGATAACCAAAAACAGGATTATTGGAAGCATTTAGTACCAAACAATAGAATCTGGTCGGAACTCTGAATGTGAAATCTTTGGGATTTTTCAAGTGTGGAGGGGCCAAGGCATGCCATTAGGTCAGAGGCATTTTGGTGATCACATAAAAGTGTGCTTAAAAATGTCATTAGGTATTGTTATTTTGTCAGTGACAACCGTTTAAGACAAATTCGGGTTTGCATGGAACTGACCCATTGAAACATTTTCCAAAGTGAAAAGAGGACAGCGACAAGGACGGAGGGGAGAGAAAGACAAAAAAGGAGTACGACATGTAGAGAGTGATGTAGATATACCAAAAGCTCTTGACAAGAAAAAGGTAATCTTTTTTGAGTTTCTCCATAAGGGCAGGCCTCTTTGCTATATACTATATATAAACATATGCGTGCATAAACATTCAAAAATAAGCATGTATCTGTATGGCAGCTATCATCAGCACGAGATTGAACATGGGAACAGTGTCAGCTTTTAATATATTGAGTGTGACCATGGCTATGTATGATGATGAGAAATACTAATAATAAAAAAGAAAACCTATCCAAAATTTGTCACTATAGATGGAGAAGAATAGTAGAATACTAAGTTTCTAAAGAAATCTGTTTACTGAGAGAAAAAACACTAGGCATTTCCATATTTGCTCACCATGTGACTTTATCTTCTTTTTACACAAAGGCAAGCACATCAATTAAATCCACCATAACATTGCCATTGTACCTTTCTTCTATCAACGACCAGAACATTCATTTCCTTTCATGAGCACCCAAAATGCATTAGGGTAAAAGCATAATGGAGCAAGGTCAAAAAATAGCAGTTCCTAAAACTAGATTATATGTAAGGATGTTTTCTACTCCATTCAAAATGGATAATCCAGTGAGACACAATTAAGCAAACATAGAAATAGCAGAGATGCAGTCGAAGATGCCTACCTTTTCCCTTTTTCTTGGTCGACTTCTGAATTTTCCTTCCTTGAGGTACTCAAGGACCTCTGCTTTTGATCGAAATAAATGTTTTGATGAAGGTTCAATGAACAAAAAGGAGAAAGAACACCAAAACATTAGTAGAGGAATTATTTCATAAGCTAGACTTATAAATACACTAATTCTTGCAAGAAAGTGACCAAAGGAGCCTCCAACATGGTTGGAGGAAGCTGAAAGTCAACTATGGAAGGACGCTTTGCTTGGATGCATTCTTTTAACAACAAAGAAACTTGATGGTAGGTTCACCCTAATTTGCGTACATGTCTATGACTGATAAATATGTTAACTTTAATATGCCACAACTGGTAAACAAACTTGCGTCAATCAAACACACATATAAGAGTTCAATCCTAATTAAATGGATACAACATGATGGTCAGCAATAAACTGTTCCTGATGTTTTTTTATCAATTTTCACTTAACCATAGAACTAAAGCACATATCGAGAAAGGCATTCAAAAGTACCTCCAGCACTTCATTAAGTTTCCTTGTATTCTTTTATAGCTGCTTGTGTTTGGATGGTCCAAGGGGGTATAGCCTTAATTTCTTGCATGAACCTGTGTTTGCTTCCAGTACAATGACCCTGATACTCAACAGATACACTGACCAAATCATCGAGCTTTCATTCGCATATATAGTCCACTCTGTGTAGATGCACCATCTTGTCCAATAACCTTTCTTGTTGTTGACAGGTTCATCAATGTTTATCTCTTATTTTGACTGTTTCCCCTTTCTCATTACTATTGACTTGTTTTCAAGCCAAAGGCTGTCGGATCCCAGCATGCCAAATTCCGAACATGAGATTGAAGAGAACTAACTGATGAATGGTAGACCCAGCTGTATTCATCGTACCAAACCCATTACTGGGTCTGGCATTAGGATCAATGTGTGATTCAAGGCAAGCATGCAATCTTAATACTGCCTGAACCAGAAGGTGGGTAGAATAGCCTATAGTAGATTGTTAGGCAACAGATCATTGGACATGAGCAACATTCTTGATGATTAGATAGTGAAGAGTGCATGTCATCCGAATTCAAAGATGAGAGCCATGGTCAAGGAGGATGTCAACTTTCAAAGAAAACCTTCTCCAGCAGACTTTCATGGTTTCAATGTTCTTATATATGTTAAAGAGTTTATGACTTAGGTGTCTTATGTTAAATGTTGTTTCTCTCATGCTTTATAATATTGTATTGTGTCATTTCACGTGTTATGTCTAATTTGTATTAATTAATAGTGATTAGGGGTAGATTAGGAATTCAAGTTAGAAGTAGTATAAGTAAGTAGATTAGGGTTATGCCTTAGGGTGAGAGAAAGGCTGGGCGGCAGCCAGGAAAGCAGTCTCATCGTCATTTTGGGACAGATTGGAGGCATGTCTCCAATCTGTCAATGGTTGTAAGTATTTTTCTTTATGTGAATGATATTATTTTGACATGGTATCAGAGCCTAAAAGGCCTGTAAATATGTGATTTTGTTGATTAAAAGATTCAATTTGGTGTGTGAGAAGATAATTATCAAATCAGGAAAGAATTTTTGACATGTCTCTTGAAAAGTGTATCCTAGGAGGAGCTGTCCACACAAAAGTAGTTTTTTGTTTGACTTCTTGGTATATGGTATTGGGCTGCCGATTTTTTCCAAATCAGATTGGAAGATAACCATCAAATCAGATTGGGCTGCCGTGGTCATGTTTAATTTGTTTGTGAAACCATCCAACTCTTTCCTCAAAGAAGCTTGGAGTTCTTGGAAAAATCGGGCTTCTTGTTGTTTTGGGTTGACGATCTCTTCTTGAAATATTGTTTTGGGCTGCCGACTTTTTGAATACTAAGGCAACAGATATTCTGGTGCACATTCTTAGCAGAGAGGAGACGCTACTTTATTGAAATAAGAGTGATAGGGCAGTTGCAAATCTTGGAACTAGATTGATCAAACAGATTTTTACTTGTTGCAGAATAGTCTATTGATAAGCATAGACTAAATCATTTTTCTTATTATCGTTGAACACACTCTGGAAGGCGGCAGTCTCATACACAGATTGATTATTTACTTTGGAAACCGTGTAGAAGGTAGATTATCTGTTTTGAAGCTTACTCCAGATCACTACGGATATTTTACTTGAAGTTGAATATTGATGGCAAGTAAAGGCAAAGCGATTGAAACTGCATTTGCAATATCTGAACACACCCTGAATGAAAAAGCAGAAAATTTTCAGATCACAACTACAAAGTTGGATGGAAGAAACTATCTGGAATGGTCTAGGTCCGTGGAACTGACTATTATAGCTAGGGGGAGATTGGCTCATCTCATGGGTCAAATACCTAGTCCAGATATACATGATACTCATTATCCTGTTTGACAACGGGAAGATGCCCTAATATCATTCTGGTTGCTTCAATCTATGATTCCATCAACTACAAAAACCTTTATATTTCTTGAATCGGTTCATGAGATTTGGTGTGTAGTTTCTGAAGCCTATTCTAGGAAAAAGAATGTGGCAAAAGAGTACGAAATATTGGAACGAATCAGGAAAATGTAAACAAGGAACTCGATCCATAAGTGAATACCATGCAGACCTCAGAGGACTTTGGGATGAACTGCTATATTATACCAATATCAAGTGTTCTTCATGTTACACTGAAAGGAATGCAAAGATTGAAAAGAAAAAGGTATTTGACTTGCTGTGGGGTGTAAACTCAGAATTTGAGTCAATAAAACTCAATGTCTTGGGAAGAGATGAGCTACCTTCATTGGGGACAGTGTATTCATTATTAATCAGAGAAGAGGATCAAAAAAATCTTGAAAAGAATAACATTCCTATTACAGACCAACATGTGCTTCAAACAAGAGGAGAAAATTTAAATTATCGCAGAAAAGGAGGATATCATGGTCGTGGACGAAGACGTGGTAGATCTCATCCTGATGAAAAAGAGAAACTTATTTGTACTCATTGTGGAAAGTCAAGACACTCCAAAGAATACTGTTGGGAATTACATGGTAAACCGGACTATTATAAAAACAGAAATCGCTCTGCTCATGCCGCTGAGAATACTACTTCTAATATAGATGGAATGCAAGAGCTTATTAAGAGAATAGAAGGACTCGAAACAAGACTATCTGAACAGTCTTAACCATCTTCCTCTCACGCTACAGTAGCTCAGGTGACTCACTCTATGAAGGGTAACTCCTCTTATTCGAATTCAAAAATTTGGATTATTGATTCAGGTGCTACAGATCAAATGGTAGGAGAATCGTCATATTTTTCAGAGTACAGACTTCTTCTAAAACAAGAGCCTATTAAGTTGGCAGATGGCTCTTACTCTTATATGGTTGGAAAGGAAAGTGTACCCACATGTTTTTCTTATTTAACATCAGTCTATCATGTTCCCAGTTTTCCAATAAATCAACTTTCGGTCAGTTCTTTGACTCGTACCATAAATGCAGTATAACTTTTACTCCTACTGGTTGTGTATTTCAGGATCTGAAGACAGGAAAAATCTTTAGTCATGGTAGACTACAGAAGGGCTTATATATCTTGGAAGATTATATTCAGCATGGAACTCCTTATAAAGCTTCAGTGGCAACAATTCAGGATTCAAAAATTTGGCTTTGGCATTATCGTCTTGGTCATTTACCAATGTCAAAACTTTCCTATGTTTTACCTCATCTTAGAGTCACTAAACTTTAATTTGAATGTGAAGTCTGTAAGCTTGGGAAACATAAAGAGCCACTTATCCCTTAAGTGACTCTAGACGGTCTCAACCTTTTGAACTTCTCTATTCAGATATTTGGGGTCCCAGTCCTGTTACTTCTTTGTTTGGTCAGAGATATTTTGTTTCCTTTATTAATGATTGTACTCACCTTACAATTATATATTTAATGAAATCGAAATCAGAAGTCTCGTCTATTTTTCCAATTGTACATAAATTCATTCTTACCCAATTCAATGCTTCTGTGAAAATTCTTCATTCAGATAATGAGGGGGAGTACATTAGCAAGCAATTAGCATAATATTTACATACATGGTATAGTCTATCAGACTTCTTGTTCCTATACACCTCAACAAAATAGAATTGCTGAAAGGAAAAATCGTCATATTCTAGAGGTGGCTAGAACACTTTTACTTCAGAGTAATGTTCCTAAACTCTATTGGGAGAAGCCGTCTTTACTGCTGTTCACCTGATCAATAGAATGCCTAGTACTATCCTTGAGGGTGAAAGTCCACTGAATAAGGAATCGAAACCATTTCATATAATTCCCCATATCTTTGGTTGTACCTGTTTTGTACATGTTCATTCACCTAAGCGTGATAAACTTGATCCTAAATCTGTAAAGTGCATTTTTCTTGGCTATTCTAACTCCCAAAAGGGCTATAAATGATATAATCCTCTAGCTAAGAAGTTGTATATTTCCATGGATGTTACCTTTACAGAATCTACTCCCTATTATACTTCTCAGGGGGAGTTAACAACACCTCAACAAATTTTTCCTTATGTCCTACCATTAGTCCATGGTGATGCCAAAGATGATACAGATGATAATAGAAATGAGGTCAGTAAGCAGGAGGAGATTTTAACGTACAAGAGAGGATCAAGAAATATTATCTACTCTGAAGAAGAACCAGCCCCATATACAAGTACCAAAGATATTTCTCCCGACTCAGATCCTCAAGTGAAAGCGGTAGAAGATCTAGAGATTCCTATTGTCATTCGTAAAGGTAAACGTTCTTATGCACAGTATCCTATTTCAGATTGTATCTCATATGTGAATACAGCTAAAGAGTATCAACATTTTGTTATGAATGCTGAAAAACACAAGATCCCTAAGAATTTTACAAATGCAAATCAGTGTCCTTTATGGAGAGCTGCTATAGAAGAAGAACTGAAGGCTCTTGAGAAAAATAAAACCTCGACAATCACAGCATTATCCCCTGACGAAAACATTGTAGGATGCAAATGGGTATTCACAATCAAATATAAGGCTGGTGGAAGTATTAAAAGATATAAAGCTAGATTAATTGCAAAAGCATATAGTCAGTCGTATGGTATTGACTATACTGAAACATTTGCTCCTGTGGCTAAACTTACTTCTATAAGGATACTACTTAGTATGGCAGCTAACTTGAATTGGGATTTGTGGCAATTAGCTCTTAAAAATGCTTTCTGATAACGAGACCTGCACGAAGAAGTGTACATGGAACTACCTCTTGGGATGAGTATCAAAACATCTGATTATAAAGTGTGCAAGCTAAACAAAGCTATTTATGGGCTAAAGCAATCACCAAGAGCATGGTTTGAAAAATTCAGTAAAGCAATATGCAATTTGGGATATCGAAGAAGTTTGAATGATCATACAATCTTTTTTAAGAAGAGTTCAAAATTATCTATTCATGTTGTCTATGTTGATGATATTATTGTTACAGGTGATGATCTAGAAGAAATATCTAGGTTGAAGCGGAATCTCCATAAACTGTTTGATCTAAAAGATTTGGGCCGACTTCACTATTTTTTGGGGATAGAGGTGTTGTATTCAACTCATGGTATCTTTTTGACTCGGAGGAAATATGTAATGGATCTCCTTCAGGACACAAACTTGCTTGACTGCAAAACAAGTGAAATTCCTATGGAAGTTAATCAAAAATTATCTATCGGCGAGAGTGAAGAGTTTAGAGACATTCACAAATATCAGACTTTGGTTGGCAAGCTTATATACTTACAATTACTCGTCCAGATATTACTTATGTTGTGAGAATAGTGAACAGATATATGCATTCTCCTACCAAGAACCATATGGATGCAGTGTATAGAATTCTTTGATATCTCAAATCAACAGCAGGAATGGGTTTACTTTATTCAAAATCATCTAATTTGTACATTGAACTTTATTCTGATGCAGACTGGGCTGATTCACGTGATGACCAAAAATCAATTACAGGTTATGTTACATTACTTAGTGGTAATATTGTATCTTGGAAGAGTAAAAAACATACAATGGTTCAGTATAAGCAGAATACAGAGCTACAACGCAAGCCATGTGTGAAGGAAAATGGGTATCCTCATTGATCAGTGAACTGAGATTTCCTTCTAATCATTCTATACATCTATACAGTGACAGCAGTGCCCCATATACAAGTACCAAAGATATTTCTCCCGACTCAGATCCTCAAGTGGAAGCGGTAGAAGATCTAGAGATTCCTATTGTCATTCGTAAAGGTAAACGTTCTTGTGCACAGTATCCTATTTCAGATTGTATCTCATATGTGAATACAGCTAAGGAGTATCAACATTTTGTTATGAATGCTGAAAAACACAAGATCCCTAAGAATTTTACAGATGCAAATCAGTGTCCTTTATGGAGAGCTGCTATAGAAGAAGAACTGAAGGCTCTTGAGAAAAATAAAACCTCGACAATCACAGCATTATCCCCTGACGGAAACATTGTAGGATGCAAATGGGTATTCACAATCAAATATAAGGCTGGTGGAAGTATTAAAAGATATAAAGCTAGATTAATTGCAAAAGCATATAGTCAGTCGTATGGTATTGACTATACTGAAACATTTGCTCCTGTGGCTAAACTTACTTCTATAAGGATACTACTTAGTATGGCAGCTAACTTGAATTGGGATTTATGGCAATTAGCTCTTAAAAATGCTTTCTTATAACGAGACCTGCACGAAGAAGTGTACATGGAACTACCTCTTGGGATGAGTATCAAAACATCTGATTATAAAGTGTGCAAGCTAAACAAAGCTATTTATGGGTTAAAGCAATCACCAAGAGCATGGTTTGAAAAATTCAGTAAAGCAATATGCAATTTGGGATATCGAAGAAGTTTGAATGATCATACAATCTTTTTTAAGAAGAGTTCAAAATTATCTATTCATGTTGTCTATGTTGATGATATTATTGTTACAGGTGATGATCTAGAAGAAATATCTAGGTTGAAGCGGAATCTCCATAAACTGTTTGATCTAAAAGATTTGGGCCGACTTCACTATTTTTTGGGGATAGAGGTGTTGTATTCAACTCATGGTATCTTTTTGACTCGGAGGAAATATGTAATGGATCTCCTTCAGGACACAAACTTGCTTGACTGCAAAACAAGTGAAATTCCTATGGAAGTTAATCAAAAATTATCTATCGGCGAGAGTGAAGAGTTTAGAGACATTCACAAATATCAGACTTTGGTTGGCAAGTTTATATACTTACAATTACTCGTCCAGATATTACTTATGTTGTGAGAATAGTGAACAGATATATGCATTCTCCTACCAAGAACCATATGGATGCAGTGTATAGAATTCTTTGATATCTCAAATCAACAGCAGGAATGGGTTTACTTTATTCAAAATCATCTAATTTGTACATTGAACTTTATTCTGATGCAGACTGGGCTGATTCACGTGATGACCAAAAATCAATTACAGGTTATGTTACATTACTTAGTGGTAATATTGTATCTTGGAAGAGTAAAAAACATACAGTGGTTCAGTATAAGCAGAATACAGAGCTACAACGCAAGCCATGTGTGAAGGAAAATGGGTATCCTCATTGATCAGTGAACTGAGATTTCCTTCTAATCATTCTATACATCTATACAGTGACAGCAGTGCAGCTATTCAAATAGCTTCCAATCCTTTGTATCATGAAAGAACCAAACATATAGTGATTGACTGTCAATTCATCAGAGAGAAGATATATAATCAAGAATTCAAGCTGGAGTGCGTTCAATCTACCAAACAGAGAGCTGATTTTTAAACTAAAGCTACTACCAGTAGACAATTAAAGGAGACATTATCCAAGTTAGGTGTTATAAATATCCTTCACCCAACTTGAGGGGGAGTGTTAAAGAGTTTATGACTTAGGTGTCTTATGTTAAATGTTGTTTCTCTCATGCTTTATAATATTGTATTGTGTCATTTCACGTGTTATGTCTAATTTGTATTAATTAATAGTGATTAGGGGTAGATTAGGAATTCAAGTTAGAAGTAGTATAAGTAAGTAGATTAGGGTTATGCCTTAGGGTGAGAGAAAGGTTGGATGGCAGCCAGGGAAGCAGTCTCATCGTCATTTTGGGACAGATTGGAGGCATGTCTCCAATCTGTCAACGGTTGTAAGAATTTTTCTTCATGTGAATGATATTATTTTGACAATATATACTCTTTTCTTGGTCATATATGAAGTACCAATCAACACTCAACAAGTGGGCCATATGATGAAGGAGAATCATGCTGACTTTGAAGCAGCTGCATGGTACTGGTATTTTGTTAATATGGTTTGGTTATTTCCATCTGTCTTACTCTATTGCTCGAGATGCATATGAAAGAATAAATCAATAAATAAATGGACTAAGGAATGAAAGTTTGAAGACAAAGAGAACCAGAGTGCCTTGATGGATTTCTTTTGAACAGCTGACGGGTGCAAGGAAGAAGTAGATGTCACCTAGCTCAAGCTCCTCATACCCAGGGCTGACAGCAAGATCATCCATGCATTGTTGATATGATCATATGAGACCTAGGTTCAAGAATGGTTTCATACTCCTCATGATCAGTGGCTTCATATTCCTATGCCTTATGGGCTCTAAGGAAATGGGGTAGAATAATGGACAGGGCAGATAAGATTAGTTGTGCTTGACTTGGCCATGGCAAAGTCCCTGAAAAATTCAGAATTATCGGCATCCTTGTGGTAGTCAATTGCCTCATTTCTTTCTCGCTTTTTGGGAAAAAGAAAACTTATGGATATTCAGTTTTTCAAATCTGAACATCATTTTGTTTTTCCTCTGACAGCATACAACTGGGTTACAAACATTAGAACAATAACCAGGCAGGTAATTGCCTCGTTTCTCTTTGTTTCTTGGAAAAATGGCAACCTATGCATATTCACTTTCTTAGATCTTAACAACATTTGTTTCTCTCCGTATGATATGACTGAGCCATACAAGATTAAACCCATAATTTTAATTGGCTATGCTTTAAATATACCTTAACCTAAACCAGGCCGTTTTCTGAGTTGGTTGGGCTACTTAGTGGAACACAGGGACTTGCCAGGAGGTCATTCATCCTCATTCTGTTTTTGTCAAACAGACTTTAATTCGATATTATGATGGGACCCAATATCAGGTTCAGAGTCTCCATTGATCGAACGCAAAGGTAAGCACTCTCCTGTAAAATTCGACATGACCTTACACTGGCTGTAGGTGGGCTGGCTAAAGCAAGTCTCCTCATTCTCCGGGGTTTGGGGACCGCTATGCAACGGTTAACCCTCACCGTTAGCCGGAGTTCATGTATGTTCAAAATGATATCTTTTTTAAATAATGAGAAACTTCCGATGACCATTGTGCAGTAACCATGTTTACTCAATTTGGTGACTTTTACGCACGCACACTCAAAAATATAGGATACAATTCCACACGTTACTAGGGCAACTCATTGACATGAAAAGTCAAACACGGGACATTCAAATCCGAACACTCGACTTCGCGGACTATCAACTCAGGGACCATTGGCTATTCATCATAGAATTCCCAGGAACCACGAAATTCGCAGTTTTACAGCTCTCTCTCACACGCACGCACATACGCCCACGTAGATTCGTGTAATTGTTGCTTTATGCTCATACATTTTGTAGGCAAATGTTCCGAAAATTCTTCTTCTTCTGAGAGAGAGAGAGAGAGAGAGAGAGAGAGAGAGAGAGAGAGAGAGAGAGAGAGAAGAAGAAGAATTTTCGGAACATTTGCCTACAAAATGTATGAGCATAAAGCAACAATTACACGAATCTACGTGGGCGTATGTGCGTGCGTGTGAGAGAGAGGGGGCGGGGGAGGTTACCTTGTCTCGATGGCCTTTACGAAACCCTCCTTTCCTTATCCTGACATCCATTCTCCAACCGGGGGGCAGCCAATCGGGGACGCCGGCCTCCTTTCCCATTTTCCGGCAATTCCAGCGTATTATTCCCTTCTTCCACCCACCACCTTCAACAACAAGTCTACCACCCCAAACCCGCCCATTCCTTCCCCCACGATAGTACGACCAAAATCAACACATGGAGAGACGCACAAACAGAGAGACAGAGACTCCATCTGATTCCATCAGACTGCGAACCACCGGAGAGGGATACATGTGCTGCCCAAGACGGGGACGCGTGGCACGGGGACGCGTAGACGGCCGGCGAGTGGAGAGAGAGAGGTAGAAGGGGGTTATCTTCGCCAACGTGAGTCACGAGCCCGACCAGGAGCCCAGGGTTTTGCGCCCCCGTTATGTTATGGCCCGAACGGAAGTTAACCGGTTGGAGCTCATCTTTTGTCCACAGCTGGAGTTGCAACTTTTCCCGAAACTTCTAACGTCAGCTGAGCATTTTTTTCAACACTAAAACAACCGAATTTATGCTCGGACACTCTTTTTACTATCCACGTTCCTTTTTTTTTTTTACTATCATTCCCATTTTTACTCAAAAATTATTTTAATCCCTTGATGGTTTGGAAATCTTGGGTCTTCCATCATTTTCCTGCCGACTCATGATTGGAAAGTCGATATCTGCATGATGTCTCATTTAGTGTCGTCTCATACTATTTTCCAACGACTCACTATTCTCATGTACGACTCATAGTACCATTCTATTGAAAAAAAGTTTAAAAATTATTTAAATTGGATTTAAGTAATGTGATGAGATATTTCATCGATTTGATAAATTTTTTATTGTTTATGTCCATAAGACATGTCTCTGTTGGTATAGGAGACGTGGTAGAGAACGTGATATACTGTTACTTTTGCGAGATATTCATAAAAATATATTCATATTTTTTTTAAAAATAAATTTTTAATATTGTTTTTTTCTTTTCATTTTTTCCTTGATTTTTTTTCTTTTCTTTTTTTTGATTAAATTTATAAGAGAATGCGTGTTTAACTGTAAAAAATAATAATATTAAAATAAATAAATATCAATAATTTGAGTAAGGAGATCCAACGAGAGAAACTGTCGTTGAAATTGAGTGAGAGAGCAG